>CM033469.1:180237812-181437812 GCA_019447015.1 Hymenochirus boettgeri | reverse complement strand
CTTGTTCTTAAATATAGTTGATTTATTTTCTTTTTTCAGTCTTGCCTTCTGAAAAATTAGTCTCACCCACTGGATTCTGGGAGATAGTTTCATCACTTTCAGGCTCATTTACCCAGAGCCGCTATCGATCTGGGTAAATGCTCCTTTCGCTATTCAATATCGCATTTGCGGGCGGGCTGGTGTTAAAATCCAGTGCTAAAACTAGCGCAAACTTGATATTGAATCTCGAGCCTCAGATGTTCAGGTGAGTTCCGATGCTGATATGGATTTAAAGTCACATTAACCGGTATAACGCCATATATTTGCCCAGTAAGTTTGGGTAAATGAGCATTTTCATGTGCTGGATTGGCCAGGTTAAAAGAAATATCTTGGAGACTGTAACAGATTAAAAACTGAACTCATGTGAAATCTCTTTATAACAAGGCTTTGTTGTGCTTTATTTAAATTGCTTATTACTAGAAACAGTAATCATCTCTGTACTGTTTTGTTGTCGTTCTTTAGCATTTTACATTTCAGCTGTCAATCAAGTGCCTTATTATCATAAATAGAAATGGATTAAAAACAAACTTGAACCCGCGTTCAACCTGAACATTCATAGTTCAGACGAACTTGGACTTTTAGAACTTCCCGAACTATGAACTAGTTATGGTTTTCTGACCTCACTGACATATTTTTAAAAATTATCGAAAATTGAGTAATTATCGAATTTGCGTACCGATCACTATTCCTCGGTCGGCGATAATAATTATTTTAGTCAAAATAATTTTCTTCCCAAAATCTTATATGTCTTATGCCACTAAAATCCTGGATTCTTTGCTAAAATCATTTTTCTGGGGTCCTCCAGACACAAAGTATACTGGCTGACTCTACAACATCCAGGAGGTCTTGCCATCCCAAATTTCAATTTATATAATATTTAAAGGGGTTCCATTCTAAATCTGCCAAATTTCTAGTGATGCTAGGTATGCCACACACCTCCATACACCCAGACATACTGTACCTATTACACCACGGTACACAGAATATGGCTCACATTCCTTTTAAACCCAAGCACTTAAAATCTTGCACCTGACACTAAAACATCTTGCTATCCCACAACTCAAAAATTAAACCCCTCTATGAAGCAATAGAACTCTCCAGAATTTCTTTCAATTTCCCAAACCGAAACTTGGTACTATGGAAGGCACCACCTTTCACACATGTAAGACAATACAATTCTTAAAACATTCAACTCAAACAAGGATACAACCTTCCTAACCATATGTACTTAAAAAAAAAATAAGACATCCCTTCACACCCCAATTCAGAACCCCCTGCACAACTAGCTAAAACTAAAACTCACTACCCAACTCCTTAAAGGGAGTTTTTCACACCTCCACCAAATTAATATCTAGATTCTATGGAACTCTCCAACACCCTGGCGCCTAACTTGGAACACAAGCCAAAAAGCAGTCATGGGAGACAGATGTGGGAGTAAGCATTGGAAACCTGTAAACTGGTCTCCCCTAAAGCCTCTGACAGGCTCACACAGGTCTATGTTGTTAATAAAGCATATATAACCCCCTTACATATTTAGAAATATAAACACGAAAGTAGCTATTCCCTAAGTGCCTTATAGTCACAGGTACATTTTACCACCTTATATTGTCCTGCCAACTATTATAGGGCTACTGGAAACAGATCATACGATTCCTCCATGACCACATAGGCTTCACAGAGGGCCTCGACTCAAAGGCAGAATTCATTACTTCAGATAAATATCTTTAAATATTTTTAACTGAAACAATCTTCCTTGCAAAAACAACAACTGCCAATGATTTGGCTACAAGCAGTACCACCACAACTTAATGCATGGAAGACTGTTGTGAACAAAATATTACCCTATAAGAAAGCAATTTTCGCCCACAGGGGCTGTCCGTCTAAGAATAGGAAAATATGGGCTAGATGGGAGGACTACAGGCATGCCTTCCTGCATGCGGTCACTTTGTTCTCACCTAGGAACTTAAATCCTGAACTAATATGTTTACAAATTTTGAAATGTTTTTATAAACTAGATGTGCTAATAAGCTACTTCAATTTTAACCTTTATTTTGGTGCCTCTTTAGCATTTATTGCATGGGGATTAGTGTGCCTGAAACACACCCATCTTTTCTTGGCCTTAATCATAAATGTTCTTTTTGTCTACCATTTTACCTCCTAATATGTAATGCATATTCTTTCTCCACCTTATACCTTAAGTTCTAATTGCTGATTTGTCCTCTCGCATACAGGAAGGTCCAGGGGAGTGGCTGACACTTGACTCACAAGTTATAATGACAGACAATGAAATTTGCGGTACCAAAGATCCAACCTTTCACCGCATCTTATTGGACACCCGATTTGAGCTCCCTCTGGGTAAGACCTACCACTCCCTCAGTTTCTCATCAGCCACTTCAATGCAGCTTGGACTGTATTGCACATAGAGAGGTGGTGATGGCACATTTAAAAGAAGGAACCAAGCCTTTCATTTAAGATAAACTTGTTTGCACACCAGAGTCCCCCTTTGAGAAAGGAAAGAAATTAGAAAATGGATATAAAGTATGCATTTTAGATTTAATGTCTTTTTTAATTTTCATTTTAACTCAGATATACCAGAAGAAGAAGCTCGCTATTGGGCTAAGAAACTTGAGCAACTAAATGCAATGCGGGATCAGGATGATGTAAGTGGCTGTAATACATAACCCAAAAGTGGTATTTAGAATTTTTATAATTCAGTACATATAATTGCAGATGATCAGGATTTTCTGGCTTTTATCAATTGAAAGAAGGAAATATTTGAAGCAGAAAAATTGATTTTAGATCTCTAGGTTTATTTTTAGTAATTATTAAAAAAAAAGACTCATGGTTATCAGAACAGTATAGTATTTGAGGATGAATAAAGACATAAGTCCATCCAGTCCATCCTACTTGGCAATGCCCACATTTCCTGCCTAACTCTTGATGAAGAGGAAGGCAAATAAAACCCCACCAGAATTATAAAGGGAAAAATAATTTCTTCCCGACTCCAAGTGAAATCGGAATTATCCCTGGATCAACTCCTTTTTATGTATCAATTGCAATAGCATGCAACATTCCTTGTTTTTAGAAACTTATCCAATGAACCTGCCATCACCATGTCCAATGGAAGACAGTTCCACCTTTTTACTATTCTTAGTTTTAAGGGATGTCATGTTTTATTGGTGAACAATGCCTCAGACAGTTAATTGTATGGCCCGTTAATGTATTTATACACAGTAATCATATCCCCGCGCAAGCGCCTAGTGTACATAATTGTAACTTATCCAATCTTTCATATTCAAGCTCCCCCATTCCCTTTATTATTTTAGTTGCCCTTCTCTGAACCCTTTCAATTTCCAAGATGTCCTTTTTGTACACAGGATTCCAAAATTGCACTGCATATTCCAAATGAGGCCTTACCAATGCTTTGTAAAGAGGGAGAATTTTTCTCCTTTGAATCCATACCTCTCTTTATACAAGACAATATCTTGCTGGCTCTAGCTTGTTGTATGGTACTGCTTGCTACATTAAAAGGATAAGTACACTGTAAAATCAAGTTCTGTTAAGTATTTTTAAAGTTGCAGCTTGCATCTGAACATAACTTGATTTTACAGTGTACTTATACTTTAAGTTTGTTATCCACCAAAACTCCAAGATCCTTTTCTTAATACAGAGCCATGTATAGTATAAGCAGCACAAGGATTTTTAAGTAAAAAATGCATCACCTTACATTTATCAACATTGAATCTTATCTGCCACTTAGCAGGCCAATGTGTCAATCTATCTAGATCCACCTGTAATGATCGCACATTCTCTGAAGTTTTTAATGGTATGCAAAGTTTTGTGTCTTCGGCAAATACAGAAACCTTGCGTCAATATCGACTTCCAAATCATTAGTAAACAGATTAAATAGAAGTGGCCCCAACAAAGAACCCTGTTGCATCCCACTTATAACTTAAGTCCATATTGATGAACTACTCTCTGTATCCTATCCCTCAACCAATTTTCTATCCATGTACAAATGTGCCACCCCAGCCCAACAGACCTTAGCTTAAGGGGGCTGTCGCCTAGGGGGGGCTGTATCAAAAACCTTAAGGATAAGTGCACTGTAAAATTAAGTTTTTAAATCCCCTCCCGAGGGAAGAATTGTTTATTTATTTGCATACTCATTGTAAAAAACAAAACTTAACATTTGTATAATTAAAGATATCAGTCATAACAATTTAGGAATATTTGTCTTGTTTAACAATTCAGCACCAAATTGTCCACCTGGCCAATGTAAAATTTTAAAACATTTATTGTCTTAATAACTTTACGTTACAGCAGATTTGGGGTGATTGTGATGGGTTTACTCTCAAGCCAGACTATCCCAAGTTTCTTTGTAAAATCAAGTTTAGTTTAATAGTAAGATGCCGCTTTAAAAAATCTTTCCCCCTTTTTTATTTCCACACAGGTTGGCTCAGGAGGGACCTAGGGGGAAATAAAAAGGGGGGAAAGATTTTTTAAAGCAGCATCTTACTATTCAACTGGACTTGATGCACTTATCCTTTAGCAAAATTGAAGTATATTACATCTACTGCTATTCCAGAGTCCAAATTCCTACTCACTTCCTCATAAAAGGTAGTTTGACAAGATCTGTTTGTCATAAATCCATGCTGATTACTACTTATAAGGTCAGTCCTTGAAATATATTCTAGCATATGTTCCTATATCAAACTTTCTATTATCTTCCCCACCACTCAAGTGTAACTTACAGGCCTGTAATTACCCGTCTGTGAACGACTACCTTTTTTTAAATATTGTTCATTTTCATATACATATTCATATACATATTTCCAATTTAGAGGCACACTTTTGGACTTGAGGGAATCTGCAAAAATAAGAAATAATGGCCTTGATAAAATTGAACTTAGCTCCCTAAGGACCCTGGATGTATTTTATCCAGCCCAGAAGCTTTATTAATATAAACATTTTTATTTGTTTTTGCACCATATGCTCAGTTAACCAAAGTGCAATTGCATTTTTTATACGGTACCTCTTTTGCTTTTAAATATGCTATATGTGATGCATTGAAACTAATGCCAAGGAAGACCTCACTACAAATCTTTAAATGGGTATTGTGGTTGTTATTAGAAAGGGCATATCTTACCTTTATGACTCCAGGATCATGCTTCTAGCTGCAGTCTATCCAAAGTTACAGCACTTGGGGTCTGCCTCCAAGTTAAAGGTTGGGGCATGCTCACTGGAGGGACAGAGCAACATCACCTGCATCATATGCCACATCTTTTTTAAAGCTAGTTACAAGCCAGAACATATTTTTTACTTTCTCCCTAAGGATTTCCATGGGTAAAAGAAATGGACTGATAATGGTTGCAGGTCTGAAACTAGTTTCAGATTTTTAGGGATGGGGCTTATGACACAGCTTTTAACACATGCCTGTCACATAGACAGGTCAGTCTGGAAGTATACCTTTAAAATCTATTATTTAAGATACAAAGAAGCTGGCAACATCATCCTAGGCTTTTTTGAAATGTACAAAATAGCTATTTTCAATAAGGGGCACTTGTATGGAGACTACGATCAGGCTTCAGCTAATGTTCCCAAATTATGATGAAATGCATGTGCAGTTGTGAATTTTTGAAGTTCTGTTAAACATTGTCTTAACACATATTGCAAATGTTCTTTTTATCTATTTATTCATTCTACCCTTTTTCTTCCAGTATGTTTTTCAAGAAGAACCAGAGAATCCTCTTCCTGTCCATGGATCTCAGTGCTGTAAGTGTAAAACCAGTGCTAGTCACTTTAGCAATGACAAATTGTTATTATTATTTTAAAATGAATGGAAAAACAGCCCCCACTGTGCATTCACTATGAATATTACCCAACTTAATGAATTTTAGAATTCTAGTAAAATAAAATAAAAAGAGAAAAAGATTTAAATAGACCAAACCCAAACTATGAAAAACTACCTGTGTTTAAACAGCTTTGCAGAGGAGACACTCAAATCTAATGGCACATGCATTAAAATTCTGTCTGATGGATGCATAAATGCCAACAACCCATATTAAATGGGGAGATATCTGAAAAACTGCTGTGTGGCACAATGTTTTTTTCAAATACGGACATGTATTATTACTGATATAATACATAAAGCTAGGCACTTTGAATGGGGAGCAACAGTGGAATATATTCTTATAAAAACCTCTCAGCAACATAGCTAAGAGGTTTTTATAAGAATATATTACGTTGTTGCTCCCCATTCACTTTAAACACCCCTGCCTGCCTACAGAAATTATCTAAAACTAACGGATTATTTAAGATTTTACAGAAAGGAAGAAAGAAGAGCAAACCTTTCAGTCTCTGGTATTCACAGTGGTTAAAAGCCTATAAATCCTCCTTTAAAAGTATAAATCCTCCTCCTCTTCAATCTCAGTCACCTCTGTTGGGTTCTTCACAAAGCAGATATTGCCCCTTCCTAGGATTCATAGGAAAGACACATGCTCTCTGCTAAGTGCAGAATCTGACTGAGCTTCACATGGAGGAGGATTTATAGGCATTTAACCCCTATGAATACCAGAGACTGAAAGGTTTGCTCTGCTTTTTACTTCTATGTAAAATCCGAAGTAATCCAATCTTTAGGCAGGCAGGGTACGTACCACACTTCAACAGGGTTTAATTTTTAGTTCAATTGTCAGTGTGAGTGGGGGGAGTTAGGACAATGGCAAAAAAAGATAGCAACTCAAAGTCTCAGATGAGAAAAATGTAACAGTTAAAAGGACACTATACTGAAAAAATGACTTTGCCTCATCTTAATCTATCATTCTATTTTCTAAAGAAATAGGGGGCACATCAACAAAAAATAATACAGTGGTGGTTGGGAAGAATTATAGTTTCCAGTTATGGTCAATTTAAAATGACCTATTTTTCGGTATAGATGCCCTTTGAGCTATCTAATTGACATAAGGGAAGTCTGGATGAAAAACTGTCACAGACATCCAGTGTATAAGCTGTTTTTAAACAAGTCAGGATATGGGTTAAAGGGAAGTCTAGTAATAAATTAAATTCAGGTAAATCCTTGTGTAATGAGTACCCGAACTTTAAAGGGAAAGTTCACTGGAAAATATCATTATTTTAAAAATTCTTAGTTTAAATTATGCATACCTAGTTATTCTACATATTCTCTTCCATTTTGAAAAATCAGTTGAATTTATACCCCTTGCTATTTCCTGCTGTTGACATTAGTGAGCTGATGTTTTAGGTTCCATAACGGTCCTTCTTCTTCCCAGAATGCACACTACTTTGGGATTTTCCTAACCGTAATTTCTATTGATTGGCTGTTGGATGGGTCAAACATGCTCAGATCTCTACTGAGCAACTGAGTCCACCCAGGGGCTGGGTCAAGGGCAAGACCATTATGGTCTCTATTAGGGGTCCTGCAAACAGGAAGTTAGTATTTCAGAAGCATTCATTTATTCACAGACAAAATGTTGAATGGGCAGGTTAAGGTCATTAGGATGGAAAAATATGGCTCTTTTTTCTTAAAAGTATATGTATTTGCACTGAACTTCCCCTTTGATATTTTTAACCTTTCAGTTACGAATTAATTTCTGACAGTTGCTCCTCCTCTTCTTTAGAAGCTCCTCTGCTTCTGGTAACACCTCTCTGAGCCAAATTTTTATTTGACACCAGCCTCAAATACTTGAATAGGGCTTACATTAATAGCAGCAATAAACCATGGGAAACAGGGAGTGGAAAATCAATAATTGGGATGTTTTCAATTATTGCCAGTTTTCAAAACATGTAGCATATAAGGTCCTTATTACATGCCAGAACTTAAGTTACTATTAGACTTTCATTCTCCTTTAAAGTATTGTTTACCCCATTGATGGCAGAATTCACCTGCAATGTGATCATATTGCAAATCATAATTATGTAAGCTGCAGTCATGTCTTTGTCCTAATTTTCTTTTGTAGGCAACTGGAATTATTTTGGCTGGGGAGAGCAACACAGTAAGTGAATCTGTGTACCTGAAAGTATTTACATATTTCCCTGTGCATATAGGTTTATTTATTGGCAGAACCTTATTAGGATAAGGATATGGAGGCTCAGCCTAGTAAAAGGAAAATAGAGAGTAAAATGGATGTAGAAAAAAAAGAAAGCACAATGCAATGGAGTTCTGTGTACAGTAAATATTTTGCATACAGTGTAAGTTTTGTATGTGGTGGTAGACCACATTGGTCTCCTTTGCAACACTGTAATCTCCAAATTTTTGTCAAGAGGAAAGCAAGTAATCCACTAGTTTGACAACACTTTTGCAGTATTGACCACAAAAAGAGGCTAATTCTGAAGGGGGACTTTAAAACTGAAAGAAAGAAAAAAATGTATTCATTAAAATCTATGACCTGATTTATGCCAGAATCTTGGACTATTCACAACCAATGGGGCTTTTGATTACAGATAAACATTTTACTGCCAATCCTTTTCTATCTCTTCCAGATGAGGATCCTGACAGTGCAGTGGATGATCGTGATAGTGATTACCGCAGTGAAACCAGCAACAGTATGCCACCCCCCTACTACTCAACCTCCCAGCCTAATGCCTCAGTACATCAGTACCCTGTTCGACAACAGCACAGTTCTCATGGATCATACACAGACTCCGTGCATAGCTATGAGTTGGATTTCTCTGATCATCGGCCAATCAGGTACAGAGAGAAAACCAGTGGCTCTTTAATCATAATTTTACTATCTCTATATTAAAATTTAAAATTAGTCTGTATTGTGATGTAAAAAGCAATTATAAATAAACAACAACAAATATATTTTTGTGATTTTATAAAATGCTCATACTCAATCTGCTTTCCTTTATATTATATATATTGCTATATATATTGCAAACCAGTGGAGGGCAGGATGGAGGGGAGTGTGTGACCCCCTCTGACCTGTCTCCTCTCTCCCTGGATGGCAGGCGTTACGATAGCGCAGACTCTGCCACTAACGGGCGCAGTGATGTGGAGTCTGTCTCCGGTTCGAGCCGCCTCACCAGCCGGCAGCACTCTCTGGAGAGCCGGCAGTCCTTAGACCTGTCTGATAGGTGGGTCAGTCCTGGGGTGTTGCAGTGTGAGTGCTGCACAGTGCTGTGCTCGTGCAATGTTCACACCAGGACAGGCTAATGCTTTGTTGGGAACAGGTGGGGAAGATGTAATTTAAAAGACAACCATTAAATTAAAGGTATGCATTATAGCCATAGACAGAAGGATACATGCCATTGAGACACCACAAGTGAACTTATTTATCCAGAGTAGTAGCAGGCTGAATTAAAGGTTACAGGATTTTATTTCAAATGGTTAACCTTTTGTTATAACATGCTGTTATCTAGTAATGTAGACTATGCCATTTTAGAATGATGCTATAAGCTGCAGGGGAAAAGTGAAAAAGTTTACTAATTTTTGCAGGCTGCAGCCACGCATAACAATAATAGGGCTTGGTATGCACTTGTCAATATTCCTGCCTGACTTATTGACAGTGGTGATAACGCAATCTATGAGATCAGTCATTAGAAATTATCTGGCAGTAGTTTGCCTGTGTGTACCTAGCCTAGGTGTACAATGATGGAACACATAGGAAAGAACGTGCAGGATTTTTTAGGGAAATGTAAGTGGGTAAAAATGTGTATTCACGTTGCATTGCAGATTTGTTGGGTGTAGGACCTACCTAGCACTGGCCTGTCCTGGAGTGTGCCTCTGTAAATCTGTTTGCATGCGCGCTTAGGGTGGGTTATCTTGTGTCACATGGGATCTTGTATTATACAGGGTTGTCTGTCCAAAGCTTCTTGCTTTGTGTTACGCATATGAAATGTATTCCTTGGGTTACAAAAAACCCTAGATCAATGGTTTTCAGACTTATTCAGACTGTCACAGTTGCCAAATTTCTCTAGCAGCATACCTGTGTTATTAATGTTGTAGTTATCCATATTTTGTGTACTTTACAGTGTATATCGTTAGCAAATTTGAATGGTTGTATTGTTTGTATGCATTATATTTTGGTCACTAATTGCATTCTACATTGTGATATTGTACAAAGCCCCATTTAATGTGTTTAGAGTAGAACATAACAAAGGTGCGTGTAAGGTAGACTGGTGAAAAAATATTTTTACTACCAAAATTAAATGGCACACCTCTGGCTTTCAAAAGGCACCCCAACATGCCCTTGCATACCATTTAAGACTGGGACATTTCTAGGCATAGGCTGCTAGGGCACTAAGGCACTGAGAGGGTAGAGTGAACGCTATTCAAAGTTTTTTCTTTTTAAAGACAGGGATCCTTATAATCCGTAGATTGTTAAAGGGACACTAAACAGATTTTTTTTGTACTTCATTATTCACAGGGAGGTGGGAAATCTTATTCCCACCTCCATGTGGATAATATAACATCTGGGTAACACTCCAGCACTTACCTTACCGGTGCGCCACCTGGCTCCTTCTCTGGTGTCAGGCACAACCAAGTGCCTATCTTTGGTGCATATGTGCCAATACAAAAGATTGGGACAGCGCGCCTGTCAACTGGAACTGTAAGTGGAGCTCCGGTAAAGTGAGTGCTGGAATGTTACCCGGGCATTATATTATTCAGGGAAGGAGGTGGGAATAAGCATTCTCACCTCCCTGTGACTAATAGATTCATAATTTATGTACTTAAAAAACACAGTTTAGTGTTTCTTTCAGTTACTGATCTAGATTACTGTAGCTCAGTCTTTTCTGACATTTTGTGTTTACACCACAAATGCACAAGGTTATAGAATGTCCTTAATTTTGCTCAGTAAAGTGCGTAGTACTTTAACGTTTGAATACAAGACGTCCAAAATAGTCAACCAAATATTCAATATGATTCTGTCTCTTCAAATGTTCTAATCTATGCAAAAAGGTGGTTTGAGGCAGGAAGAGTTTGAGTTTGGAAGAGAGCACCAGGGTAGACTTGCTTAGAGCACCAAAATGGCCAGAACAGGCCCTGTTTTAGGTTTTTTACAACATTAAATATATAGCAAAGCTGAAGTTAATATACCATACGTTTGAGCTAGTACACTTAGAATGTAATTTTTATTATCTTAATATATTTATATGATATTTCACATTTTGCACAACATTTGTATATTGTCAGGGTGATGCAATATCAATCACTATTGCCCAAATAAATCAGTGCGTTTTTTGCACTGGTTGTGTGGGTCCTGTAGGAAATGATGTGGCACACCTGATGGAATATATTTTAAGTATTGCACAAAAAATTTGCACTTCCACAATGTAGTAACAGATATAAACTGATTAGTGCTTCATGGGAACAGGAAAAGTAAGGAGAGAACTGTGATCAATATTGCATTGCCCTGTGAATGCTACAACACATTGATACTCAACTTGCATTTGAATTCTTTCTGGAGATATATTGCTGTAATTTTGCACTGTCAATTTACTGTAACATAGAAACGTTGTATGGAACGAAAAACAGGACCCGTAAGTTAACCATATATGTATCCTGTTTATATTGATCCAAAGGAAAATATACCCCCGTAGGGAAACATAAAGACTTGAAGCAATTTAATAGCTAATTAAAATCTGTTCAAATAATAATTGCCAAACTTGGAAATTCTTTCAATGAACTAGAACACATTATACAAATAGATATTGTTGACTTTCCATGAGTAAACAACACACTGAAATCTAATGTTCTCCAGAGGGATTTTGAATTGGATTTCTGGTATGTTATAGGTAGGTTATAAATGAATGCTATTAATATTAATGTAGTGAAAACTGGGCATAATCATACAAAGTTAACCTAGTTGCGTTGGGAGCAAGTTGAATGACTGCACAATTCCGTATGCAAGAAAGAACTATTATTACTTTGTGTAAGTCCAGAAAGTAACAATAGGGTATTTTAGGGTTTTACATGTTAATCTCCATAAGACTTTCTCTTGTGACAGAAGTGGGAAGTGTCACAGACTTTTTTTTAAATTGATTTTCCATTTGTCATTCATTCAAATCATACAACTAGCTGTAACTAAATGTCCAGTAGCTTGATTAAGTGTAAGATTAATGCGTCATCATACCCTTCAAGTAGCTGACTTTAAGGCTAGAAAACACAGAGAAACCTCGTTTCCCATCATAATAGATAGAAAGATATATATATATATATATATATATATATATAGATTCCTTGGATAATTCTTTGGAGTATTTGGAAAATACTGTATCAGGGAGATTAAATAAAAGTTCTTATCCTTAAAAACAGTGCTAAATCTGCCCCAACCAATCAGATTTTATTTAACATTTGAAAGCTAAAATCTGATTGGTTGGGGCAAAACTAGCACCATTTTAAAGGTAAGAACTTTTATTGAATCTCCCTATTTGTATTACTGTAAAGCCCTTTTATAATGGCATGCTCTGAGAAATTTACATATAAGCTGTGACATATTTTCCTAAATAAAAAGTCTCACCCTTTAGTTAGATTCTCTTTAATCTATGAAAATACATTATTTCCTTCAAAAAGTTTCCTTTCTCCTCCATTAGTTGACAAACTTTTGATTTATTTTGTTTTCCTCTCCCGTATAGTCCTTTGCCTCTCCAGCCATTAGTTATAGGAGCAGTAGTTATTCTGTAGGCCTAGAATTAATTTTAGTAAAGGATAACTAAAGCCAAAATGTAAAATGTGTTCAGGGAATTCACATCTGGATTTGAATTGCAGTAAAAAAAAAAACCTATACAAGCTTTTACTAAATGTATTAACATATCATGGGTGTATCCTCTTTCATACAAGTGGGGAACAAAAAAAAAGAGGACAGCATCAAAGAATTAAATAAAGTCTTTGTAAAAAAAAAAAAAAGCCTGTCACTATGGTGGTTTTGGTGATGAAATGTAGGAAAACATTTCTAGACTTGACCATTTATTTTCTGAAACTTAAGAGGAAGGTTAAGACTAGCTAATTTTGTGCAGGGAACATTTCTTTTGTGCATAGGAGTAGAAATGGCTTTTGTCTTAGCGGCCATTTATAGCTATATATATATTTTTGCACTACAAGACTCTTGTAATCAGTATTTATATTATTTTGCGCATATTACTCAATTTAAAGCCTTGCATGTATTATGTGGGCTCTAACGTACTAATCCCATATTCATATATTTCACTGCAACACAAAAATATAGATATTTAATGCTTCCCCAAAAAATATGGGGGAAAAAGTGTATTTTGGTATAAATACCTTAATAGCAAAGGCCATAATGTGATGTGTGTCCCACACAACTTAGGAAAGGTACCTTATAACAATGTCTAATTGGTAACTATGTTCTATTGCTAGGACAAACACATGTAGGAGTCATAGGTAAACAATATAAGTCTGTCTATATAAAGTCTCCACTTTATATAGACAATTTTTTTTACCACTTTTCTTGGTAAAAAAAATTTCCTCAGTATTTAAAAGGTCAAAACTAAAGGAAAACTATTGCAAGTTAGTTTTGCAACCAAATTGTTTGTTTAGGGAAGGCATTTTTGTGTGTTTTGTGTACACGGAAATTTATGAACAGCAAATGTTTTTTAACCATGACAATCTCTTGTTTGCATTTCCGATTGCTGGTTCTTTAGCCCCACTGGAAGTAGTCGATATGCTTCATCTGGGGAGATCAGTCGTGGCTCCTCTCAGCTCAGTGATGATTTTGACCCTGATGATGACAGCTTACGGGGTTCAGAGTTAGAAGAAGAGAGAGACAGAGACTCTTATCACTCCTGCCATAGTTCTGTCAGCTGTCGCAAGGACTCACCAAATTGGGAGGAAGAGGAGGAGCCTGAAGTTTATAGCGATGAAGAAGAGTATCCTGACAGTAGGGGTCAGCTCTCTGATAGGGAGCTGTATGATGATGAACAACTTGAGGAAGAAGACAAAAGGGCAAGGTTAATGTATAGTCAAGAGGAGTCGGTGTACCAGTCCATGGAGTCTGAGGACAAGGCACCAATAGAACCATTGGCTGAGAAGGTCAGAACACCAGAAGCTGTGCCAGAGGAGATTACAGAACAAGCAGTTCAGACATCACAGTCTGCAGACAGGTATTTGCCAGGAAAAAAAAGTAAATTAGTTGTCTTTTTTAAAAGCACAACATAATAAGATTGTTATTGTGGTTAAAGAAGAAGATATGCTATTTCTAGTGTACTGTGAGGGAAAGACCTTTCCACAATTATGTAAAGGTTCTCCTTTAAACCATTGCCTATTCTTTTTAAACGTGTAAACATAGTTAGACATGTAAGTACAGAATATTTGCATTTTGAGAGTTATGAAGAATGTTTTTGTCTTCACAGTTCTGTGGCATTTTTCTGGTAGCTCAAAATATGCACATGCTTGGAAACAATATATAGAGCTGATCGAGTGCTAAGTACTGTGTATTGTTGTCATTATTGTTTATTTGCTTGACCAAGCCAATATCTGATTAGCCTGTATTAAACCATGCACAAAGACAGACAGTAGATACCATCAGGGAGATTCAATAAAAGGTCTTATCGTTTAAAATGGTGCTAATTTTGCCCCAACCAATCAGATCTTATTTAACATTTTAAAGCTAACATCTGATTGGTTGGGGCAAAATTAGTACCATCTTAAAAGATTATCAGGGTTATTCAATAAAAGTTCTTATAGTTTAAAATGGTGCTAATTTTGCCCCAACCAATCAGATGTTAGCTTTCAAATGCTAAATAAGATCTGATTGGCTGGGGCAAATTTAGCACCATTTTAAACAATAAGAACTTTTATTGAATCTCCCTGAAGACCTTTTATTGAATAACCCTGCATGTCTGTTTGCTACCTTAAACCAGCCATGGTCTGACATTTGCCAAATATGATCCATTTTATATAATTAAATTGAAAGATGCAAGTTTGTTTTTATACATCTCTTACTATAATAAAAAATATTACATATTAAATTATGTAGATAAGGCTTAACCCAAATGTTCTGAATAATTATATTAATTTAAAATAAGTTTAGCTTTCAAGATATTCAATTACTTTATTTTAATTTATAGGGTATGCATTAAAGACCATTATTTCTCTAGTTACAGGGAAGGAGAGTCCGGAATGTCCAGAGCTAAAGCTAATTGGCTGAGAGCATTCAACAAAGTTCGAATGCAACTGCAAGAGGTATGTTATGGAGAGGTTTTTCCAGAAGTGGATCCAGGATAAAAATACCATGCCAATATCTATGTTTTTAGAAAGGCATTTATTTAATGTATGTATTTTATCCAAATGTTTTAAATGTCTCTTTAAATAAGAGACCTGATATTCTGTAAGGTAAGTCTCTGAAAGAGTCATTGGTTTGGATAGTGTTAAATTTCTTATTAAATTGAATCTGTAATCTGCTAATCAGGCAATGATTAGTAGCTTACTGTATAATTAATGTTTAAATCCCCCTCGCCCATGTTAATCATTCTTGCAAATATTTAATGTTATGTTGAGTAACAATGCAGTATTTTTGTTAACACTATATATAATGCCCTTAACTAAGGCTTCATTTAAACTGCAATACCCAAAATGCATATAAATACAATTTGTGTGCATCTATGTTTGCTTGCATTGCTATGCATTTTAACACTTTTGTGTTTACATTGCGTTTGTATACAGTTTTTTTTCCTCCTCCATAGGCTTTTCATCGAGTAGGTTTCAGGACAGAAATGTATGTAGCAGTGCGTTTTGAAAACAGATTGGATTGTTACACATTAGTAGAACCACTAATAAAGCTATTCTATGGGAACGTAAATGTCTTCGCATATTTTTAAAGTACGTGCATTTAGAAAACTGCATAAAACTGCACAAAAACGTGTCTAGTGTGAATAAGCTTTTAGGACTCAATCATGAAAATGAAGCAGATAGGTAAAACTGAAATATACAATAAATAGATTTTAAGAATTAGCCCTTCTTTATAATAGAACTAAAATGGAAATGATAAATGGAACAGCGTGCCTATGCAGGAGCACTTCAAACACCTCAGTTGCAACGCCGCTGCGTACCTGGTGTGCTGGTCTCTCTCACCTCTACAGCAGGACCAGCTGCCTGTGTCCATGATATTAATTTATTCAGTGTGTAAAGGATTTGAGCGCTCCGTAACAAAGGTATATGCAGCGAAGTGATGTCTCTGTCCCAGACAAAAAGGGATGTTTGCAAAGTATATATCCATTTCAACATATATTCAGTCATGTCCAAGTCAGTAGTTTTGGGGGTGAGATTGCTTCATGCATGGTTTACATTGTTCAACCCAGTTACTTTCAGTTCCTCAAACCACTTTATTTATTATAATTTATTGCAAGTTGGCCATGTTTGTTAATTTTATTTCTCCTTTATGTTATGCGCCTCAAAGTCATTTTATGTTTTTCTTTGATCATCTATTTGCTTTTATGGTTTTGTGTCATTTTTATGTTTTGATTCAGAGCGGCACCCCCACTCTGCACACAATTCATCATAAACATTCTGTTCTGTGGGCAGAGATATAAGATATCCACAACAGGTAGGTGGGGAATAGATTTCTTTATTTTGTTTACTCCTTGCTTAAGAACTTTATTTAAAGCCAGTTACTGTTTTTGTCATTTCAACTCAATTATACTGTTTCTAGTCGTGGTATTTAACCATTGCGCTAATAATACAGCCTGGTGGTTTGTAATGACGTGGTTGCTAAATACCACTACTGGACAGTGGTAGCAGTAATTTCAGCAACACACATAATGATACATAATGAAAACATCAAATTTGACAAAATAGACTATAAAAGTGTATCTCCACTCATAAAATAAACTTCGTTTTTTTCATTTTAATTGTATGTATATGTTTATTTATATAGCGCTACTAGGGGACGCAGCGCTGTACAGTAATAAAATACAATAAAGTCATACTAGGGGGATAAATACATAGATAGCTCAGTACATAAATATATAAATTATATAAATAGAAGTGCTAGGGCTTTGCCACAAGAGGTAATGAGGTCCCTGCCCCATAAAGCTTACAATCTAGTTAGGTGGGTAACATACAGATACAATGGAATGGGTATAAGTTCTGGAGTGAGACATATGCAGTGCAAATAAAACTATCAAATACTGTGCTGGTTACCAGATAGGTAGGATGTGAGGCTAGATTTAAACCTGCTGATTGAGGTTTCTTGACGTAGAGTGAGGGGAATAGAATTCCAGAGGATGGGAGCCACAAGAGAGAAAGGTTTAAGGCGAGAGGAAGCAGTCCGAGTGAGGGGTCTGGACTAGAGACTAGAGAGGAAATATAAGGAGGGCGAAGGGATTTAAATGTTAGGAGAAGGATTGTGTATGTAATGCGCTGTTTAAGGGGGAGCCAGGTTGTTGTCTGGTACAGAGGAGATTTGGGATCCGGTTTATTAGAGAGTGAAACAATATGTGTGGCAGAGTTAAGTATAGACTGAAGGGGAGAGAGGTGGGAAGCAGGAAGACCAAAAAGTAGTAGGTTGCAATAGTCCAGACTCGATAGGATGAGAGCATGTATAAGCATATCGGTGGTCGGGAGAGAAAGGAACCTGCGGATTTTGGCTATATGGAAGAAGCAGCAGGTTTTCGCAAGATAGTTCATGTGGTTAGAAAAGGAGAGAGAGGAGTCAATAATTACCCCTAGGCAGATTGGATAGGGGAAATGGAGGTATTCTCAACAGAGATCGAGAAAGATGGGACAGGACCAGGTTTAGGTGGAAAAAAATCAGTTCAGTTTTAGAAAGATTTAATTTAATTGAGACATATAGGAGGAGATGGCAAGGAGGCAGTCGGAGACTTGTGATTGGATGTCAGGAGGTAGTGTAGGGGTGGACAAGTAGATTTGTGTATTGTCTGCATATAAATGATAGTTGAAGCCAAAAGAGGTAATAACCTCTCCCAAGGAAATAGTGTAGAGGGAGAACAATTAGGGTCCAAAAACAGACCCCTGTGGGATCCCCACACCAAGAGGAACTGGAGAAGAGGTATCGTTAGCATAAGATACAAAGTAAGTTCTGTCAGAGGGATAGGATAGAAACCAGGATGCCACTTCATTCCGAATGCCCAAAGAGTGAAGTATACGCAGGGAATGATCGACTGTGTCGAAAGCAGAGGAGAGGTCAAGGAAGATAAGAATAGAAAAGTGACCATTAGCCTTTGCAACCTGCAGATCAATTACAACCTTACACAGGGCCATCTCGGTGGAATGCGCAGTACGGAATCCAGATTGCAAAGGATCTAATAGGTTATGAGCATGAAGGTAGTTAGCGATACGGGAAAAGACTTATCGTTCTAGCAGTTTAGACGCTATCGGTAAGAGAGAGACCGGGTGGTAATTGGCTAAACAAGAGGTGTCCAGCGAGGGCTTTTTTGGTATGGGCTTAACATGGGCATGCTTAAAGGCGGAAGGGAATATTCCAGATGTAAGGGAGGCATTGAATATGTGGGTGAGTATAGGGGTAAGCACATGATTACAGTGTTTCAGTAATTCAGAGGGCATGGGATCAAGAGGACAGGTCATGAGCGGACACGATAGAAGCAGGCGAGAGACTTCTAAATGGGTCACAGGAGCAAAAGATCCAAGAATAGCTGACGGGGGAGAGGTCAGCATAACGTGAGAGTCATCCCAAGGACCAGATATCTGCACACAGATGGACTCCTCTTTATGCTGAAAGTAATGTGCAAAGTCCTGGGGAGAATGCGGAGAAAGGAAAGGGTCAGCGGGAGGGGCGCAGAAGGGAGTTGAAGATGGAGAACAGGCTACGTGGGTTAGATTTGTTGTTATTTATATGTTTCCAGTAATAGTTCTGTTTTGCTAGCAGGAGCCCAGAGCCGAGACATTGCAGCATGAACTTTTAATGGAGAAAGTCAGTTTAATTGAAGAACAGAGGTAAAGAATAGCTTCTTTACCTCCCTTTCTTTAATTAAACTTAAAAAAAAACAGGAAGATTTAATAACATAGTAACATAGTAATTGAGGTTGAATAAAGACATGAGTCCAACAAGTCCAACCTTTTCACCCTCCTTTTTAACCCTACCTAACAGTTGGTCCAGAGGAAGACAAAAAAAAAACAATCTAAAAAAGGAGAAAAAATTCCTTCCTGACTCCAAATGCCAATCGGAAAGTATCCCTGGATCAACCAGAACTGCAGTATATGTATTAATACCAGTAATTCTCAATATTTTTTAGTTTTAGAAACGTATCTAGCCCACATTTAAAGCTATTCAGTGAACTTGCCATTACCACATTTGCCGTTCGTATAAAAGTTCTTATCATTAAAAATGGTGCTAATTTTGCCCCAACTAACCAGATCTGGATGGTTAGGGCAAAATTAGCATAATTTTTAACAGCAGGCGGATCGAGAGAGGTCGTTCGTCGATCCAGGTGGATTGACAAACGACCCCCAACCGAACGAATACACGAGTGATTCTCGTCCAAAACGGCCGTTCGTCGTGCGAATGTAGCAGCGTCTGGGGTCGTGGCTCTGTGCCAAATTGGCCATGTGTACGAACCTTAAGTCTATTTTACGAGTGGAGATACCCTTTACTAATAAATGAAAACAAACAGGAGATGCAAAAAAGGGTGCTATACCCAAACCAGAGCAAAACCCATGCTGTTGAATATAATATTAGGGTTTAAACTGGTTTTGTGGGGCCTGCACCAATTCCTAAACCTTTTGCAGCATGGCACTCCTCATTCAGTATGTTTTGCGTTAAATTTTGCACTAATATTTAGCACAAATATTGATTGAATCAGGTCATAAACACCCACAACCCACTACCTACAATGTAGTAACCAAAGTGTGTTACTCAAAATATTTCCATTCTTATTTGTGCCTCCCTAGCAGGGCTGGTTCTGGCAATTTTAGTGCCCTAAGCAAGTCTCCCCTGGTGCCCCCTCCCCAACTGAAACTTCCTCCAACTACCTCTTGAACTAGTCTTTCCATAGATTGGAAACTCAGCCAAGATATTGTATACAAACAGGAAGGCTACAGGGAACTAGATTGAAAAAAGCTTGTTACTCTATGGCTGATAAGGATCCCTATCTTTCAAAAGAAAAAAACTTTCAAAAAGAAAAACTTTCAAAGAAAAGAACTGAAAAGCACCACCAACATTCAAATGTTACCCTAACATTTCGCCTAAGCTGCCTATGCCTTGAAATGGCCCTGCTCCCCAGAAACACTAGTGCTTTGCTTGGAGCTTTGGAATGCTGGTACCAAGCCCTTATAATAGTTGATACATGTTAATTGATGTACTAAATGCTTTTTAGGTGAGCATGATGGAAAACATAGATGTAGGGTAATATGGGTAGTGCAAGCCCGCCTGATTATATCTGCTTAGATACTCATCAGGTGACAATACCCCAATCTGAATTTGATTTCTTTACATTGACTGTTTTTTAAATATTTAAAGGGCAACTCCACCCATTTTTTAAAAATTTTCTGTAGTGTAGGGCTCCCTCACCTACCCCCAACCGCTATAGCACTTTGTAAAATAACTTGGCCGATCACTACGTACTTTGCCTCTTTCCCCTGGCGGTCTGTCACGGCCCTCTGCTTGCATGTAAGTGCATGCAGGGGGCCAGCCCGGCAGCCGCGTCCGTGATTGGCTGAGAGGCAGCCAATCACGGATGTGGCTTACGGCAGTGTAGAACACAGAGGAAAAGAGGCAAAGTAAGTAGTGATCGGCCAAGTTATTTTACAAACTACTATAGCGTTTGGGGGGTGGGTGAGGGAGCCCTATACTACTAAAAAGGGATTTGGAGCCAGGGGAGGGAGAGAGTAATAGGAGAGAGAGGGAGGGGGGTGGGCCTGCACTGCGCATGGCATAATTCTCCGGGAGGAGAGACAGGAGGCAGAGACCTATATGGACACAGACAGGCTCCTGCTGTTCACTTTTTAGGACTTTGGAGGGACATTGCAGGGCAGCCATTTGGAGCAGGGATGTAAAGTAAGGATTTTACAGCACTACACAGTGGGGCCAGTAGTGGGTTAAAATGTAGATTTGGGGGTGGACATGCTCTTTAAACTGCAAGGAAAAAGTGATACTAATATAAGATTTAAGGGCAATAAAAACATTTTCTTGCACTGACAATTTAAATTTTTTTTTTTTTAAGTCTGCTGATATGCAAAATACAATACAAAACAGCATGCAAAATTAGATTTAACTTGATATTTTGCTGCAATATACAAAACATGTTAGAGAGTAAAATCATCTCTAAGACCCTTATGAGGGATGTAGGAACAAAAGGGATATTTTGCTTGGATACCTGTGAAATGAACTAAAAGACACACATACAGATATAAGAGGATTAACTGGTCTGTCTAATAATATTTCCCATGATAACAGTAATGTTATTAGGAGCATTGCTAAGCAGAAATCTTTGGAGGTGTTTAAAATGGACAACTTCACAAGTATACATTTTTGATAATAAACGCCCACCACTGCTGTACAGTATATGCTATATGTATGTTATAAATGTACAATGGCACTAGCATTTTATATATGGAAATTTACTACTCAGTGAATTTTTACATTTTCATATTTTAATGTACACTAATACGTAATTAGCATTTATTATACCAATGATACCAATATGTAATTATTTTACTTGATGTATAACTAACTTGCCCACCTTTAAAACAAAATGGATTCAGGTAGCTACTTCCCCTGGCTCTATGAGCTTTTTATGAGCTTAAGCATGTGCAGAGGAGACATCAGGGGAAAGAGCAGTCAACCAATAAATGGTCAGTGTACATCCATAATGACTGTTTCTGCTGCCAGTGAACATTCATCTTTGGTATCAGTTGTTACAAACGGAAAATTTCCTTCAGTCATGCTAGTCCCCCAATACTAAATTATAGGGAGTCAGCTGTGATTGTTAAGTTATGGCAGTCACAAGCAATCTCTAGCCATATCTTTTAAAGATGACGGACAGAATCTGTAACATTCTGTTTGTCATCTTTGAAAGTATGGTACTGTGTGTTCCTACCTTTACTCTTGAAGAATGTGGGTAATAATTATTCTGGTTAGTTATGCATCTGATATAATATATCAGTTGTAGTTGGGGGTAGGTAAGTGACAAGTGAAACATGCGAAATACAGGAAATAATCACACCCTACTTTAAAGAGGCAATTAGAGTTTACCTTGAAGGCCTAATCTTTTTCTATGTAACCATTATCTTATCCTTACCTTTGCTAAATTGTAATCGTTATATTTTACAATAGGTTGCACATTATTCTGTTTATATTTTATATATAGGGGCTGATGCAATAAAAGGTGCAAAAGTTTTCTATTAAGCCATTAAAACCAATCCAAAGTTTTCTAACTACAGAAACCTAGTAAAAAGCTTTTATATGATTGGCTACTGCAAATTAATACATACCCTCCAACTGTACTGGTTTAGCCGGTATCGTACCAGTTTTTATAGTACTGTACCAGGCAAAATGCACATACCGCTTTGTACCATTTTTCCTTTAATGTACCGGATTGAGTAACTTCACTAGTCAGTGCAGCTGTTACTTGTTGCTTGCTTCTGGCTCTATTAACTGTAATAAGGTCCCTCAGCTCTGCTGCGTAGCTCTGGATTGGCTGGCAAATTAAGGGATCCAATTGGCCGTTTCCTCTGCCCTTCAGTGCAGATCTGTGATTAGCTGGGGGAAATGGCTGTGTAGTTCATTTGGTGGGACTTTTGAAGCTGGACAAAGTTGATGCCGACTGGGAAATGAAGAGGGGGGAGTGAGGCTTCTTGTAAGTATCACACTACATATGGCATCTATGGTCAGTAAAAAGGTAAAACTTTTTATTATGATCAAGAAGTTTCATTACAGGGGTCTTGCCAGTTTATTTTATTTGTTTGACACTATCATACTCAACTATCTATCTATAGTATTTCTATCTTTCTATATTTAATCTCTCTGTCTTTCTGTCAATCTGTCTGAATGTCTATCATCTATCTATTTGTCTATTATCTATCTATTTACTGTATCTATCTATCTATCTATCTATCTATCTCTATTTAATCTCATTCTCTGTTTATACTATCTATCTATATGTCCATATTATATATCTATTAGTCTGTCTCTATTTATCTCTGTATGTGTTTGGCTATTTAGCTATCTCTGTATCTAAATTTATAGAGCGGCAGTAACTATAACTAACCTTGATTTTAGTGATTTATTTTAGGAAACAATTGTCGATAGTATTGGGGCGGGGTCACAGATAATGTGGGTGGGGTTTGGGTGGAGCAAGGGGTGTGCCTAATTGTACCTTTTTTTGTCTTTGGAATGTTGGAGGGTATGTTTATAGCACGAGCAAACGTTTGCACCACTTAATCCCCAGTCCCATAATTTTTTTTACGAATCATTTTATTACTGTGTTTACAGAATTTTAATGTGATTCATTAAAATTATAATTACATTGAAGGAGATGCAATAAATTTCCCTTAATGAGTTGAGATATTTTGCGGGGCTTTAAAGCCTCAATTGTAAGGCATTTGTTTTTGCAACTAAAAACGAGTGAAAAAATTATCACTTGCACTGCGCTGTTTTCAAAAATCTTTGGGAAAAAAAAGTAAAAAATAAGGGCAACCCCTCACCCACACACACACGCACACACACACACACGGACATCGCACCAAAACACTGTGCTCATAGGAGTGAACGTTACTGTTCACATCTATGAGCTGTGATGCAGTGCGTTGAGCGCAACACAATGTTTGCAGCAGTTTGCAGTGTTATTGCATAGCGGTGCCATTGAAATCAATGGACACCGCTATGTGATAATGCAGAGGAACATGGCAAAACATCACAGTGTGATGTTCCCTCTGCATTAAGCAGCCTCGTAGTGTGAATGTAGCCTTAGTTTAATTAAATGTTTTTATCATTAGTGTCTTGACACTTCTTGTTAATAAAATCCATTTTAATTCACAGGCACGAGGTGAAGGAAGTGGGGAAATGTCCAAATCTCTCTGGTTTAAAGATGGGTAAATACATATTTACACACATATAACCATATAAAAGGAATTACTGTATCAATCACACCCCTCTTTTTATGACTGTTTAATCTTTATTTCTTAGGCCTGCTGGTGGTCTTATCATTATAGACAGTATGCCAGACATACGGAAGAGGAAGCCAATACCTTTGGTCAGTGACCTGGTAAGTCTCTCTTTCAGGCCAGTAACAGCTTTCATTTCATATAGATAGCTTTGAACAGAACCATAGGAAAAATATAAGATCTCACTTGTGTTTATTTCTAATTAGTAAAATCTGTTGTACTTACCAGAGCAGTTATAACTACCGTAACAGCACTGTTTACTTGCCCTGCCAAAACTGTGGATCTTTTTCTATTATCATAAATTTGAGTGATTTGTAGGAATGGATCAAAAATGAATTCCCATTCGTTAGTTGTTTTCAATCAGTTTGTTTGAAAGGCAAACTAGGCAAAGCAAAAACATTTCCCAGGTTAGTATGCTACTGCAGATTTCTAGCTGATATTTCCTCAAGATTAATGGTGCAAGGTGGTATAACTACTCTCCAATCGAATTTCAATTGAAAAATATGATTTGTTTGATTTATCAGCCATTCCATATATGCCCAACTTTACTTGTAAATACATAGTACAGTAAGAATCCATAAGCAAAGTTTTCAGTTTTCTTTAAAAGTATGTTATTCTTTTTTCTGTAAACGTATTCCTTTTACAATATACATTATACATGTATATTATTAGTAATTTCCTTGATGGTTATCTAATACTATGTACATCCATTTTTACGCAGATATTTCTTTGCAGAAATATTTTAATCTCTTTTTTTTTTTTTTTTTTGTGATTCCGCAAATCTTCAAAGGCTATGGTGAGTACAATCAGTGTAAAGTTTTGGGTTATAAAGGGGATTTATTACATTATAGTTTATATTGTTACTTAATACATGAAATGGCATAGAAGATTATGAGAAAATAAACAATTGTTGTAGGATCCATTAGACCTAGTTTTACAATTTAGTCCCTATTAGGAGTAATACACGATGCACAATTGTAGTTGTATGGGGGGTAGAATAGGAGAAAGCTCTCCCCACATTTCTTCAAGGGGATTATTTAGAATTAGTTTTTTATGCAGAGTACAACAAGAGCAATTTCATGTGCTTTTCGTATTTAAAGACATGCATCAACGCCTTTACTGTCTAGGAGGTTCAATGCATTGCTTTTGGATGTATTAACAGGTTTTGCCATTACATTCGTTTTTAAAGTTTAAAACTGACACCGCCCTTTGTGTTTCTTTTGTCCCTCTAGTGTTGACATGCAAACTTGTATTGTTGAATGGCACTTTCATTGCATGGAGCTGATTGTATATGGCTGGTCAGATTGCTATTAATACTTTAACTGTCCTTTCAGTATGCTAAGCTAAATTCATTTTCTGTTCGGTAAACATTCATACCTCTGATGCAGGGATAAATGACGACTTACATGAAAACAAATAGATTAAACTGCTACTCTGCATTCCTAACAGTAATAACCTAACTCATAATAACCTAACAGTATTCCTCCCTAAAAAATAGGAACATAAATTAAGGTAAATTTAGGTGTAGCAATGCTGTTGAGTACTCAGAAAAGTGCTGCAACCACTGCAAGTCCAGTCTTAAAGTCATGCTAGCCCTTAAATACTGATCCAATAAATTTGTGTGATTTTAAAATGTGAGCCAGAAATTGCAGCTCTATTTTTTTCTGTATTTTACAATTATAGCTCTTAACATTGTTACATATTTTATCTTTCTCCTCAGTCCCTGGTTCAATCACGGAAGGCTGGGATTACTTCAGCTCTTGCAACAAGCACCTTAAACAATGAAGAACTAGTAAGTACTCTGATACATTTGGAAGTAGTTTATGAAGACTTAAGCTGGCCATACACATGCGATCCCACAGCAGATCACATTGGTATCTGTCGGCAGACATGCTGTGGGAACAGCACACATGGACCAAACCGATCCCCATACATGGTATCGGGATTGGTCAGCCGTGCGGCCATACACTGCACAATCGTATCGGCTCCCTCTACTTCAAGTAAAGGGAACCAATAACGACCAATGGACATTTTCCATCATTCCTGATCAATCGGAGTGCTGACTATGATTGTTGTTCGTATGGTTTCTCCAATCGGTCGGGAAAAGCTCTTTATACATATGTATGGCCACCTTAATAAAATCTAGGTGTTGTAAATAAACTTGATTTTGTTTTATCTCTTTTGCAGAAAAATCATGTTTACAAAAAGACCCTGCAAGCTTTAATTTACCCAATATCCAGCACCACTCCTCACAACTTTGAGGTTTGGACTGCCACAACTCCTACCTACTGCTATGAATGTGAAGGGCTTCTGTGGGGAATTGCACGGCAGGGCATGCGTTGCACGGAGTGCGGTGTCAAGTGCCATGAGAAATGCCAGGATCTCCTAAATGCAGATTGTCTTCAGAGTAAGATCAGTTTGGCACAATGTTTATTTTTCTGTGTTTTGTCTTGCATATACCCTTATCCCAAATGTACAGGTTTTGTTTTTTTTGGGGGGTGGTGGCATTACTAAGAAAGCATTTAAATTTGAATTTTAGCCTACAGGGCTCTGCCATGTTATAGTTGTCTCTAATAACATGTATATTATTTCATAAATGTCTTGGGATAAAGCTGTTCGTCTCATCCACAGCTTTCTTGCATTAATACATTCTGAAATCTTATATAACTTCTACAGGAGCAGCAGAGAAGAGTTCCAAGCATGGGGCAGAAGATAGGACTCAAAATATTATAATGGTACTAAAGGATCGTATGAAGATCCGTGAAAGAAACAAGCCAGAGATATTTGAGCTGATACAAGAAGTGTTTGTAGTATTAAAGGCGACACATGCTCAACAGATAAAAGCTGTTAAACAAAGTGTGCTTGATGGTACCTCTAAATGGTCAGCAAAGATCAGCATAACTGGTAAGTGATAACTATATAAGTAAACGCTAAACAATTAGCAACCTAGAGTGAAACAGAAAGAAGTTTCTGGCTTAAATTTAGGGTAGACAGCAATAAGGATAACTGCAAAACTGCAGGGCATTATATGTAATGGATATGTAATAGAAATGATGCAGTTTTAAAACTGGGCTGGTTGCTAACAAAAATATCTTTAAGCTGGGTACACACGATTAGATATTTCGGTCCGATCGACCGATAGTTCAGTGTATCGGTCGATCGGACCGAAATTATCGAATCCGAATGTGCCCATGTCCGATCGACCGTTCGTCCGAATCGGACGAAAGGACGATCGGACAGGGTGGAAAACCTCGTCCGATCGTGCGGTCCTCTATGGACCGCACGATCGGTCGCGGTGACTATCGGACGCGGCTGCTTTTGCCGCGACGACAGTCCTTCCTCCTGGCCGACCGTTCGAAAGTATCGAACGGTCGGTCAGGAGGAAAAATCGCTAGGTGTGTACCTAGCTTTAGGCTAAAATACCTTTTTCCTGATTTATAATTCATAATGTTTTGTTTTTAAACAATGCAACATTTGCATTTCTAATTTTTTTTTTTTACACTGTGTTGCCCCAAAGCTCAGTTATTAGCACTGATACCTTGTAGCGCTGAATCCCTGGGTTTGAACCCTCCTTTGGTCACATCTGTAAGGAGTTTGTATGTTCTTCCTGTGCGTGAGTTGTGTGCGTTTGAAATGAATAATGAATCGGCAATAATTGTAAAGCGCTGCAGAATATTGTAGTGCAATATAAGAAATAAAATACATACAGAAATACAGCATTATATCTTTCTTACATACCAAGCATGTTCTCCAATTAGCTACTTTGTATCTCTCTATTTTAAGGGGAGCAAGCAAATAGAGATGGGTGAAACTGCTAAAATTCGTTCCACCTGAGGATTCGCGAATTTTCCAAAAAATTAGAAAATCCGCAGGCGAACCCATTTAAGTCAATGGGAGAATAACATTTCTGAAAGAATCTGATTGTAACCAATTCTGATTGGAAAAGAATCTGATTGGTATACTAACCAGTCCAGATTCTTTCTGGATGAATCTGATTGTAACCAATCAGAATTGGTTACACTCATATTCTTTTAGACTTAAGCTAGGTACACACAGTACAGATTTCTGAAAGATGACAAACAGGATCTGCGTCGTATTGGAAACAAACCGAACTTTTGTAAGTTTGGCCATCGCTATTACATAGTAACATAGTATTGGAAGTTGAGTAAAGACATATATCCGAACTTTTGTAAGTTTGGCCATCGCTATTACATAGTAACATAGTATTGGAAGTTGAGTAAAGACATATATCCAACTAATCCAAACTTTTTGGCCTATGTAACAGTTGTAAGGGGCGCATTATGTCTCATCATTTATAATACATAAACGGGGAGATTCAATAAAGGTTCTTATCGTTAAAAATGGTGCTACTTTTGCCCCAACCAATCAGATATTATTTAACATTTGAAAGCTAACATCTGATTGGTTGGGGAAAAATTAGGACCGTTATTAAGGATAAGAACTTTTATTGAATAACAATCAAAGTTTTTACATCGTTTTTTCTTTTTTTCCCCAATTGTAAGCTCCTGCCCTTTTATAAAAGTACCACACAATATGTAGAAAATTGGGCTGTTATACATCCATATTAAAGTGCAACTAGAGACCAAAAATATAATACATACAAAAAACAGAATTCTAGTGCACAAACAATTCTAATTGCATATTGGCTACCTCCATAAGGTTGCTACTACAAACAGTCTGCTAAACCCTGTATAAATAAAATAAATTAGTTTAATAAATTGGCCAAATTATTTTAAGCCCAGTCACCACATCAAGGTTGCTTTCTTTAACTGGGTCCTAACCTACTGGTACTTGCCTTTTTAGCTGCATGAGCTGACTGCTTCTCCTTTGTGGCCTGGATGCTTGAAGCTGACTCTCTAGTTTAAAGTACTTTGCTCAAACAAGCACATGACCTAACTCTGGGTGGAGTACAATTTCTCTGAAGGCTTGGTCAAACATTCAATGTAACACACAATATATAGAAAATGTTTGTAGTAGCAACCTTATGGAGGTAGCCAATATGCAATTAGAATTGTTTGTGCACTAGAATTCTGTTTTTTGTATGTATTATATTTGGCCTTTAGTTGCACTTTAATATGGATGTACAAACAGCCCAATTTTCTATATATTGTGTGTTACATTGAAGGTTTGACCAAGCCTTCTGGGAAATTGTACTCCACCCAGAGTTAGGTCATGTGCATGTTTGAGCAAAGTACTTTATAAAAGTAGCCTGTCAGAGCAGTAGAGAGTCAGAGCAGTGCACATGCCTGTTTCTCCTCACTGAGGCAGTTCTGTGACAGGTTTATGATGGGACTTTAGTTTGCTATTCAGGGGAGTTT
The DNA here is from genome assembly GCA_019447015.1 of Hymenochirus boettgeri. NCBI lineage: Eukaryota > Metazoa > Chordata > Amphibia > Anura > Pipidae > Hymenochirus > Hymenochirus boettgeri. The sequence continues at coordinate 181,408,382 of CM033469.1, read as the reverse complement.
TCTGAAGGTAACATAAGAAATGTAATTGCCTGCTACATGTAACATTAACCATTTTAGCTACTTTTGTAAAGGAAGGGCAGGAGCTTACAATGGGAGGTGCAGTGGATAATAAGATTTTGGTCACTAAGCTAAGCTATGTAGCTGAGTGACTTTTTATAAGAAAATATTCCACTGTACATCCCATTCTAAATCCAGAGCCTTATGTATTATATTTGTATAAAGTGTTCATAAGTCTGCGCAAATCCCACATCTACAATGTAAACAGCCCTAACTTATCTAATCTGTCTGCATTTTCAAGCCCCATCATTCACCTTATTAATTTAGCTGCCCTTCTCTGAATTCCTTCCATTTCGAAGATGTCCCTTTTATTATGCTGTATCACTTTGCAAAAATCAAATAGAAAGGCAAATGATACGTTGTTTTAATCAGCAGTTTCTGGGCAATAATTCACATAAAAGCTGATTAACCCCCGAAAAGTTCCCCTTAAAGCTACAGTATATGTCACTGTTCATGTCAAGTTGTAATATTTTGTGTTTCACTTGAAAGTTTTCCTTTTGTTGCAGTTGTATGTGCACAAGGTCTCCAGGCCAAAGACAAGACAGGTTCTAGTGATCCTTATGTTACTGTCCAGGTTGGCAAAACAAAGAAGAGAACAAAAACAATCTATGGAAACCTTAATCCTGTCTGGGAAGAGAACTTTCACTTGTGAGTGTTTATTAGTAAGGTTATTTTTGTAGTGAAAATGAAGCCATAGAGATAAATATTATAATGATGAATACAACTGTTATCATCTGATATTGCTAACATGATGCCTTTTATCCTTAGTGAATGTCACAACTCTTCAGACCGCATTAAAGTTCGTGTATGGGACGAGGATGATGACATCAAATCTAGAGTAAAACAGAGATTCAAAAGAGAATCAGATGACTTTCTTGGTCAGACAATCATTGAGGTTCGGACACTTAGTGGAGAGATGGATGTGTGGTATAACTTGGGTATGTTAATATAAAAAGCAACCCTTTTTTAAACAAGTCTATCATTCTCATGTAGACAGAAACACTCAATCCTGTCTCCTATATTAGCATATTTTAACCCCTCAGCCAAGATTGCAATATTTACCAATTCGCAATCTTGCACTGCTGCGTTTCTCCTCCTTGCTCTCCTCTGACACACATGATTATCTTTGGCATAGGTACGCATGCACATGATTTTAAGCGAGTGAGGTAGTGGGAGAGGCATGGCACTGCTGCAGGATCGTGGATATGTTAGTATTGCGATCTTGGCTTAAAGAGCATGTCCACCCCCAAACTAAAATTTAATCCACTACTGAGCCCCCTGTGTAGTTTAAAAAATCCTCTCCCCCCTCTCTCTTCCATCCTCCTTATCCGCCCTCATTCTCCTGATCCCTCCCTGACTGCCCTTCACCTAGCGTAAAACCTTTTATATATAATGTATGGCATCGCTGCCAACCGCCAACTGCTATGTTAGATTGCTAAAACAAAGATTACTAAAAAAGAATTAGAATGCTACTTACAGCCCTTTGCTCACGTGTCGTTCTCTATTTCCGGCAGCCGCGGCTGTGATTGGCTGCCTTTCAGCCAATCACAGCTGCCGGTCCGGCTCCTGTTTGCAAGTTCCGGCAAACAGAGGGCTGGATCAGAGCACTACAGCAGTGAGCGGCTGTAAGAAGAGTTCTGCTTCTTTTTTTTAACAATCTAATAAAGCGGTTGAGAGTGGGAAGGGATGCCCTACAATGTTTTTTTAGGGTGGAGATACTCCTTAAGGGCTAATATGGGAGACAGCTCCTATCTCCATGTGAGTTATAGATTTGCAGGGGGATTAAATAAAAGTTCTTATTGTTAGAAGTTATTTACCATTTGAAAGCTAACATCTGATTGGTTGGGGCAAAATTAGCACCATTTTTAAAGATAAGAACTTTAATTTAATCTCCCTGTTGATTTTTAAACTAAAACACATACATGACATGGGTTTCATTACCATTTAAAGCCTGTTGTAGGGGCTTTTTTGAGATGTGTGACCTGTAAATTTTACATATGCTCTATATTACTTTATTGACAGATAAACGCACAGATAAATCTGCGGTCTCCGGTGCAATCCGCCTTCATATCAGTGTTGAGATTAAAGGAGAGGAGAAAGTGGCTCCATATCATGTACAATATACATGTCTGCATGAAGTGAGTATGCAAAACTAGTGCATTAGTGAGCTTTTCTTCTACACCTGTAAATCTATATATAAATATCAGGATGTATCTGTTGTATTAAATTAGATCAACTGGACTTGAAGTTTAGTTCTTGAAGACGTTTCGCTAGTCATCCGACTGGCTTTCTCAATTCAGAATGACTTGTACAAGAATCTTTGGCAATTATGTACCCTGGAAAATCCCAATTAGCATATCACAGCCAAGTGTTAAGGGCGTAATTAGATAGTGGCTAAGAGGTGTTATAGGAACGCCCAGGGTAAGGTGTCAAAACAGCATTGTACATGGCAGACAGTTGGTGTCGAACCCCCTACCTCTATTTAGGCTCGCTTTCTTTATTTTCACATAAATGGCCTCCTTAACACCTCTCTTGAACCAGTCACGTTCCTTTGCCAATATGTTAACATTGCAATCTTCAAAGGTATGTCCTTTATCCTCAAGATGCAGGTACATGGCTGAGTCCTGACCCGAGGAATTGGCTCTTCTGTGCTGGGCCATACGTTGATGCAGTTTCTGTTTGGTCTCTCCCACATACAAATCATAGCATTCTTCACTGCACTGCACTGCGTATATGATGTCGCTTTTCTTGTGTTTCGGTATTGGGTCTTTTGGATGTGTTTCGGTATTGGGTCTTTTGCCTGCGCAGGACTAATCTGTTGCTGCCATGTGTTGGTGAATCGAGTGATTGCTCTACTGAAAAACAACTGACAGGGTTTTAATTGGATAAAAACAGGCAACTCCGTGTACTCTGCTAGTGATAATCTGAATATACTATTTTAATACAAGCATTGTTACTTGACAAAGGAAAGCTTAATTTATGTTCACTCTAGACCAGAAATCTAAAGTGTTTTATTAGTAATTCACTTTTATATTCTAACGGCCTTTTTTCTTCCTCAGAATCTGTTCCACTTCCTGACCGACGTACAGAATAATGGTGTGGTAAAGATCCCAGACGCTAAAGGAGATGATGCCTGGAAAGTTTATTTTGATGAGACAGCTCAGGAAATTGTTGATGAGTTTGCAATGAGATATGGAGTGGAGTCCATATACCAAGCAATGACGTGAGAAATGGGGGAATTTTGTATTACACACTGTGTTATCATGGGAAAGAAAGTTGTGGTTTAACAAAAAAAGATTTAACAATAGTTGACAACTAGATGCACATAAAAGAAAATGGTTTTCTAGTGTAGTATGTCTTTAAAGAGAATGTTTCTAAAACAATTAAAGTTATGTTGATTTGGAAGCTGCAGCTTTAAAAATACTGTTGGCGTTTTTTTTTTACCTATGTCCCTCCAGAGCCTACCTTTGTGCCTTGAAAGTTGCTGGTTTGCTGAATGTTAAGCTCCGCCCCTTTGAGATTTCCTCTGCTTCCTCCTGCTTGAGCCTCAAACGATAATGCCTGTGAGTTCCGTGCACTCTCCTGCTTGAACCTCAAACAGTAATGCCTGTGAGGGTGGAGACAGACGCATAGCTAGATACCACAGGGCCCCATAGCAAGATTTTAGATGGGGCCCCCACATAAAAAAAATTTTCGGCGCAGTTCAACCTTTCCTGACCAAACTGCAGCAAAGTTTTTTTAAAGGACATGTCTACCCTCCTAAGAAAAGGTTTACCTCACGTAGTTCAGCCCCACAAACCTGTTTTCATTTTACTTAAACCTGGGAGCATTTTTGAAAGGTTAAATTAAAACGTAAATGGGGTTTGTGGGGCTGAACTACGTGAGGTTAAAAAAATTTTTGGAGGGTGATAATGCCCGCAGGGGACCTGGACGGGGCCCCCTTTGTGTCTGGGCCCCATAGCAAGTGCTATGGTTGGTATAGTGATACCTACGCCCTTGGGTGGAGATTAACATTCAGCAAACCAGTAACAAGATGTCAGTAACTTTCAAGGCATAAAGGTAGGCTCTGGAGGGACATAGAAAAAAGAAAAGAAAAAGAAAAGAAATATTGCAACAGTATTTTTAAAGTTGCAGCTTCCAAATCAACTTAACTTGATTTTACAGAGCACTTATCCTTTAAAGTTGGGGTCTAATTTCCAGTTAGTGAGGTACTTTTGATGATTATTTGTCGCATTAGCAGAAAAAAATTAAAACGTTTTCTAAATCTATTTTGCTGTAATGTTGCCTTTTTAATATACTATTTGGACCAATATAAAATGATGTGTTGTCCTGTTTTGTTTTTTCTCCATGCATTTTAGTCATTTTGCCTGCCTCTCATCTAAGTACATGTGCCCAGGAGTTCCAGCAGTAATGAGTACTCTCCTTGCCAACATTAATGCTTATTATGCTCACACCACAGCATCAACCAATGTCTCTGCCTCGGACCGTTTCTCTGCTTCAAACTTTGGGGTAAGACCCACTTTACAATGCAATACTGTAATTATGGATAATAAATGGACTAAATTATATAATAACTGAACCATCCCACTATCTTGTGTAATGGCAATGAGCTTGTAGATTTAACAATATAAAATACAGCCTGAGATTAGCTTGGGGCTTTTCATTGGAGTGTCTTTTTTGAATTTGTCTAATAACAGGTTAAAATTACATTAGGGCATTAGAACTTGACATATGCATTTGTTTGATATAAACTGTCAGTTGATTGACTGCTATGACTAATATAATGACTTATTCCTTTGTAAAAGATTGAGTGTGTTTACTCAATGATATTGTATTATGAGGCTGACTTACTCAGAATGCACATTTAACCCATACTTTGTATTGTATTTAACAGAAGGAGAGATTTGTAAAGCTGCTTGACCAATTGCACAACTCCTTACGAATTGACTTGTCTATGTACCGGGTAAGAGGATATAAAAAAGAAACAAATGTTACACAATTTGTAGCACTACAATGGGCAATTATAACTCTCTATTCACTGGAATACTGCAGTAGTACAAATGCATGTCATATCCTGCATAAACATTGTCTGTTGTTACTTTTATTAGACTTGGTGCTCAGGAGCGCAGGATTCCCTTGAATCCTAATACTCCTCCTCTGTGTGCATTGCAAGAGACTTGATAAAACTTAGTAGAGATGTTCGAAACTGTTGAGAGAAATAGAATTCTAGAGAATGGGAGCCACAAGATATAATGGTTTATGGTGGGAGGAAGAGGTGTGAGTGGGGGGGGCTGTATATGAGATGGTTCTGTGATGAGCAAGAGGGTACATGTAGGGGCATATGGGGACACGAGAGAATAAATATAAGAAGGTCAAGGACAGCAAAGAGATTTGATTAGTAAGAGAAGGATTTTGTAAACAATACATTGGTTAAAGGGGAGCAAGGTAGCTGTGTGGCACAGGGGAGATATGTAAAATGCCTTTTCCATTTTGTAGAATAACTTCCCTGCTAGCAGCCCTGAGCGACTCCAGGATCTTAAGTCTACTGTGGATCTATTAACCAGCATTACATTCTTCAGGATGAAGGTAAAATACGAGATCAAATAGCCTGTCATCTCTTTAAATTTCCTACTTGCCTCTTTGACTGACATTCTTTGCTATTGCATTATTTCTTAACTTTTTTCTCCTATTTTCTTTCCTGATTAGCAATTCTTTTTTCTTTTATCCTTTTTTCTTTTTACAGGTTCAAGAGCTACAGAGTCCACCACGTGCGAGCCAAGTGGTTAAGGACTGTGTAAAAGCATGCCTAAACTCAACCTATGAGTACATCTTTAACAACTGCCATGAACTCTATAGTCGAGAATATCAGAGTGATCCTGTAAGTGAAAGGGGTTCTTCCATCATTTTAATGGGAGAAAAACAGACTGTACAAATAGCAATATTGTAGTTACTACACATTTTATTGTTTTCGATATTTTACAGGCTAAGAAAGGGGAAGTGCCTCCAGAGGAACAGGGCCCAAGTATCAAGAACTTGGATTTTTGGTCCAAGCTGATCACATTGATCGTGTCGATCATAGAAGAAGATAAAAACTCATACACGCCTTGTCTAAACCAGTGAGTATCCATGGTTAGAAAAGCAGAAAAGTTAAAGATTAACCCTTTGGTATGTTTAGTTTGTGGACACCCTGTATAACATTCTTGTTTTCACCCTGAAACATTCTTGTTTTTCAGTGTTTTTTCTTAAGCACATACTCTGTCACTATCCAATATTTTTTCTTAGGTTTCCTCAGGAGCTTAATGTTGGTAAGATTAGTGCTGAAGTCATGTGGAGTCTTTTTGCACAGGATATGAAATATGCAATGGAAGGTGAGTTATCTGCAATGATACTATTTTTCGTCTTTTATCTTATTTTCTTTTATGACACATCAGTTTTTAAAGAACTAATTCTGAAGTTCTGTTAATACTGACTTTTTATTTTCTTGTCCATGTGATACTTTTGCATATGTATTGTATTCATGCTTGTTAGACCTCTTCCAGGAGAAAAGTATAGTACATAATAACTAAATAGTTATTAGGAACTAACTCTAACATATTGTTGAGAATTAATATATTGTTGAGAATTAATACGTACATTTTTATTTTGAAAGGAATGTTTATTATTCTTTAAATGCTTTTACATATTGCAGTGTAGTGATGTTGGTTTTACATGTATTCATACGTATTTCTTAAAGGACAAGGTGCCCATTATTAATTACAACTTGTATAAATTAATAATTATAAATAAATGTAGTGTTCAATCTGCAAAATTAGCACTTTTGCACCATGCAATTAATTACAACTGCTACTTTGTAGAACACGATAAACACCGCCTGTGTAAGAGTGCTGACTACATGAATTTACACTTCAAAGTTAAGTGGTTGTACAACGAATATGTTACTGAACTACCATCTTTTAAGAGCAAGGTTCCAGAATATCCTGCGTAAGTAATACAATTTTAAAAAGCTATTTTTAAAATAAGCCATAGATTTGTTTTACAAATGTTATGCTCTTTGCAATGTAAAGCACAGCCAAGGGCTGTATTTGCAAATAAAATGGAAAATAATTCATGGGCATAGCTAACGGGGTGAAACTGCTTTAGGGCCCAGGGCAAGGGGGACCCTCAGCTTTATACCCCCCCACCCACACACACACACAGATACATGGCACCACCTTAGTAGCTACTAAGACAAAGGAAGATTTTGCCTATTCGTGCCTATTCTTTCTAGTTACATTCCTTAGGGGTATGTTGATTTATTCTATCAACCCCATTTAATGAAAAGAATCTAGGGCAGGGAGGTAGGAATCATAATTCCTACCTCCCAATTTACTTTTAATGAAGAAAACTGCTTCTGCCACTGCCAGGCTTCCTACTGGCTTCAGCAATGCCCAGTACAATACCCCGGTAGAGGAAAACTGAACATACTGTAGCCCACCAGGATATCGAAAAACAAAACATAGGGTTAAGGTAGGTACATACTCACAGGTGCTCTACCCCTGGACTGTCTGGCGGCGCTCACATGCTTCCAACACCTCACGACCACAGAGGTGTATGTGTCCATCCAGAAGATAGGAACTTGTGAGTTCTGTGCACACGCACGTGCACGGAACTCACAAGCAATATTGCTTGAGGCTCAAGCAGGGGAAAGCAGAGGAAATCTCAGGGGCGGAGCTTAACATTCAGCAAACCAATAACAAGTTGTCACAAAGCTAGGCTCTGGAGGGGCATAGGTAAAAAAAAAAATATATGGCAACGGTATTTTTAAAGCTGCAGCTTCCAAATGAACATAACTTGATTTTACAGTGCACTTATCCTTTAATCTGGAACTAATGTGGGCCGTTGGCTGCCCTCTGCTGTTGCAGAGTGCTTGTAGAGGAATTGTGAAGTGACGTAGTTTAGCTATCCCTGCCTTAGGGTTTCAAATGTATATGATTAAAAATTTAAATATACTTTTGGATACCATCTAAGAAGGGTAAGAATTCCAGAGATTTCAATACCATTTCACATTTATTTATCTTGCAGATGGTTTGAGCCATTTGTTATACAGTGGTTGGATGAGAATGAAGAAGTTTCTCGAGATTTCCTACATGGAGCTTTAGAAAGAGATAAAAAGGATGGGGTAAGATCTCATTTCATTTTGCCAAATTAATGTTGGAGGATCAATTTTTTTTATTCCATATTCCATTTAGTGGCATTACATAGCTCTTGTCTATTCCTTTCATGGATGTGCATGTGTGCCAGGAATTGACAAGCCGCTGTAATGTGCTTCCAGATCAGTAATTTCAGTTGGCATGGAGCATGTTTCTGTAGTTTGTGTCAACCATTGAAAACACTGTACATGGAACAGATGAGATGCGGGGGTATATATGTATATCAGCATATATTTATATCTACATGTATTACTGGTAGTGTAAATATTAACTAGTGGGATAATCACCTGCCATCAGGTTTGTTTTTGGCTATTTTCATGTGGTGTTTAAAATAGGATTTGAGAATAGGGTTGACACCTTTTGCTTTTGAATGCGCTTTTCATATGTGTTTGATTTTGGTGGAAAGATGTCACAACGCTAGTGAAAGTAACCCATTTGTTCCTGACCTTAAAATATGTATTTGTGTATAGATTATTTATAAACTTACAAAACAAAATAGAATAAAGTCATACAAGGGGGATAAAAACATTGATAGTTCAGTACATAAATATATAAATTATATAAATAAAAGTAATAGCATATACTAGAGGAAAGGAGGTCCCTGCCCTGTAGAGCTTACAATCTAGTAAGCTGGGTAACATACAGATACAATGGAATGGGTATAAGTGCTGAAGTGAGACGTATGCACTCATATACTGGTATAGAATTCTAAGAATAACATCTCTATCTTGTATATTCAGACATATGTATATGCAATGTGCTTTTAGAATATGACAAATCAACTAAGAGTATTCTGTATTTTTGAAAGTGTAAAATGGCAAATTTGCAAATTTTAATTTAACTATCGATGGTAGTGTAATATATATAATAAGCACATACCACTGGGTTGGCTGCAGTGGTTTGCATGATGCCTTTCAGCTTGAAAATTTACATATTTATGCAATTTTTCTTTACTGAACTGACATCATTTTGCTAATTGAATTTTAAGTTTTTCATAATAAATGAAATACTCTAGTATGGCAGTTTTACATACTATTGGAGGCTAAATAAATACATATGTCCATCTAGTCCAACCCTTTTAGCCTACTCTGCCTAGGACTAGGTCCTACTACCACACACAGCAGCACATGCAGGATTTATGTTACGCACTGCTGTGACCTAACCCTAACAGCTGATCTAGACGAAGGCAAAAAAACTCAAAAACCCCAGCAGAAAGGGGGGAAATTTTTCCTTCTTGACTTTAAGAATTGGAAAGGATCTCTGGATCAACAAGCACATACAGGGATGTAATACATAACCTCCGCAAACCACTTTCTTCACAATGTAGTATTCACTTAGTGTGATTAGCCGGGAGGTAACGGCAGCATTTAAATAACATTTGTACTGCAAAAATGAACGTTCTGCAATATACATCGGGAGCCTGTGTCAATGCCCTGCAAAGTATGATTTAAACCCATGCTTACCAATGTTAGATTGGGAGGCGCGGGGTAATTTTCGCCCCACATCTCTAGGATAATGTATTAATTCCAGTAATTTTCAATATTTTTGAATTTTAAAAAGCTATTACAATGAACTTGACATTGCCAAATCTGCTGGAAGGCAATTACACAGTTATTGTAAACATTACATTCTCAACCAACTGCTATAGGGCAAATTGCTCTAAACCTGTTTTAAAGTATTGCTAACTAATTTAATAAAAGTTAGTATGACTTTAAGACTGGGTTTGCAGAGGTTGCGATGGTTATGGAAAAATTACCGTATATACTCAAGTATAAACCAAATTATTTTACTTTTAAAATCATCCTGGAAGTCTCCCCTCGGTTTATACTCAGGTCTGTGCTGATCTGGATGCTGCTGGACAAAATCACATAGCCCTGAGAAAACAAAAGCTGTACCCTGTGACACAGAGGGCCTGATTTATCCACATGTGTGTTATGTCTCCCTTGTTATATTGTTCAAGAGCAAAAAAACAACTTGGAATGTAGAGGGAACTTGATTTATTCACACAGAGCACAGGTACATCACACTTTTCTATACCATGCTATTCCCTAGCTTACTTCCTGATACTGCCCTTTTTCCCAGCTTGCCTCTATGCCTTAAAGAAACAAGTATTAACTAAACAGTAGATGTTACATCATCCCTCTTTTTTTTTTTTTTTTTTTTAAAGGTTAAACACAAAACATACAAATAGTAATGAAAAAATAATGAAACACTGGCATATTAAATACAGATCAGTTATATATGAAAGAGCTTATATTTCCTCAATAGCCTTGGTGGGGGTTTTCGTGGGTCGGCAGGGGTATCGTCTCCTTGAACATGGTTCATCGTGAATCGGAGACTGACCACCACTCCTTGGTGATACTGAGTATCAGCAGGTACATGGATGCATTCAGGTGATTGAACGGCCCTCCTAATGTTTGAGGAGACTCTCTGACTCCTGTCTGTGCCTGTGGTGTTATTCAGACTGGGGGAACCTTAAAGTATGAAGCATTCCGGGTTATGCTATGTCCATCTCGCTGTGCCGTAATCATGCTACCTTTTCTGGCTATGACATGGTAAGGCTTGGGATTGTATGCAGAGGTTGTTTTGTTATGTCTCTTTGTTAAAACAACCACCCTACATTTAGACATGCATGGGAGGACTGAGCATGACGTCTTTGGTCCGCATATTGTTTCATTTTCTGTTTGGATTGAGAATCGTGTTCTCTAATAGAAGAGTCCACGGTGGTGGATTGTGTGCACTAGGGATTTCTGGAAGAAGTGTATGAATTGGCCTGTTAAAGACAAGTTTTGCAGGAGGAACATTAGTGGTTGAGTGAGGAGTGTTTCGGTAATTGCGTAAAAATTTGTACAATGCCTGCTTTAGTGGAATTTGTTCCAGATAAGCAGCCTTAACTCTCTTACCTAGAGTACTCATGAACCGTCTACAATGCCATTAGCTTGTGGCCAGCAAGGAGTTATTTTTCTGTGTTTAATCCAAGATATGCAGCAAATTGTTGAAACAGATGTCCATTAAATGGTGGCCCGTTGTCTGTCTTTACCACTCGGGGTATGCCATATGCTGAAAATATGCTGTCCAACGCAGTAGTATAGTGGTAGCTGATGTGGATGTAATGAATGAAATATCAGGATATCTTGAATATTCATCTACAACAACAAGTAGGTATTGTCCATCGGGTAGAGGACCATAAATGTCCACAGCAATTTCATCCCAAACTGTTGAGGGTAAGGAAGACATAGGAGTGGTTAGGTTTGGAAGAATTTGTTACTACTTGGCAAGTGGAACAGTGCTGTATAGTTTTTTTCAACTATTTGATCCAAGTTTGGAAACCAAACTTTTCTCTGAGAAGTTTCTTAGTGCCAACAATGCCACAATGTCCTTCATGGGCAATATTTACAGTAGTTTGGCGAAGGGCCTGAGGTACTACTAATTTGGTTCCTTTTAGAATGAGATGGTCCTTAGCAAGGGAAAGTTCATCTTTGACAGCTGCAAATGCCTTTAGTTCAGTGATGATTACTTCAGGATCAGGAAAGGTAGCTCTCTGGATTTCATGCCACCTGTTGTTTCAATTATGTGTATTAATGCAAGAAGAGTTTGTCCCGTTTGGTTGCCTCTATAAACATGTCCAATGTGAGTGCTTTGGACAGCGTGTGCAGCAACAAAGTTAATATATTTCTGCAATAGACTTTGTGGCCTCATCTGAAGTAGTGGGATGTGTGAAATGTAATCAGCAGGATTGTTATATTTTCCTGGACGATGAATTATTTTGTAGTTATATCCTTGTAGTCGTAAACCCCTTTCGATTCGAGCAGGCATTTTTGCTCTTGGATTCCAAATATGGTATAAGAGCCAAATGATCAGTAACAATTGTAAATGGTGCTCCATAAAAAATAAGTGGAAGTGTTACATCCCCAGACAACTGCTAGACTTTCTTTTTTCTGGCTGAGAATATTTCTTTTCTGTAACTGTCAGACTTCTGCTTGCATAAGAATAGCTTGTGGGTATGGGTTTTCTGGTTTATATTGGACAAGAATAGCTCCGAGTCAACTGGACTGGCATCCACAATTAGTTCAGTTCTTAGCGCAGGATCAAAATAAGCCATGATAGTGGACAGAATTAAGTTCTGTTTTGATGTGTCTCAATGATTTTTGGCATGCTGATGACCATTGAAATGCACATCCTGTTTGGTGAGGTCTCGCAAAGGTGCACTGATGTGGAGAAGTCCTTGATGTACCTAGCGCAGTAACTGGCCATGCAAGAAAGAGCGAACTTCATTAACATCATTTGGGATTGTAGTTGATTTTATTGCCTGTACTTTTTTAGGATCAGGTTGCATCCCAGCAGCAGAAAATATGTGGCCATAGAATTCCAAGGTAGATTTGTTGAATTCACATTTGTCTTTGTGAGTGTAAGTCCTTGGGATGATAGCACTCAAATACTGCGTGTAGGGCAGAGTTGTGGTCATTCTGTGTTTTTCCAAAAACTAGTATGTCATCACTGTAATTGAGTGCATTAGGAATATGTTGAATAATGTTTTATTGCTTCTTGAAAAATCTCAGCAGCCGAGCAAACACCAAACGTTAGTCGTTTGTATCTTCGCGACCAACATGTGTGAAAATGTAGTTATGATCTGGATTCTGGACTAAGTTCCAATTGGTGATAAGCCTTATTGAGATCCAGTTTAGAGAACACGGTGGCTCCATTTAGGAGATGAATAACATCACTGAGAGTTGGAGAGAGGTGTCTCTCTCTCTCTATAGCAGTGTTTGGAAGACGCATGTCTACACAAATTCTTATTTTGTTTGGATCTTTGGGTTTAGGTACAGCCACTATGGGAGAAACCCATGGAGTGGGGCCTGAAACAGTTTCAATGATGTCTTGTTCCTCTAAAGACTTTAGTTCGTCTTCAATTTGCTTCCTCAAGTGAAAAGGAATTCGTCTGTGTGGCTGTGAAATTGGACGAATGTCTCATCAATGTGAAGGTGAATTTGAAAATTCTTTAGTTTGCCAAGGCCCACAAAAAGATTGGAGTACTTGTCAACTAGTGCTTGTACATCAGAGACTGTTGGGTTAGCTACAGTGTGAACTATATTGATGAGTCCAAGAGTTAAAGCTGTGTGATGATGAGAAGGCAACCCCCAGAGCCTTGTAGTACAAAGAAAGTTGTAGTATAGGTTTTATCTTTGTAGTAATATCTGAATCAAATTTACCTATTGTCGGCAAAGGAGTTTGAGAGCCATAAGGAAAAATTTTGGTTTGTACAGGTATCAAAGCAGGTTTAGATTCAGTTGGCAATATGTACACATGTCTTAATGTTCACAGAGGCTCCTGTGTCAATAGTAAAAGCAACTGCAGTGTTAAGGAGAGATATTGTGATGATGGGGGGAATGTACAGTTTGTGCAGTGGATGTAATAAACACATAGTCACTGCAAACAGTAGGTGACTCATCTCCAGAATTTGGCTGAATGTATTTGACTTGTGCTGAGCTCAGTGTATCTGAGTGCGTAGGGATGACTTAGGAGCAGATTTACATACAATTGCAAAATGATTCAGTTTTCCACAATTAGTACATTTACGTCCTAGAGCAGGACAGTCACCATTATGAGGGAAATGTTTGCCACATCTGTAGCACATCTTTGAGCAGTCAGTGCCTGTAGTTTTGCGTTTAGTGTGCACAAGATTGCACACCTGTGCATCAGTGCCCTCCTCTATGGCAGCGCTTGAGTCTCAGAAATTTCCAGGGACCGTGCCATGTGTAGAAGATCCTGCAAGCAACAATCTGATTGTAAAGCTTTGCGCCGTAGCTTAGATGATGTGCAGGATACAATGATTTGTGATGTGATTTCATCATCAACATCAGCAAAATTGCAGCTTTGTGCTAATTGTCTTAAACGGGTGACAAAGGAGCCATGGTCTCCTGGGGTAGTTGTTTAGCAATTCTGAACTTGTATCTTTCATATCTGATGTTTTGCTTAGGATTAAAATATAGTTAGTGCTTTAGAGCATTTTGAGTAGTCAGTAGTGCTGTCTGTAGGTAAAGTGCAGTAAATGTCATAAACAGCAGAACCAGCTAATGAAGTATAAAGCTTTCTTTCTTTTATCCTCTGTGATGGCCATGGCCTCCAGGAAATTGTCAAAACGGAGAAGCCATTTTTTCCAGTTCTGTGCAAGATTATTTGCAGACAAATCAAAGTTGGGAAGGTGTAGAGTTGCTCACATATTAACTTTACTTTTGAAGCAGCAGTGATAGAGTTAAACTGAACAGTGCAGAAAGAGAATGAGAGCTGTGCAGTCTGCTGTAGATGGACAGTGACAGGCAAGTGAGTATAACTGGGTCCTGTATGTTGGAGGACTGGTACAGGTAGTCACAATGGTAAGTATGCTGGTACTCACAGGGTTAAAGTCTTTAATCCTCGTCGCCAGTTGATGTCTCCCTTGTTATATTGTTCAAGAGCAAGAAAACACTTGGAATGTAGAGGGAACTTGATTTATTCACACAGGCAACAGGTACATCACACTTCTTCATACCATGCTATTCCCTAGCTTACTTCCTGATACTGCCCCTTTTCCCAGCTTGCCTCATGCCTTAAAGAACAGTATTAACTAAACATGTGATGTTACAATGTGCTGTGCTAAAAATAGGGGTTATAATATAGTAACAGGAACTACAAATTATTGCTCATCTGCCGTCAGTCCTTTAAAAGATGGTGCTAGGGGCCCAAACTTACTATAAACTGGAAAGAGGAACACAGATGTTTCCAAAAGAAACCCCAAACAGCACTCGCGGCATAAGATGTTAATAATTACAGATAGGTATTGATTCCTCCAACCTTAAAATGGAGGTCTTCCATAAACTACACACTAATCGTCCATCTGCCTGGATTAAACAGACTATATGTTACCAAATAACCATATATACCTTTATTCGAATATATATATTATTATGCCGCAAGTGCGGTTGGGGTTTCTTTTGGAAACATCTGTGTTCCTCTTTCCAGTTTATAAAAATAGGGGTTAAACTTGTGCTAACCAATATTGAATAGGTTAGCGCAAGTTTAGCTCCATAATTGCACTGGCTGCACCAGTTTCACAAAAGACACCCGTGCAACCGGCGCAATCTATTTAATAAAGGATTTGCACCACTTTTAACTCCACAATTTTAGACAAGCTAATGGCTGGTCTTAAAGTGGCGCTGGGGTAAAATCCCTTTTGGGATTTACCACCAGGTGCAAATCCAGTATTAAATACCATAAGCCATATTTGCCTGGAGTAATTTGCAGCTCTGGGTAAATGAGGCCCAGAGAATCCTCTTGATTTCAGTGAGTTAGGCAATTGTTGTCCTGCTCACTCAGTTCAGCACAGACTGCAAGGCAAATGAAAAATAAAAAACTTTAAGTGTTCAGGCTGCACTGGTCACATCTGTGTATGGGGCTTTCTATTGGACTGTGTATGGGACTTTCTATTGGGCTGTGTATTGGACTTTTTATTGGGCTGTGTATTGGACTTTTTATGGGGCTGTGTATAAGACTTTCTATGGGGCTGTGTATGGGACTTTCTACCGGGCTGTGAATGGGACTTTCTATAGAACTGTCTGTGGAACTATGGGCTTCCTATGAGAGAAAGTCAACCCTCTGTTTATACTCGAGTCAATTAGTTTTCCTAGTTTATCAGTTAAATTAAGTACCTCAGTTTATATTCGGGGCGGTTTATACTCGAGTATATATAGTATCCAGACAGCCAACACAACCAATATAAAAAAGTGATAGTAGAATTTTTTGAGGGGCATTTTAATACCAGCTAATGGGTCCCATTAATGTCAAGGGTGGGACTGCTATGAACTGATACCTGTTATTCACTATTGTTTGGATGTGTACCAGAGAGCTTGATTTGTTTGATTTTTGGTCTCAGATTAGGTAAAACAGGCCACCCGGACTCTGTGAATCATGGAAATCACATGGATTTACATTTGGAAAGGCCAATATAAGTACATTAAACAAGAGCATATCTAATCAGTGTTAATGTTTATTTTAGACTGCTGACACTTTCTATGAAAGTAAATACATGCCTCATAACAAGATGGCAAGAATAATCTTAAATAAGGATAATTCAAAGTTAATCGTGAAAATGTGTCTAAAAATCTCTTTTAGTATGTATCTGTATGTATGTATATTTTATTTATAAAGCTCCACTTGGGGACGCAGCGCTGTACAGAAACAAAATATAATAAAGTCATACAAGGGGGATAAATACATAGATAGTTCAGTACATAAATAAATTATATAAATATTTATATATAAATCTATGGTGTAGGACTCATGAGCCATGAATCTGTATCTTGCACTGACGAGACCTAACAAGATCAAAACGTTGTGTCTGCAGGTCAGATGATTGGCTCTGTATATTAAGCTATATTGCATGTTAGCAGCCAGCGGTTCTGGACACATGCATAAGCTAAGGGACATAAAGGAGTGTTTTGCATATCTCTGCCCCTTACTCAGGGGAACCTGGGATTAAGAAATTACTTCTTATTTCTTAGGTTTTGTGGGCAATGCTATTCATATAGCATGAGACTGCAAGATGCCTTCTGTTATAAGAAGGTGTTTCTCCATTTTTATGCTCAGTGGAGGGCTTTTAGCTCCTTTTGGCCCCCCCTCTCCCTAAGCTTTCTAGCTGCCTTGTCCGGTAATTTGCTAATACATATATTGGCATTAATACTGTTTGTACATGATGGTCTTAACAATTCCTGTTTTCCCTTACAGTTTCAACAAACATCAGAGCATGCTCTCTTCTCCTGCTCAGTGGTAGATGTCTTCTCACAACTTAACCAGAGCTTCGAAATTATTAAGAAGTTGGAGTGTCCAGATCCACAGATTGTGGGACATTATATGCGAAGGTTTGCCAAGGTATTCATTTAGTGACTAGAAAGTTTAGTGGTATATAGTGGACAATTGGCTGTGGATTCCTGTATAGTATTTGAGGTTGAAAAAAGACATGCATCCATCTAATCCAACCTACTCAGCAATACCCACATTTACTGCCCAACAGAAGGCAAAAAAAAAACATTAAGGGAAAAAATACCTTCCTAACTTCAAGTAGCAATTGCAAATATCCCTGGATCAACTCCATATTTATGTATCAATTTCAGTAACATGCAACTTTTTTTTTTAATGATCCAATGAACCTGCTATTGCCACGTCCAATGGAAGACAGTTCCATGGTTTTACTGTTATAACAGTGAAAAACCCTCTCCAAACTTGTTTCTCTGAATCTTAAGGGATGTCCGCCGACATGTTCTATTGGTGAACAATGCACCACCAATAGTGCCTTTTCTCTAGTGTGCATAATTGTAACTTATCCAACCTGTCTTCATATTGAAGCTACCCCAGTCACCTTAATAATTTAGTTGCCCTTCTCTGAACCCTTTCCATTTCCAAGATGTCCTTTTTGTACACAGGATTCCAAAATTGCACTGCATATTCCAAATGAGGCCTTACCAATGCTTTGTAATTAGAAAGAATATTTTTTTTCCTCTTGAATCTTTATACAAGACAATATCTTGCTGGCTCTGGCTTTTGCAACGTGGCATTGTTTGCTACATTTAAGTTTGTTATCCACCACAACTCCAAGATCCTTTTCCAACAGAGATTCACTTAACACACGTTTATGGTATAAATGCATCACCTTAATTTTATTAACATTGAATCTCATCTGCCACTTAGCAGCCCAATGTGACAATCTATCTAGATCCCCCTGCAAAGATTGCACATCCTCTGAAGCTTTTAGTGTTCAACAAAGCTTTCTGCCGTCCACCAACATATAGACCATGCTGACAATACCTACTTCCAAATCAATTAATAGATGAAATAGAACTTTACTCCACATTGACGAACAACAACTCTATTCCTTTTGTTTTTTATTATTACCTCAATATATTTGATATCTTTCTTTTTGTGTAAATTAGCTGGCTCTAATAATTGATCTTACTAGATTTACTTGGAAACCATGCCCTGACTTTAGGGCCTAGTCTTAGACAATAAGGTCAAATTCATGCATTAAAGTGGCAATGACATTTATTTGGATATTGGTCAATTTCACCCTTTCATTTGTCTCTACAGACAATCAGCAATGTTTTACTGCAGTACGCGGAGATCATTTCCAAAGACTTTGGGTCACATTGCTCTAAAGAGAAGAAAGAGGAGAAAGTGGTAATATGTCCTAAATGCAATATATACTCTAACCACACCCCTTTAATGACATTAACATACCAAGTAATATGGAACAAACTCAAGTTATTATAAGCTCCAAACATTGTTGCTTTAGTAATAAAATAAGAGACTCTCACTCACTAAAGAGGATGAATAGAAAGATTGAAGAGAATTTATTTGTACCCAGTATTACCAGCAGATTTGGTGGTCACAAAACATGCTCTATCTATAAGGCTGAAACGCTAAATGATGTGTTGTCTGTCACTTTGCTTTTCATTTTATTTCCTCCAGCCCTGTATCCTTATGAATAATATACAGCAGCTTCGTGTACAGCTGGAGAAAATGTTTGAAGCAATGGGTGGAAAGGATGTAAGTCTTTTATTTTTCTTCGTGACTAATCTGTTTCTTCTTCAGTACACAGAGCATGCACAGGGCGATGCTATATCGAGCATTTTCAGGCCGAACTAGTGCAAAACTGACGCTATCCAATTTACTATCGGGTTAGCGTGGATTTTTCACTAATTTTACACTGGCCATGCCATTTCCAAAACTTTTTGGAAATAGCGTGGCATAGCCTATTCAATATTGGCCAAGTTAAATTTTGCACTACCTTGTAGCGCAAAACATAACACCTACTAAATGCAGGAGTATGGGGGCGATGCCTGATCGGGATCCCACGATGCAATAAGTTCGTGAGAAAGTATAAGGCATCTGGTAAGACCTAACTTTTTTTTTTACTACATTGGCCCGTTACATCTGTGACTAAAATTCATGCTTCTATTTTGTGTTTTTATTTTGTGCATAGCTAATCTTATTATTCATGGCACTTCTGTAAATAGTTTCAATGACATGCTATTTTTATGCTTCTGTATAAAATGTGCAATTTCTTTGCTTAATGACCACACAGTTGGATGCTGAAACCAGTGACATTCTTAAGGAGCTGCAGGTGAAACTAAACAATGTCCTAGATGAGCTAAGCAGAGTGTTTGCCACCAGGTGAGTAAATCAGATGAGTTTTTTTTGTATAGAAGAAATATGTTTGTTATATAAATAATTTGGAAATTATATTCTACTTTTTCTTGTGCGTGTACATTACTTGGGACAAGCAGAAATTTTTATGGGGAGGGTTTGTATTTATATAGGGAGTATGTCTCTCTATGATTATATATACATCTATGGTACTGGAATAACAAGTCAAAGCTCTGGTAATATTAGTGAAGAAAAAATAAAAGTATAGCTAGGTACCTGAGACAGATGCACCTATTTACTCAGGTAAATAATTCCAAAGTGGGTGTGACCAAAGGAGACAGTAAAAGAGCAAAAGAAATGCACACTGAATGTGTGCACTCACAGTTCCTCTAAAAATGCCTGGTGCTACCTAGGAGATTATATAATATATTCAAATGGTGTAGTCAAGGTGCACAACTAGGACTTCATTCAACTTTTTTATTGAAGGTGCAAAAACAGCGACGTTTTGGTCTTGCTTCTCCGACCTTTCTCTGAGTCTAAATGCATAGATTATGCAATTGAAAAAGCTAAAAATACTAATAGAGATTCTCTTCTAATTCCGAAGATAAGGAAAAATAAAAACAAACATAGAAACAAACCAGCAGTCATTATTGATTTTAATATAGAGAGTCAGAAAATATTAAAGATTTTTAAAAAGCACTGGTCTGTGTTGTAGCATGATGAGGATTTAACTACAATTGTTGGAAAGAAACCAAATATAATTTTTAGAAAGCCTATGACTTTATATATTCTCTCCCCGAGTTTGTTACCAAAGATAGAAATAAAGGAGTTATAAGAAACACAAGCATGCAAATATTAAAGGGAAAGTTTCAATGTGGGAATTGCACTAATTGTAAATATGTGGGTACGGGTAGGGTGTATGTTGTGATTTTTCTCACAGTTTTAGGGGGAATCAATCTGAAGGGGAATCAATTTATGAGCACTATAAAAAGAAACACTCCTCGTTCGAAGGGAGTGTGTTTCTAACACTGGGTGGTTTAAATGAAAGTTTGTATGTAAGGGGAGGGGATCTAGATCAGGAACTCTTGAAGCTGGAACAAACTTTTAGATTTACATATCAGACTATGCAACCAAGTGATCAAATAGAATTAGCCCCATTTTTATAAGTTGAAATGGGGTGGGATATGCAGATTATCATATTTGATATATATACTTTCTATATTTTATACATTTAGTATGTGTTGTATATATTATGTACAGTTTAGTTTTTATTAGGTTTTAAGGGGTGAGGTACCAGTAAATAATATATCAAGTATACTTACTGAATAATATAAAAGTAAATAGATTTAATAGTGTATGGAGTATATGGCTTTATTGATTGGGCACTGTTTTTTGGGATTAATAACGTTTTTTGAAGGAACTTGACCAATAAAAGATGGAAGAGCTCTATTACGTCACTACCTGAGGAAGCTCCGGTTGTAGTGAAATGCGTAGTGGTAACGCTTAACACCCGGGACGGTACAGTCCATTGGAACACACACCAACTATACTAGGCTCTTTATACCTTTGTTTGCCCCCCCAAGTGCTGATCTCAAGAACTACGGCCACTGACAGAAATCCTGTAAGTAATGCCAGGGAGATCAGGGATACCTCAGTGATACATGCTTCAGCTATACAAGCTCATTACCAGCCCTAAGTTGGGATCATCCAGATGGTGTCTTACTCCCTCCGTAAGGATCTCGGGAAACTTGTAGTTACGGTCAGATATTTATTCAACTACCCAGGAGATTGGAGGTATTTACACTGAGGACTTTGAAAGGTTGACTTAGCCAGAACGGTGAAGTATGATGTTCCCTTAACTGTATCTATTTGTTACCGGGTTATTTGATACTTTTTTGTGTGCACACACATTCTGCTACATTTTATCTATGTGCTTCTAGACTCTTCCTTCTGCATTGCCTTAAAGGGATTGTTACGACGGACTTTGGTCACATTTTAGAGCGTACCTGTTTATATATATTTTTATATTTTTTTTACTGGTACTACTCCCCATTTGATAGTATAGTTAGACCTAGAGCTTCTTTTTTTCTTATATTGTTTTTATTTCTGTATTTATTGGAATAAATATTTGTGGTTTTTATATATCTCTGGTATTGTTTCCCCTTCGTTCCCTCATTCAGTGTGCATTTCTTTTGCTTTAATAATAGTGAAGCAATATTTGAGCAATACACAGCCTATTCTTTATTTAATAGTTATCGTTTTCTCCGTTATTTTTAAACCATATATTTTTTTTTTCATTATTTTTTTACAGCTTCCAGCCACATATTGAGGAGTGTGTGAAGCAGATGGGGGATATACTAAGCCAGGTGAAGGGGACGGGTAATGTACCAGCCAGTAACTGCAGCAGCGTAGCTCAGGATGCAGACAACGTGTTACAGCCAATTCTGGATCCTCTGGACAGCAAGTGAGAGCAAGGGGAAAACTCAGTGACATCTATATTAAACTATAGACATAGGAGGGTTAATAAAAGCTTTAAAAAGTGATAACAATGCACCCCTTGCTGTATATTATATAAGGGATAATACGCTACCTACAGTGACATCACTGTGTGATTGTAATATAGATTCTCGCCACTGCACCTTCCCATTATAAATGCCTAGCTTTATGTATTAAAAGAATATTAGATATAGCCAAGGAATTTAAGGAATACCAATAAAAAAAGACCATATCTAGTATTAGACCATTTACTACAGACTAGATATATATATATATATATATATATATATATATATATATATATATATACATATATATAATGGTAGAAATACAAGTGCACTCAAGGGTCCTTTTCAACTTTTATTCAATATAAGTGCAACATAAAGTGCAACAATTAGTGCAGCATGTGCAATCAGCAACGTTTCGGTCTATAACCTATATATATATATATATACATAAAGCCACAAAAAACGTGCACTCAAGGGTCTTATCTTCAAAAAGTATAAAGTCTATTTATTAATACCAACCCGTTTCCGCCTACATCTAGGCCGTCATAATGTACTAAACAGATCAGTGGACCAATACTGGTGTGCGGCCTGGTGTTTCGGAGCCACTCTTTTATGAGATAACATCCCTTAAAAGAAAACTAAACTTTATTTTTTAAAAATCTTAATGTGAAATATTTTCTCCCCAGAACACCTATACATTGTAAGATACTTCTCTAATAAATTGGATTTATGTACATGTAAGCAATAAATTCTGTAACTAAGAAGGCTTGATTGCTGTTGCTAGTACAACTCGGCCCTCCAGATGTTTGAAAACTACAACTGCCAGCCTTCCCTGTTTGCTCTTTTCAGCCAAAATATGCTGGGAATTGTAGTTTTCAAACATCCGGAGGGCCATAAGTTTAACACCTGTGGAATATATCACTGTTGGTGAGAGGAGGATTTAATATGTATAAGAAAACCACTGAAATTCCTGTTCTGTGTCTCTGAGCTGTAATTTGATTGTCAGCTTCTAGGAAGCAAGACTGCAGCTTCCTGTGAAGTATACAGCATACACTTAGCTAAGGTGGATTATAGTACCCAAAGTTTAATTTTATACATCACCCAGCAGCCACAGCATATCTTTGTGAATGTGTTCTTGTCTATTGTCACAATGTTCTCTGGAGACTTTAGTCCCCCTTTAATGTGTAATGTATGGTAATTAGAAGTCATCTGGAAATCCCCTCTAACTGAACAACAATAATCTGACATATGGTCAGAAGCAAAAAGATCCTCAATCTGCATCACATATATGGAAAGATCCTACAAAATAATATATAGATTGTACATTACGCCAGAAAAAACTACATCACATATCATCTAATAACTCAAAAAACTGTTTTAGAGGATGCCCGGAAACAGGTTCCTACCTACATATGTGGTGGAGACGCCTAGTCCTAAAAAACATATGGACACAAACCCAACTTTTACTGGAAAAACTATTCAGAGCCAAACTTGACCTAAAACCAGAAACATTTATTTTGGGCCTCCCATTCCCAGAACTCCTCAACGAACAACAACAAAATCTAGCAACAAAAATCCTCCTTGCAACAAAATCAGCTATAGCACAGAACTGGAAACAACACCAAAGTCCTTCTATCCAACAAACTATATTAAAAGCAAAATCCATATGAACCATGGAATACAACAAGCATTTACAAATGAAAGAGCATAACAAATTCCTCACCACATGGTTCCCATACCTAGAGAGTAACAATAACATTTGATAACCGCAGACACGCTCTATTGTCTAATTTATTGTACATATTCAGGGAGATTCAATAAAAGTTCTTATCGTTTAAAATGGTGCTAATTTTGCCCCAACCAATCAGATCTTATTTAACATTTGTAAGCTTACATCTAATTGGTTGGGGCAAAATTAGCACCATTTTAAACGATAAGAACTTTTATTGAATAACCCTGATAGTCTTTCCATTGCTTACATAACAATCTATGCCAACAAAGATATAAATACCGCCAGTATTTTTTCTATTGAACCTTCCCCCCCCCTCTTCTTCCTCCCTCTCCTTTCCCCTCTCTCTCCTTTTTTTCTCTTTTTTCTACTAGATAAAAATTAAAAATTGAGAAAACGGAATAGGTAGACACAATGTTACTGTTTAATATAACTTTATTATATAACTATGCTTTTGTCAAGATAAGCACAGTGTCTGTTCTTTTTTGGTTTTCAATAAAAACAATTAAAAAAAAAAAAAGAAGTCATCTGGGAGATCCATGACCTTTATTTTGCAATTGCCTCTCGCCAAATGGTTTTATATGGTCATGGAACTTGTCATATCTTCTGATATTAGACAGTCAAGGGAACATTATTCCTTATATATTACTCAGTAAAGGGTACATTATATATTAAACAGTAAAATTTGCATATTTGTTTTTATATAATACTGAATTTGTATTACTTCAAAAAAAGTAGTGTATTTCAATAAACTTATCATGGTTCTCATTCTCCCTTTAAGCCTTACCCTCTTTGCTAAGATCTGTGAGAAGACTGTGCTGAAACGTGTTCTAAAGGAGCTCTGGAAGCTTGTAATGAACACGATGGAGAAAACTATTGTCCTTCCACCACTGACAGACCAAACAGTGAGTATACACACTTTTCAGTAAGCATTAACTATACTACAGTAAGGCTTACATACTCAAAACAGTGGCACCATTTACTTTAATACCCAATTGCTTTGTAGGCTACAATATATATGAGGATTACTTTCAAGAAGAAAACTCTAGTTCCTTGTAACGAGATATGCATGTGGAATTGTCAGTTTGCTTGTGAATATCATATTTAAAGGAGAATGAAGGTCTAATAGTAAAGTAAGTTCAGGTGATTTTCCCCATGCAAATATTAAATATAGCATTACGCTGAGAATCAACTGGACCTAATGGAGAACTAAACCCTAATTTTGAAATTCCATAATCTGAATACTTCCCCCAAAAACCCCAATAAGCTGTAAAATACTATGCCAGTAAATGGCCTTAATGTACAATTAAAGTGATAAGTTAACTAAACTCTAATTTTGAAATTCCATAATCAGAATACATCACCCCAAGAACCCCCATAAGCTGTAAAATACCATGCCAGTAAATGGCCTTAATGTACAATTAAAGTGATAAGTTAATTGCGTGTTAGTGCATTGTCTGGAAACACCTCTGGACCTCCTTCACATGTTTTTTTCCTGTACTGGTCTGTAAAAGGATTGGCTAGAGACTACTAGTGAGTGTGACCTGCTGTAACAACTTGTTAAAAGGGCATGCCCCGTGAAAAAAAACTTTTGATATAAATACAGAGCACCCCCCCCCCCAAAAAAACCACCAGTTTCGCATTATAATGAAATGCCAAAGATGGCTTTAAAGGGACTTACCTGATGCGGTCCCTCGATGCTCCTCCTCTGCTCTCTGGCTGACAGCTGCTCTACTTCCTGGTCGTGGCTGTCGGTTAAGGTGCAATGTGACGTCATACCCAATTGTCTGACAGTCGCGATCAGAAAGTATAGCTACTGTCAGCGCAGAGCCGCACTGCTCCTGTTTTTGCTCGAAACAGGAGCAGGGGGCGGCGCCCAGGTGGTGAGGAACCGGGTCAGGTAAGTCCCTTCAGGGGCATCTTTGGCATTTCTTTATAATGTGAAACTGGGGTTTGGGGGGGGGGGGATTCTCTGCATTTGTATCAAAAGTTATCCTCATCATATCCTTTAAGAACAATAGGAATGGTCATGATCCCAAACATAAATAAAAAATAAATAATGGTCAGTGACCAAACACTGTAGTGAAATGCTGGGAAATAGAGTACAAACCTTGTGTTTAGTAAGTTCATTTTTCTATTACACACATGAAAATGATAGGTGAGACACAAATTACTGCTTTTTGACAAGGTGTTCTGCCTTCTGATTCAGTGTGGTTGTCAATTAATTTATCATTCGCCTTTCATTAGTTTTCAAAATAAAAGGTTGGATTATGTCCATCATATTACACATGGGTGTGGCCAAACCAGAGTAAAATTTTCAGAAAAATTCCAGGAAGAGCTTAGGCTAGTTGCACATGAGCCGATATTTTCACCAGGCTGACCGCCTAGTATAATATTTTGGCCAATCAAAAAATTACCTGGAATTGTCGCAGCAACTGATTTTTCACCAAAAATTGAGGAAAAATACAAACATGTTGGTGATTTTTACCCAATCCTATGTATTTGACTTTGGACTAAAATATAGCTGGACACATTTCCTTTCTACTTCTATTCTGCAAGCCGTATATCTCTAGGTAGATTTATTGATGGAAATTGGGCATTTGATAGTCCATGTGTACCTAGACTTACAAAGCTGAACATTCTTCTACTTAATGCTGTTTTGAATATGCATTTCCCTGTACTAAGTAAAAGGTGGTGTACCGTGTTAGCCAGTCAAAGTGTTTACAGGGTATCCTCTTTTTTTTTTATTTCAAAAGGGTTACCCTGTAAACACCTGTACTAAGTGTAATTCACTAAAAATAAATTGTACTGTGCACTGTCTCAGCTATATTCAAACTGTGTTTAATTTCTCACAATGCAAGTTCCAAACAACATGTTTTAGGTGACATGCATCCTATATAAAGTGCCACTATGGTGGAAAACTCCAACGACGATGAAGATATAGAATAAAGAATATACACAGTTACCACATGCCTTTCAGCAAGTTACTGTCTTTTAACTACTTACATTGTTTGCAGTTTAGCAGTTTAAATATTAAAAAGGGGCTCCCCACATGTGCTGTACAGCCTGGGTAACGCTTCTCCTCCAAAAATATTGCCAGAAAAAACAACAAAGGGCTGCAGCACCATAGCTAAGTCTGTTAGTTTTTTTCTGGCAATTCCCTAACACATGTCCGAGGTAAAAGGTATTCTTTGGAATCAATCTGGTCCCCTGCTTATTCTACCCCTATGGTTTTATTACTGTTTTTCACAGTTTAGTCGGATAACTATATAAATATATTTGTTCACCTCTTTCAAAAACTTTTAAACATAGACTAAGCCCCTTCTCCCCCAAAACCCTCATTTTTGCAGTACTTACCTTTCACAGTATTTACCCATCAAGATATCTTACCTACAAATCCTCCAGTTCCTCAATGCTCTCCCCTCTTTATGGCTTTATGATCTCTATTTGAGCTTGCACAGCGATAAAGCAGCTGGCCTTGACTGACAGCTACCACCCTAAAGAGTTGGAAGAGTGACTGGAGACCAGAGGACTTCAAGGTAAGATATATTGACTGGGAAGAAGGGTACATATTGTGAAAATGGGGTTTAGGGAGGTACTTAGTCTATGTTTAAAAGTTTTTAAAAGTGAATATGGCCTTTAATTTGCTGCAAAAGTAAAGTTTATTAAGTGATAACAGACAGAAAAGAAATTTGAAGAGTGCAAATATAATAAATTAATACTGTCCCAATGACTAAACATTTTAGATGAACATGCTTGTGAAGGTTCTCATTCATCCAGGTCATGGTATATCTGTTGTATTTAATTAGATCAACTGGACTTGAAGTTTAGTTCTTGAAGACGTTTCACTAGTCATCCAACTGGCTTTCTCAATTCAGAATAATCTGTGGCAATTATGTACCCTGGAAAATCCCAATTAGCATATCACAGCCAAGTGTTAAGGGCGTGATTGGATAGTGGCTAAGAGGTGTTATAGGAACGCCCAGAGTAAGGTGTCAAAACAGCATTGTACATGACAGACAGTTGGTGTCGACCCCCCCCCACACCTCTATTTAGGCTTGGTTTCTTTATTTTCACATAAATGGCCTCCCTAACACCTCTCTTGAACCAGTCACGTTCCTTTGCCAATATGTTAACATTACAATCTTCAAAGGTATGTCCTTTATCCTTAAGATGCAGGTACACGGCTGAGTCCTGACCCGAGGAATTGGCTCTTCTGTGCTGGGACATATGTTGATGCAGTTGCTGTTTGGTATTCCCCACATACAAATCAGAGCATTCTTCACTGCACTGCACTGCGTATATGATGTCCCTTTTTTTTTGTGTTTCGGTATTAGGTCTTTCGGATGTACCAATTGCTGCCTCAGCGTGTTGTTCGGTTTAAAGCAGACAGGGATACAGTGTTTTTTGAAAATTCTTCTTAATTTCTCGGAGACCCCTGCTACATATGGGATGACCATGTTCTTTCTCCTGTCTTGCTTTTCTCCTTCACTGTTGGTATTCGTGTTCTTTTTTTCCCTTCTACTTCTTTTGACAAAGACCCAGTCTGGATATCCACAAGTTTTAAGGGCTCCTCTGAGATGTTTCAAAAAACACCATATCCCTGTCTGCTTTAAACCGAACAACACACTGAGGCAGCAATTGGTACATGTGAAAATAAAGAAACTAAGCCTAAATAGAGGTGGTGGTGGTGGGGGGGTTTCGACACCAACTGTCTGCCATGTACAATGCTGTTTTGACACCTTACCCTGGGCGTTCCTATAACACCTCTTAGCCACTATGCAATCACGCCCTTAACACCTGGCTGTGATATGCTTATTGGGATTTTCCAGGGTACATAATTGCCACAGATTGTACAAGTCATTCTGAATTGAGAAAGCCAGTCGGATGACTAGCGAAACGTCTTCAAGAACTAAACTTCAAGTCCAGTTGATTTAATTGAATACAACCGATATATTTTAGATGAACATTTTAGGTGAAAAAAGGTCCATTTAGACCTGCATGCTTATGTAATTTAATGTCATTTTAGTTTTATAAAATATCCTACGTTGTTAATTTACTATCTTAAGTCCTAAAACACAAATAAAAATAGATAGGGTTATGTAATCTGAAAGCAGTGTTCACTGCTGTTACTGACCCTCCACAACCTCACAACAAGTTGCTAAACATGTCTTTGAACAGCTGTTTTTTTTATCTAAAAATATGTATTATTTGTAAGTGAATTTCCTTTACACAGTGAGCCCATTCTTAAGGTTCGTACACACGTGCGATAAAGTGCCCATACATGGGCCGATTATAGGCCTAAATGGACGTTCGTACACATCGTGCATCGCAGGTCGGCACCCACAATCGCACGTGTGTACGAACCTTTAGTTGACAGAAATGAGAACTAAAGTCTAATTATAAGTGCAGGCAGTGCCTTATTGAATGGGGACCTAATCTGATTTAACTCTAAAAAGGTTTATATTGTAAAAACAATCAACACTACTGTCTCTTTTTGTTTCCCATTGTCCTTTGTGACTGATGATGTCAGCTGTTATTTAAGTCTTTTGGGTTAGTGGGTAAGAGTTAGAGCCAAATAAAGGTTTGTTACCAGAAGAAATTGGAGCTTAGGATAACCTGTAATGGCATTGTTTTTTAGATAAATGCTGGTATTTTGATGGAAACATTGCAGTTTGGATACTAATTATATAGACAATCACCTTAATTTATGATTAGACCTTAAAGGGACAGTTCAGTGGAAATTATCAATAATTGTTAAATTGTTAGTTGTGTAATGCATACTTAGTTATATTCTACATATTCTCTTCCATTTTGAAAAATCAGTTGATTTCATGCCCTTTGCTGTTCCCTGCTGTTGACATTAGTGAGCTGCCATTTCAGGTTCTAACAGTCCTTCTTCTTCCCAGGATGCACCACATCCTTGGAATGTTCCTAACAGTTATTTCTACTGATTGGCTATTGGATAGGTCAAAGATGCTCAGATCTCTACTGAGCAACTGAATCAACCCAGGCGCTGGGTCAAGGGCAAGACCATAACGGTCTCTACTAGGGGTCTTTCAAACAGGAAGTCAGTATTTCGTTGTATTTATTTATACACAGACACAATGCTGAATTGGCAGATTAAGGTCATTGGGATGAAAAAATACTGCTCTTTTTTCTGAAAAGCATATGTATTTGCACTGAACTTCCCCTTTAATGATGACTATGATTAGTAAACACCTATGTGTGAGCTTCAATGCATTCTTTGGTAATGCAGAGTTCTTTATTTTTCTTTAAATTATTAATTTCATCTGTATTTGGGTTTTACCCTATTTTTATCTGAATAGTTTTCATAACATTTTCCACTGTCTTTATACTTTATATCAATGATTGTTCAGTTATTTTAAATATTAACCTGTACTTTTAACTATCTTTCTGGTTTCCTGTACAGTTATTTATCTTCCTGGTAAAATGAAATTAGGCTTTACTAATTGCTTAGTACATTTTATACATTGAGATGCCAGTTAAAATTATACTACTGTAACAGTACACTTCAATTTTTAGGCATTGCCTTTGCATTATTCTCAGGAAAAAATACATGTTCAAATCTAAACTTTTCAGCAATGCATTCCTCATTACAGTCCAATTTTTGTCTTGTTTGCTCTCCTTAATTTTTTAAGTTGGCATGCTGAGATTGAACGGTGGGACTTGTGGATTGCTATTGCAGGGCTAAAGGTGGGACTTGGGCAGAGAAGTGCATAGGCCAACACCTAACATTACTAGGTATGGCAATGCAATTAATGAGAAACATTTCTTTGGTATATTACATGTTACTATTAGTGTTAGGAAAATGCTTTCTCAGCATATAGTATGTTTTATGTGGAAAACCTGTTTAAAAAACACCTTTACCAATTTTTACTGAGAGACGCAGCTGCACTGCAATTGGTTAAATACACGCTAACTGTTTTCCGATTGGTTAGTGTGACTAAGTCTTAGCTTGTGGAAGCCGCGCGAGTGTCACAAAAGAAACTTGCACAGCCACTGCAAGCTATTCACTAGTGGCTGTTTGGAAGTCAGTTGATCTCTAATTCAAGGAGGGGATGTCCCCTGCTATGTCACAAAGTACATATAGATATCATACCTTCCACCATTACCCCTAGTCAGTACAATTTTTGAAACAACATAGTGCAGAGTGGCATGGGGAGGATAATTAAGTGAACCTGATCTCAGCACAACTCTGTGCAATGCATTTGTCAATAGTGTATCAATTAAAAGGTGAATGTTAGAGAGTAGAAGATATATATTCAGATGTAGTATAATAATAGTATTATAAAGGTCTATGTATGCCCCCCATTGGGCGTGTGGTGTGTGCAAAACCATTACTAGCATACGCACAAAGAAACATATCCCTCTATGCCTAGTATCACTACACGCCGAAAAGGCATTCGATAGGGTGGAGTGTCACAATATAGTATTATAAAGGTCTATGTATGCCCCCCATTGGGCGTGTGGTGTGCAAAACCATTACTAGCATACGCACAGAAGAAACATATCCCTCTATGCCTAGTATCACTACACCGCCGAAAAGGCATTCGATGGGTGGAGTGTCACAATATAGTAATATAAAGGTCTATGTATGCCCCCCTTGGCAGTGGTGTCAAAATTATGTGCAAAACCACTACTAGCTTACGCACAGAAGAAACATATCCTCTATGCCTAGTATCACTAGACGCCGAAAAGGCATTCGATAGGGTGGACTGAGCCCTTAATAATGTTAACATTCTCACAAATAGGACTGAGACAAATAACCATCAAAATATTATGGCATTATACACAGAAAACTCAGCCAGAGTAAAAGCAAACGGAGCCCTCTCTGCACCTCCCGATAAAAAGGACCATCAGGGCTGTCCTCTTTCCTCCCTACTATACATACTCAAAATGGAACATTTCATCATCAATGCATACGCAACAACCCAAATATCAAATGTATTCAAATAGGCACCTCACAATACAAACTAGCAGCATATGCAGATAATCTTCTCCTCTACATCATCACTCACCACTCACATCACTTCCATCCCTAATCCAAGAAATCCAAAAATACAGCAAGGTAGCAACTTCAAGGTAAATTTCCACAAATCAGAATGCCTAAACATTACACTAACACCCACAGATATAACTAGAACACAGGAAAACTTTCCATTCAACTGGCAACAAGAACATATCACATATCTAGGAACCAAAATACAGAGATACCTATCCAAACTATACTCTCTCAATCATCTCTTGATGCTGAAACGTATCTCCCGACCTAGACAACCGGAACAGGAAATGGTTTGGCAGACTCAATATCGTCAAAAGGGACGTACTCCCAAATTATTATATATTTTTCAAACTGTCCCAGTTACCCCCCCACGGGAATTTTTCCAAACAGCCACACGCATCCTACTAAACTTTATATGGGCAAAAAAGCACCACAGGATAAACTATCCTACATTAACACAAGTAAAAAGCAGAGGAGGCATTGGCCTCCCTGACATCCACTCCTACCACGAACAACACAATTGACCCATATTATAGACTGGATATATCATACCGAAAATAAACAATGGACACAAATGACCGATATGATAACCTCAATTCCAATGAAATCACTAATGGGACTCCCTAACAGTCAGACCACCCTTCTCATACCTACTATTTTACTCCACTTCGGCTCTAAAACTATGGGACAAAATCAAACGATGGCTCTTAATCTCAACCAGGTTCACTAACCACGATGATGCACAATAAATCATTCACACCAGATTCTCCTCACAAAAAATTCTTAAACAAAACAAACTGAAGACCCATTCATTATCTCCCTATAGAAAAACAACAAACTATCTCATAGAGGATATCATCAAAAAATCAAGTGTGGACCCAATCCATAAATATCAATATATGCAACTACAACACTACGTGAAATCAATACAAAACAATCTACCTCCGCAAAAACAAATAACCGACTTTGAGAAACTGTGTACTCTCTCCTCACCACCGAAAAATACAATTGCTAAAATTTACCGAATCCTTCAAAACCACAACACAAATCCCAACCACCCGGGTACGTCTCTAAATGGGAAAAAGAACTTATAAAAACAATTTCCTCCGAACAATGGGACACAAGTTTCTCCCTAACCCATGGACTATCACTATCCTGCAAAGCCCAGGAAACGAATTTCAAACTGCTATCTAGATGGTACAGATGCCCATCTATGCTACACAAAATATACCCCACGACATCCGAAAAGTGCTGGAGATGCCTGATGCATACAGGCACCCTGTCACCCATCTGGTTTTACTGCCCAAAAATTCAACCCTAGGGTCAACCATAATGCAAATATACAACAAATAACAGCAAATAACATACCACAAAACCACAAATTATCCTACTGTCAATATACCAGGCTCAATTAAACACACCAAAAACAGCTTACTAAATTTTTCCTTACAGCAGGAGAACAGTACTCCCAAATACTGGAAACAAACAAGGGTCCTCCAATGCAGACTGATTACAGAAATGACCCAATTATGCGTATGGAAGACTAACACATCTCTAAGGACCAAATTAACAAATACTCAGACAGGACCCCATGGATCTTGTTAAAAGAATCAAACCAGTATAAAGAACAAGTACTTACCTAAACCGCTTTATGAATCCAACAAAGCATCAAGTATAAGACCTCATAACACATAATATATTATTATAATTGTATAGAAATATATTATTTAAAGAGTAATGACCATATCTAAGCATACCCATACCTCTTCCATCCCTCCCCCCTCTTTCCACCCCCACCCCCCCTCCAAGAAACAACAGAATAAGATAGATTAGAAGTGTTACCAACATATTGTTAGATTTTTTTAACACTGTTTATATACTAAATCAACAAAAAAGGAGACAATCCAAAAAAGATAAACAGATCTAAATACTATGTATATGACTGTAACAAATGTGCAAAACTGTTTCCAATAAAAAAGTAAAATTAGTTCAAAAGGCAAAGCTGGATTATGACAGAAATACTAAGGCTTAAAATTCTTGGTGCTGCATTATGGGCTGGTGATTGCATTATGAGGCTGGTGATAATTTTAAAACTATATTACTATTATACGTTCAGAAATCTATATTTTTATTATAGAGAACCTTATTTGTTTTTGTTGGTTACGGTAAAAAAGTTGGTCTTGTTGAAATGTCACTGCAGGCTGCTTATCCTCTACCCTCTCTACCATGACACATACCTGATGTGAAGCCAAATTATAGTCCCATTTCTTATGATAAATGAGGTAACTGACCTATTTCTTTATAAACTGTCAACAAAACTAGTTAGCACAGTGTTTTAGTGTTTTAGTTTTTCTTATCTGGAGATTACAGCAAGACAGCTGGATAGAACAAGGCTTTTTTTTATTTCTCTTAGTTGCAAAGAAATGCATGATATGATGTCTGATTACTTTCCTTTCCCTTGTGCTTACCATTTTTACAGATGATAGTAAGTAATATATGTGTTCCTGTCTGCCTAAATCTAGCCAGTCTCTGTCAAATGTGAAGTTGCATCTGTCCCTTCTTTGTGCCTTGCTGGCATTCCCTCTGCTCAGTGCCTTCCTTGTGTCTGTTTCAGCTGGCTAAAGGTTTATAAATGTTTACCTTCTCAATGCTTATATGTTTTGCTGTATCTTGTAGCTCTTATACAGTTGAAGATTCATAATTTTGCACACAACTTACTTTGTCCTAGTATACATATTCGATTCACTAGCTGTTTTTAAGGAATAAACACATGCATGAAACTCTGCATATATTTATCACGATTTGTCTTGCACCTTGCACATTTCTGTGGTTGGGCTTTATACTGGGATAACTATAGTAGAGAGAGTAAGTCTGTTAAACTCATGGCCCTTTCAGCTGCTACAAACTGGCTAAACGTGCTTGTGTATTTGTATTCTGCGTACATAGTACTGCTTTTTGAAGGATAGTGAAAGAAAAATGGCAATGGGTAGACAAGACAGAACATTCATTTTGATCTGCAGATTGCAGTTCAATGCAATGTATAATATGTAGAAAAGTTATCTTAATTTAGCTGCACTAACTAAATAAACACAATGTTTTAAAGAGCATATATTTTCTGGTGACTCCTTTCTGTTGTTGAAATGAATGAATCCCAGCTGCACTGTAGTCCCTGTGCTCCTTTTGTTTCCTTGTACTCAACACAAGCACGCTGTCTGTGTCTGTGCTTATTGCATTGTCCTGAGTGAACTCTCATTTTCAGTGTTCACACCCAGTGTTGCTGCATACTCTTACTACTGTGTGCTAATTGTGTAAGCACATTAAATGCAAACATTATTTAGAGTAAAATCCCATTCTGAGCATTACATTCCCACTTCAACTTTGCCCCCCCACATATACTTTATTTTACTGTAATATTTATCAATGTTCACACTTTCACATCACTCACCAGCTGACGTTCCTTATCACGTGAAACTCAATCACTCAGTATACAAGTGTGTCCCGGATTAGTCCAACTCGACATGTTTCTGCAGGGGACGCTGCTGAGAAAGCATGGCAAGGGGATAAGAAGGTAAATGTGTACACACAAGAATCATGCCCATGTGCAATGAAAAATTGCAAAGCACTATCAGGCAGATCTGACTAAAAATGAAAGATGTTAGGAAAACCTACAGGGCAATGCACGATGCACTGTTATATTCAACTGGAGTTAGGTGGAGCTATTAGCTTTGCAGTACTCAAAAATATTCGATCAAGCAAACCAACCAAAGTTTACTTGGCCTCGCTTGACTTTTTTATATACTAAAACTGTTTCCCCATTTTGGGACTCTTGTTCATGGCCAGTCTTTCACTCTTGTGAACTGTAGCTAACTGTATTGATTAAACCATTGTTTATTTTGATACCATTAAAGATTTTTTTTTAAATTTTCTTTGTATAGTGTATTTTTAAGACCTTGTGAATGTAACTTATAAATGTGTGAAAGCGTGTAAAGTTTTTAATTTTATTCCTTGCAATTATGTATATTTAGAAAATATGAGAATTTGTTTATTTGATTAATTTAAAATATAGCATTTTTGTTGAATATATTGTGCACATGTAATTTTACAAATTCTTATATTTCCTTTATATCATCATAAAAGTTTAGCTTATCCTAATTTTATGTGTGTGTGTGTGTGTGTGTATATATATAAATATATATATACATAAATAGATAGTGTATGTGTATATAAAACGCCGTTGAAAATAACGCAAATGACGGATCTGTCCTGATGACGGCCTGTAAGGGTTGAAACATGTTGGTTTAGAATAAACTTTGTTTTATCCTATGATGAGAGACCTGTGAGTGTGTCGTTTTCAACGGTTTCTTGTGTTCTTGGGATAGCACCCAGGCAATATACTTTTTGGATGGAGTTCAATCATCTTTTTGTGACGTATGTATGTATGTATATATATATATATATATATATATATATATATATAATATATATTATATATATATATATATAAACAGAAAAGCAAGCGGAGCACTCCTGGGTCTTGTTAAAGATTTATTATAAAGAATTGTGTAGGCAGATGACCTACACGTTTCAGCCCATATCCACAGGGCCGTCCTCAGGGCGGTCGTGTGAAATGGGCTGAAACCGTAGGTCATCTGCCACACTATTCTTTATAATAAATCTTTAACAAGACCCAGGAGTGCTCCGCTTGCTTTTCTGTTTATATCTATTCATCTTCGGCAGCACCCGGGCACTTAAATTTGGAACGGAGTGCGGACAAGTTCCCTTGATTATATAATATATATATATATATATATATATACTTTATATATATAAATAACAGTATAACAGTATTCCTCTTTTAGGGAATATGGCTGTACTCTTCCTCAATTACACAGAAAGACAAACACATATAGAAGGCAGCACTCAGATCACAGATATCAATATATAATGTATTTATATAATATCCATGAGCGCGTTTCAAAGGGGCACAAGCTCTCTTCATCAGGCTCAAAAATTTTCTCAGGGATATTCAATAAATACTAAATATATTAATGCTGTGATCAAAGCTGCCTTCTATATGTCTTTTTTATGTATATTTTAAATAATTCCAGTGCACACATAATTTCTTTGTTCGTAAGCCAAAGTGTTACCACCTTTATTTATAGTTTCAATGAAAAAATCCTTGTGTGCACTGGAATTATTTGGGATTTTTTATAAGACATGTTATTTTAAATTAAAAGGTTTGAGTCCTCACAATTTGCTATAGAAAAAGGTCCCAGGCACAGACCAAAATGTTGCCTTGTTTCACAAAGTTTGTAATGAAGCACCAATGAAAAAAGCTCCAGGTATGCACTAATCTTTTGTATTAAATGTTATGAAGACTGTCACCTGTTTTTCATTATTTTAGGTGCTATATCATTTTTATTATTATGTAGATTAGTTGGATATACTGGTAAATAAATGGTCTATTGTATTTTATGTATAGAGAGTGTACAGTTAACAATAACGGTAATTACATATCTGTAGTTTAAATAAGTTGTATATTATTTAGGGTTTCAGAAGTATTAAATAAATGTATCGCCTCTCATACCCACACTCATATGTTAATCTCACGCTTGTCTCCTCAGAGCAGGTGAAGCTGCCGTACCATGCAGATGTAAGGACACGTGTGTGTCTGTTTGTCTGTCTGCACTCGCTATTCTTTTTTCTTTTTCTGCCTTTCTTCTCCCTCTGTTCTATGTCAAATTTCGACTCTCAGTTCTGCCTTTGTGTGGTGTTCCCTATATATTTCTAATATTTTCTGTTTTCTTGCTTTTATTAAGTACAGTGCTAGCATGAAACATGAGTAGCTTCTGCCGTATAAAGCTGGAAAACTTAGCATGCAGACCCTATGCCCATATGTTTCATAATGTAAAGGTCTAGATTCTGGAAATAATGATTAATTTCCTGCAAGACTTATAGCTATATAGTGAGTGACCAAGAAATACATGCATGGGTATATAACTGCTACATAATAAGCACAGTATATAACACAGGGAGGGCAAACCCTGCCCAACCCATCCTTTACTGCATTTCAAAGGTAAATCCGGCCATAGACTAGCAGGAATTGTCACTTGATTCAGGGTTTGAGTGACTCTGGAAGTCTATGGTATGGAAAGGCCAATCCTAGAGATTGCCCTTCCATAGAAATCGGTCATTGTTACAACTGAGCGGTTAGAAAAATTCCATTCATACCTGTCTGATCCAGGAAGTGACATGCCATCATGATTTTTGGCTCCCTCTGCTAATGGATATATCTAAGTGATAATTGTGATCAGCGTTTTCAGGGAAAGACATGTTGGGGAGACTCTATTATGTTGTTATACAGTCATAGATTTGTATAATCCTTATATTTTAAAGAAGATAAAACCTAAAGAGAAGTAAAATGGTTTTATTATTCCTGATAAAATTTAACTATTTCTCTCACCTTCCTTATCTCTGAAATCACAGCATTGTACACAACTATCTCTCCCTGTTTGCATGTTTCTTGCTTTTTTTTTTAGTTTCCTTATCCTAACCTTCCCTCTCCTTCTTTTCCAGTGATTTTATTTAGTAACTTACTGCTCAGTCATCAAACTAAGAATTGGTCCTCCGTAGTTATTTGACAGCTGTGGCAAAAAGGGGGAAGACAAGGCCACTGAGCATATTTATCTGTTTGCAAACGCTGGTTGGATCGTACAAAATCTCTGTACATGTGCTAGTTTTAAAAAGCTTTGATTGTTAAGAGTGATTGTTAAAACCATCATTAGATTAGAAGACCCAACAGTCTTTTATTACAGACTGCACGGCATTAGTCAGACCACCTTTCCGTTCCAGGTAGGAAAGGGTGAATGACTTCCTGTGGCTTCTATGGTGGTATAGTGATCTGGAAGGATGGATCACTAAATGACATCACAGGCCACCAAACACGGATTAATAGACAAATTGGTCAGCTGTTGTCTGTTGGACATTTTAGCCAACAGTTTGTTATCCATAATGTGTACATAGCTTTACCAATTGCCTTGTAAACCAAAACACTGCTGATTTCAGAGTTAGAAATACAGGTAACTGTTATTATAAAATGAAAGAATCCACTCCAATGAATAAATATATACATATAATTAGCTTTGGTTCACCTTTAAACTCAGTATTACAGATTTTTAATGATTGCAATGTTACAGAAAAAAACTGCGCAGAATACTTTGTATTTCGAGAACAAACATTTAAACTTGACTAAAGACTATAAGAAACCTGGAAAATAAAACAATGTACTTGAATAGGTACAAAATGAGCAGCAACAGGACAATAAAAGGATAAGTTGAGCAAGAATGGTGCATTTTAGGGACCAATTTTCAAAATTGCATGAATTTCTAGAGCTCATCTTTATCAAACCTTTCTAATATCCTTCCCTTATAGGAACACTAAAGATATATGTCACTCATTCCTCTCTAATTTGTCTCTTGTTTAATTTTCTCCAACAGGGCACACATCTTATATTAATGCAGCCAAGG
The DNA here is from genome assembly GCA_019447015.1 of Hymenochirus boettgeri. Lineage (NCBI taxonomy): Eukaryota > Metazoa > Chordata > Amphibia > Anura > Pipidae > Hymenochirus > Hymenochirus boettgeri. The sequence continues at coordinate 181,369,176 of CM033469.1, read as the reverse complement.
AACTCGGACATTTACTAAACTCAAGGTATTTTTTTTTTGGGTAGTAATTATTTTAATCTTCTATCTCCAATTGCTAATGGAATTTATATTGTAATTTATTTTTGGATCACATGGTAAGGGAAGAAGCAAAGAGCCTCACTCCAAAGCAGTGTGCAGTGGTAGAGCTTGCGCTGGATACATTAAGGTAAATAATATCTAAACTGTTATTAATTTGTCTTGAAAAAGAGAAATTACTTTTTTCTACTTTTTTATTCCACCTATTTCGTGGACTGCATCTTCCTTTAAAGTTTTTGAGCTAGAGACAATAAATTCAGTTCAATCATTACAGATGTTTATTGACTGAAGGGTATGTCCCTAATAAAAATGTAATATGTTATTCAGGGACCCCCAAAGCTAGGTTATGTGGTTTGTAAAACTTTAATAATGATCCCAATGACGTCACAGCCAATGGCTGACTGCCATTCCCAGACAAGCCTCCACCGCTGCTGCTCGAGAACAGAAAAGAAACATAAAGCAGCAAGTGGAGATGGAGCAAGGACTTGTAAGTATGATTACTCACTCTGGGAACATTATTAAACCTTTTGGGGGTCCCTGAATAACATATTAAAAAATGTTATTAAGATTGGACATACCCTTTAATGGACACACATCACAGGTATAATCAACACAGATTAGCTGTCTAGATTGCATTCAGCTGTATCACAAACCTTATCACTCTGCTTTCTCGCGAATACATTCAGCTGAGTCCAAGACAACAGTTTTAAAACTCACAGCACATGAAGACACCATTTAAAACTGCTTTCAAGCCAAATTCAAAGTTTATTCTTAAAGGAATAGTTCACTGACAAGGTGAACTATTCCTTTAATGCATTGATCGAAGACTGGGAGGTTAAGAAGCTATGCCTTACCTCCCATTCTTCAATCAACTCTCTGTGGAGCCAGGAATGAAGATGGAGAAGTTACCTTTCGTACAATCCTCAGCAGCCACACTGACTGTCTCAACCTCTTCTCTGGTTCTGTGCTCATGCACAATAACAGTCGGGAATTCCAGTGTGAATCATGCAAAAGGTACGTTTCTTCTATTTTCGCTCCTGCTCCACAGAAATTGATTGAAGAATGGGAGGTAAGGAATAGCTCCTTAACCTCCCAGTCTTTAATCAATGCATTAAAGGAATAGTTCACTTTTGCAGTGACTAATTTTTTAAACTTTCTCCTTCTAGTTTCAGTAACATTATTGTCTTCTGCTTGTGTTAACATTTCACAAAATAAAGCAATATTTAAATGATATTACTTGTTTATATATTATTCACAGATTTTGTACATTATCAAAACATAAATATATGGATAGATTTTAATTTTAAAAATGAATAGTAAAAATTGTTTTACTGTCACACATTTCATTAGCAAAGTGATGGATTTTAGCAACTGATATTTTTGTTTCCTTTTTTTAGTTAGACCTTACACTATAGTATCCTTAGTATAGTCAAAATTGTAACGGCATTATTAGTGATTCTGATTTTATTTTTTTTAAGTAAAGTTTCTTTTTACTTTAAAAATCATGAATGAATGTATGTTTTCATTATTAGCACCCACTTGGTATGAAAGGCATTGTAATTTTTGCAATGCAGAGAATACAGACTAGGAAAGAAAATGATACAAAAATAAACACCCAAACCCCCCACCCACCCCAAAAAAAGAATGTTAAACACAGCATTGTACTGCAGTATCTTGCATATTTTAACCCTGTTTGATTTGTGACTAAACTACAGCAATATTTCCATGCTGGGGGGTTTGGTCTTAAGAAGACTTTTCTGGAGAAGAGTCCAGACCTGCAGTCTCTACGCTATGCACTCTCTCTTATACGCAGGCAACCGACACGCTCATCAAAACCTTCGTCCAGACACAGTCGCTCAGGGTAAGGTAATTTTTTCAGTAAATTGTTGGTTTTGTCTGTGTACTGTTTACAAATACAGTATATTTTTCCTGGTATATGTATACATTAAGAAATTTCCTGTATTACAAATGACTGTAAATTACTGCTTATATACTTACATATTTATTTTTATTTTGTAAAAAGATTGTTTCTCTACATAATTTAAACTTGTGATCACATTATATTAGCAATCTTAAGAGCATTAGTTTTCCTTAAATCCTCAAAGCCTGTCTGTGTAGCAGTTAACTTATATACCCAATAAACACCCATTAAACACTTTTACATGTAATTATTTGAAAAAAACTTCACACAAATATAAAAACTAAGCTAAAATGTTCATAACAATTGTTTTCTTAAAGAGTTTTAAAGAAAGTTAAACACATTTTTCTAATGCAGATTCCAGAACTGGTAAAATGATCTAGCACTGCACTTATTAGTAATTCCTAATCAGGCCGTACCTGTAAAAAAAAAATTAATCATAAAAGTGAAAAAAGTGTTTCAGCCTAAAGTTTTGTTTAAGAAAAAAAGTAAATAATTATCCAAACCCTGACACATACATACATAGTATAAAATACATAGAATATTTTTTTACATAATATTAAGTATGTTCTAAGTGTTTCCAAAAATAAATAGCTAACATATTTTGAGTTTCTGACAAGCTTAGGTTTCAAGAGTGCTCTATTTAATACTTGCTAGGATATAAATGTGCGAAGCTTTACATAAACTGGTTAGAAACTCAAGACAGTTCAAAAGAAAACAAAAATTTTTCTGTCTATGTTTCTACATTTTCAAAAAACAACTTACTAAAAGTACAGTATAGTCATAATAGCATGATAGATATCTTGCTAATAGCTGAAAATGATTAGCAAAGCAATCCAGGCACCTTGGATATTTTTTTATGTATTATTATTGAGATTGTTTCAGTATGCCAAGTGCCTTCGTCATGACAATTAAAAAAGTGGTTAAAATTCTGCATATTGGTAGAAAAACCCCAGAGTGGTCAAGTACAAAAATGGTAATATCTTTTTAGGCTTTTCAATAAACACTTTTTCTGATTTTAAGATGGTATATGGCCACTATTTTTGCAAATATAACTATTGTTATCATTTTGTATCATTTTGGATAACTATTTTGTATCATTCTGTTTGTGCAGATATCTCCAGTGTAAATGTTAAGCAGTGGAGAGCTTTTATTGTTGTTTTGTTTTTTTGTTATATTCTGAAAAAATATTCTAAAAATAGAGCATAAAAAGGGCATGGCAGATGGCAAGTAAAATCAAGAGTGACCAAGGGTAAATTATCTAGATTATATAGATTATAATATATATATAATATATAAAAATATATAATTTTAATATTTTTGGAAGGCCACTGAACCTAGCTAAACAAAGACATCTGTGTAAAATGCACAACTGTTAGAAATGGTCTCTAAATACTTTTTACCATGCGTCACATAGATGATTAGATTCCACTTCCACAGCATAATTAAAGATGAGAGAAACAAAAATGTCATTTCACTGGCTTTGCTTTCAGTAGAAGAAATGAGCCAATATACCTTCAAAAAATGCATGATTATCATTATTCACTACTGCCCCTCTCAGTTATGCACTCTTGCCCATAGGTCAGGTAAACATATTTAGAAACAATTGCCCTTACTTCACAGTGGTGAGAACAAGTAACCCCACATTAATGTTCATCAAAGTTTTTTGGAATTATGAATTGCCACACTATAAATGTATAATATATAAAGGGTTACTGTGTGTCTCCAATTTTTGAGGGTTATATAAAATCCTTCCATCGTACCTTCAAAATGAACCCTTAATCACACTTCTAGGTAAAATTTGTGAGAATTTTATTTGCTTTAAAGGTTCAGCTATATTAACTTCTTGCTTGAACACTTCCTGTTTTCCAGCCATTGACCAGCCTCTACCTGCATTAATAGGCTCCCTTTCTCAACCTCATGTCACACAGTAACAGGAATAGTAGTGTTTCTAATGAGGGCAATCAGTCACTATAAAACAGATATAAATGATTCAGCTGATTTCTTTAATGTAAGGGGTTCATAAATAGGGGTAACTAATGTCATTTCACTGGCTTTTCACTGTCATTTCACTGGCTTTGCTTTCAGTAGAAAGAATGAGCCAATAATACCTTCAAAAATGCATGATTATGCATTATTCACTACTGCCCCTCTCAGTATGCACTCTTGCTTGCTCCATAGGTCAGGTAACATATTTAGAAACAATTGCCCTTACTTCCACAGTGGTGAGAACAAGTAACCCTCACATTATTCATCAAAGTTTTTGGAATTATGAATTTTGCACTGATAATGTATAATATATTAAAGGGTTACTGTGTTCTCCATTTTTGAGGGTTATATAAAAATCCTTCCATCGTCACCTTCAAAATGAACCCTTAATCACACTTCTAGGTAAAATTTGTGAGAAGTATTGCTTTAAGGTTCAGCTTATTACTTCTTGCTTGAACACTTCCTGTTTTCAGCCATGTGACCAGCCTCTACCTGCATTAATAGGCTCCCTTTCTCACCTCATGTAACACAGTAACAGAATAGTAGTTGTTCTAATGAGGCAATTCAGTCACATATAAAACAATATAAATGATTCAGCTGATTTCTTTAAATGTAAAGGGGTTCATAATAGGGGTAACTAATGGATGTTGCTAAGAAACAGAGGAGGTTAAGGATAATCATTTGTACTGTACATTTAATATAAAAATTCACAGAAAGTTTTATTAAACACCAATATTTTTATTTTGTATATAGGTTATTTAAAAGTGGGTATTGAAAATAATGTATCTGTGTTTTCTGAAAAAGCTATTAAAGCTAAAGCTTTAATACAGTTTGCTGTTTTATTGGAATACACACTAGACAGACTGGAGTAGACAAGATATTTAGTGAAATATAATGATTTGAGTAACAAAATTTAGGATGGACTAAGGGCTAGGCCACACTAGCGCGTTTTTCACGCTTACGCATTTTGCGCTCACGTTCGTGGCCGCTTTTTTTCTAACATGGAAATCGCGGAAATGCAAATGTTACCGCGATTTCCGATGCGATTGCGTGTCTCTTTGCGTTTTGCAGCGAGCATTTTCACGCTAAATATAGCAAAAGCGTGAGCGCAAACGTGAAAAATGCGTGCTAACGCACAGAAAGCGCACACACAATCGCGTGCGTAACGCACGCAAATCGTGCACGCTTGGTGCGTTGTAGTGTGCCTCACCCTAAAGTGCAGAGCAATGGTAGAGATGGAATTAATTTAGTAAAGTAATAGTAGGACAAGTGCATGTTTAGATTGTTAGTAGTAATGTGAGTAACCATTTTCCCAATACTTACTTCTTTCCCTGCTAGACTGGCCAAGCATGTCTCCAGACCTAAACCTGCAATTTGGACATTTTTCACTTAGGGGTGTATTCATTTTTGTTTCCAGTGGTTTTATATTAATGGACACTGTTATACAAAGTGTACACTTGGGGTGCACAGGGGTGTACACTTTTGTGAGATACTGTATTTTAAAGTCTGTCTGCCCTTCGTTGCTGTCACAATCAAGTCTGTGACAGTGATGTCACGGCCATGTGACTACTTTATGGCTGCGTAAACTGTTCAGTATCACATGATTCATGAAATGTTTATATTGTCCCATCTAGCAATGTTTGGATTGTAACTAACTATAAGGCTTATTATTGAAACAACGTCTGATATTTAATCAACACTGTTACAATGGCTCTCTTGCTATCTGGGATGAGAAATATACACCTTTGGCATTTGTTTTGTTAAACAGCAACACACGGATGTTGGAGATGATGTCAGGAAAAAGGGGATACTATTTCTCACACAAATTGTGTGCATTAGTTAGTTAAAACACACAGCTAGCTGCTGCAACTCCCATAGTAAAGACTATTAATTTGCCTCAACCAATCAGATGTTACCTTTTTACTGTTCTGCTACAGAAAACATTTCATAAAATCTGATTGGTGCTGCAATTAAGAACAAGGGCAAACATTTTGCACCTCTTTTAAATAAGGCCCTTATTATGTATATATTATGTTATGTTATATATATACCTATTAAGCATAGTTTTTTACTGAAAACCCTATGTGGGGGTTGATGTGGTTTTTTTTTTTTTTTTTGCAAACCAAATGCATGGTGCATCTGAGGTTAATACTTAAAAGAAAGCTTGCATTAATTTCCATAAACAGAATAACATAGAAGTGGAATTTATGTTATTTATGTGCATCTATTTGAATGTAAATATAAGTTTTTTACATATAAACCCTCCCTGACTGATACCATGGGTTTCTTCCTCACCCTTGTTCCCTCTCTTTCTCTCTTTCTGTCTCTCGTTTTATCCACCTCAGTTCATGGTGGAAAGGTATTAGTTTACACTTAATGAAGAGACTTATCCAGAAAAGGTATGTCACTGGAGGAAAGGATTCTAGGAGAGCATGCCCTTCCCTGCCATATCACAATGCCCTTTACTTCATTTAGCTTGGAATACATTGTTACTGGAGTTATGGGGCAGCATGTTGAAACTCCAGTCCTCACTTGACACTCAAAATATTTAAATATCACATTGTGCGCGTATGTTGCCCAAGGCTTAATTATGCTTTCTGCGATTTATTTAAGTTCTTATATGGTGCATAAGCCAGTTCATCCCCCTTATATCTGAAACTTCCAGGTTCATCAACTTGCACACTGCAAACAAGCAAAAAGTCCTTGGATTTTCTTTTATTCAGTTAAAGGGAGATGACACTGACCATGATTTGTACACTAGTGCAGTATTGGTGTACTGCCAGAAGACACCTTTTCATCACAGAGCTGCCATAGTGGGACTGAAGCATTAAACCATGTTTTTGCCAGATATGCATAATAATCATGCTGTAAACCCTGCCTTTCTCCTTTTGCGGCTATGGAATGGAAAATCTATTAACCATTCCCAGGATTAAGCAAGATGACCCTTTGGCCTGTAGAAAGCATGCAAATCCATCAGAATGCACTGAAATATCCAAATATGAAAACAGAGTCTTCTTTCTCTTGTCTTTTCATGCTCAGCAAGGTTGGTTGTGACAGACACCCAGTATTATGTATTCACAATGATCATGGATCGGGAGTAAGGGCTAGGTCCCACTTACTCAATTCAGATTGTTTTGCGTCTAATCGAAGCAGCACCCACTATGTGCCTTGCACTTGGAACAAATGCATGCATAGGGTTGCCACCTTTGCCTTTAGACCCAGAACATGTATTATTCTATTAAGCTTCTTTCAATGAACAGCAAACCTAAGCAGTTCAAGATGTTTGCCAATAAAAACAATACATCTAATGTTTTCTCTATCGGCAACTGGCAGGGAACCGCTCATTTACTTTTCAGCAACATCTTTTGCCATTCGGCTAAAAGTTGCCTTAGAAGCATGATGCAGACTGCATGATTGTGGTTGTAGCTATCACACTATGTTATTAATTGCAATAGAACTTAGCACTGCAGCATGTAGATTTCATACATGTTTAGGTCTTAAAGGCAAGGTGGCAAACCTATGCGTGCATAAAATCATACATATCAACATCTAAAACTACTGATGTGTATGTGAGCCCAGAGCAATATAGCATATAATGCACAGCAGCACATTGCAATTATCCTGCATGCTTTGCTGTGCGTACAAGTGGGACCTACCCTCAAGGAACGTGTGCACCTTATTTTTCACTCACTTTATGCCTTTTTCCTAACTTTTCCCTTGTTGGCTTTTTTCCTGTTGTTTGTTTGTTTGTAAATAGTAGATTTTAGCACTTTTTCGAGTCTTCCTTCCCCTAAAGTAAGGAGTCTCACCACAATGGATTTCAGTGAGATCTCATTCTAACTTGGATTCTAGCTAAGGACAGCGTTGTTGTCTGCCTGCGCTGCAATCCCAGAACATTCTGTTATCGCAGGAGAAAAACCCAGAAATGGTGATCTCAACGCAATGGACACCAGTGTACCTGGTTTTGCCCCCAATAGCGCGCGCTATTAAATCACGATTGGATCACGCATTAAAAAGGATTAGTGTTACCTAGCTTTTAGAAGTGTGTCAGTACTTAAAGGATACTTCAAATTGAACTATTCCTTTAATATACTGATTGAAGATTGGGAGGTTATGGAGCAGTGCCTTACCTCCCATCTTCAATCAGTATTGCAGGGCCCGAACGGCCCTGCGCATAATGCATGCTATGGCTGTACGGAATTGAAGACGGTAGGAGATTCCAGCTTGGCTGCGGTGGATCGTGTAAAAGGTAAGTTAGCTCCCATCTTCGTTCTCGGTGCCCTGCAATACTGATTGAAGATCGGGAGGTAAGGCACAGCTCCTTACCCCTCACGATCTTCAATCAGTATATTAAAGGAATAGTTCAATTCGAGAGTGAACTATTCGTTTAATTGAGTAATAACTAAATGTTGAGCTGGATTAATCTTCTATGAAGGTTTCATTCACCTTCAGATAGTAAAGTTTTACTTTCATATACAGTTGTGCTAAGTTCACATACCTGGCCCTAATTTATGATTCTAAAACCAATTTTTAGAGAATATGAGAACACAAAAGTTTTCTTTCACTCATGGCTAGTAGTTGGCTGAAGCCATTATAACACTGTGTTTACACTTTTTAAATCACAACACAAAATGACCCGATCAAAAGTTTACTGTCCGTGTGCTCCGTGCGCTCGCCCGTATGTGTGATGTTTCAGAGTGTGCACAGACACATGCGCACGGACGTCGCCGCACCATGCTGTACAAGTGTGTGCCTTGGACATCACCCAGGCGCACGCACGTGTGCACACTGACAGTGCTTTTTGGGACTTCAGAAGAAGAGAACAAGGAACTAAATTATGTGTTTAATGCATCACTTTGCAATCCGTGCGCCCTACTAATTACACACGTTTTAAGGTTCCCCTAATAGAAAAAAATTATCTATGTATAGTAAACAACAATTTTCCCTCCCAAGTTTTACCTCAATATAAAAACAGGTGGTAGTAGACTGGATCCCCCTAGACTACAGCAGCTACTCCTATCTGGATAGCCAATAAAAAAATTTAAAATAATTAGCCAAAATATATATAATTAATCCAGTTTTAATTTCATAGGTTAAAAAAAATCAATCAGTACTAGCAGTTGTATTATATTTGTATTTTTAATGTTTTTTTATACCAACGAATCAATTATAGCTGGTGCTAATTTGATTTTTTTTGTCTATGAATTAAACTGGATTAATTTTATTTTTATGGGGTAATTTTTTGTATATATTTTTAATGGCAACAAAGTGTCACCTTCCCTTTAACTACATCAATTAACCCCAGACTAACTATTTTTTATCAAAAGATTCAGTTTTATTCATAGACCTATCATAACCCATAGATACAACCACTATAAAAGCATTATATATACACATAAATAGAAATTGCTGGCCGCCAAATTAATCTATTGCACATATATTAATAAAACACTAAAATCAATTAATTTTTCTACCCTGTATATAGTCTTAAAAGTTTCAAATAGTTTTTAAGACTATTTTATTAGAGTGTCAATAATTTAATTGATTTAGTGTTTTTACAATATATGTGCATGATTAATTGGACTCTTCATTTTAATTTGAGCCCTATCTATTTTATGTATATGTAATGCTTCATAATTAGCGTACCTATGAATATGATAGGTCTATGAATAAAACTAATTATTTTGATAAAATTGTGTATTCTGGGTTAATGAGGTATTTTGGTTTGGGTATTCCTGGTGGAATGCTGATTAAAGCCTGGTGGGATCTCAGGCTATTACCCTGGTATATAGCCATATATTTGGGAGGCTCTTGCTTTTTGTTATTTTATACCTTTGCCTTTAAGATACAAACACAATAAAATCTCACAAAGAAAGGCTGGTTGGTTTTAATTATAAGAAGCATAATGGAGGGTTGCACTGATTTCAATGTAATGATAAACTGCTGCATAGCCTTATATTGTGTAGATTTCAAGGTTTAGCTCATCTTTCACAAGCTCTAACCAGATTACTTTTATTCTGCCACAATCTCCTATATATTGCGCTTAATCACATCCTCCTCTAAAAAATTGCCCCTGTGGGCGGCGGCCGCACGTGTTGGAAAATTACGATTGATTGTGCGGTTCCTATGGGAACGCCGATCGATCGTTCGCAAATCGGCCTGATACGGCTCCAAATTTTTGTTTATTACTCAATTAAGCACTGACTCACTGGCATGGCTATTGTCAGCGTTAGAATGAGATCTCACTGAAATCCTGTTTATTAATAGGAAGCCAGCTGGAAGTGATTAAGGCTGAACCACACTATGAAGGCAAACTTTTCACATGCGTTACTGTCATTTGCACTACCATCCTTGCAATAAGGTGCAGATCGGAGCATATAATGTGCACCACAATGGATCCCATGGCGACCCCACATTGAACATGCACTGTGTTGTGATTCTCACCTGCTAATGGATTGCAAGCGTGATCGTTGGGCTTGAGAAATTGCACTGGTGCGGCCCTAGCCCAAATACTACCATTTACAAATGTCAGGAAAAAAATGAACAAGGAAAAAAATCTCTGAAGTTAGGAAAGAGCCTTAAAGGATAAGTGTACTGTTAAATCAAGTTATGTTAATTTGGAAGCTGCAGCTTTAAAAGTACCGTTGCCATTTTTTTTTTTTACCTAGTCCCTCAGAGCCTAGCTTTGTGCCTTGGAAGTTGCGTGTATCTGGTTACTGGTTTGCTGAATGTTAAGTCCACCCCTCTGAATTTCCTCTGCTTTCTCCTGCTTGAGCCTCAAAACAGTAATGCTTTGAGTTCCGTGCACACGCACAGTATAGGAACTCACAGGCATACTGTTTGAGGCTCAAGCAGGAGAGTGCACGGAACTCACAGGCATTACTGTTTGAGGCTCAAGCGGAGAAACAGAGGAATCTCAGAGGGTGGAGCTTAACTTCAGCAAACCAGTAACAGAATGTCAGCAACTTTTAAGGCACAAAGCTAGGCTCTGAAGGCCATAGGTTAAAAAAAGTATGACAATGGTATTTTTTAAAGCTGCAGTTCCAAATTAACATAACTTGATTTTCAGTACAACTTTTCCTTAAGCCATATTTCATTGATATCCACGCGAATGTGTCTCCTTGTATATATATGAACCATTAATGGGGATGAATTATTTTCTTTATTTTTAATATAGGTAAGAATGAGTTATTACTGCATGTTGCAACCACATAGCATGCGAACTAGGGCCCAAAAGCATCCCCAGATTGCCTTTCAAAAATCATAAAACTAATTCTTGGCTGGTTAACTCCTCAAATTGTCTGTTGCTGCTGGCAGGAACATATAACATATAACCCAAATGATCTTAGTCGGAAGTCACTTTTTGTAATTTTCAAATTGAAGCTGTGTAATTCCCTTTCAGGAACACACCCTGGCAAGCAGTTACATTCATTTGAGTAGTCTACCTCATCAATCTTCTATCTATCTATCTATCTATCTATATCTATCTATGATCTATATCTATCTACTAGTCTATCTTATCTATCTATCTATCTATCTATCTTCATCTCTATCTATAGTCTATCTATCTATATATCTATAGTCTACCTATTCTATCTATCTATCTATCTATCATCTATATATAGTCTATCTATCTATTATCTATCTATCTATATCTAGCTATCGTTCTATCTACCTATAGTCTATCTATCTATAGTCTATCTATCTATGTTATTATCTATCATCATCATATATCTATAGTTACCATCTACTATCATCTATCTATTATCATCTATCTATAGTCATTATCTATCGATCTATCTATCTATCTATTATAGTCTATCTATCATATATCTATAGTCTACCTATCTATTATCTATCTATCTATCTTCATCTATCTATCGTCTATCTATGTTATCTATCTATCAGTCTATCTATACTATAGTCTATCTATCTATACTATCTATCTATCTATCTATCTATCTATCTATATATCTATATCTACTATCATCTATCTATCTCTATCTATCTATCTATCTATCTATCTATCTATCATCTATCTCTTAGTCTATCTATCTATAGTCTATCTATTAAATCTATCTATCATTTAATCTATTATCTATCTATTGTCTATCTATCTATATATCTAAGTTACTATCTATCTATCTATCTATCTATCATCTATCTATCATCTATATATCTATCTATCTATCTACTATAGTCTATCTATCTTAGTCTATCTAATCATTATATTCTATCTATATATCTATCTATGTACTATCTATCTACTATCTATAGTTATCTATCAAATCAAATCAAATCAAAAAGAGCTTTATTGGCAGGATCAATTTACATTTTGACATTGCCAAATATATCTATCTATCTATAGTCTATCTATCTATCTATCTATTATAGTCTATCATAGTCTATCTATTATCTATATATCTATCTATCTATCTATCTATCTATCTATCTATCTATCTATTCTTATCTATAGTATCTATCTATAGTCTATTCTAGTTATCTATCATATCTATCTATCTATCTATTATCTATCTATCGTCTTAGCATCTATATATCTACTCTATCTTATCTATCTATCTATAGTTATACCTATCTATCTATCTATCATCTATCTATCGTCTATCTATCTATATATACCTATATACATCTATCAAATCAAATCAAATCAAAAAGAGCTTTATTGGCAGGATCAATTTACATTTGACATTGCCAAACTATCTATCTATCTATCTATCTATTATCTATCTGTCTGTCTATCTACTATCTCTCCTCTCTCTTCTCTCTCTCTCCTCTATCTATCTATAGTCTATCTATCTATCTATCTATCTATCTACTATCCATTATGTATCTATCTATCTATTCATAGTTCTATCTATCTATCTATCATCTATCATTATAGTCTATCTATTACTATCTATATACTATCTATCTATCTATAGTCTATCTATGTCTATCTATCAATCAAATCAAATCAAAAAGAGCTTTATTGGCAGGATCAATTTACATTTTGACATTGCCAAAGCAAACAAAAATAATAATAAAATAATAACATGTTAGTATTAGAGGTTCACGGTAGGGGGACAGGGTATCAATGGATAATTAATATATGGACAGTACTATAAAGGGTATATTGGGTTTAGTCTTCAAGTCGATTGGGGAAGGATAAAGGGAGAATTGGGCAAGTATCTATCTATCTATATATCTATAGTCTATCTATCTATATATATATCTATCTATCCATCTATAGGATCTTTCTATCTATCTATCTATCTATCTATCTATCTATCTACTAAAGTATACTATATCACGATAAATATATATATATATATATATATCTATTGTCAATCATCTATCTACTATACTACTATCTGATCATCATCTATCATAAAATATCTATTGATCTATCATATATATCTATCTATCTATCTATCTAAAATCAAAAATAAAATCAAAAAGAGTTTATTGGCAGGATCAATTACATTTTGAAATTGCCAAGCAAAGAAAAAATAATAATATAAAAAACATGTTAGTATTAGAGGTTCACGGGTAGGGGGACATGGGTATCAATGGATAATTAATATATGGACAGTACTATAAAGGGTATGTTGGGTTTTAGTTATATCGATATTATAGACGATATCTATTATCTAGCTATCATCTATCTAGCTATCGTATATCTATCTATCATCTATCATCTATAATATACTATATCTATCCCGTTCTATAGTCTATCTATATCTATCTATAGTCTATATATCTAGTCTATCCTATAGTCTATCTATCAGCTATAGTCTATTCTATCTATCTATCTATCTATCTATCTATCTAGCATCTATCTATCTATATGCTAAGTCTATCATCTATCTATAGTCTATCGATTCATTACTATCTATCTATCTCATCTACAACATCACATCTATCACTACATCAATCAAAAACATCTCATATCTATCATCTAAGCATATCTATCAAGCTATCTATCTATCTATCATCTATAATCTATCTATCTATAGCACACTATATATCAAATCACTATCTACATTGCTATCTATCTATCATATCTATCATTATCTTACATAATATCAAGTCTATCTATTATATACTGTACCTACAAACACAACACCACACACCAACAACTACATCAAACACCACACACACACATACCACACATACACAACACAACACCAACAATCACACACACTACTAGTCAAGACACATACAACCATAACGACTACTATCTACTACGACTCGACATACCACGTGCATCACGAGCGAGTGACTCAATCTTCGAGCACTCTACGTCTAGCTCGAAGCGATCTACGATCACTAGCTATCATAAATCGATCATTATCTATCTATTATATATCTACCGAGCATCTATCTATCGACCTATCTATCTATCTATCATTCTAGCTATCTGATCTATCATCAATCTATCTATCTATCTATCCAATCCATCCCTCTCTCTATCGATCTATTACTATTATCTATTGATCTATTATCTATCTATTATCTATCTATATTATCAAATCAAAAGAGCTTTATTGGCAGGATCAATTTACATTTTGACTGCCAAGAAAACAAAAACAATAAAAACAATTAGATAGAGGGGTTCGCAAGTAGGGGTAGGGAGCAATGGAGTAAGTAATATATGGGACAGTTATTATAAGGGGTATATTGGGTTTTCAGTCCTGGGATATAACGATTGGGGAAGGATACAGGGATAACTGGGCAAGTACTGTAGACCGATCTATATATCTATCTATCTATCTATCATCTATCTATTTATTATCTATCTATCATCTATCTATTTATCAATCTATCTACCTTATGTCCTGCTTCTGTCATCTGTCATTTGTCTGTCTATTTATCTAGTATATTATCTATCTATCTATCTAGTAATTATTTACCTATTTATCTAAAATCTATCTTTCTATACACTTTCTATTATCTATCTTTTCGTGTCTGGCTCATCTACATAGCTGTTATCTAACATCTATCTGTCTTATCTATTATCTGTCTGTCTGCTGTGCTCTCTATCTTCTCACATCTAGATCATCTTCAGGAGAAATTATCTAAGTATCTGATTGTGTTAACTAGCGGATATGTCAGCCTGTATGTGAAGTGTTAAATGATTCATTGTCTATTTTATCCTTATATCCCAGAATATTTCATCTATCTACCTATTATAATATCTATCTTTTCTATCGTCTATCTATTTATTTGTCTGTCTATCTATCTATCTATATTTCTCTATGTCTGTCTATTTATTATCTATCTATATAACCTATCTATCCAACCATAGTAACATGTAGAGCACTCTCAGGACTTGTTGAAAAAATCTTTAACTTTTATTCCATAAGCAGCAAACAGATAGCGACGTTTCGGTCTTTGTCTCAGACCTTTTCAAGAGAAGATTTTTCAACAAGTCTGAGAGTGCTACCTTTTACTATGGTTGGATATTTATAGGATCTGCAGTAGCACCGGGCATTATACTACTTGAAGTAGAGTGCACACTGTTTGCTAATTGGTTATATAACCTATCTATTTATCTATCTATCATCTATCCATCTATCTATCTTCATCATCATCATCATCTAGATCATCTTCATGGGGAATTATCTGAAAGTATCTGATTTGTTGTTAAATGACGATATGTAGCCCATGTGTGAAGGGGTAAATGATTCATTGTCTATTTTTCCCTTCTATTCCCAGAATATTTCAGTTCGGAGTGTCACTGGGGAAGTTTATTGTGCAAAATCTGGAAAGAAATTTTCTGGACAAATCCATGAGAAATTCATATATCTGACTGGAGATGTGTTTGTCTGGATCATACAGGTGAGATAAAAGATCAGTTTAATTAAAACATACAGGGAGATTCAATAAAAGTTCTCATCATTTAAAATGGTGCTAATTTTGCCCCAACCAATCAGATATCATTAACATTCGAAGATACTATCTGATTGTTGGTTGGGGCAAATTAGCACCATTTTAAACAATAAGAACTTTATGAATCTCCCTGATAGTTTCCACTTGAAGATGATGGAGCCTTTTCATATCCCACATATCAGTCACATATGTATATGTATGTATAATTTTATTTATAAAGCACCACTTGGGTATGCAGCACTGTACATTATAACAATACAGATTATACAGTAGTATTATATGTTTATTTAATAGCGCCATGGGTACACAGCGCTGTACATTATAACTATACAGATTATACAGTATGTATGTATATGTTTATATATAGCACCACTTGGGTACGCAGCACTGTACATTATAACAATACAGATTATACAGTATGTTGTATATGTTATTATATAGCGCACTTGGGGACACAGCGCTGGTACATTATAAAATACAGGAGTATACAGTATGTATGTATATGTTTATTTATATAGCGCCACTTGGGTACACAGCGCCGTGAACATTATAACAATAAAGATTATACAGTATGTATGTATATGTTTATTTATATAGCGCCACTTGGGTACACAGCGCTGTACATATAAACAAACAGATTATACAGTATGTTGTATAGTTTATTTATATAGCGCCACTTGGGTACACAGCGCTGTACATTATAAAATACAGATTATACAGTATGTATGTATATGTTTATTTATAAGCGCACTTGGGGACACAGCGCTGTACATTATAACAATACAGATTATACAGTATGTATGTATAATTTTATTTTATAAAGCTCCATGGGTCGCAGCACTGATACATTATAAATACAGAGTATACAGTATGTATGTATAATTTTATTTATATAGGCCACTTGGTACACAGCGCTGTACATTATAAAATACAGATTATACAGTTGTATGTATATGTTTATTATTATAGCGCCACTTGGGGACACAGCGTGTACATGTATAACAATACAGATATAAAGTATGTAGTATATGTTATTTATATAGCGCCACTTGGGTACACAGCGCTGTACATTATAACAATACGATTATACAGTATGTATGTATATGTTTATTTATATAGCGCCACTTGGGTACACAGCGCTGTACATTATAACATACAGATTATACAGGATGTTGTATATGTTTATTTATGTAGTGCCACTGGGTACACAGAGCTGTACATTTATAACAATAAGAGTATACAGTATGTATGTATTAATTTTATTTATATAGCGCCACTTGGGTACACAGTGCGTACATTTATAACAATACAGATATACAGTATGTTGTTATGTATTGTTATTTTAAAGCACCACTTGGGTACGCAGCCTGTACATTATAAAATACAGAGTATACAGTATGTATGTATAATTTTATTATATAGCGCCACTTGGGGACACAGCGCTGTACATTATAAAATACAGAGTATACCGTATGTATGCATAATTTTATTTATAAGCGCCCATGGGTACGCAGCGCTGTACTTATAAAATACAGAGTATACAAACAAGGGGACAAGTGCAAGCCATTATAGAGATAAATAAAAATTAAATACATTTGATAGATAGGTTAATAGTGTTATACACATATATAAAGTATGGATGAATTGATATGTCAGCATGCCTTGACACATTAGGAACGAGATCCCTGACCTAAGAGGCTTACAATCTAGTAGGTGGGACAAATACAGATAAAACTGGAGGGAGGGTACAAAGTGCTAGAGACGCTAACAATCATGTTGTGCTGATGCTCAGAAAGGTAGGATAACAATCAGATTTGAAAGTAGTAATGGATGTCTCCTGGAGAAGTGACATGGGAGAGAGTTCCAAGGTAGGAGCCGCAAGAGAGAATGGTGAAGGCGGGAGGCAGCAGTGTTAGTTGGGGGTGTCTGTGGAGAAGATTGCCTTGTGAGGAACGGAGTATGGCCAGGAGGTTATGCGCCAGAGAGAGATAGTAGGGGGGTTGCAGCAGATTGTAGAAATTTAAAGGTCATATCAACTTGGTTGGGTTCCAATCAGATTACTGTAGACAAAATCCCATAGAAATATAAAGTTGTAGGTTCAGTCATATTGTGTGATATCTGGTGGTGGACCGATCATTATTAGAACTTTACATGGACCTTCTAGGATTCCATCAAGCTATTACAGTCTGCTGACTCCAACAGTAAATACATTATACTCCATTGCTTGTGAAGGTTCTCAATCATCCAGGTCATGGTATATCTGTTGTATTCAGTGAGATACATGGACTTAAAGTTTAGTTCTTGAAGGCATTCGCTAGTCATCCGACGGCTTTTCCAATTCTTGTACAAGTCATTCTGAATTGAGAGATCCGTCGGATGACTAGCGAAATGTCTTCAAGAACTAAACTTTAACTCCCGTTGATCCTACTTAATACAACAGATATTAAACTCCATTCATTGACCCCATCATTCATATGGTATCTGGTAGTGGACCAATCACTAATAAACCTCACATGGATCTTCTCTAGAGTTCCATCAAGCTATTCATCCTCTACTGACTCCTACAGTAAATACATTAAACTCCATTTAATCGCCAATGGCAATACAAGCTTGTCACTAATATGTTCCATTCGTTTATGGTATAGTATATAATTATAATCTCTTAATATCGGCGCTACAGTGCCAAGAACCACACAATGCAAATTGCGTTCCTACTAAGAAAAGGATTTTAGAAAACAGTCTACACCCCATCTATAGAGTAGATGCAGACTGACATTATGCACAAATCCATAATTCAGAATTACTCCCAATAGCTTTTCTATTTCGGATTAGTAATATAAACATTTAATACGTTTGTTGCATTTATAGAATTCCCGTTGCATAATCTTGCAGTAATCTTACTAAGTTTCTGGATTTGTTCTGGTCTCAGCTTGTTCCATATTCCTCACCTTGTCCTTGGGTCCACCCTCAATTGTTGAGGTCAAACAAGGTCATCCAGAAAGTCTTTGCCTGGCTAGAGAGGGAGAAAGATGAAGAGTATCACTGAAAAAGAACGCTAATTGTACAGGCTGGGTTCATGTTAGAAATAGAATTTTGGGATAGACACGAGGCAGGTACAGGTTTGGAGAATGGACTTGGAGTAGGGATGAAGAACACAACCAAGTTTTAATTGCAGAATTAGAATGCAGGGAACTAAAGCCTATCTAGGCACAAGGTAACCTTGACCTATCATGGACAGAGATGGTAACTCTTATAGAACCTAAACAAAAATAGAGTCTATTCCATTATATTTGTACCAAGCAAAATTGGTCTGAAGAAACAGACCAACCAGATTGTACATGAGGAACAGTTACAGATGGTGTAGAGATGATTCCACCCTCCCAAAGTCCCTTTGCAGGGAGCACCATAGATGGGAAAAAAGACCCTCAAGGTGTAAACGAATCCAGCAACAATGTAGCACATCCTAAAAACATTTTAAAAATGTGTGTGGTTGTATGAACAGAAAATATTATTTATTAAGGATTAATCTCAGAGCGGTTTTTCTTCATTGTTGGATATTTTACAGCAGCTGTTGAACTATCATTTCTGCCACCTCGTGACTGGGGGGGGGCAGTCGGTTTTTAACAGCTGACGTGCATGTGAAGGAAACATATGCGTGATCAGCTGTTTAAAAGAGCCGACCTGAACTTCCTGAATCGAACCAGAAGTTGGGTCCAGTCTTTTAAACAGCTGATCGTGTGTATGTTTCAATTTACATGAGATCAGCTCTTTAAAAATGACTGATCATGGATGGGGAGGGGGCCGGCCTCCATCTTGCAGGGGGGCCCAGGTCCCTGCAGTTACACCCTGTGTTGAACACCATATGGACTCCTGAAAAGCATGTGAAATGTGGTAGCAGTATTATATTGTTACATGGTTAATTTTGTTTTGGGGGGGAGGGGGAGACAATAGTCCATCAAGTTCAACCCTCTGTGCAAATCACCACCCAGGCTACGTTTCTAGACATCTAATACTGGCCACTACTCTATATAGACATTATTCTTTACATTTATCTAACGTCTAAATAAAGCATTTTCACCCAGCGTTTCCTACGTTCAGACGTTCCTGTGATTGCAATTTGAATGCCAAAAAAAGAATGGGTCAGGCAGTTCTTCTGATATTCCATGAATGTAGAAAAGTGAGTATTCAGCCTATGGACAACTTAAAGCTGGTCACACACATACAATTCGTCCTCCTGGCAGACCAATCGCGGCTGGACCAGGAGGAAGGACTGTCGGTCACGGGAAAAGTGTCCGGCAGTTAGCCTCACAACGATCGTGTGGTCCTTAGAGGACAGCATGATCGGTCATGGTTATCCGACCTGTCTGATCATGCTTTCGTCTGATTCGGAAGGAACGGTCGTCGATTGGCCGGAGCGCGTACAATAATTCAGCCCGACCGAAACACTGAAATGTCAGTTGGTCGTCCCGAATTTTGTATCGTGTGTACCCAGTTTAAGAATCTTTTAAGAGATTCAGCCAACACAACATTTTCAAGCAGAAGCACCCCAACCTTGCAGTATAGAACCAGTTACGTTAATTAGGCTGGAACTGCCTTTCAACATGTTTGTTTAGGGTTATCATATGCAAATTTCGTTTCTCTCTCCTCGGTTTAGTTGTCCGTCTCTGGATCCTTTCAAATTCTAATCCTTTCTGCGATGGTGCCCAATTCTCAATATGGGGCATTCAAAGGTATACAAGGTATACAGAGGTAGAGTGTTTTCGATTCTATGCTCCCTCCTTATTATACAGGAAAGGATTTTATTGAGTGACAAAGTCTTTCTGTATTGAGTGAAACCTAACATTGCATTAAGGAGATAACTAACGTTATGTAGGTATTTGGCCAATGCACAAATCTGCATTTCCCAACAGTAAACCTCAGTTGCATATTGTTAGGCCAAACACCGAGTCTATTTAAATTTGAGCCTATAGTATCATCATCAAACACAGAGATTGTACTCTCAATGTCTATAGGTGTCCATACTCTGTAAATCTAACTTCCATTGTTCCCACAATCAGTTTTATTTTAACATTTATTTAGAACGTCAAATCTATAAAATGTGTTAATAGCACATGGCCCCCATAACACTAGCAGGGCAATGTAAAAAATGGTGCTAATTTTGGCCCAACCAATCAGATGCTAACTTTCTAGAATGTGATTGGTTGGGACAAAATTAGCACTATTTTTAACAATAAGAACTTTATTTACATCGCCCTGAGATTTTGCCCTAATCAATCAGATGCTAGCTTTCCAATGCAACATTGAGTGGTTGGGGTAAAACTAGCACCATTTTTAACAGTAAGAACTTTTATTACCCTGTAGGTATTTATGATTATGTTAAATAGTACTGGACCCAGAATAGAGCCCAGAGGAATACCACTAATAACCCACTGTACCAAACTGGAAAAGTGGACATTAATTTCATGTGGTGCAATATCATCTCTGGGGTATATATTCTACTGTAGTCCCACGATAGGGAATTTAGGGTGAAAAGTTTGTCCCTAATCCAAGTCATCACTCAGCACAACATGATACTCACCAGTGAACTGAATTATCTGACGGGAGAACTTGGGTGCGTTTCGGTGGTTGCCACAACACTATCTGTGTTATTGCGCCTATGTTGGGTGTGAACCTTTGATATTCCCTTGATATGTCTATTGTCACTGCTTGCACCTGGATATACAATTTGCTCAGCATTAAGAATACAGAAAATGAATTCAAATTAAATCCAGAATTCAGATTTAGCCAACGCGTCTAACAAGGCGGAAATAATTAGTTATAAACCGGTATATAACAGAACCAGCATTAACTCCAATCAATAAACTGATGATTTGATGTGGAATCTACATTCATATGGACTCCTACAATCCCCATTTATACTGCACATTGTAAGGGCACCATATAAAATGATGGTATTCATAGGGCTGACCTTTAAAGGGTCACTGTACTGAAACAACTTTACATTATTGAAACTACAATTTGAGAGAAGTAAAATGATGGTACTCACATATTTATCTGTATTTGCTGTTTCATTAAATTATTAATGTTTAGTGAGTGCTCCTCATCCCCAACCCTCCCTTACTCACTGCCTCCTTGTAGTGTCTGCGACACTTATAAGTTCTGACAGGCTCACCACAGACACTGCTCTGCTTACACATCTCCCCCTCCCTCCCCCTGCTGTTTTCTCTGCTGATTTCTTAAATGTTGCAGAAAGGGTTGTGGCAGACAGCCAAAGATCCTAGTAAGAGGTCAGGGATGGGACATATTATAATTTCTGCTTCTGGAGTGACAGGTCTTTCCCGTAAAATACAAATTATGATTCTCAGAGTCTACAGCTAAAACAAAAGGTTTTGGAGCAGCATGGGATCTTAGGTGGAGGCCACACTGCAACGCACAGCAATGGCACAAATCGCGAGCAGATTATCGCACGCGGTTGTGTGCGCTTTCTTGTGCGTTCGCATTGCGCAGCGTTTTCGCCACCAAAATGCGTTCCGGCGATTTCAATTTTAAACAAAAATCGTGGGCGCAATCGGGAGAGCGAAAAACACGCTACTGTGGCCTAGCCCTTACTGTATCTAAAGGTACACTTTTTGAAAATTAGTTTTTTAGAGTAAAGATTCCTTTAGGCCTCGTTATTTCAGACTCGGGGTGGTGTGAGAGTCCTCTGGGGTTTTTTCCACTGGTCTTGCAAACCTAATTCATTTTACATTAGCCATATAAAGCTTTTATGTTTTTTTCCCAAAAAAATGTTAAATTGTTGGTGAATAAAATTTAAACAATTTTATGGCCAGGAAGAGATTTATATATTATATTACCGCCCCCCTGAGTGGGATGTGTGTATAATATCTCTCTGGGTGAGGGATTTATAGGAGCTGCAGTGCTAGATATAATATATATGATAAAGGACGAGCACAGATATATGTTGGGTAACTGGAGTGCGGTTTCCTGTAAGGACACGGTTAATCTATTAGTTCTAACATCTCTTCCATAGACTGGTCTGTAGATTGTTATGCACAATATATGTAGTAGAGTCTTCCCTGTAAAGCCTGGTACACATGTTACAATTCTTCCTCCTGACCGACCGTTTGAGACTTTCGACCGGTTCGACCAGGAGGAAGGACTGTCAGTCGTCGTCATGGTTTTCGTCCAAATCGGATGAAGGAACAGTCGGCGGACGGTCGGAGCCGCCATACAATAATCGGTCTGACCGACCAAAATACTGAAATGTGGATTATTGTATGGTGTGTACCTAGCTTACAAGGTGCCAGCAAACCCATATTAGTTAAGAACATTATTGAAAACATCACCACACAAGGGAACCCAAGCCACACCTAATTCATTTCATTTCTGATTGGCCTCCCAGATGAATTGCATTAATTGAAGAACGGGAGGTAAATAAGCGGTGCCTTACCTCCTATTCTTCAATTAATCAAACAGGAGCGAAGATTCAGAACGTTCCCCCATGAGCACGATACACAGCTGGCTCCTCTGACGGGTCCTCGACTGATATTCCCTTACTTCACATTTCTTCTTTAAGCCAAAAGAAAAAGGTCCTTTGTGGGTGAAACTATAAAAAATAAATTCACATTATAGGGGGAAAGCAAAATAGATATAATATAAATCAATTAAAAACACCCCAACAACATTAATAATTCCAAATGATGCATGTACCGTTTTATAGCAAGTACCAGTGGGGCCTCTTCTAGTGGGGACACATCCCAGCATTCCAAGCTAGCTGCTGAGCTGGAGGATACAATGTCACTCAAAATAAACTCTGCAATATTGAAAAAGGCCTTAGAGAACCCACATTTTACTGTCATGTAAATAAATTCTATTGGCCTGATTCTGATTTCAGCCAAGATGGCAGCGATACGAGCAGCAAATATCTGTCAAGACCAAACATGTGAGATGGGACTAGCATAGCTGTACATTGATATATCCTTATAACAGGGCGCATTGACAAATATGAATTATAGATGAAACCCTAAGGCATTTGGTAATTATTACAAAAACAAAACAGTATTAATTATGTATGCGGGTCGGGCATAAGAATCAAGAAACATCCCCCCTTTAAACTTTAATGGGGCTATGTAGCTTTAAGTCTTAAAGTCACAGTAAACACATTTACGCTTTAGCTTAATACGGGAACTGCGTCAATTGTTTAATGATCTGCATGTAACCGTTGTAGCAATACTATTCCCTGGTTGGGAATTCCGACAATGAGATGTTCCAGTGGTATTAACAAGATAAAGCTAATCTATTACAGAGCAATGTTAGATTGTGATTTATTTTAGACCAGGGGTATCCAGCACACAGGGTATCATAATAATAATATTAACAATAATAAATTAAGCAGAGCCTTTTAATGCATTTTAATTAACAAGAGAGAATGTAAAATAAATATATTTTCTAAATCCAATATTAAGGGAAAGTAAGGCTTAACATCTACTTTCACATAGTATGTTGTCACTGCCTTTAATAAATCTTACGTAGAACATGAAGTTGACTATGCAGCTACTTATTAGTCCCCCGGCACTTCAGTTTCTTCTATCTCTCCCTGCAAGTCAGTCAAAAAAGGACAAATGCACCTTTCCTTTATTAAAACAAACATTTTCAAAAAAAGTTATAAACACCAAAAACAACCGAAGCAACGCAACTTCAACGTAATTTCAACATAACTTCAACCTAAGAAACATGAGCACTGAACTGATAAATAAAACACACAAGCTTGGGTGGCTGAAAATCTCCCACACCCACATGTAACAGGATTATAGGGTTGTGAGTTTGTAGAAGTATATGGTGTGCATTGGTTTGTTCTTATAACCAATATGTACAAAAAGGCAGAACCTGTGTTCCTCTAACATCAACAAGGGTGTATCCACAGATCCAAGGAGTGCGATAGGCAGGTAGCACTGATCAGTTAAACAAATATCGTAATACAGGTGGTGTTAAATATAACAACTATACCTAGAAATGTTTGTGAAGGTTCAATCATCCTGGTTATAGTAAATGTGTAGAATCATTGAATTCTTGAAGACATTTCTCAATCCAGAATGACTTTTACGAGATCTATCTGCAATAAATATCCGCATTAATGAGGTCCCTGACACCTTGATGATATTTGAATATGAACCACATTCAGGATATTTGTCAGAAGATTTTTGTACAATCGTTCGAATTGAGAAACGTCTTTAAGAAAACAAAACTTCAAGTGAGTTAACTTAAAACCCTGCTACAGGTATACAATAAGGTTCACACATAGTGATGATTTAATGCCTCTTAAGGAGGGAATTATGTTGAGTATAAACTATTTTCAAAAACAGTTCAAATGAAAAGTACCTGGGACAAAGATATAGGACTGGTTCTTTCTACCTCCAATATTATTGCTAGGAGAAGCAGCACAAAGAAAACTGCTTCTGCCAGTCTTCCTGAGTGCTTCAGCACGATCTTTAAACAGGAGGCCCAGGTCACTAAACTGGCAGATGAAAACTATACGTGCGTAGCTCCTCAAGAAAACATATTGGGATGTAGGGATAATAATCAACCTCCCGTCCCAGGTTTTTTTCATTTCTAAAAAGATCATTTTACAGTATAGTTGTCCTTTAACAAAATGAAGAACAATTATTTTCATTACATAGAATTAGGGTTTGTGTGTTATAATGTTTTGAAGTGACCCAGTCTCCATTAGTTGAGTGGAGCATTCCAATGTTTTCACAATAAGGATTTCGGTTGGGTTAATAAACTTATGGTTAATACTTGTGCTAAAGAATGGTACAATTGGTTTTAGGTGGGTACACACCATATAATATTTCTGGCTGACTTTATTACGTGTAGGCCGGATGAAAATATTGTTTTGTGGGTGCCCTATGGGGTTACTGTCACTGCAAAACTTTCGGTCATGGTTATCCTTTGCTACAAACAACAGTAATTTGTTTGTCCATTGTCTGCCCTTTTGGAGTTTTCCCAAAGATGCCAAGGATCTAGAGGGATTTACTTCCTTATTGTTATTTGGAGGTTATAGTACCATTTCTACCTGCCAGAGCAGGATTATCCACAAGGAAGACCCTAGGCACCTGCCTAGAGCCCAGGAAACATCTGGGACCCAGCTTCAGAAGCAGTAACAATTACAGTCTATACAATATATGTAGCAAAAAAGAGTAGAGATGTCCAAACTTGCAAATCCGGTCTCGCTTGAGGATCCGCGAATTTTCGGAAAAAATTGAAAATTCGAAAAATCCACAAGCACACCCATAAAACCCATTTCGAAAATACGGTGAAATCCTCGTAATTTCGGAAATTTACGAAAATGTGGTTCAGAAAGTTCGGAAGGCGGGAAACGGAAATCCACGAATGTGGTAAATCCGCTGCGGATTAGGGTTCGGATTCGCGAAATGGGCCATCACAAAAAAAGAGGCCCTCCTAAATGATGGCCCTGCTAGAGCCCCATATGATCTTTATCCATAATCTGCTCCTGCACTGTAAGGGGTTGTGCTTTGCTTTGGTTTCATGGAGAGATGTTAAGAAGGTGTACACAGGTGTCAATCCAATGTCATTAAACAATCCCTTTTTGTGGTTTAAACCTCCGGTACAATCGGAAGGTGTTGACAAGACCAGGGGAACGTTTGTAAGACTCCATTTTATGTCAGTACATAACATGTAATCTGTGACCTGATTAAAAACTGCTTTTAATTCATGCGGAATAATACAAGGTGGAACTTCAAACCAATTGCCTGTTTACGCTGTAGGGTATGTGAGCAAACACATTGGAAGATGAAGGTTACTGTGCATCCTGGTTTCCGTTGTTCCTACTTGTTGGTTATACTGCCTTCATTAGGGAGAAGGTATTTGGGAATCGTGAACTTAATGATAACACGTAGCGCCTCTTCGAAATGAGCTGTGTTAACAAATCCTCGCCTCTAATGAGATTTTATATGTTAATCGTGATTGGACATTTCCAGCTTGAAAACAATCCAGAGAAAAATTGAAAATGTGATTATTATTAATTAGTTAATAGACCTGACACCATTTTTATGTGCAGTTCAATGTTATCATATGGTCCATTGTATTGATAGATTCCATGTTAAAGGAATAGTTCACTTTCAAGGGAATGTCCTTTAATGTATTGATTGAATCCTGGGAAGATAGAGCTATGCCTTACCTCCCGTTCTTCAATCAATAGCACAGGGTTCAGAAAGTGAATAGTAGGAGTGTCTTTTTCCTGTTTAAAGGTTTCCGCCTCCTCCCTGTCTCTAAGAGTACAGTGGCATGTGCAGGGGAAGCCATTTCCTGCCCTTTACCTACTTTTAAATATGTTAGAGGGATCCCTTCCCATCCCCAACTGGAAAATTAGATAGCTTGCCTTTCAGCCAATCACAGCCATGGCATGACTTGGGTTCCCATGCTGTAGTTCTGGCAACAAGGAGAGGACTTGGAACAGAACGCCGCTGAAACAAGGGGCTGTAAGTAGCAATTGTAGCTTTTTTTAACTATCAAAAATATGCGGGTGGGGGTGGGAAGGAATGCCCTCTAAATATATTAAAAAACTATTTTGTAGGAGGTGGATGATTGTCCTTTAATTTACTCAGAACTTTCAGAGTTTATTTCCATTGATTTCTATGGGTCCATTTTCAATTCCCAATTTTGGTGGAATTTGGAAAATGAACGAAACTCTCACAGTTTCGAAAACATTCTAATAATAAATGTATTAGAATTTCAAATTGAAACCTTACCCCTAACGTGGAGGAAATCCTCTCCCCGGAACATAGCTATTATTCAGAGACGTGACTATGTCACGTAAAGGTCCTTTAAGTCACACACAGTAACAATAGCATTAGGACAATATTTAAAATGGGCGTTGAAATTGAAAACATATGAATTTATAGTATAAAAAATATCATGGCAGTTATGGCTGAAACCATAAATGAGTCAGATAATAAAATGTCAACAGAGGATTTTCTAAACATCACCACACAATAAATTGCGTCCGTGTTGGAACAGGGCGATAGTTATTAGATTGTTGACAGTGGAAAGAGAAAAAGGGTTGAGATTTGAAATATACAACCGGGTGACATTGTTCCATACATTGTGTCTATTAAACTGTCATTGCAGTCTGCGTAAATGTGGTTAGAACAATGCGCTTGGATTAGGCCACGTGATTTTGCATTGGGACCAATAATGTGATTGTTTCCGGGATGTTTTAAGAAGCGGCAAACAAGTTTGCTTTAATAAAAAAAATGAAAATGTTAAAGAACTAAGCCAACCCGCCTGAAATAAAATGTTAAATAGGTTAATCACCCCCCAAAAACAGCAATAGTTAGTTGAAAGATGTAAGACTAACTAAAATGGTCTGTTACCCATCTTTCTTCTGCTTTCAGTGACTTGCAGTTTAGCTGTATTCAATAAGATCGCCAAAATATTGATCCCATGAATATGCAGTTTTCTGTTTGTCAATCAGTTTAATCAAAAAATGGGTCATTACCACTCTTCCTCTGATTTTAAGAATGGAAAAATCAGTCGGAAGAACAATCTGCCTGTGTATGGCTAGCTAACAGTTCACTCACTGCCAATTATGAATGCTATTCCCCTAGCTGCTCTCAATATGTGCAAGCTTGGAACAGAGATTTAGCAGAAGAGAATAAATCTTTTGAGAGCGACAGAGGCGCAGACCATTTCCCAAGTCCCGAGCCATTTACCGTAGTTACCTGCTTTACCTCCCCTTAAAAAGCATGTCCCACCCCCAAACCAAAATGGTAACCCACTACTGGCCCCCACGTACAATTAAAGGAATGTACACTAAAATAATGACTTGTCTTCATTTTCAATCTTTAATGAATATATGTAAGCCGCATTACTCTGAGTGTGTTTGTTGTTCTGCATGACTTTAATCCAGCACTGTTTTCTTCAAGCTCATTACCAGCCCCCTGCGGACTATATGACTCTCTGTGAGGCCAAGCATGCTCTGTGTTCCCTTTGAGGCAGCATTGGGGGAGGGAATTTCCCCACCATACAGTTCACATAACCAAACTGTCACATTTCAGCTACAGCAAAACTAAAAACAGAAGAGTTTATTGTAATGTAAGGCACTGATTGACAGCTGAAATATAAGATGTTTCAGACTGGATATCTAAATAGGGGCCAGACCAACAAATAAATGGTATAGTGATAGTTGGGAAAAATACAGTTTCTAGTAATGGGCAATTTAAAAAAAAAAAATTCCATGTTATATGCAGAGTAGTAAAACTGTGTCAGATCTGTTTGTGTTACCCACAGAAGTCATGAGGGATTTTAATATGTTGAAATATGAATTTGTATTTTCCCCTTTTTATAGCTTACGTGGCTCCTCAGGCCAAGTCCAAAGGAACTTCTTGGACAAGTTTTTGGAGATGTGGTGTAGAGTGTTTGACGAGGAGTCAGACACCTTTATGGGTTATCTAAAACCAGTTATGGGTTTAAAATCTCCAGCCCCGATTCCTGTTCTGAGGAGAGAAGACAGTGGCGAATGAGTATTATGACGGATAGCACTACAGAGAGTATTAATACCACCTCAGAACCCTTCAGTGTTCCTCAATTGTAGCATATCAAATGCTTCTGACGTCCTAATCTCCAGAGACCACGACACCAAGAGCAGAATCTCCTGCAAGGTCCCAGACAGGTCACCATTGCTGAGAATGAATTGATCCATGGATATCCTATTGATGTCTCCGTTGTCCCCTCCGCACAAAGCAGCAACTTCCAAACAAACTATTACCAAGGACTACGTGCCAGATTCACCAAATTACTTTTTCTTCAACAGAAAGTCAATATTTACAGGTCTGCGCGTTAGGCAAAGAAGAATTTAACCCCGGGAGTTCATCACAAGGATGGAGATTTATTCCAGACAACAATTACATAATTGTATAAATATGCTGCCACCATAAAATAAACAAGACTGGGTCTAACGTTGAATGTAGAATTCAACACATTGAATAAGCATGGAATGAACAAAAAGGGTCTCAACACGAATCGTAAAAAAAATAACAAACACATTTACAGTATAACTGTAATTCTACGTTTCTGTAAATAACCTCTTGTGTTGTGTAGAATCTTTTGAGTCGAGTTTATTTCCAGTAAGTCGTTGTTTTTGAATCTCCTGTTGTACATTACTACTCAATTGATTATAAATAAAGTGTATATGGTTAAAAGTAACAATAAGTGTAAAATAAGGTTATCTAAACCGTCAGTATTTTTCTATAAGCGATAAGTGGGGAGAATTGAACCATCTGTAATTTAATGTTAGAAAGGAGTTGTAATGTTATTATAGCAAGTTAGTTCCTTTATAAATATCGCTCCCCTAGATTTACATTTAGTAACAACACTAAAGGGGAACTGTGGTTGCCTACCTTTAAAATGAGCCATCAACCACCTCTCTATGCTGCACAGCCCAAGAAATGAAAAAAGCACTGATCCGCAAAGTAAGGGGGTGGGAGGTTATGAATCTTGGTCACAATACTAGTTCCTCCTTCTATATCGTGGTGTGGCACATGCTCAGTGCAGAAGAAAGCAGAAGAAACTGGGAAGAGATCGAGTTACAGTGACTGAAGGAGGACTGGAAGGGGGGGAACAGCACAGGGATGGCCCAGGAGGACCCACAAGGATAGGAGGAAAAAAGGGAAGAGGGCTTGTCACATGGGTTTTTCAGAGCAGGAAGGTGCAGGGATCAGGTTGATGCTGCTACCAAATAAAAAAAAAATTAAAATTCTTCAAAACTATGTAAAAAAAAATAATTAAAGTAAATTGCAAAAATACGCAGAAGAAATTCTTGTTCAGTTTACGTGAAGTTATTTTGACCGACAGCGTTACCCCTTTAAACAAATTTTCGGTCAGAAACAGAGATGCTGACAAATTCCACCTCCATTTTTGGGTCATTTCATGTCCATACACAATACCTCCTTGTTTAAAAGGTTTAAAAATCAATCCTTTTAAAGAAACAATATTACAAAAGGTATAAAACCAGTTTTCAGGAGGTAAAAAAAATTCAACTTCATCTCTCGTTTAAGGAAGATTGTGTTGTTTCAAAGATAGCACACAGTGTTGCAGCTGACAACACTCCACTCTCCTACTTCTACAACAAAGCAAGCATCCAACTAATAATTCTTCCACCATGTCACGTACCATTTTTTTGTTGATCTGTTCCTATTTTCTTTAGATATCCAATTTGAAACATCTAACATTCATCAGCTTCATATCAAGCACCCTAATTATCATAACTATTGCTTGGGTGGCATTTTGCCTGTACACTGGAAGGGTGACAGTTGGTATTGTGGTGAATTGTGCATCATGGGCTTCCCAGGAGATTCCCTCTCCCAGTGCTGGTCTCCTAGTGATACTGAGATGTTTGTCCCTCACAGAGAGTCAGATTAGTTCATTAGGAGATCCAAAGCCTGTAATGTTATTGAAGGATGCAGCAACATACACCCCTAGAGTAAGTGCTGCTGTACATGTATTTGGTTTATTTGAATAACATAAATGATCATAGTAAGTTTTTTTCAGCTGTACATACTCTTATCAACAGAAACCAGTCATCCATTGACTTCATTTAACAGTGACATGATCTGTCACAAGCTAACTGATTACAGTGTTGCTATGGTTTGTCTATGTCAGGCAAGAGGTTAACAGTAAAATCTTCAGCTACTCCCATCCCCGGATGAAATAACCTGTGCATAACCTTCCATCACTGCTTTGCAACTGTTTTACACAAATCAACTGAAATTTTACTCATAGGTGATGAGGTGTTGTTCATTAAAGGCAAGTTTTGGGAGCAGGATATTGGCTGTCATGCGATCCTGAAAGCTTCAAAAATGTTCTCGTAATTTCAACAATAATCATGCTGATTAGGAGCATACATAGCGAGCTCTTGGTTTACTCTTATAACAAGGATCTTTCACACTTAGACCGGTACACATGGGGCAATTTTAACCTAATCTTACCCTACTGACAAGACCGGTTAGGAAGAAGGAAAGTGGGAACAGATATTTTTTGCTACACCGTTTTATGTTTCAAGACCAGGCAATTCATACACAAGTTATGTGTCAACATTTTTGCAAATATGCCTCCACTCATAAACCAAAATTTGTATGGTAGGTGTGACAGATTAAAATATTGGCCTTGTGTGGCCAGGCTTCGTAAAGGGACAGTTTCAGTGGAAATGATCAATATTTTAATGTTAGTCTGTGTAATGCCTTCTTGTTATTTACACTATTCTCTCCTTTGAAAAAATCAGTTGATTTCATACCCTTGCTGTTCCCTGCTGTTGACATTAGTGCTGACATTAGTTCCCAACAGTCCTCCTTCCTTCCAGAATGCCCCATTCCTTGGAATGTCCTACAGTAATTTCTACTGATGTGTGTGGATGTGGTCAACATGCTCAGATCTCTACTGAGCATGACTGAATCAAACCCAGGCGCTGGGTACAGGGCACAACCATAACGGTCTTTACTAGGGGTTCCTGCCAAACAGGAATACAGTATTTCAGTTGCAATTTTTTTATATCAACACAAATATGCGTAATTGGCAATTACGAGGTCATTGGGTGAAAAAATATCTGCTTTTTTTTCTGAAAGCATATGTTTTTGACATCTGAACTTCCCCTTTAATTTCTCCAACATTTCCTTAATAGTTTACAGTTATAGAAACAACATGGTACAGAGCCTGCGGGGGGAGGATAATGAATTGAACCTGAGTTAGTACAGCTTGTACAATGTATTTTCAATAGAGGCCTTACCCTCAACATTCCACTTTAATAGTTAACAGTTATAGAAACAAACTGGTACAGAGATGCGGGGGGCAGGAATATTCAGTGAACCTGATCTTAGCACAGCTCTGTAAATGTATTTCTCAATGAAGGCATCACCCTTAAACACTTCCACTTAATAGTTACAGTTATATAAACAACATGGTACAGAGCTGCAGGGGAGGATGATGAGGAACCTGCTCTTAGCACAGCTACTGTAGCATGTATTTCAATATAGGCACACCTTCAACATTCCCTTTTAATAGTTACGTTATATAAACAACATGGTACAGAGCTGCAAGGGAGGATAAGAAGTGAATGATATTTTAGCACGCTCTGTACAATGTATTTTCAAGAAGGCACTACCCTCAACATTCCATTTAATAGTTACAGTTATGAAACAAACATGGTACAGAGCTGCAGGGGAGGATAATGAATGAACCTGATTTAGTAAGCCTGTACAATGTATTTCTACAAATAAGGCCGACACCTTCAACTTCCCCTTAATAGTTACAGTTATAAAACAACCATGGTACAGGCTGCAGGGGGGGAGGATAATGAATTGAACTGAGATTTAGTACAGCTTGAGACTATAGATAGATAGACTATAGATAGATAGACTATAGATAGATAGATAGATAGATAGATAGATAGATAGATAGATAGATAGATGGTATTGTAGTATGTATTGACTAAGATGAAATGTTACCTTTAGATGGATGTCTCTAACCTGCAGTTTCTCACACATCTGAATAAATAGGTGCAGTTTGTTTACATCCAGTAACAGGTATATAAATATGTTCCTTTTGTTCGCCGCCTCTAACACATCACAGAAAATCTCTGCATCTGTAAACTCGTCCATCAGAATAGCCAGAACCTGAAAAGAACCCAACAACTAGATATCACATACTTTGAACATACGGTGTACATAACATATGGTGTACATAACATATGGTATACATAACATATGGTGTACATACTGTGCATATATAGTGTACATACCAGGGTTATTCAATAAAAGTTCTTATCATTAAAAAAGTTCTTATCATTAAAAATGGTGCTAATTTTGCTCCAACCAATCAGATGTTAGCTTTCAAATGTTAAATACGATCTGATTGGTTGGGGCAAAATTAGCACCATTTTTAATGATAAGAACTTTTTTTTAAATCTCCCTTTATGTATATACTGTGCACATACTGTCTACATACTATGTATGCACTGTTTACATATTTACCTACTATGTATATACTGTGTACGTACTGTTTATTATACTGTACTACTATATATACTATACTATACTATACTAATTATACTATACTATACTATACTATACAATACTATACTATACTGTATTATACTATACTATACTATATTATACTATACTATTAACTGTTACTATACTATATTATACTACTACTATAACTATATATACTAACTATACATACTATATTTATACTATATATATATACTAATACTATACTATACTATTTATACTATACTATACTTATTATACTATACTATACTGTACTATACTATATTATACTCTACTATACTATATTATACTATACATACTATCTATACTATATTATACTATACTATCTATACTATATTATACTATACTATACTATACTAATTATATTATACTTACAGTATACTATACTATATTATACTATACTATACTATACTATATTAACTATACTATACTATACTATATTATACTATACTATAACTTACTATCTAATATTATACATACTATACTATACTATATTATACTATACTATACTATACTATACTATATATATACTATAACTATACTATACTATATTTACTATACTATACTATACTAAATTATACTATATACTATACTATATCTATTCTATATTATACTATACTATACTATACTATATTATACTATACTATACTATATTATATTATACTATATTATACTATACATAACTATACTATATTATACTATATTTTACTATACTATACTAATACTATACATAATTATACTATATATCTATACTATACTATACTTATTAACTATATTCTACTATAATATCTTACTATCTATTTTACTAATATTATACTATATTATACTAACTATACTATATATTATACTATACTATCTACTATTATCTATACTATACTATACTATTTATATTTTAAAATAAACTATATTATACTATATTATACTATACTATATATATTATACTATATTTATACTATACTATACTATATTATATTATACTATATTATACTATACTATACATATTATATTATAACTATATTATACTATACTATACTATATATATTATACTATATTATAACTATACTATATTATATATTATACTATATTATACTATACTATACTATACTATATTTATATTAATACTAATTATAACTATACTTACTTATATTATATTATACTATATTAACTATACTATATATATTATACTATATATATACTATACTTATTATATTATACCTTACTATTTAACTATACTATACTATACTATAATGATTTATAGGGTTTAGGCAGAGAAGAACAAGAACAGATGCACAAAGATTATCCAATAACAGGTGCAAAAAGTTTGCCTCAACCAATCAGATGTTCCCTTTTTAATGGTCTATACTGCACCTCTTATTGAATAAGTCCTGGGATTCTCCACTATACAATTGGCTCCAGAAAAAAAAAAACGACACACATTCATGAGAGGTCCCTTGGCTAGTTTAGTTTTACTATTGTTATTATTATTATTTGTATTATTATTATAATAATAAACACAAGCTATGACAGCATTTTTAAAAAGCTGCATTAGGGTAGGTACCTAATTAAATCCTATACAATGAAGTGATAATTGTCATCATTAGTAGTAGTAGAATTTGAGGTTGAATAAAGACATACGTCCATCCAGTCCCAACCCATCTAGCAATATCCTCATTTCCTCCCTACTGTTGATCCGAGGGAAGGCAAAAAAAAACCCACTAAATTTATGAAGGGGGAAAAAATTCCTTCCTGACTCAGGAATCGAAATTTCCCTGGATCAACTCTACTTTATGTATCAATACCAGTAACTTGCAACATTCCTTGTTTGCAGAAACTCATCCAGCTTTTTTTTAAACTGACCAATGAACCTGCCAAACAACGTCCACTGGAAGACAGTTCCATAGCTTTAACCGTTCTCACAGTGAATAACCCTTTCCGAACTTGAAGCCTAAACCTTTTTTTTCTTCAAGTCTTAAGGGATGTCCTCGTGTTCTCTGACGGTTCTATTGGTGAACAATGCCCTAATAGTTTATTGTATG
Source organism: Hymenochirus boettgeri (assembly GCA_019447015.1). Lineage (NCBI taxonomy): Eukaryota > Metazoa > Chordata > Amphibia > Anura > Pipidae > Hymenochirus > Hymenochirus boettgeri. The sequence goes on along the minus strand of CM033469.1, from coordinate 181,333,207 downwards.
GCCTCATCAAGCGCCTTTTCTCCAGTGTACATAATTGTAACTTTCCCAGTCTCTCTTCATATTCAAGCTCCCCCAATCCCCTTATTAATTTGTTGCCCTTTCTGAACCCTTTCCATTTCAAAGATGTCCTTTTTTACACGATTCCAAAATTGCACTGCATATTCCAAATGAGGCCAATGCTTTGTAAGAGGAGAATTACATTTTCCTCACTTGAATCCATACCTCTCTTTATACAGACAATACCATGCTAGCTCTGGCTGTTGCCGCCTGGCACTGCTTGCTACTTTAAGTTTGTTATCCACCAAACTCCAAGATCCCTTTCCAACAGGGGTTCACTTAACACAAGCCATTACAGTTCAGCACACAAGGTCCAAAATGCATTACATTTTATCACATTGAATTTCATCTGCCACTTAGCAGCCAATGTGGCAATCTATCTAGATCCCCCTGCAACGATTGCACATCCTCTGAGTTTTTAATGGTCGACAAAGTTTTGTGTCGTCAGCAACACAAAACATACTGACAATACCACTTCCAAATCATTAATAAATAGATTAAATAGAAGCGGCCCCAAACAAAGAACCCTGTGGCACCCCACTTAGCACTTTAGTCCATAATGATGAAGCCCCATTTACAACTACTCTCTGCATCCTATTCATTAACCAATTTTTCTATCCATGTACAAGTATACCAGTATACACCATTATACTGTGAAGACATAGTAAATAAAGAGAGAGTAACTAGTAATATAGTATTGGAGGTTGTAAAAAGGCATATGTCCATCTAGTCCAACCTTTATACCCTACCCATAATGCCGTATACACATTACATAGTAACATAGTTTGGAGGTTGTATAAAGACAACGTCCATCTTGTCCAACCTTTATACCCTACCCATAATGCCTGTCTACAGTTACATAGCAACAAAGTATTGGAGGTTATATAAAGACAAATGTCCATCTAGTCCAACCTAACCTACCTAAACAGTAGAAGAAGGCAAAAAAAACCCCAGCTGACTCCAAAGTATCCCCGTACCACCAGAACTACAGTATATGTATAATAACCAGTAATTCTCAATATATATAGTATCCCTGTACCCACCAGAACTACAGTATATGTATTAATACCAGTAATTCTCAATATATATAGTAGCCCTGTACCAACCATAACTACAGTATTTGTATATACCAGTAATTCTCAATATTATATAGTATCCCCCCGTATCAACCAGAACTACAGTATATGTATTAATACCAGTAATTCTTATATTATAGTATCCCCATACCACCAGAACTACAGTATTGTATTAATACCAGTATTCTCAATATTATATAGTATCCCTGTACCAACCAGAACTACAGTATATGTTTAATACCCAGTAATTCTCAATATTATATTATCCCTGTACCAACCAGAACTACAGTATATGTATTAATACCAGTGATTCTCTATATTATATAGTATCCCCATACCAACCAGAACTACAGTATATGTATTAATACAAGTAATTCTAAATATTATATAGTATCCCTGTACCAACCAGAACTACAGTATATGTATTAATACCAGTAATTCTCAATATTATATAGTATCCCTGTACCAACCAGAACTACAGTATATGTATTAATACCAGTAATTCTCAATATTATTTAGTTTTAGAAACTTATCCAGGCCATTTTTAAAGCTATTCAATGAACTTGCCATTCCACATCGCTTTAAGTCAGTTTCACAGTTTCACCATTCTCACTGTAAGAAACCTTTCCTAACCTGAAGATGAAACTTTCTTTTTTCTAATCCTAAGGACGTCCATATGTCCCTGATATGACCTATTGATATAATATATATGACGTTACGAACAGAATATGTAATTCTCAAGCTGGAATATAAATTTGAATTGAGAAACTAAGCAGCAATTGTAGACCTGTAACTCCCATCCATCCATAATGACAGATGTAGTTTACTAAAAAGCAAAGCAATGATGGAATCTTACAGAGTTTAAAGTTCACTCACATTGCACAACCTTTGTGGAAACAGGCTGATACCGTACCTTAAAAAGAAACATGAGTAGGTTTACAAAATAACTTGCTCTGCTGTAAGCCACATTGTTTCTGTCTGGTTGATGGAACCGTGTTAGGGGGATGTGCAAAAATCTGGCTGGATTTTCTATGCTGTGGCTCTAATTAATTTGGAACTTTTGCAGGGATTGAACTTGCCCTACAGCTGCCACTATAAGGGGGAAATGTGACTTTATATAAGGCTGAGTACACACCATACAATATTTTCAGCCGACTGATCGATAGTGCTGTGTATCAGTTGGTCGGGGGGAAATATCGCATGTTTTGGGAGGCGGTGGGCCTGTTAGTAAATCACGGCCTACGGGACGCACGATTACCGACAGTGATTTGTCCCGCTGAGCACTCACTTGTAAAGAACACTCAGTCAGGACAAAACATCCATTTATGTGTACCCACCTTAGAACCATTGTTCGTTTAAATGATATAAAGATTACTATCAGAGCCCATCAGATCCCATCTAGAACACGACATCAATGAATGGACTATAGGTTGGTTACATATATCAGTTATATACTCTACAGTCTTTAAAAATAGCTACTGCTCTTGTCTATGGAGCAAGTCTCCCCTGGTGCCCCCTTCATGACTGAAACTTTCTCCACACCTCTTGGAATGGTCTTTTCATAGATAGGAAAACCCAGCCAAGATGATTATACTGTAAAAATAGGGCTAACAGAAAACTAGATTGGTAAAGCTTGTTACTCCATCGCTGATAAGGATCCCTGTCTTTTAAGTTAAATAAAACAACTTGAATAGTGCCCTTCGCATTTAAATAGTGCCCTAGGTTTTTGCCTATGCCCAGAAACAACCCTGGTTGAGGGTCTAAACACTATGGGTGGCACTTTGTGGGTGATATGAGGGGTTAGATCTAAACATTTAGACCCACCCAAGTCCCTACATCACCCCAGTTCAAAACTTATATAAATAATTCACTTGTATATATCATTGTGACATGTTACAAGTGCGTTTTAACTGATCCCATTTTGATTGATGGAAAGATTTCTTACGAACTACACGGTTAATCAGTACAGAATGTCATTCTCATTCATTCTACCACACAATGTTGCGTTACGACAATTTTATACTACTTGACCTGATCAAACCTGGCTAGCTGCCACAACATGATAAAAATCATATTAATTACCGGGGGCCAGTTCTGTTTCACCTGTGTCAGGGAAATGATACAAATACTCCCCTTGGCCAGGAACATAATTCTGCTTTAGGTGAAAGTGTTCCTATATTGTGTCTTATTCCAATAAAGTTTCAGAATAAAACTCATTTTACAGTTCAGTAAATCATCCTCCAAAGCTATTTTATTTTTAGTGGGGCTATTTGTATAAGTTTTGGAAAATTGTTTTGCTTTTGTTTTTAAAGACGATGTTTGCAACCTAAAACATTCAATAAAAAAACCAGCAATTTTCTTCTTCCTACCCATTAAGGCTCTTATGAAAACATGGGCAACGGTACCTATTCCCTTAATTGTCAGCACCAGACAAGGGTGACCTTTATCACCGTTGCTTTTTGACCAAACTTCCATTAGCATTTAGATTGGAACTTATTATTTTTTATTTAATCCAAATCTATTTTAATTCTGCTGTTCTGGCAGTTTAATGCAGTTCCCAAAAAACACACCGGTAATGGAATGGCATGGCAGCAATGACGGTGATATTTCATACCAACACAATGTGTATCTGAGCATGCTTGGTGCACAAACTCTCTGTATTTAAGGAATCACAAATCCTACTCTATACACTGTGTCCATTGTCTATGAATTTCCATGTCTGTAACATAAAATAATCTTTATTAGGAAATGATTATAGGTTAAAACAAAAATACCGTAAATGAAAAAGGGAAACTCACTGTTTTAAGTCAATCTTCACACTCAAAGTTAATCGCGACCACAAAACAGAAAATAACAATTATCCTGCAACTCAGTTATATATACATGATATATCCATTTCCTTATAAAGCTCCAAACACAATCTGCAGTGCAATCCGTGGACTGTTAAGAATGGGGCAAAGCGTTGCATGACTTTAATCAGGATTTTCATTGGCTGCGTGAGTTTCAGAACAAGTATCTACCTATGCAGCCATCGCAATATGATTTCAGCAGACATTAAAAATGATTCAGCGCGTACACGCCGAAAAGGCATTCGATAGGGTGGAGTGTCACAATATAGTATTATAAAGGTCTATGTATGCCCCCCATTGGGCGTGTGGTGTATAGTATTATAAAGGTCTATGTATGCCCCCCATTGGGCGTGTGGTGTGCAAAACCATTACTAGCATACGCACAGAAGAAACATATCCCTCTATGCCTAGTATCACTACACGCCGAAAAGGCATTCGAGGGTGGACTGAGCCTTAATAATGTTAACATTCTCACAAATAGGACTGAGACAAATAACCATCCAAAATATTATGGCATTATACACAGAAAACTCAGCCAGAGTAAAAGCAAACGGAGCCCTCTCTGCACCTCCCGATAAAAAGGACCATCAGGGCTGTCCTCTTTCCTCCCTACTATACATACTCAAAATGGAACATTTCATCATCATGCATACGCAACAACCCAAATATCAAATGTATTCAAATAGGCACCTCACAATACAAACTAGCAGCATATGCAGATAATCTTCTCCTCTACATCACACTCACCACTCACATCACTTCCATCCCTAATCCAAGAAATCCAAAAATACAGCAAGGTAGCAACTTCAAGGTAAATTTCCACAAATCAGAATGCCTAAACATTACACTAACACCCACAGATATAACTAGAACACAGGAAAACTTTCCATTCAACTGGCAACAAGAACATATCACATATCTAGGAACCAAAATACAGAGATACCTATCCAAACTATACTCTCTCAATCATCTCTTATGCTGAAACGTATCTCCGGACCTAGACAACCGGAACAGGAAATGGTTTGGCAGACTCAATATCGTAAAAGGACGTACTCCCAAATTATTATATATTTTTCAAACTGTCCCAGTTACCCCCCCACGGGAATTTTTCCAAACAGCCACACGCATCCTACTAAACTTTATATGGGCAAAAAAGCACCACAGGATAAACTATCCTACATTAACACAAGTAAAAAGCAGAGGAGGCATTGGCCTCCCTGACATCCACTCCTACCACGAACAACACAATTGACCCATATTATAGACTGGATATATCATACCGAAAATAACAATGGACACAAATGACCGATATGATAACCTCAATTCCAATGAAATCACTAATGGGACTCCCTAACAGTCAGACCACCCTTCTCATACCTACTATTTTACTCCACTTCGGCTCTAAAACTATGGGACAAAATCAAACGATGGCTCTTATATCTCAACCAGGTTCACTAACCACGATGATGCACAATAAATCATTCACACCAGGATTCTCCTCACAAAAATTCTTAAACAAAACAAAAACTGAAGACCCATTCATTATCTCCCTATAGAAAAACAACAAACTTATCTCAATAGAGGATATCATCAAAAAATCAAGTGTGGACCCAATCCATAAATATCAATATATGCAACTACAACACTACGTGAAATCAATACAAAACAATCTACCTCCGCAAAAACAAATAACCGACTTTGAGAAACTGTGTACTCTCTCCTCACCACCGAAAAATACAATTGCTAAAATTTACCGAATCCTTCAAAACCACAAACATCCCAACCCACCCGGGTACGTCTCTAAATGGGAAAAAGAACTTATAAAAAACAATTTTCCTCCGAACAATGGGACACAAGTTTCTCCCTAACCCATGGACTATCACTATCCTGCAAAGCCCAGGAAACGAATTTCAAACTGCTATCTAGATGGTACAGATGCCCATCTATGCTACAAATTTCAAACTGCTATCTAGATGGTACAGATGCCCATCTATGCTACACAAAATATACCCCACGACATCCGAAAAGTGCTGGAGATGCCTGATGCATACAGGCACCCTGTCACGCATCTGGTTTTACTGCCCAAAAATTCAACCCTATTGGTCAACCATAATGCAAATATACAACAAAATAACAGCAAATAACATACCAACAAAACCACAAATTATCCTACTGTCAATAATACCAGGCTCAATTAAACACACCAAAAACAGCTTACTTAAATTTTTCCTTACAGCAGGGAGAACAGTACTCCCAAGATACTGGAAACAAACAAGGAGTCCTCCAAATGCAGACTGGATTACAGAAATGAACCATATTATGCGTATGGAAGAGCTAACAACATCTCTAAGGAACCAAATTAACAAATTTACTCAGACATGGACCCCATGGATCTTGTTCAAAGAATCAAACCAGTATAAAGAACAAGTACTTACCTAAACCGCTTTATGAATCCAACAAAGCATACAAGTATAAGACTCTATACCATAATATATTATATTATATTGTAATAGAAAATATATTATTTAAAGAGTAATGACCATATCTAAGCATACCCATACCTCTTCCATCCCTCCCCCCTCTTTCCACCCCCACCCCCCCTCCAAGAAACAACAGAATAAGATAGATTAGAAGTGTTACCAACATATTGTTAGATTTTATTTAACACTGTTTATAATACTAAAATCAACAAAAAAGGAGACAATCCAAAAAAGATAAACAGATCTAAATACTAATGTATATGACTGTAACAAATGTGCAAAACTGTTTCCAATAAAAAATGTAAAATTATGTTCAAAAGGCAAAGCTGGATTATGACAGAAATACTAAGGCTTAAAATTCTTGGTGCTGCATTATGAGGCTGGTGATTGCATTATGAGGCTGGTGATAACATTTTAAAACTATATTACATATTATACGTTCAGAAATCTATATTTTTATTATAGAAACCTTAATTTTGTTTTTGTTGGTTACGGTAAAAAAGTTGGTCTTGTTGAAATGTCAACTGCAGGCTGCTTATTAACCTACCCTCTCTACCATGACACATACCTGATGTGAAGCCAAATTATAGTCCCATTTCTTATGATAAATGAGGTAACTGACCTATTTCTTTATAAACTGTTCAACAAAACTAGTTAGCACAGTGTTTTAGTGTTTTAGTTTTTCTTATCTGGAGATTACAGCAAGACAGCTGGATAGAACAAGGCTTTTTTTTATTTCTCTTAGTTGCAAAGAAATGCATGATATGATTGTCTGATTACTTTCCTTTCCCTTGTGCTTACCATTTTTACAGATGATAGTAAGTAGATATATTGTGTTCCTGTCTGGCCTAAATCTAGCCAGTCTCTGTCAAATGTGAAGTTGCATCTGTCCCTTCTTTTGTGCCTTGCTGGCATTCCCTCTGCTCAGTGCCTTCCTTGTGTCTGTTTCAGCTGGCTAAAGGTTTATAAATGTTTAACCTTCTCAATGCTTATATGTTTTGCTGTATCTTGTAGCTCTTATACAGTTGAAGATTCATAATTTTGCACACAACTTACTTTGCATCCTAGTATACATATTCGATTCACTAGCTGTTTTTAAGGAATAAACACATGCATGAAAACATCTGCATATATTTATCACGATTTGTCTTGCACCTTAGCACATTTCTGTGGTTGGGCTTTATACTGGGATAACTATAGTAGAGAGAAGTAAGTCATGTTAAACTCATGGCCCTTTCAGCTGCTACAAACTGGCTAAACGTGCTTGTGTATTTGTATTCTGCGTACATAGTACTGCTTTTTGAAGGATAGTGAAAGAAAAATGGCCAATGGGTAGACAAGACAGAACATTCATTTTGATCTGCAGATTGCAGTTCAATGCAATGTATAATATGTAGAAAAGTTATCTTAATTTAGCTGCACTATACATAAATAAACACAATGTTTTAAAGAGCATATATTTTCTGGTGACTCCTTTCTGTTGTTGAAATGAATGAATCCCAGCTGCACTGTAGTCCCTGTGCTCCTTTTGTTTCCTTGTACTCAAACACAAGCACGCTGTCTGTGTCCTGTGCTTATTGCATTGTCCTGAGTGAACTCTCATTTTCAGTGTTCACACCCAGTGTTGCTGCATACTCTTACTACTGTGTGCTAATTGTGTAAGCACATTAAATGCAAACATTATTTAGAGTAAAATCCCATTCTGAGCATTACATTCCCACTTCAACTTTGCCCCCCCACATATACTTTATTTTACTGTAATATTTATCAATGTTCACACTTTCACATCACTCACCAGCTGACGTTCCTTATCACTGTGAAACTCAATCACTCAGTATACAAGTGTGTCCCGGATTAGTGACCAACTCTGACATGTTTCTGCAGGGGACGCTGCTGAGAAAGCATGGCAAGGGGATAGAGAAGGTAAATGTGTACACACAAGAATCATGCACATGTGCAATGAAAAATTGCAAAGCACTATCAGGCAGATCTGACTAAAAATGAAAGATGTTAGGAAAACCTACAGGGCAATGCACGATGCACTGTTTATATTCAACTGGAGTTAGGTGGAGCTATTAGCTTTGCAGTACTCAAAAATATTCGATCAAGCAAACCAACCAAAGTGTACTTGGCCTCGCTTGACTTTTTTTATATACTAAAACTGTTTCCCCATTTTGGGACTCTTGTTCATGGCCAGTCTTTCACTCTTGTGAACTGTAGCTAACTGTGATTGATTAAACCATTGTTTATTTTGATACCATTTAAAGATTTTTTTTTAAATTTATCTTTGTATAGTGTATTTTTAAGACCTTGTGAATGTAACTTATAAAATGTGTGAAAGCAGTGTAAAGTTTTTAACTTTTTTATTCCTTGCAATTATGTATATTTAGAAAATATGAGAATTTGTTTATTTGATTAATTTAAATAATAGCATTTTTGTTGAATTATATTGTGCACATGTAATTTTACAAATTCTTATATTTCCTTTATATCATCATAAAAGTTTAGCTTATCCTAATTTTATATGTGTGTGTGTGTGTGTGTGTATATATATAAATATATATATACATAAATAGATAGTGTATGTGTATATAAAACGCCGTTGAAAATAACGCAAATGACGGATCTGTCCTGATGACAGCCTGTAAGGGTTGAAACATGTTGGTTTAGAATAAACTTTGTTTTATCCTATGATGAGAGACCTGTGAGTGTGTCGTTTTCAACGGTTTCTTGTGTTCTTGGGATAGCACCCAGGCAAGTATACTTTTTGGATGGAGTTCAATCATCTTTTGTGACGTATGTATGTATGTATATATATATATATATATATATATATATATATATATATATATATTATATATATATATATATATAACAGAAAAGCAAGCGGAGCACTCCTGGGTCTTGTTAAAGATTTATTATAAAGAATAGTGTAGGCAGATGACCTAGCGTTTCAGCCCATATCCACAGGGCCGTCCTCAGGGGGTGTGTGAAATGGGCTGAAACCGTAGGTCATCTGCCACACTATTCTTTATAATAAATCTTTAACAAGACCCAGGAGTGCTCCGCTTGCTTTTCTGTTTATATCTATTCATCTTCGGCAGCACCCGGGCACTTAAATTTGGAACGGAGTGCGGACAAGTTCCCTTGATTATATAATATATATATATATATATATATATACTTTATATATATAAATAACAGTATACAGTATTCCTCTTTTAGGGAATATGGCTGTACTCTTCCTCAATTACACAGAAAGACAAACACATATAAAGGCAGCACTCAGATCACAGATATCAATATATAATGTATTTATATAATATCCATGAGCGACGTTTCAAAGGGGCACAAGCTCTCTTCATCAGGCTCAAAAAGTTTCTCAGGGATATTCAATAAATACTAAATATATTAATGCTGTGATCAAAGCTGCCTTCTATATGTCTTTTTATATGTATATTTTAAATAATTCCAGTGCACACATGAATTTCTTTGGTTAGAGCCAAAGTGTTACCACCTTTATTTATAGTTTCAATGAAAAAATCCTTGTGTGCACTGGAATTATTTGGGATTTTTTATAAGACATGTTATTTTAAATTAAAAGGTTTGAGTACTCACAATTTGCTATAGAAAAAGGTCCCAGGCACAGACCAAAATGTTGCCTTGTTTCACAAGAGTTGTAATGAAGCACCAATGAAAAAAGCTCCAGGTATGCACTAATTCTTTGTATTAAATGTATATGAAGACTGTTCACCTGTTTTTCATTATTTTAGGTGCTATATCATTTTTATTATTATGTAGAGTAGTTGGATATACTGGTAAATAAATGGTCTATTGTATTTTATGTATAGAGAGTGTACAGTTAACAATATACGGTAATTACAGAATTCTGTAGTTTAAATAAGTTTGTATAGATATTTAGGGTTTCAGAAGTATGTAAATAAATGTATCGCCTCTCATACCCACACTCATATGTTAATCTCACGCTTGTCTCTCCAGAGCAGGGTGAAGCTGCCGTACCATGCAGATGTAAGGACACTGTGTGTGTCTGTTTGTCTGTCTGCACTCGCTATTCTTTCTTTTTCTGCCTTTCTCCCTCTGTTCTATGTCAAATTTCGACTCTCAGTTCTGCCTTTGTGTGGTGTTCCCTATATATTTCTAATATTTTCTGTTTTCTTGCTTTTATTAAATACAGTGCTAGCATGAAACATGAGTAGCTTCTGCCGTATAAAGCTGGAAAACTTAGCATGCAGACCCTATGCCCATATGTTTCATAATGTAAAGGTCTAGATTCTGGAAATAATAGATTAATTTCCTGCAAGGGACTTATAGCTATATAGTGAGTGACCAAGAAATACATGCATGGGTATATAACTGCTACATAATAAGCACAGTATATAACACAGGGAGGGCAAACCCTGCCCAACCCATCCTGTACTGCATTTCAAAGGTAAATCCGGCCATAGACTAGCAGGAATTGTCACTTGATTCAGGGGTTTGAGTGACAATCTGGAAGTCTATGGTATGGAAAGGCCAATCCTAGAGATTGCCCTTCCATAGAAATCGGTCATTGTTACAACTGAGCGGGTTAGAAAAATTCCATTCATACCTGTCTGATCCAGGAAGTGACATGCCATCATGATTTTTGGCTCCCTCTGCTAATGGATATATCTGAAGTGATAATTGTGATCAGCGTTTTCAGGGGAAAGACAAGTGTTGGGGAGACTCTATTATGTTGTTATACAGGTCATAGATTTGTATAATCCTTATATTTTAAAGAAGATAAAACCTAAAAGAGAAGTAAAATGGTTTTATTATTCCTGATAAAATTTAACTATTTCTCTCACCTTCCTTATCTCTGAAATCAGCAGCATTGTACACAACTATCTCTCCCTGTTTGCATGTTTCTTGCTTTTTTTTTTAGTTTCCTATTCCTAACCTTCCCTCTCCTTCTTTTCCAGTGTATTTTATTTAGTAACTTACTGCTCAGTCATCAAACTAAGAATTGGTCCTCCAGTAGTTATTTGACAGCTGTGGCAAAAAGGGGGAAGACAAGGCCACTGAGCATATTTATCTTGTTTGCAAACAGCTGGTTGGATCAGTACAAAATCTCTGTACATGTGCTAGGTTTTAAAAAGCTTTGATTGTTAAGAGTGATTGTTAAAACCAATCATTAGATTAGAAGACCCAACAGTCTTTTATTACAGACTGCACGGCATTAGTCAGACCACCTTTTCCGTTCCAGGTAGGAAAAGGGTGAATGACTTCCTGTGGCTTCTATGTGTGGTATAGTGATCTGGAAGGATGGATCACTAAATGACATCACAGGCCACCAAACACGGATTAATAGACAAATTGGTCAGCTGTTGTCTGTTGGACATTTTAGCCAACAGTTTGTTATCCATAATGTGTACATAGCTTTACCAATTGCCTTGTAAACCAAAACACTGCTGATTTCAGAGTTGAGAAATACAGGTAACTGTTATTATAAAATGAAAGAATCCACTCCAATGAATAAATATATACATATAATTAGCTTTGGTTCACCTTTAAACTCAGTATTACAGATTTTTAATGATTGCAATGTTAACAGAAAAAAACTGCGCAGAATACTTTGTATTTCGAGGAACAACATTTAAACTTGACTAAAGACTATAAGAAACCTGGAAAATAAAACAATGTACATTGAATAGGTACAAAATGAGCAGCAACAGGACAATAAATAGGATAAGTTAGAGCAAGAATGGTGGCATTTTAGGGACCAATTTTCAAAATTGCATGAATTTCTAGAGCTCATCTTTATCAAACCTTTCTAATATCCTTCCCTTATAGGAACACTAAAGATATATGTCACTCATTCCTCTCTAATTTGTCTCTTGTTTAATTTTCTCCAACAGGGCACACATCTTATTATTAATGCAGCCAAGGAACTCGGACAGTTATCTAAACTCAAGGTATTTTTTTTTTGGGTAGTAATTATTTTAATCTTCTATCTCCAATTGCTAATGGAATTTTATATTGTAATTTATATTTTAGGATCACATGGTAAGGGAAGAAGCAAAGAGCCTCACTCCAAAGCAGTGTGCAGTGGTAGAGCTTGCGCTGGATACAATTAAGGTAAGATAATATCTAAACTGTTATTAATTTGTCTTGAAAAAGAGAAATTACTTTTTTCTACTTTTTTATTCCACCTATTTCGTGGACTGCATCTTCCTTTAAAGTTTTTGAGCTAGAGACAATAAATTCAGTTCAATCATTACAGATGTTTATTGACTGAAGGGTATGTCCCTAATAAAAAAATGTAATATGTTATTCAGGGACCCCCAAAAGCTAGGTTATGTGGTTTGTAAAACTTTAAATAATGATCCCAATGACGTCACAGCCAATGGCTGACTGCCATTCCCAGACAAGCCTCCACCGCTGCTGCTCGAGAACAGAAAAGAAACATAATAGCAGCAAGTGGAGATGGAGCAAGGACTTGTAAGTATGATTACTCACTCTGGGAACATTATTAAACCTTTTGGGGGTCCCTGAATAACATATTAAAAAATGTTATTAAGATTGGACATACCCTTTAATGGACACACATCACAGGTATAATCAACACAGATTAGCTGTCTAGATTGCATTCAGCTGTATCACAAACCTTATCAGCTCTGCTTTCTCGCGAATACATTCAGCTGAGTCCAAGACACAAGTTTTAAAACTCACAGCACATGAAGACACTCATTTAAAACTGCTTTCAAGCCAAATTCAAAGTTTATTCTTAAAGGAATAGTTCACTGACAAGGTGAACTATTCCTTTAATGCATTGATCGAAGACTGGGAGGTTAAGAAGCTATGCCTTACCTCCCATTCTTCAATCAACTTCTGTGGAGCCAGGAATGAAGATGGAAGAAGCTTACCTTTCGTACAATCCTCAGCAGCCACACTGACTGGTCTCAACCTCTTCCTGGTTCTGTGCTCATGCACAATAACAGTCGGGAATTCCAGTGTGAATCATGCAAAAGGTACGTTTCTTCTATTTTCGCTCCTGGCTCCACAGAAATTGATTGAAGAATGGGAGGTAAGGAATAGCTCCTTAACCTCCCAGTCTTTAATCAATGCATTAAAGGAATAGTTCACTTTTGCAGTGAACTAATTTTTTAAACTTTCTCCTTCTAGTTTTTCAGTAACATTTATTGTCTTCTGCTTGTGTTAACATTTCACAAAATAAAGCAATATTTAAATGATATTACTTGTTTATATATTATTCACAGATTTTGTACATTATCAAAACATAAATATATGGATAGATTTTAATTTTAAAAATGAATAGTAAAAATTGTTTTACTGTCACACATTTCATTAGCAAAAGTGATGGATTTTAGCAACTGATATTTTTGTTTCCTTTTTTTAGTTAGACCTACTACACTATAGTATCCTTAGTATAGTCAAAATTGTAACGGCATTATTAGTGATTCTGATTTTATTTTTTTTAAGTAAAGTTTCTTTTTACTTTAAATAAATCAATGAATGAATGTATGTTTTCAATTATATAGCACCACCTTGGTATGAAAGGCATTGTAATTTTTGCAATGCAGAGAATACAGACTAGGAAAGAAAATGATACAAAAATAAAACACCCAAACCCCCCACCCACCCCAAAAAAAGAATGTTAAACACAGCATTGTACTGCAGTATCTTGCATATTTCTTAACCCTGTTTGACTTTGTGACTAAACTTTACAGCAATATTTCCATGCTGGGGGTGTTGGTCTTAAGAAGACTTTTCTGGAGAAGAGTCCAGACCTGCAGTCTCTACGCTATGCACTCTCTCTTTATACGCAGGCAACCGACACGCTCATCAAAACCTTCGTCCAGACACAGTCTGCTCAGGGTAAGGTAATTTTTTCAGTAAATTGTTGGTTTGTCTGTGTACTGTTTACAAATACAGTATATTTTTCCTGGTATATGTATACATTAAGAAATTTCCTGTATTACAAATGACTGTAAATTACTGCTTATATAGCTTACATATTTATTTTTATTTTGTAAAAGTAAGATTGTTTCTACATAATTTAAAACATGTTTGATCACATTATATTAGCAATCTTAAGAGCATTATGTTTTCCTTAAATCCTCAAAGCCTGTCTGTGTAGGCAGTTAACTTATATACCCAATTAACACCCATTAAACACTTTTACATGTAATTATTTGAAAAAAACTTCACACAAATGTATAAAAACTAAGCTAAAATGTTCATAACAATGTTTTTCTTAAAAGAGTTTTAAAAGAAAAGTTAAACACATTTTTCTAATGCAGATTCCAGAACTGGTTAAAATGATCTAGCACTGCACTTATTAAGTAATTCCTAATCAGGCCTGTACCTGTAAAAAAAAAATTAATCATAAAAGTGAAAAAAGTGTTTCAGCCTAAAGTTTGTTTTAAGAAAAAAAGTAAATTAATTATCCAAACCCTGACACATACATACATAGTATAAAATACATAGTAATATTTTTTTTACATAATATTAAGTATGTTCTAAGTGTTTCCAAAAATAAATAGCTAACATATTTTGAGTTTCTGACAAGCTTAGGTTTCAAGAGTGCTCTATTTAATACTTGCTAGGATATAAATGTGCAAGCTTTTACATAAACTGGTTAGAAACTCAAGACAGTTCAAAAGAAAACAAAAGATTTTTCTGTCTATGTTTCTACATTTTCAAAAAACAACTTACTAAAAGTACAGTATAGTCATAATAGCATGATAGATATCTTGCTAATAGCTGAAAATGTAGTAGCAAAGCAGATCCAGGCACCTTGGATATTTTTTTATGTATTATTTATTGAGATTGTTTCAGTATTGCCAAGTGCCTTCGTCATGACAAATTAAAAAAGTGGTTAAAATTCTGCAATATTGGTAGAAAAACCCCAGAGTGGCTCAAGTACAAAAATGGTAATATCTTTTTATGGCTTTTCAATAAACACTTTTTCTGATTTTAAGATGGTATATGGCCACTATTTTTGCAAATATAACTATTGTTATCATTTTGTATCATTTTGGATAACTATTTTGTATCATTCTGTTTGTGCAGATATCTCCAGTGTAAATGTTAAGCAGTGGAGACGTTTATTGTTGTTTTGTTTTTTTTGTTATATTCTGAAAAAATATTCTAAAAATAGAGCATAAAAAGGGCATGGTCAGATGGCAAGTAAAATCAAGAGTGACCAAGGGTAAATTATCTAGATTATATAGATTATAATATATATATAATATATAAAATATATAATTTTAATATTTTTGGAAGGCCACTGAACCTAGCTAAACAAAGAGACATCTGTGTAAAATGCACAACTGTTAGAAATGGTCTCTAAATACTTTTTACACATGCGTCACAATAGATGATTAGATTCCACTTCCACAGCATAATTAAAGATGAGAGAAACAAAAATGTCATTTCACTGGCTTTGCTTTCAGTAGAAGAAATGAGCCAATAATACCTTCAAAAAATGCATGATTATGCATTATTCACTACTGCCCCTCTCAGTTATGCACTCTTGCTCCATAGGTCAGGTAAACATATTTAGAAACAATTGCCCTTACTTCACAGTGGTGAGAACAAGTAACCCTCACATTAATGTTCATCAAAGTTTTTTGGAATTATGAATTGCCACACTAATAAATGTATAATATATTAAAGGGTTACTGTGGTCTCCAATTTTTGAGGGTTATATAAAAATCCTTCCATCGTACCTTCAAAATGAACCCTTAATCACACTTCTAGGTAAAATTTGTGAGAAGTTATTGCTTTAAAGGTTCAGCTATATTACTTCTTGCTTGAACACTTCCTGTTTTCAGCCATGTGACCAGCCTCTACCTGCATTAATAGGCTCCCTTTCTCAACCTCATGTCACACAGTAACAGGAATAGTAGTGTTCTAATGAGGGCAATTCAGTCACATATAAAAACAGATATAAATGATTCAGCTGATTTCTTTAAATGTAAAGGGGTTCATAAATAGGGGTAACTAATGTCATTTCACTGGCTTTTCACTGTCATTTCACTGGCTTTGCTTTCAGTAGAAGAAATGAGCCAATAATACCTTCAAAAAATGCATGATTATGCATTATTCACTACTGCCCCTCTCAGTTATGCACTCTTGCTCCATAGGTCAGGTAAACATATTTAGAAACAATTGCCCTTACTTCACAGTGGTGAGAACAAGTAACCCTCACATTAATGTTCATCAAAGTTTTTTGGAATTATGAATTTTGCACTGATAAATGTATAATATATTAAAGGGTTACTGTGGTCTCCAATTTTTGAGGGTTATATAAAAATCCTTCCATCGTACCTTCAAAATGAACCCTTAATCACACTTCTAGGTAAAATTTGTGAGAAGTTATTGCTTTAAAGGTTCAGCTATATTACTTCTTGCTTGAACACTTCCTGTTTTCAGCCATGTGACCAGCCTCTACCTGCATTAATAGGCTCCCTTTCTCAACCTCATGTCACACAGTAACAGGAATAGTAGTGTTCTAATGAGGGCAATTCAGTCACATATAAAAACAGATATAAATGATTCAGCTGATTTCTTTAAATGTAAAGGGGTTCATAAATAGGGGTAAACTAATGGATGTTGCTAAGGAAACAGAGGAGGTTAAGGATATAATTTGTACTGTACATTTAATATAAAAATTCACAGAAAAGTTTTATTAAACACCAATATTTTTATTTTGTATATAGGTTATTTAAAAGTGGGTATTGAAAATAATGTATCTGTGTTTTCTGAAAAAGCTATTAAAGCTAAAGCTTTAATACAGTTTGCTGTTTTATTGGAATACACACTAGACAGACTGGAGTAGACAAGATATTTAGTGAAATATAATGATTTGAGTAACAAAATTTAGGATGGACTAAGGGCTAGGCCACACTAGCGCGTTTTTCACGCTTACGCATTTTGCGCTCACGTTCGTGGCCGCGGTTTTTTCTAACATGGAAATCGCGGAAATGCAAATGTTACCGCGATTTCCGATGCGATTGCGTGTCTCTTTGCGTTTTGCAGCGAGCATTTTTCACGCTAAATATAGCAAAAGCGTGAGCGCAAACGTGAAAATAATGCGTGCTAACGCACAGAAAGCGCACACACAATCGCGTGCGATAACGCACGCAAATCGTGCACGCTTGGTGCGTTGTAGTGTGGCCTCACCCTAAGAGTGCAGAGCAATGGTAGAGATGGAAATTAATTTAGTAAAAGTAATATAGGTAGGACAAAGTGCATGTTTAGATTGTTAGTAGTAATGTGAGTAACCATTTTCCCAATACTTACTTTCTTCCCTGCTAGACTGGCCAAGCATGTCTCCAGACCTAAACCTGCAATTTGGACATTTTTCACTTAGGGGTGTATTCATTTTTGTTTCCAGTGGTTTATATATTAATGGACACTGTTATACAAAGTGTACACTTGGGGTGCACAGGGGTGTACTCACTTTTGTGAGATACTGTATTTTAAAGTCTGTCTGCCCTTCGTTGCTGTCACAATCAAGTCTGTGACAGTGATGTCACGGCCAGTGACTACTTTATGGCTGCGTAAACTGTATCAGTATCACATGATTCATGAAATGTTTATATTGTCCCAGCTAGCAATGTTGGATTGTAACTAACTATAAGGCCTTATTATTGAAACAACGTCTGATATTTAATCAACACTGTTACAATGGGCTCTCTTGCTATCTGGGATGAGAAATAGTACACCTTTGGCATTTGTTTTGTTAAACAGCAACACACTGATGTTGGAGATGATGTCAGGAAAAAGGGGATACTATTCTCACACAAAATGTGTGCATTAGTTAGTTAAAACACACAGCTGCTGCAACTCCCATAGTAAAGACTATTAATTTGCCTCAACCAATCAGATGTTACCTTTTTACTGTTCTGCTACAGAAAACATTTCATAAAATCTGATTGGTGGCTGCAGATTAAGAACAAGGGCAACATTTTGCACCTCTTTTTAAATAAGGCCCTTATTATGTATATATTATGTATGTTTATATATATACCTATTAAGCATATGTTTTTACTGAAGAAACCTATGTGGGGGTTGATGTGGGTTTTTTTGTTTTTTTTTGCAAACCAAATGCATGGTGCATCTGAGGTTAATACTTAAAAAGAACGCTTGCATTAATTTCCATAAAACAGAATAACATAGAATGTGGAATGTATGTTATTATGTGCATCATATTTGAATGTAAATATAAGTTTTTACATATAAACCCTCCCTGACTGATACCATGGGTTTCTTCCTCACCCTTGTTCCCTCTCTTTCTCTTTCTGTCTCTCGTTTTATCCACCTCAGTTCATGGTGGAAAAGGTATTAGGTTTACACTTAATGAAGAGACTTATCCAGAAAAGGGTATGTCACTGGAGGAAAGGATTCTAGGAGAGCATGCCCTTCCCTGCCATATCACAATGCCCTTTACTTCATTTAGCTTGGAATACATTGTTACTGGAGTTAATGGGGCAGCATGTTGAAACTCCAGTCTCACTTGACACTCAAAATATTTAAATATCACATTGTGCGCGTATGTTGCCCAAGGCTTAATTATGCTTTCTGCAGATTTATTTAAGTTCTTATATGGTGCATAAGCCAGTTCATCCCCCTTATATCTGAAACTTCCAGGTTCATCAACTTGCACACTGGCAAACAAGCAACAAAGTACTTGGATTTTCTTTTATTCAGTTAAAGGGAGATGACACTGACCATGATTTGTACACTAGTGCAGTATTGGTGTAACATGCCAGAAGACACCTTTTCATCACAGAGCTGCCATAGTGGGACTGAAGCATTAAACCATGTTTTTGCCAGATATGCATAATAATCATGCTGTAAACCCTGCCTTTCTCCTTTTGCGGCTATGGAATGGAAAATCTATTAACCATTCCCAGGATTAAGCAAGATGACCCTTTGCCTGTAGAAAGCATGCAAATCCATCAGAATGCACTGAAATATCCAAATATGAAAACAGAGTCTTCTTTCTCTTGTCTTTTCATGCTCAGCAAGGTTGGTTGTGACAGACACCCAGTATTATGTATTCACAATGAATCATGGATCTGGAGTAAGGGCTAGGTCCCACTTACTCAATTCAGATTGTGTTTTGCGATCTAATCGAAGCAGCACCACTATGTGCCTTGCACTTGGAACAAATGCATGCATAGGGTTGCCACCTTTGCCTTTAAGACCCAGAACATGTATTATTCTATTAAGCTTCTTTCAGATGAACAGCAAACCTAAGCAGTTCAAGATGTTTGCCAATAAAGAAACAATACATCTAATGTTTCTCTATCGGCAACTGGCAGGGAACCGCTCATGTACTTTTCAGCAAACATCTTTTGCCATTCGGCTAAAAGTTGCCTTAGAAGCATGATGCAGACTGCATTGATTGTGGTGTAGCTATACACTATGTATTAATTGCAATAGAACTTAGCACTGCAGCATGTAGATTTCATACATGTTTAGGTCTTAAAGGCAAAGGTGGCAAACCTATGCGTGCATAAAATCATACATATCACATCTAAAACTACTGATGTGTATGTGAGCCCAGAGCATATAGCATATAATGCACAGCAGCACATTGCAATTATCCTGCATGCTTTGCTGTGCGTACAAGTGGGACCTAGCCCTCAAAGGACGTGTGCACCTTATTTTTCACTCACTTTATGCCTTTTTCCTAACTTTTCCCTTGTTGGCTTTTTTCCTGTTGTTTGTTGTTTGTAAATAGTAGATTTTAGCACTTTTTCGAGTCTTACTTCCCCATAAAGTAAGGAGTCTCACCACAATGGATTTCAGTGAGATCTCATTCTAACTTGGATTCTAGCTAAGGACAGCGTTGTTGTCTGCCTGCGCTGCAATCCCAGTAACATTCTGTTATCGCAGGAGAATTGCACCAGAAATGGTGATCTCAACGCAATGGACACCAGTGTACCTTGTTTTGCCCAACAATAGCGCGCGCTATTTAAATCACGATTGGATCACGCATTAAAAAGGATTAGTGTTACCTAGCTTTTAGTAAGTGTGTCAGTACTTAAAGGAATACTTCGAATTGAACTATTCCTTTAATATACTGATTGAAGATTGGGAGGTTATGGAGCAGTGCCTTACCTCCCGATCTTCAATCAGTATTGCAGGGCCCGAGAACGGCCCTGCGCATAATGCATGCTATGGCTGTACAGGAGATTGAAGCGGTAGGAGATTCCAGCTTGGCTGCGGTGGATCGTGTAAAAGGTAAGTTAGCTCCCATCTTCGTTCTCGGGCCCTGCAATACTGATTGAAGATCGGGAGGTAAGGCACAGCTCCTTAACCTCACGATCTTCAATCAGTATATTAAAGGAATAGTTCAATTCGAGAGTGAACTATTCGTTTAATTGAGTAAATAACTAAAATGTTGAGCTGGATTAATCTTCTATGAAGGTTTCATTCACCTTCAGATAGTAAAGTTTTACTTTCATATACAGTTGTGCTAAGTTCACATACCCTGGCCCTAATTTATGATTTCTAAACCATTTTTTAGAGAATATGAGAACACAAAAGTTTTCTTTCACTCATGGCTAGTAGTTGGCTGAAGCCATTATACAACTGTGTTTACACTTTTTAAATCACAACACAAAATGACCCCGATCAAAAGTTTACTGTCCGTGTGCTCCGTGCGCTCGCCCGTATGTGTGATGTCAGAGTGTGCACAGACACATGCGCACGGGACGTCGCCGCACCATGCTGTACAAGTGTGTGCCTTGACATCACCCAGGCGCACGCACGGTGCACACTGACAGTGCTTTTTGGGACTTCAGAAGAAGGAGAACAAGGAACTAAATTAATGTTGTTTAATTGCAATCACTTTGCAATCCGTGCAGCCCTACTAATTACACGTTTTAAGGGTTCCCCTAATAGAAAAAATTATCTATGTATAGAAACAACAATTTGCCCTCCCAAGTTTTACCTCAATATAAAAACATGGGGTAGTAGACTGGATCCCACCTAGACTACAAGCAGCTACTCCTATCTGGATAGCCAATAAAAAAAATTTATAAATAAATTAGCCCAAAATATATATAATTAATCCAGTTTTATTCATAGGTTAAAAAAAATCAAATCAGTACTAGCAGTTGTATTATATTGTATTTTTAATGTTTTTTTATACCAACGAATCAATTATAGCTGGTGCTAATTTGATTTTTTTTGTCTATGAATTAAACTGGATTAATTTTATTTTTATGGGGTAATTTTTTTGTATATATTTTTTACTGGCAACAAAGTTGTCACCTTTCCCTTTAACTACATCAATTAACCCCAGAATAACTATTTTTTATCAAAAGATTCAGTTTTATTCATAGACCTATCATACCCATAGATACACCAACTATAAAAGCATTATATATACATAAAATAGAAATTGGCTGGCCAGCCCAAATTAATCTATTGCACATATATTATAAAAACACTAAAATCAATTAATTATTTCTACCCTGTATATAGTCTTAAAAGTTCAAATAGTTTTAAGACTATTTATATAGAGTGTAGCAATAATTTATTGATTTTAGTGTTTTTACAATATATGTGCAATAGATTAATTTGGACTCTTCTATTTTAATTTGAGCCATATCTATTTTATGTATATGTAATGCTTTCATAATTAGCGTACCTATGAATATGATAGGTCTATGAATAAAACTAATTATTTTGATAAAATTGTTATTCTGGGGTTAATTGATGTATTTGGTTTGGGTATTCCTGGTGGAATGCTGATTAAAGCCTAGGTTGGATCCAGGCTATTACCCTGGTATATAGCCATATATTTGGGAGGGCTCTGCATTTTTGTTATTTATACCTTTGCCTTTAAGATACAAACACATAAAATCTTCACAAAGAAAGGCTGGTTGGTTTTAATATAAGAAGCATAATGGAGGTTGCACTGATTTCAATGTAATGATAAACTGCTGCATAGCCTTATAATGTGTAGATTTCATAAGGGTTTAGGCTCAATCTTTCACAAGCTCTACCAGATTACTTTTATTCTGCCACAATCTCCTAGATATTGCGCTTAATCTACCCTCATCTCCTAAAAATTGCCCCTGTGGGGCAGGCGGCCGCGACGTGTTGGAAAATTACGATTAATTGTGCGGTTCCCTATGGGAACGCACGATCGATCGTTCGCAAATTCGGCCTGATACGGCTCCAAATTTTTGTTAATTACTCAATTAAGCACTGACTCACTGGCGTGGCTATTGTCAGCGTTAGAATGAGATCTCACTGAAATCCTGTTTATTAATAGGAAGCCAGACTGGAAGTGATTAAGGCTGAGACCACACTATGAAGGCAAACTTTTCACATGCGTTACTGTCCATTTGCACTACCATCCTTGCAATAATGTGCAATCGGAGCATATACAATGTGCAAACAAATGGATCCCATGGCGACCCACATTGACATGCACTGTGTTGTGATTCTCACCTGCTAATGGATTGCAAGCGTGATCGTTGGGCTTGAGAAATTGCACTGGTGCGGCCTAGCCCAAAATCTACCATTTACAAATGTCAGGAAAAAAATGAACAAGGGAAATAAAATCTCTGAAGTTAGGAAAGAGCCTTAAAGGATAAGTGTACTGTTAAATCAAGTTATGTTAATTTGGAAGCTGCAGCTTTAAAAGTACCGTTGCCATATTTTTTTTTTTACCTATGTCCCTCCAGAGCCTAGCTATGTGCCTTGGAAGTTGCTGATATCTTGTTACTGGTTTGCTGAATGTTAAGCTCCACCCCTCTGAGATTTCCTCTGCTTTCTCCTGCTTGAGCCTCAAAACAGTAATGCTTGTGAGTTCCGTGCACACGCACATGTAAGGAACTCACAGGCATTACTGTTTGAGGCTCAAGCAGGAGAGTGCACGGAACTCACAGGCATTACTGTTTGAGGCTCAAGCAGGAGAAAGCAGAGGAAATCTCAGAGGGGTGGAGCTTAACATTCAGCAAACCAGTAACAAGATGTCAGCAACTTTTAAGGAACAAAGCTAGGCTCTGGAGGGGCATAGGTTAAAAAAAGATATGACAATGGTATTTTTAAAGCTGCAGTTTCCAAATTAACATAACTTGATTTTACAGTACACTTATCCTTTAAGCCATATTTCTTGATATCCAGCAGGAATGTGTCTCCTTGTATATATATGACACATTAATGGGGATGAATTATTTTCCTTTATTTTTAATATAGGTAAGAATGAGTTATTACTGCATGTTGCACCAACATAGCATGCAGAACTAGGGCCCAAAAGCATCCCCAGAATTGCCTTTCAAAAATCATGAAAAAACTAATTCTTGGCTGGTTAACTCTCTCAAATTGTCTGTTGCTGCTGGCAGGAGACATATATACATAATAACCCAAACTGATCTTAGTCCGGAAGTCACTTTTGTATTTTCAAATTAGAGCATGTGTAATTCCCTTTCAGGAACCACACCCTGCAAGCAGTTACATTCATTTGAGTGGGTACACTGTTTAATTTGATTTTGTAGTGATTTCTTTTTTGCCTCTTACTAGGATCTGGGGTGGATGATTCAGTAGGAGAAGTTTCTATCCATGTTGAGTTATTTACTCACCCAGGAACGGGGGAGCACAAGATTAGCGTTAAAGGTAAGATAAGTTTAATACAATATTATATTATGGGCAGCATGGTGGCTCAGTGGTTAGCACTGATGCCTTGCAGCACTGAAGTCCTGAGTTCGAATCCACCCTTGGACACAACTGCAAGGAGTTTGTATGTTCTTACCATGCTTACGTGGGTTTCCTCCGGGCACTTCGGTTTCCTCCACAATCATAAAGACTACAGGAACAGGGCTACAGGCTACAGGAAGCCCAGGGACGGGGGAAGATGTTGGTGCTATATAAATCCATAATAATAATAATTATGAGTATTCCTACCAACCCTACAATTATGCAAGTTTAGATACTCTTTAAAGATAAATTATAGTCCTCCAAACCATCCCCTCCAAAAAAAGTACTCAGGATGAGGACCTAAACTGCTAAGTCTGCATCCATGGGTTAACCTGCTTGCAGAGTACATATTCCCTTGACACACACAGGGAGGAACTGGACCAGACCAACTATTGCAAACTGAGGTAAGTATTACATTAAACCCCAGTGTTAAAGAACCAACAGTTTAGGTCCTCACCCTGGACTCTTTATATGGAGGGTGGTTTTGGTGATTATAATTCCCCTTTAAAGAATAGGCAAAATAAGTGTTTTGCTAATAAATGTTTGATGTTTGCTGTTCCTATATGTATATAAGTTTGTGATTTCTCAGTTTCTTTTGTAACATCACATCTCTACTTTTATTCTCTTAGTTATGGCTAACAAAGTACAAACCTTAACTATTGTTTTGCTAATAACAGACTAGAAAGACAGCAGATGAAACAAATCTTTTGACAATGCTCCTGTTAATAATGTTCTACTTTATTTTTTATTTAATAATTTAGTTTAATTTTCATATTCCAACTTTCTTTCAATTATAGTTGTAGCGGCCAATGACCTTAAATGGCAGACCTCAGGGATTTTCCGTCCCTTCATTGAGGTAAATATGATTGGTCCAAATCTTAGTGACAAGAAAAGAAAATTTACAACAAAGTCCAAGAATAACAGCTGGGCCCCAAAATACAATGAGAGCTTCCAATTGTGAGTGACATTAACTTTTTACAAATATCTGTCAATGTGTGTATGTAAATTTATATTTGAAATGCTGTAGTGTACAGCATGATTACAGAGTTAAGAAGCAATGCCAAGCCTAAGAAATAGTTGCAAAAAATAAATAAATAAAAGCGGAAAACTGAAGGGAACTGAAGAGCCTCTCAGGCTCTTCAGTTCCCTTCAGTTTTCCCCTTTTATTTATTTATAATTTTTTAAATAAAAAATAAATCACTTCGGGTAAATTTTCTTATGCAAATTTAATATTGCAAAAGCAGGATTTACTCACAGAGTTTAATTCCAGCTGTTAGGTGATTAACTGATTCCTCAGTAAAATCAGCACATTGCTTTGGATTGTTACTGGTAGGCTGTCAGTAATTTATGTTATGTATGTTATGGAAAATAAACTGAAGGGTAACAACAGCTTTCAAAGTCTTATCAGGGACTTCCATTTTGGTGTAGAGACATCTCTATAACAAATATGTGTTTAGAGACAGTGAATGGGGGGGTAAATAGGTGCACATGTTCACAAGGCTCTTTGAAGACTACATGAACTGTTGGACGAACGGCAGCTGCCCCACACCATCAGATATTTCCGGCCAACCAATAGTGGGGTGGATCGGTCGGCCGGTCGGTCGGCTGGAAATATCTGATGGTGTGGGGCAGCTGCCATTCCTCCAAATATGACGAATGGGCATTCTGGTCCCCGTTGGTAAATCAAAAAGACATATAGTCCATCCAGTCCAAACTTTACAGACTACTCGTGGGCCAGTTGATCCAGAGGAAGACAAAATTTTTTAAAAAACTGCTGAAAAAGGCAAACAATTTCCTGGCTGACTCCAAATGGCAAACAGAAAATTTCCCATGATCAACAAGAACTATATGTATTAATACCATTTTACAGATGTCTGTGTCTTTATAAAAACAATTCTGGCTTGCTAATTAGGAGTTGTCAGTGTACAGGGTTTCCTCCGTGTCATAGCTGGAAAATTGAGGCAAAATTACTTATAGATGTAATTTTGTATTGACTGCAATTACATACATGATCCTGGGCTTGTTTGAAAGTCAGTGTTCACCTTTAATCTCTAATATTGTTTGTTCATGGAAAAAATATATTAATTATTGATTTGTTTTCATATTTTGCAGTACTCTGGGTAATGAAAATGGTCCAGAATGCTATGAGCTACAAGTCTGTGTAAAAGATTATTGTTTTGCTCGGGAAGATCGAATAGTTGGTACAGCAGTGATGCAGCTGCGGGATCTGGCTCAAAGAGGCAGTTGTGCCTGTTGGCTCCCTCTTGGCCGACGAATTCATATGGATGAGACTGGACTGACCATACTGCGTATCTTGTCGCAAAGAAACAATGATGAGGTGGCCAAAGAGTTTGTCAAACTCAAATCTGACACCCGTTCCCCAGAGGAAGGCAGCTAGGGGCAGGGCGTGGTTATTCTTTCTACCCTAAGACTAATAATATAAATCCATTCACTGCCTTGCACCCTAGGCCCAGTCTGTACATAAATATAAATGGAAATGTATTTTTTCCAGTCATTTCACAAGTGTGTGTATGGCTCTGCCTATTGCTCAGTTACACCTTTTGTGGCAGTGCCAAGCTCATGGTGTATAGAAATACACATGCACACAAAATACACATTAAGGGCTGCGTTCAAATGTGCCATTGTGTTAATGTTCTCCCTGCTGAATCACAAGCACAGTAATCAGAGGAGCCTTAACCACTTATTTGCATAACTTTGGCGGGAGGTTAAGCGCCTCCTGGCAGTGGGAATGTTCACTATTTATGAGACCATTTCCCTCTAAGAATGGGCAAGTTAACCCTTCCCTTCATGGCCATTCCTTTTAAACTGCCTGCATCCCAACTTGCTGTGTATATAGGAATTCCCTTGTACCAGTGTCTTATTCTGTGCGATGGTGCTGCATGGGTATTTGTTTTCTATGACAACCACCTTGATTAAACCTCCAGAGCTCTTGGTAGACCCCATTCAGCTCATGCCTGTCTTAATGCTGTGGATTGGAAGGTCAGCTGCCAACTTGGAACACTGCCAGCTGCCCAAATGTTAACATTTGCCTTTTTGAGAGACTGGCCAATCATCTAGCACTAAAGGGTTTACTGCCCCAAATCCTCTATCCCATGATAGGAAGGGTAAACAACTTGAGTCCCTCACATAATGCACAAGGGAATAAAACCCCATTTGATTTTTTATGTGGCATGTTGGTTCCCTGGAGAGAGGCAGCAAATGCGCCCTAAATAATTCCAATCTCCTGTACATAGAGCAACTCTCCTTCATCCCTGCTCCCTGGGTGCATGTGGATCAGTTTTGCACTAATTTGGACATTTTTGGTCTCTGTAAAAATATTTTATTATGACAGCCATTAAATAAAAGAAAATAAAGACGCAGTGTTTGGTTTATTAATTACTTCAGTAGTTATTTTTCAGCAATGACAGCAAAAAAACGTTGCTCCGCAAGTATATTAGTAAAGGAGGCAGTATCCCTACCTTTGTTACAATCCTCTTCTCAGCACTTTTAAAGGGTATGTCTACCATCCAAAAAAGTTTGCATATCGACTAATTTCCCCCCTACAACGTCAACCTCACAAAGTTTAAACATCAAATGTGCTCCAAAATGTACTTACCAACCCTAGTTCCCTTGTCTGCCTTCTGCCCAGCTTCCATGCACGGAAGCTGCAGGAGGGTCCGGACCAGCAGCGGTGTCTGTGATTGACTGAGACGTGTTTTAGGGGGGCAATTGATCGCTACTTGTTTTGTGGGGTGCACATTAGCTTTAAAAAAGGACAGAGAAGTCTGAAATATGTTTTGTGATTTTGCATAATAAATCTGCTTTGCTTAGATAGTTACATAGTATTAAAGGTTGAATAAAGACATATGTCCATCTAGTCCAAATTTTTAAAACTACTCATGAATTATCCCTAGCATTTAATTCAAAGGTAGGCAAAAAAAAAAACAGTATGAAGGTAGAGAATAAAAATTCCTTCTTGACTGTTAATGGTAATCAGAAATGATCACCAGTAATTTTCAATAATTTTGCATTTTAGAAATGCTAATCGCTGTGTAAGGACTGAATTGTTCATAGTTCCCGCACAGGACACAGAGAGTACAGACAGTGACTCAACAGGATTCCTGCCTGTTTCATGGCTCCTTTCTGGACATTAGGGGGGACAGGGAGGAAGAAATAAATATGAATGTTAGTTCTTAGTTATACCAGTCTTTGTCTGAGGCACTTATTTTATTTTTCCAGTGACATAGTAGTTGAGGTTGAATAAAGAAATTAGAGATGGGCGAAACTGCTAAAATCTGTTCCGCCTGTGGATTCGTGGATTTTCGAGAAAATTTAACAAATTTGCAGAATTACCCATTAAAGTCAGTGGGAGAAAAAAATCAGCACAGATCTGCCTAAATATAAGGTAATATAGCAATGGTAACTTACTGTACATGGCTCTGGGACCTGGGAAATATATCCAGAAACAACTTTCCTCATGATCGCACAGCTTCTGCATTCTATTTTCTAAAATTTAAGTTTTCAAATTTTAAAGGAATTTTCAATAATTTTGTAAAAACAAAATGATACAGTAACTTACTGCAAATGGCTCTGGGATCTCGGAAATGGTCTGGGGAACAGACCAATCTGATTGTAACCAGTTCTGAGTGAAAAAGAATCTTATTGGTTAGTATACCAATCAGATTCTCTCTGAAATAATGTATCCAATCAGAATTGCTTACAAATAAAAGTGAAGTTTTAAACCTTCCAGCTTAAAGCCCATTGTTTGCAGTGTATATGTTTTCAAGGACTGTGGCACCATGCTGAAAGGCCGCTGACGTTGAGCTTCACTAATGGAGGGGATAGGGGAGCGCTAAAGTCAAGGAACATCAATTTGAATGTTTGATAATTATCAAAAATTCAATAAGTTTGGAACCTCAAAACCCGGAATAGTTTGGCTCCATTCAAACTTTTAGAGCTCGGGTTCAAGCATTCCAATGGGCACCAGGCACACTAGAAATGCACTATAATGGAGGGGCTACATAGCACTAGCTGGTGCGTCGTTTTGATATCCAGACTACTGTCTTGGCCCTCCAGAATTGGTTCATTAATTAACGAACATTCAGCATAAATGTATGACCGCGGTCGTGCATTACGCGGTATTGCTAAATTGCAATACTGCATGTTTTTAAATAGGGCCCTTAGACCTCTAAAAGGCCTAACACTAAATTTGTCCAATAAACTTATAGGGGGGATTAGTCCTTTAAAGTCCTTTTGGGTCCCATATTGTGTGAATACAGGTGTAGTTAACAAGTGCTAATCCTCCACACTAAAATTCACACACAGAAAGCTCAAAAAGCAGAAGAAAAAAAACCCTCTCCAACTCCTACACTGTCAGGTCTCCACTAAACTAATTTTAACACACTGAGAAAATGGTGCCTGTCTAGCTGCCTTTTATACCCAGGGGGTTGGCACGGGTAAAAATAACTGCCATTGGTGAATTTCATACATGAAAGTCTTTGAAAATTCCGGAAAATCCGCAACTTCCGCGGATTCGCAGATCTTGGAGATCCGCTGTGGAACAGGATTCAGATTTGCGATACGGTCCATCTCCAGTTAGTATGCCCATCAGATTGTTTCAAAAATAATCTAATTGTATCCAATCAGAATTGGTTGCAATCAGATTCTTTCAGAAAGAATCTGATTGGTATGCTTTCTGGAAGAATCTGATTGTAACCAATTCTGATGGGAAAATAATGTTATTGGTTAGTATACTATTCTGAGTGTAATTAATTACAATTGGTTACAATCCCATTCTTTCAGAAAGAATCTGATTGTCTGTTTCCCAGGTCCCAGAGCCATTTACAGAAGTTACTGTATCATTTTTACAAAATTTTCGAAGATTCCTTGAAAATTCTAATTTTCTAAAATTTTAAAATTTTCGAACGCAGTTCAGATCCTGGTTTGAATCCGCAAACCGGCCATCTCTAAATGAAATATGTCCATCAAGAGTCCAACCTTTTCACACTCCTTTACAGTTGATCCAGAGGAAGAAAAAAAAAAAACGGCTAAAAAAAGGGGAGGGGGGGGATTCCATCCTGACAATAATAGGAAAGTATCCCTGGATCAACCAGAACTACAGTATATGTATTAATACCATAAATTTTTTGTTTTATAAACTTATTAGCCCACTTTAAAAAAGCTATTAAATGAACTTGCCATTACCACATCTGCTGGAAGACAGTTCCACAGTTTCACCGTTTTCACTCTAAAGAAACCTAATCTGAAGATGAACCTTCTTTTCTTCCAATCTTAAAGGATGTTCATGTGTCCTCTGATATCACTGATTATTAAAACAATGCAACAGAGAGTTTATTTTGTAGCCCATTAATATATTTGTATAAAGAGATCATATCCCTATGCAAACACCGCTTCTCTAATGTAAACAGCCCTAACTTGTCTAATCTGCCTGCAAAATTTAAGCCCCTCCATTCCCTTTATTATTTTAGTTGCCCTTCTCTGAACTGCTTTCTCTTACAAGATGTCCCTTTTGTATATGGAATTCCAAAACTGCACTGCATATTCCAAATGAGGCCTTACCAGTGCATTGTAAAGAGGGAGAATAATATTTTTCTCTCTTGAATCTATTCCTCTCTTCATACAAGACAATATATTGCTAGCTCTAGCCTTGGCTGTCTGGCATTGTTTGCTACAGCTAAGTCTGTTATCTACCAGAACCCCCAAATCTTTTTCCATTAGAGATTAACTTAGCACATTACAGTTATGGCACGAGGATTGTTAAACCCCAAATGCATCACCTTACATTTATCAACATTGAATCTCATCTGCCATTCTGCTGCCCATTTTGATAATCTATCTAGGTCTGCTTGCAGCAATTAAACATCATTAAAAGTTTCCAAAGCTCTGCATAGTTTCATCAGCAAACACTGAGACCTTGCTCTCAATGCCCCCTTCTAAGTCGGAGGCACTCCACTTAGAACTTTAGCCCACATAGATGTAGCTCCATTGAACACCACTATCTGTTTGAGATCCAATAACCAATTATCTAACCATGTACAAAACATTTTTCTAGGCCAACAAATCTCAGTTTATACATTAGTCGTCTATGTGGCACATTATAAAAGCTTTAGCAAAATTATACTACATCTACTGCTGTGCCTGAATCCAAATGCTTACTCACTTCTTCATAAAAAACAAGTAAATTTGTCTGGCACAACTCCACACTGACTACTACTAATAAGATCAGTTCTGGAGACAAAGTCAAGGATATGATCCCATAGCAAAGTTTCCAGCACCTTCCCTACCACTGATGTTAGGCTTACAGGTCTATAGTTACCAAGCTGGGAGCAACTACCTCTTTTGAATATTGGTATTATGTTGCCTTTTTCTTATCTGAAAAGATAAGAAACAATTGTCTAGATGAAACTGGACTAAGCTCCCTTAAGAGGATGTATTTCATCCTGTCCTGTGGACTTATTGATATTAACTCTGTCGATGTCTAAAGGTTCGTACACACGTGCGATTGCGGGTGCCAACTCACGATTGGCTGAGATGCAGCCAATCACGGACGCGGCTGCCGGCAGTTCAGAACGCCGGAGGAGAGAGGGAAGGTAAGTAAAGAGTTTCTTGACATGATAATATGGCATTTGGGGCTGGGAGACCTACAGACCTACAGAACCCCAAAGGGGAATTACACTAGGGGGAGGGAGACCAAAACGGGAGAGGGAGGGTGGGGAGGGCTGCACTGGGCATGTGCAAATTCTCCCAGATGAGAGACAGGAGGCAGAGTCCTATATGGACTCTGCTAGGCTCCTGGTGGACAGTTTTTGGGACTTTGGAGGGGCATAGCAGGGCAGCCATTTGGAGCTGGGATGTAAGGTAAGGATTTTTATGCACTACACAGTGGGGCCAGTAGTGGGTTAAATTATAGTTTTGGAGGTGGACATGCCCTTTAATAAAGTGCTAATGCATACTGGTGAAATAAAACCATCTGTGAATAAATCTATCTGTGGATAAAAACAGTGTCTGTGTCCTTTCAGCAAATGTATTGACTTAAATATAATAAACAAAATCCTATTTTATGTATATCCACAAGGAATGCATTTCTTTAAAGGACAACTCCACCCTCATAATAACATCTTTTAGAAAGAATGGCCTCTTTAAAATATGTTGATATATCCTACTTTGTCCTATGAATTCATTACTGTATGCCTGCTATGCTTCTGTATGCCTCATGGAAACTGAGCAATTTAGTGACCTGTACTGAGCCTGAGCACGCTCAAAAGAAGCAGCTAGTCGATTAGCATTCAGTCATTGGCTGTGATGTCAACTGTCACCGCTGCACTCTCCCGGCCCTCTGCTTGCATGGAACTGCAAGCAGGGGGCGGGACTGGCAGCCGCGTCTCTGATTGTCTGAGTGGTAAGGTAAGTAACTATCGGAGGACTTTCTCTAAATTCTATTATAGCGGTTGGGGCTTTGGGGCCTATACCTACATTTTGACCAAGGGGTTTAGAGCTAGGGGGAGGGACAGCAAAACGGGAGGGAAAGGGAAGGGGGGAGGACTCTCCTGCGCATGCCTCAAACCTTGTCGAGGTTGAGGCAGACACAGGAGCAGGATGAGTCACACAGAGATGCTACACTTACATGTATACATTCACCTGCCCCGAAGAGCCTACAATCTAAGTACATTTATTTGACATATACAACCTATCAGAATGTCTTTATAGTATTTGAGGTTGAATAAAGACATACGTCCATCCAGTCCAACCCATCTAGCAATAGTCTCATTTTCTGCCTAACTGTTGATCCAGAGGAAGGCAAAAAAACCCCCACCAAATTTATGAAGGGGAAAAAAATTCCTTCCTCACTCCAAGTGGCAATCATAAATTCCCATGGATCAACTCTACTTTATGTTTCAATACCAGTAACTTGCAACATGGTCAAGGGATGATGGAGTCCCTCCCAGTGATAAACCATTGAGAACCCAATTAACCTGGCATAAATAATTCACACCGACACAAAGAGGTGGGAGAAAAGGCCGCAACACTTTTATTTCAATTAACATTTAAATTAACATGTTTAACACTTTACTTCTTCAACCATTTATTATCTTTTACCCAGCCTGCCCCTGCTCTTCTCCCAGCGGGCAGCCCTGTAAATAACTTTAAACTTTTAAGATTTGGCTCAGCCTTTTAATTCAAATAAGCCATGAGCCTAAATTTCCTGCTTCACTTAATGCAATAAACTCTTACAGTTTCAAAATTTTACAAGACATTTGCATATACATTCACATAGTAATAATCTCACGAGTTACCTGAGTATAGAATTAGGGAGGGTGCAGTCTTCAAGATTGTGGTGAGTCTGGCTAAGGGGACCGGACCGGACCCCTGCTTATGTACCCTTAAACACACCCCCAGTAGCCAAGGTGATGGGGGAGAGCCAATGATCCCTAATCACTAGGGGAACCCTAACTTCTGCCTGGAAGGGACTAGCCAATCCATCTTAATCACTAGGGGACCCTGATTTTCTGCCAGAAGGGAGATGACCAATACAGGCCAAGGGTGCTGAGGACCCATTTTCCTCAGCAACCCCAGGCCTGTACAGTCCCCATCCCCCATCCCATGACCGGCCAGGCTAAAGGCCTGTCCAGAACATGGTCAAGGGATGATGGAGTCCCTCCCAGTGATAAACCATTGAGAAACCAATTAACCTGGCATAAATAATTCACACCGACAC
This sequence comes from Hymenochirus boettgeri, assembly GCA_019447015.1. Classification (NCBI taxonomy): domain Eukaryota; kingdom Metazoa; phylum Chordata; class Amphibia; order Anura; family Pipidae; genus Hymenochirus; species Hymenochirus boettgeri. Next base: position 181,299,276 of record CM033469.1, on the reverse strand, counting down.
AAAGAGGTGGGAGAAAAGGCTGCAACACTTTTATTTCAATTAACATTTAAATTAACATGTTTAACACTTTACTTCTTCAACCATTTATTATCTTTTACCCAGCCTGCCCCTGCTCTTCTCCCAGCGCCAGCCCTGTAAATACTTTAAAACTTTTAAGATTTGGCTCAGCCTTTTAATTCAAATAGCCATGAGCCTAAAATTTCCTGCTTCACTTAAAAACCGGCCATGTCAAGACTCTTTTAATTCCTTAAATGAGCTTGACCCTTCCAAGCCAAGGCCTTTTCAATCGCGGACTGGAGGCCCAGATTGAAATATAAAGGCCGATGTCCGATAGGTGAATAGCATCATCTCTATAGAGGCCTAACTCTCCCCCTTCTAATTCTCTGTGTCGGTATGTGCAAAAATGTATGGACCTTGCGAATTTGCTGATGGAAAAGTTTATTTTACGTCTAGACTTTTCGAGGGCCTTAAGGGATTTTGTTAGCCATATTAAACGGGGGATTATTTCGGACCATACAAACATGACATCGGGCATAAATAATCGAATTTGAGCGATATCCTTTTTCATTTTGTTAATTAGGGAAATAGTTGAGCGTTTTCCAATGTCATTGCCTCCTAAGTGAACCACCACTACATCTGGATGACCCCATTTAACTAATAAGGGCAGGGATTAGATTATCCCAATTCAGACCACGCAAGCCCATCCAATAAATTCTATATTTTGATCTGTCGAGGTTTAGATTGTCTCCGTAGACCCGCTTTTCCGCTCTGCGATTTGACCAATACACAAAGGAATGACCCACTATCCAAATATTGAGGACCCCACCTGTAAGAGATAATCATTCATAAGGGCAAGGTCGGGGTGAACATAACTTTTGTATCTATCTGACTGCCATCGTCCTATACGTTTTATGGAAGAGGGCTCAAGCCAAAGATGCATGGGTGGCGGCCCCTATCCGGAATGAGTGGTCCTGAAATTCTTCTCAGGGATCCCTAACACTACTAGGGAGCGGCTCAGAACTCTGGCAAATTGGAACTTTGACACAAAGGATTTGTCCTTGTGGATGAAGAAGGGACCGGGGACTTGTGGGCGGTTAGCTTTAAATGCTAAGAAGTTTTTGATCGGGCAAGATCCGAATGGCGAATGGGCCGAGCCAGAGAACTAAACCCTTACCCGAACGATCTGTCTAAGAGTGTTTTAACACTATGCACATTTTTGTCCTGCACCAAGTATATACTATCCTCTTCTAAACCCCCATGGAATTTTTTGCTTAGCGAAACTGCTTCACTTCACAAAATTAGGTCCACTCCTGCATGGCTTAATGCTCAGGTAAAAAGGGAAATGGAAAAAAAGAAAAGGGCTTTTAAAATTTTGAAAGCAGAAGGCACTGAACAGGCTTACAGGGACTTCAAAAGTTGTAATAAAGAGTGCAAGAAAGCAATTAAACTAGCAAAATAGAAAATGAAATACGGATTGCCGAACAAAGCAAGTCCAACCCCAAGATGTTTTTTTATATATAATGGTAAAAAATGAGACTGAGATGTGGGACCTTAAATATATGAGCTGAGGTGGTTTGTAGAGGATGCCGAAAAGGCTAATCTGCTAAACCGTTTTTTTACATCGGTTTTTACTGTTGAGAATCCTTACAGAGGGATTGTAACAATGTGCAGGGAGGAAATGAAGAGTTTTCACATTGGATAACAGAGGATATGGTACTGAATCAATTAGACAAAGTTAATATCAATAAAGCGCCAGGACCAATGGATTGCATCCTAGGATTTTAAAAGAGCTAGTTCAGTTCTAGCAAGACCACTGTGTCTCATCTTTTCAGATTCGCTTTTGTCTGGGATGTGCCGCTGGATTGAAAAAAGCCAATGTATACCAATATTCAAAAAAGGTAGTCGTTCACACCTGGTAACTATAGACCTTGTAAGCCTAACATCAGTGGTAGGGAAGGTGATGGAAACTTTGTTAAGGGATCATATCCTTGACTTTGTCTCCAGAGATCATCTTATTAGTAGTAGTCAGCATGGATTTATGAGAAATAGATCATGCCAGACAAATTAATTGGTTTTTATGAAGAAGTGAGTAAGAAGTTAGATTCAGGCACAGCTGTGGATTGGTATATTTGGATTTTGCAAAAGCCTTGATACTGTCCCACATGCGACTAATGTATAAACGGAGGACTGTTGGCCTTGAAGAAAACATTTGTTCATGGATGAGAACTGGTTATTGGACCGCAAACAGAGATGGTGGTTATGGAGCTACATCTATGTGGGCTAAAGTTCTAAGCGGAGTTCCTCAGGGTTCTGTACTGGGGCCGCTTCGTTTTAATCTGTTTATAAATGACTTAGAAGGGGGCATGGAGAGCAAGGTCTCTGTGTTTGCTGATGACACTAAATTATGCAGAGCTTTGGAAACTTCCAATGATGTGCGTGCGGCAAGCAGACCTAGATAGATTATCAAAATGGGCAGCAGAATGGCAGATGAGATTCAATGTTGATAAATGTAAGGTGATGCATTGGGATTTAAATATCCCTGTGCCACCTACACCATAAATAACTCTTGTTTAGTGCATCTGAAATGGAAAAAGATTTGGGGGTTCTGGTAATAACAGACTTAGCTGTAGCAAAACAATGCCAGGTAGCAACAGCTAAGAGCTAGCAAGATATGTCTTGTATAAGAGGGAATGGAATCAAGAAGAAAAATATTATTCTCCCTCTTTACAAGGCACTGGTAAGGCCACACTTTGAATATGCGGTGCAGTTTTGGAATCCCATATAAAGGACACTTGGAATTGAGGCAGTTCGAGAAGGGCAACTAAATTAATAAGGGGAATGGAGGGGCTTGAATATGCAGGCAGATTAGACAATTTAGGGCTGTTTACATTGGAGAAGCGGTGGTTGCGTGGGGACATGATAACCTTATACAAATATATTAATGGCCCATACAGTGAACTCTCTGGTGCATTGTTCACTAATAGGTCATATCAGGACTCGTGGACATCCTTTAAGGTTGGAAGAAAAAGAAGTTTCATCTTCAAGTTAGGAGAGGTTTCTTTACAGTGAGAACGGTGAACTGTGGAACTGTCTTCCAGCAGAGGTGGTAATGGCAAGTTCATTGAATAACTTTAAAAAAGGCCTGGATAAGTTTCTAAAACTAAAAATATGAGAATTACTGGTATTAATGCATATAGATCTGGTTGATCCAGGGATACGTCCGATTTGCCGTTTGGAGTCAGGAAGGAATTTTTTTCCCCCCTTTTTTAGCTGGGGTTTTTTGCCTTCCTCTGGATCAACTGTTAGGGGTAGGGTTAAAAAAAAAAAAAAAAAAGAAAAAAAAAGGATATGTTGTGGACTTGATGGACGAATGTCTTTATTCAACCTTAATTACTATGTTACTATGTTACTATGTTACTTACTCGTAGGGCAGCAAAGAATGCTAATACAAACAGGCAGTGAAATAGGCTAATTTTCGTATTCGTCAAAACAAACTTTCGGGAGAATGCCGATTAATTTTTCTAACAACGGGAGGGTTAGGGGGCGTCTAGTGTCTATTGACTTTTTTGATTTGGCTAGGCCCTTAAAGAACTGCTTAATAAAGAAAGAACGAGTAAAATCCGTTTCCCCTAATAATTTTATTTTTCATATAAGATAAGGAATAGTTTGCTGACACATAATTCAGTATCCAACAAACAAAGAGATTACTATCTGAAAAATGGGCAGACATTTTGCTCTGGGATTTGAATTGGACCCAAGCATTCCAAGCCGATATGTAATCTGTCCAGGTTTTTGTGGACAGTGAATCCAGCAGCACTTTTTTAAGCGATTCTAAATCAAATCCCATAGATATTCTGGACATGGTAACCCTGATGTCTCTGCTTGCTCCTCCAGTTCCCAAAATGCTCCAAACTGAAAACGAGACAGAGAATCGGCAGTCTTATTATCTATGCCTCGAATGTGTTTTGCCTTCAGCCATAAATTAAACTGCAACGATCTCAAAACTAAGTGCCTGAGCAATCTGAGAACTGGGGGGGACCTTGATGTCAAACCATTTATAACTTGAACTACGCTCATATTATCACACCTCAGTAGGATTCTCTTGTTCTCTAACCGAGTGCCCCATAACTCTATGGCAACGATAATTGGGAAAATTTCCAATAGGACTATGTTCTCAGTCAGTCCTGAATCTATCCATCTTTTTGGCCATCTGCCAACAGACCATTGACCGTTAAAAAATGCCCCAAATCCTACCGATGCAGCCGCATCAGTATAGAATTGAAAGGAGTCATTTTCGAGGAATTCCTGTTGCCAACATGTTTGGCCATTAAAATGTTCTAAGAACTGTTGCCATACTCTCAGGTCTTCCTTGCATTCGTGAGAAATTCGTATGTGGTAGGAAGGATTGGTGACGCCCATGGTTAGATCAATGAGCCTTCTATTAAAAACTCTGCCAACAGGTAAGACTCGGGTAGCAAAGGTGAGATGACCTATTAATGATTGCAATTCTTTTAACTGGAGCTTTTTGGCGCTTAGCGCTCTATTAACTAAGTTTTTTCATTTTAGCAGTTTTTCGTCAGGAAGCCTAAATTGCATCAGAACTGAGTTTATCTCGATTCCTAAAAATTGGATACAAGTGCAGGGAGAAACCGTCTTATTCATCGCGACCGGGACCCCAAATTGCTTTGTTAACTACAAAAAGATATTTAACAAGTTTTCGCAAGTGGCGGCCGATGAATAGAAAATCGTCCAAGTAGTGTATAACATTAACAGAACCTGATTCGTACCTAACGGCCCAGTCAATAAAACTCGCGAATACTTCAAAGTAGAAGCAAGATAACGAGCAGCCCATGGGTAAGCATTTGTCGAAATAATAGCCTCCTTCAAAATGGAAACCCAGTGTCCAATGACACTCCGGGTGAATGGGAAGTAGTCTAAAGGCTGATTCTACATCGGATTTTGCTAACAGGGCTCCCTTGCCACACTGACGCAACAGATCTAAAGCGGCGTCAAATGATGTATATGACACTGAACATAGTTCATCATTAATACCGTCATTGACTGAGTCTCCTGATGGAAATGATAGATGATGAATAAGACGATAACTCCCTTTTTCTTTTTTAGGTACTAAGCCCAAAGGAGAAACTTTAAATTTAGGAAAGGGGAAATTAGTGAAGGGGACCGCTATTCTGCCTAAAGAAAGTTCTTTTTGTATCTTGGATCTAACTACTTCTGGCTGAGTACGAGCTGATTTTAAGTTGTCTGGGACTATTAATGTGGGTCTAATTTTTTCCAGCGGGATCCAAAAACCGTTTTGAAATCCTTTCTTAATTAATGAAGCTTTCCGCTGCTTTGGGTAGAGCTCTAGCCATTGCAGCATTCTTGATAAGGTCACTGGGGTATTCAAGTTTTGGCTGACTATCTCTGGCTTGTTTAACTGCAGGGTTGAATTTTCGAATGCAATGAAAGGCCGGATGGCCCCCGTTACTCACTGAGCATTCATGCCTATATCTGCAGTTGGCTTGCCATTTGCAAGATGATTCATTAAAGGCCCAACAAGTGTTTGAGCGGTTAGTTGCTTGAGCAGCTTTTCCTGGGTTGAGAAAAATTGGGTTAGGGAATAGTGTTTGTCTTGGGGCTAACATGGTGAGCCATAAGTCTACGTCTTTGGTGCACCAAGATATCTGTGGGAGGACTGACTTCTTTTGTCGGAATTTTTCATCATACACAAACCACCCAATTCCCCCGTATGCTCTATGGGCTTCTAGCACTATGTCTAGGTACTTAAATAGAGATGGGCCCAGGTCCGGCTTTGAAGTGGTCAACACATTGGCATAAATACAGAATGCCTGAAGCCAGTTGGGCAGCGTACGTGCCACTGGCCTTCTTCTGTCCTCCTCTAAGTCACCTGACTTTTTCTCACTCTTAAATTCCTTTACCGATGGCAGTAAGGAAAGAATATCAACATATTCACCTTTTATGACTTTTTCCCTTACTGCCGTGGGCAAATGTAATCCCAGGGGGGTAGTCTCACACGACACTACATCTCGAAGACAAACTTCTGGTACATTCTTAACAGTTGAAACAGAGTTGGCCTCAGTGGTATTGATTTCCTCTTGAACCTCCCCTTTCTTAGAAGTGGCTAAATTATTAGAGGCCGTATTGACCGTAACTCGAGTATTAAAACCCTGACCGGTGTTTGAGGTGTAATGCCCTTGAAATTGAAGAAACACATTAGAGAGCGTATTAAACGCCTCCCTTACAGAAGCAAATGTGTCATTGTCATTACCTGCAGCTTTTGCCATATCCGTCTCTGCCTGCGAAGGAGGGGACCCAGCCGGTAGTTGAGGTGATTGTGTCATGATGTCTTGTGCTTCTCTGGCAGGTACAATGGGAACAGTAGCTGTGGTAGCTGCAGATGAGGTGCTGGATACTGACGGCCCTGTAAAAAAGATAGAAGGGGAGGGGTGGGGAGGGAAGTGTGATACAGCCCCCTTGCTAGCAGACCCACTTGAAACAGCAGTCTGACTTGCTTGGGAGAATGAGTGAGCAGCGCTGCCATGCTGCTTGCTTGCCATAGTTTTATTATGGACTGCTGCTGGAGGGGACATGGAAGGCCACAGGGGACCTTTTACGGTCTTCCTGTGCCTCTTAGCCCCCCCTGCCACTTTACCAGGACCATTCCTGGCTGACCTCCGCTCTCCTCTCGGCCGTGGGTTTCCCTGCACAGCCGGAGTATTTGACCCTTTTGCCGGTGCCTGGATTGACCGGCCGTGAAGCTCCGCCCCCGCATGAAGCTCCGCCCCCATTGGTTCCGGACTGGCCGCTTTTTCAGAGACCGCGTCCCCGGTCTCCATAGGTACTGCCACTTCCCTTCCTGCTTCTGAAGATAATGGACTCCGCCTCTGGGCTCCGCCTCCACTGCACTCCGTCTCCGGGCCTAAGTTCTGACCTAAGTTCAGGAACTCTGCAAGGCACCGTCCTGCTTCGCTTGGATCACTGGAGCGACGCAGCCACTCGGACACCATCTCCTCCGCCGAACTCATCATCCTGTTCCTCTGTCCTGCAGTCTTCAAGATTGTGGTGAGTCTGGCTAAGGGGACCGGACCGGACCCCTGCTTATGTACCCTTAAACACACCCCCAGTAGCCAAGGTGATGGGGGAGAGCCAATGATCCCTAATCACTAGGGGAACCCTAACTTCTGTCAGGAAGGGGACTAGCCAATCCATCTTAATCACTAGGGGACCCTGATTTTCTGCCAGAAGGGAGATGACCAATAGAGGCCAAGGGTGCTGAGGACCCATTTTCCTCAGCAACCCCAGGCCTGTACAGTCCCCATCCCCCATCCCATGACCGGCCAGGCTAAAGGCCTGTCCAGAACATTCCTTGTTTGCAGAAACTCAACCAGCTTTTTTGAAACTGACCAATGAACCTGCCATAACAACGTCCACTGGAAGACAGTTCCATAGCTTTACCGTTCTCACAGTGAAAAACCCTTTCCGAACTTGGGGGCATATTTATAAAAGTCTGACTTTGTTGCCAAATAATTAACGCCGAAAATAGCGCCTCATTTCGCCTGAAAACGGGCGCGATAAAGAGCAAAAAGTATCGCAGCGAAAACTTAACGCATCTAAGATGATTGCATTGTGAAAACCATTCGAAACGCGAAAAGGCCACTATAACAATCTAAACCCAAAAATGTCCACCTCACATTTACAAAAAAGCAACCCATGTCTTATTTATCCAATCCATTTATAAATTCTAATTTGGAATACAATTCAAATTTCCACCGCACATTCGCCTTCCTCATGTGCGGTCGCTTTTCTAATGCGCGATCGCCTTTCTAATTCGCGTTCGCTTTTCTAATGCGCGATCGCTTTTCCAAGGCATATCCACCATTATAATGCGCGTTCGCTTTTCTAATTCACATTTGCCTTTCTAATGCGCGATCGCTTTTCCAGAGCATATCCACCATTATAATGCGCGATCGCCTTTCTAATGTGCGTTCGCCTTTCTAATGCGCGATCACTTTTCCAAGGCATATCCACCATTATAATGCGTGTTCGCCTTTCTAATTCGCGTTCGCCTTTCTAATGTGCGTTCGCTTTCAAATGCACATTCACCTTTCTAATGTGCAGTCGCCTTTCTAATGCGCGTTTGCTTTCTAGTGCATAGTCACCTTTCTAATGTGCGTTCGCTTTCTAAAGCACATTCACCTTTCTAATGTGCAATCGCTTTTCTAATGCGCAATCGCCTTTCTAATGCATATTCACCTTTCTAATGTGAGTTTTTTCACTTCTTGTGCTCCAAATTGGACCGAATTAAAAAGCATCAACAATGAACTAGAATTGAATGGAAACACTATTTAAACCAGCTTATCATTGTGAGTAGAGAACATGTCTGAGGAGGAGGGGCACTTTCATAAGCATGCAGCAGCTGCAGTGCTCTATGTGGAGAGAGGCTACATGGAGGACAGGACTGGGAACATGTGTCAGGATCAGACAGCCTCATTTTTTAAAAGGAGATTTAGTCATCTGTACGAGCTGTCTGATGACGAGGTTGTCCGTCATTTTACACTAAATTGCCCAGCCATACTGGAGCTTTATAGCAAAATGGGCGATTTGTTCGAGCCCAGGATGAGGCAGATCTTACAGTTTCATGGATTCAGAAAAAAAAAAAAAAGAAAAGGACCACCTAGTTGTCCACCTTCCTAAGGCACAAATACAAATGCATGAGCATGTGTTGCGTGCGAAAATAAAAGCGCGAAAATGGCAAGAAACGCTACGTCGCCCTTTGGTCCACATTACTGAGCCGCTACTAGCGCGACTTTCGCCCACGAAAAGCGAACCAATGAGTGAATACACGCCCTATTTCCAAAACCCTATAAAGACCACACTCTTCACATACACAAATGTGGCGGTGAGTACTTTTTCAATATGGAAAAAGAGCAAAGAGGCAGAGGAAAGAAAACCAAAAAAACCAAGCACATTGAAGGTTATTACATTTGGAAGTCTTTTTGTTTTTCAAAAACAAAAACTGCAGCAATATCCTGACCACATTTGGCAAGGACTTATCCTTATTTCTTGGCTTATTTTTGCATACATTTTTACATACTAGTAGGGAGATGTAAGCTAAAAAGACTAGCGTTCAAAATGATGGTTATTTTTCAACAATCTCATCTTAGCTTTCAAATGGGAAATAACATCAGATTGGGCCCAAATTAGCCACATTTGGAAGTGCTTTCATGACATCTCCCTCTATGTATGTATTGGCATTATGAATTGTGAAAACACACAGGGAGTTTACTCCTCTCACTTAGCTTGTTGGTTGGATGACCTTAAAGGGTATGTCCACCCTAAAAAATTTTTTTTTACCAAACATTCCCCCTGTCCCCCCAGCCCCAACCGCTATATTAGTATTAGCAGAAAATGCCCCAAACTTTACTTACCTTCCCTCTTTCCTCCGCCGGCAGCCAATCACTGATGCGGCTGCCGGGAGTTCAGTGCCGAGGAGGCAAGAGGGAGGGTAAGTAATGTTTGGGCATTTTCTGATCTTACTAATAGAGCGGTTGGGGCTGGGGGGAGAGGGGGAATGTTAGGTAAAATGGATTTTACGCTAGGGGGAGGGAATCCTAATTGGGAGGGAGAGGGAGGGGGAGGGAGGGGGAGAAGGGCTGCAGTACGCATGCCAAACTTCTCCCGGAGGCCAGGTAGGAGGCAGAGTCCTATATGGACTCTGCTATCCTCCTGGTGGGCAGATTTTGGGACTTGGGGGGGGACTACAGGAGAACTTTATGGAGCTGGGATGTAAGGTAAGGATTAAACTACACTACACAATTACTATCATTATAGGGGGCTGCCATGCTGCTGTCTGATATTACTGTCATTATAGGGGGCTGCCATGCTGCTGTCTGATATTACTGTCATTATAGGGGATGTTGGGGCTGTCACTAACCTGTCTGTTTGCTCGCTCGAATTGAAGACTGCCCAGGTACGGTAAGTGAACTTGGGGGGCTCTAGGGTGGGGGACAGTATGCCATACAGTAACACCCAATACCTTTCTACTATAGGTGTTTGGAAACTACAACTCCCAGCAACGAAAGCATGCTGGGAGTTGTAGTTTCCAAACATCTACAGTGGAAAGGTATTAGGGTTACTGTATGGGATTACTGTACATTTAAAGGGCAACTATCTACCCTCGGCTTATACTCGAGTCAATCATGGTTTTCTGATTTTGGAGGCAAAAATGGGTACCTCGGCTTATACTCGAGTCGGCTTATACTCGAGTATATACGGTATCCCTGGTGACGGCGTGCCATCCTACTAAAGGGACACCAATCAAATTGCAGGACTTTTCCACATGTATAACCCAAGAGGTTATTTGTTAAAATGCCCATGTGGTTCAGGATATCTAATCTAATTTGGACTTTGTTCAGCTCCTGAGGTATAGTATAGTATAGTATTTGTATAGTATTTGAGGTTGAATAAAGACATACGTCCATCCAGTCCAACCCATCTAGCAATATCCTCATTTCCTGCCTAACTGTTGATCCAGAGGAAGGCAAAAAAAACCCCACCAAATTTATGAAGGGGGAAAAAATACCTTCCTGACTCCAAGTGGCAATCGGAAATTTCCCTGGATCAACTCTACTTTATGTATCAATACCAGTAACTTGTAACATTCCTTGTTTGCAGAAACTCATCCAGCTTTTTTTTTTAAAATGAACCATGAACCTGCCATAACAACGTCCACTGGAAGACAGTTCCATAGCTTTACACCGTTCTCACAGTGAAAAACCCTTTCCGAGCTTGAAGCCTAAACCTTTTTTCTTTAAGTCTTAAGGGATGTCCTCGTGTCCTTTGACATGTTCTATTGGTGAAACATGCCCCAGATAGTTTATTGTATGGCCCGTTAATGTATTATACACAGTACATATCCCCAAGCAAGCGCCTTTTCTCCAGCGTACAAATTGTAACTTTTCCAGTCTCTCTTCATATTCAAGCTCCCCAATCCCCTTATTATTTAGTTGCCCTTCTCTGAACCCTTTCCATTTCAAAGATGTCCTTTTTGTACACAGGATTCCAAAATTGCACTGCATATTCCAAATGAGGCCTACCAATGCTTTGTAAAGAGGGAGAATTACATTTTCCTCCCTTGAATCCATACCTCGCTTTATACAAGACAATACCATGCTGGCTCTGGCTGTTGCCGCCTGCACTGCTTGCTACCTTTAAGTTTGTTATCCACCAAAACTCCAAGATCCTTCCAACAGGGATTCACTTACACAGAGCCATTTATAGTATAAGTGCACAATTATTTTTAAGTCCAAAATGCATCACCTTACATTTATCAACATTGAATTTCATCTGCCACTTAGCAGCCCAATGTGAAACTATCTAGATCCCCTTGCAACGATTGCACATCCTCTGTATCCTCTGTAATTAAAGTTTTTAATGGTCGACAAAGTTTTGTGTCTTCAGCAAACACAGAAACCTTGCTGACAATACCCACTTCCAAATCATTAATAAATAGATTAAATAGAAGCGGCCCCAACACAGAACCCAGTGGCACCCCCACTTAGCACTTTAGTCCATAATGATGAAGCCCCCATAACAACTACTCTCTGCATCCTATTCCTTAACCAATTTTCTATCCATGTACAAATGTGACCTCCCCAACACGACCTTAGCTTATTCATTAGTCCCTATGGGGACTGTATCAAAAGCCTTTGCAAAATCCAAGTAAACTACATCAACTGCTATGCCAGAGTCTAAATTTCTACTTACTTCCTCATAAAAGCCAAGCAGTTAGTTTGACAAGATCTATTCCTCCTAAATCCATGCTGGTTACTTTATAATGTCAGTCCTTGAAACATACTCTAGAACATGTTCCCTATTAAACTTTCCAGGATCTTCCCCACCACTGAAGTTAAACTTACAGGCCTTGTAATTACCCGGCTGTGAACGACTACCCTTTTGAATATTGGAATAACATCAGCCTTTTTCCAATCCAGAGGCACACCACCGGACATGAGGAATCAGCAAAAAAGAAACAATGGCCTAGATAAAACTGAACTTAGCTCCTTAGTCCCCGAGGATGTATTTTATCCGTCCAGGAATTTTTAATATTACCTATTTTGGTTCTTTCTGTACCATATCCTCGGTTAACCAAAGTGAACTTGAATCTTGTATACCTTTATGCTACTATACTCTGATATCTGTACTTGTCTTCTATAGTGTATACAGAGGAAAAAATTATTCAGACATTGCTTTATCGCCATCCTCCGTAACTAACTTATCCCCATTAATTAATGGTCCCACATTCTCATCCTCATCTCTTTACTATTAATATACTTAAAAATGTTTAGGCTTAGTGATGTCTTTTCTCAGCTATCCTAACTTCATTATTAATTTTAGCTAGTTTGATTGCTTTCTTACACTCCTTGTTACAGTTTTTATACTCCCTAAAGGCCCTTTCCGTTCCCCCTGCCTTAAAGGTTTTAAATGCCTTTTTCTTCCTTACCATTTGCCTCTTTACATCAGAATTCAGCCACATGGGCCAGATTTATTTTTTTTACATTTATTTCCAAGGGTATAAATTTAGATTTGAACTGGCTTAAAATCCCCTTGAACACAGTCCACTTCTGTTCAGTACCTTTACCTGATAATACATTATCCCAGTTGACATTCTGAAGAGCTGCTTTTAACCTGGGAAAATTTGCTTTCCTGAAATTAAATGTCTTTTGTAACCCAGCGCACTTTTCCTTTCGATAACAAAGTCCAAATGCCACTATTTCATGGTCACTATTCCCTAAGCCTCCAGTTACCTTATACTATAATGCGCTCCACAATGTTAGATATTACCAGATCCAACAGAGCTCCTTTTCTAGTAGGAACTCAACCACCTGTGAGAGAAAATTATCCTGCAGCAAATTCAGGAACTCATCGCCTTTTTCTGTGATGGCAGTTCCACCACACCAATCAATGTCAGGGTAATTGAAGTCCCCATAATGAGCACACTCCCCAAACTTGCAGCCCTTGCCAACTGCATATGAAGTTGACTCACCTCCTCTCTGCTAGCATTTGGCGGCTTATAGCAGACACCCAATGACATGACCACCCCCCTTTCCTGTTGCCTAATTCCACCCATATTGCCTCCACTTTATCATCCATATCACCAGTTTATCTCTTCTTTTAAATTTGGCTTCAATTCTTTTTTAACATAAACACATATTCCTCCCCCTTCTCTTTTTTTTTCTGTCCTGCCTAAACAAGGCATATCCTTCTATATTTACAGCCCAGTCGTGAGAACTGTTCAACCACGTTTTCTGCTATACCTATTACATCATACTTTCATTCAATGCCATCATTTCCAGTTCACCCATTTTGTCAGCCAGCTTCTCTCGCATTTGCAAACATACATTTTAGATTATGATCCTGTAATTTATTCGTACACTTTGATACACATTCCTCCCTATCCCCTATGCTAGCCCCACCCCCCTTTCCACCCACCACTGGCCTATCTACACCCTGCTTTCCTCCTGGACAATCTATCCCAGTGAGACTGCTAATACCCTCCCCCCCCAAACCTAGTTTAAATCTCCTCCAACCCTCTAGCCACTCTTCTCCCCTAAACAGCTGCACCACCATCAGTGAGTGCAACCCATCCCTACTAAAGAGCCTGTAGCCGACAGCAAAGTCTGCCCAGTTCTCAATAAACCCAAAACCTTCTTCCTTACACCACTCTCTTAGCCACGCATTAATGCTCCTAAGCTCCCGCTGTCTCCCTGGCTTAGCACGTGGCTGCGGTAGTATTTCTGAAAACACTACCCTGGAGGTCCTTGCTTTATCTTGGCCCCTGTTCTCGGAAATCATGTTTAAGGACCTCACCTCACAGGTGTTTTACTGTGCCATTCAACAAAGTGATGGATGGCATTCCTGGGACTGCAGTGTAACATGGATGATATCCTTGTGTGGGGTAAAGATAAAAAGACATTATGCTAGATTAGAACAGGTACTATCAAAGAGCTCATCAAACAATCTAAAGCTGAACAAGTGAATGTTAATTTTTGCAGTCATCTATAAAATAGATGAGAAATTTACTAAAAGCAAACATGGAATGGGATTGGATGAATATCAGCAAGGTGAGCTAGAGGACATTAACCACAACCCTGTCTTAAAGTTTTGATCCCTCCTTGCCAAGTAAATTATCTGCTTCTCAGAAAGGTCTTGGAGCAGTACTTCTACAAAAAACAAAGGACGTTGGCTCCTGTGGCTTACATCCAGAGCATTGACATCAAATGAATCTGTATGCTCAAATAGAAAAAGAAAAATTTCATGAATATTTGTATGGCCGCAAGTTTCAAGCAAGACTGATCACAAACCACTCATCACCATTGTGCAAAGGGGCATAGGAGATGTTCCCCCCAGCATCAGAGATTGTTGTTTCGCCTTCAGCGTATGACTTCACTATCAACCAGGTAAGAACTTGGTGGTGGCAGACACTCTATCCTGTGCATATTTGACTGAACACAATTCAATGATACTTTTACTAATGATATTTCTGCACATGTGGATCTAGTTAAGACAACTGCTAGGGTGTCACATGCACTGTGGACTCAAATAGCTGAGGCAACACTAAAAGATAATATTTTGCAGAAAGTCAAACAAACCATGCAGAATAATAAGGCAATGTCGGTATTCCTGCTGCATATTTACAGTATCTCCATGTACTCTCGGAGGTTCCAGAATTGTTATTCCATCCTCAATGGTTAAATTGTTCTGTCAAGACTGCATGAGGTCATGTAGGTATAGAAAAGGCAAAAGAAGAGCTTGTACTTGTCTTTATTGGCCAACTATGAATGATGATATTGGACATTTTATTAGGTTCAGGCCTGTCAAAAATATTACCCAAACAGCCAAAGGTACCTTTTCTTGATATAGATTATCCTTCTCTCCTTGGGAGAAATTTGGAATGGATTATTTTAGTTTTCATTGACACCATGTCTAGCTGTTGTTTGACTACTTTTCAAACTATCCGGAACTTGCAAAACTGCAAGATCTACAAGCTACAAAGTAGTTAAGCATGCCAAATCCATTCTGGCTCGCTATGGTATACCAAGGGTAATTGTCACAGATAATGGCCCTCAGTTTTCCTGCAGAACCTTTAAGGACTTTGCCTCAAACTATGCATTTATACATTTTACCTCAAGTCCTGAACATCCAGAGGGAAATGGGTTGGCAGAAAGCAGGTGTTAAAATTCTTAAAAACAATTTGAAAAAAAACATGGGAATCTGGGGAAGATCCCAATCTAGCACTGATGGTTATCGTGCAGCACCTCAGACATGTGTTAAAATAACCAGCTGACTACTGTTTGGATGTCAATTGTTACTAGACTACCAACTACACAGCCATGGCCACCTTACCAAGATAAAGATGTGGTTTGTAAAAAGCTACAATTCAGAAAAAAAGGAAATGAAATTCAGGTCAAACAATCCAGAGAACTTACAACATTGGAGAGAAATTGTAGATTCCGCATTCGAAGTCCCAATGCCTGGGACATACCAGCTAATGTTGATTCACAGACTGAGCCCGAGGTCATATGTGGCTTGCACAGACAGGGCAAACTTTTCGTAGGAATCGCAAGCATCTCCTGCAGATTCCTGTAGAGCAATCATGTCAGATCAGATGAATTCTGAGAATACAACCAGCTTGTGACACACAAGAAACACTGAATACACAAAGTGTACTTGGAGCAAAGCAATGAACCAAGTAATGGACAGTCCAGACAATGGACAAGTTACCTCATCTGAAAGGGTTATTAGCAACCAGTGCGATTAATTGAGCATTGCTAAAAACAAGATTATTTTAATATATTCATGCAGTTGTTATTGTTAGCTAATGTTTTATATTTGTTTTTCTGTCTGTCTAACTGAAAGGGGAAGATGTGTGGCGTACCCTCCTACCACATGGGTCTCTGTGTCTTATCATTGTTGATTATGTCTAGCTAGGTCTCTGCACCATGCTTTATGAACAATGTGTGAGATAAGATTAAACTGAAACTTATAGAGACTGGGCAGACTTTGCTGTCGGCTACAGGCTCTTTATAGGATGGGTTGTACCTCACTGATGGCGGGCGTCAGCTCTTTTAGGGAAGAAGATTGCTAGGGTTGGAGATTTTAAACTAGATTTGGGGGTGGTATTAGCAGTCTCACTGGGATAGATAGCCCAGGAGGAAAGCAGAGTGTAGATAGGCCAGTAGTGGGTGGATAGGGGGTGGGGCCAGCATAGGGGGTATGGAGGCATGTGTATTAAAGTGTATGAATAAATTACAGGATCTGATCTAAAATGTATGTTTGCAATGCGAGAAGCCTGGCTGACAAAATGGGTGAATTGGAGATTATGGCGTTGAATGAAAAGTATGAAATATATGATAGCAGAAACATGGTTGAAAAGTTCTTACACTGGGCTGTAAATTTAGAAGGATATGACTTGTTTAGGCAGAACAGAAAAAAGGAAGAGGAGGAGTATTTGTTTATATAAAAAGAATGAACCAAATTTAAAAAAGAAAGATAACTGGTGATATGGATGTTAAAGGCTGAGGCAATATGGTGGGTGGAATTAGTTAACAGGAAAGGGGGTAATGTCATTGTGGGTGTCTACTATAAGCCGCCAAATGCTAGCAGGGAGGAAGTGAGTCAGCTTCATATGCAGTTGGCAAGGGCTACAAATTTGGGGAGTGTGCTCATTATGGGGGACTTCAATTAGTATAGTATAGTATTTGAGGTTGAATAAAGACATACGTCCATCCAGTCCAACCCATCTAGCAATATCCCCATTTCCTGCCTAACTGGCATGAAATGACATTGATTGGTGGATTTCCTGAATTGCTGCAGGATATATTTCACAGGTGGTTGAAGTTCCTACTGAAAAGAAGCTCTGTTGGATCTGGTAATATCTAACATCGTGGATCCATTAGGTAACTGGAGGCCTAGGGATAGTGACCATGAAATAGTGTCGTTTGGACTATGTTATTGAAAGTAAATTGCACTGGATTAACAAAGACTTTTAATTTCGGGAAACAAATTTTCCCAGGTTAAAATTAGCTCTTCGGAATGTCCTGGGATAATGTATTATCAGGTAAAGGTACTGAACAGAAGTGGACTGTGCTTAGGGGATTTTAAGCCATTTTTTCTAAATTTATACCCTTGGGAAATAAATGTAAAAAAATTAAATCGTGCCCATGTGGCTGAATTCTGATGTAAAGAGGCAAATGGAAAGGAAGAAAAAGGCATTTAAAACCTGTAGGTCAGAGGGAACGGAAAGGGCCTTAAGGGAGTAAAAATACTAACAAGGAGTGTAAAAAGCAATCAAATAGCTAAATTAATCATAAGTTAGGTAGCTGAACAAAGCATCACTAAGCCTAATTTTTTTTTTAAATATATTAATAGTAAGAAAATAGGACTGAAAATGTGGCACCATTAATTAATGGGATAAGTTAGTTCGGAGGATGGCAATAAAGCACATGTCTTGAATATTTTTTCCTCTGAATACACTATAGAAATCCAAGAACAGATATCATAGAGTATAGTAGCAAAAATGGTATAAAATATCAAGTGCACTTAACCGAGGATATGAAAACACTACCGGTATGAAGTTAATATTAATAATCTCCTGGACGGATAAAATATCCTCGGTACTTAGGGACTCAGTTCTATCTAGCCTATTGTTTCTTATTTTTGCTGATTTCCTCAGTCCAGAATGTGCCTCTGATTGGAAAAAGGCTGATGTTATTCCAATATATCGTAACAAAAAGTTAGTTTAACTTCAGTGTGGGAAAGATACTGGAAAGTTTAATATGGGAACATATTCTAGAGTATGTTTTAAGGACTGACTATAAGTAGTAAGCAGCATGGATTATGATGATATCGCTTGTCAAAGTAACTGCTTGGTTTTTATGAGGAAAGTAAGTAGAAAGATGTACTCTGGCATAGCTAGAATGTAGTTTTTCTGGATTTTGCAAAGGCTTTTGATACAGTCCCCCATAGGCGACTAATGTATAAGCTGAGGTCTGTTGGTCTGGGGGGCACATTTGTACATGGATAGAAATTGGTTAATGAATATGATTAGAAAGTATTTTGTTAATGGGGTTCATCATTATACTAAAGTGCTAAGTGGGGTGCCACAGGGTTCTGTGTTGGGGCCGTCTCTATTTAATCTATTATTAATGTTTGGAAGTGGGTATTTAGCACAGGTTTCTGTGTTTGCTGATGACACAAAACTTGGTTGACCAATAAAAACTTCAGAGAATGTGCAATCGTTCAGGGGGCTCTAGATAGTCACATTGGGTTGCTAAGTGGCAGATGAGATTCAATGTTGAGATATGTAAGGTATGCATGTTTGGACTTAAAAATCCTTGTGCTGCCTTATCTATATAAATGGCTCTGTGTTAAGTGAATCCCTGTTGGAAAAGGATCTTGGCGTTTTGGTGGATAACAAACTTAAAGGAAGCAAGCAATGCCAGGCAGCAACAGCCAGAGCTGGCATGGTATTGTTTTGTATAAAGAGAGGTATGGATTCAAGGGAGGAAAATGTTATTCTCCTCTTTACAAAGCATTGGTAAGGCCTCATTGGAATATGCAGTGCAATTTTGGAATCCTGTGTACAAAAAGGACTCTTTGGAAATGGAAAGGTTCAAGAATTGCAAAAAAAAAGAACTAGACTAAATATAATATATAATAATTGCCACAGATTCTTCTACAAGTCATTCTGAATTGAGAAAACCAGTCGGATGACTAGCGAAATGTCTTCAAGAACTAAACTTCAAGTCCAGTTGATCTAATTGAATACAACAGATAGACCGTGACCTGGATGGATGAATATTACAGATATACCGTGACCTGGATGGATGAATATTACAGATATACCGTGACCTGGATGGATGAATATTACAGATAGACCGTGACCTGGATGGATGAATATTACAGATATACCGTGACCTGTTTACAGATCTCGGTGACCTGGCTGGAATGAATATTCCAGATTAACCGTGACCTGGATGAATGATCTTACACATTCTCGTGACCTGTATTGCATAAATATTACCCCGGGCAGGGAGAAGGAAAATACCAGCTGACCTGGAGAGTTGGAAGAATATTACAGATACCATGACCTGGTGAATGAAATTAAGATATACAGACCTGGAGAATGAAGATTACAGATAGACCGTGACCTGGATGGATGAATATTTACAGATATACCGTGACCTGCGAGATGAATATTACAGATCAGACCACCGTGACCGGAGATGAGAATTCATGATATACCCTGACCTGGAGGCGTGAATATTAAGATAGACCGGGCCGATGAAATGCATAAACAGAAGACTTGAACCTGGAATGATGATCGACAGTTACCGGACCTGTAAATGGATGAGTATTACGATATCCCGTGACTGGAGGATGAATATTACAGAATAAGCGGGACCTGGAATGCATTCTTGCTTAAGTGCATATGAAATGTAAAAAGATTTGGGGGTTTTCTGGTAGATAACAGACTTAGCTGTAGCACACAATGCCAGGTAGCAACGGCTAGAGTCGCAATATATTGTCTTGTATAAGAGGGGAATAATCAGAGAGAAAATATTATTCTCCCTCTTACAAGGCACTGGTAAGGCCTCATTTGGAATATGCGGTGCAGTTTTGGAATTCCATATTATCACAAGTGGACAGTTTGAGAGAATTGCATTTCAGAGAAGTGGCACACTAAATATTAATAAGTGGAATGGAGGGGGCTTGTCTATGCAGGCATATTTAGACAAAGTTATACTAAATTAAATAAGGGGAATGGAGGGTTTGACTATACAGGCAGATTAACAGGTATAAACTAAATTAATAGGGGACATGGAGGGGCTTGAAACTATGCAGTAGATTAGACAGTTATACCTAAATTATAAGGAATGGAGGGGCTTGACTATGCAGGTAGATAGACCATTATAACTAAATTAATAGGGGAATGAAGGGGTGTGACGATACAGGCAATTAGACAAGTTATAACTAATATAATAGGGGAATGGAGGGGCTTGACTATCAGGTATATTAGACAAGTTATACTAAATTAATAGGGGAATGGAGGGGTTGAACATACCCGCAATTAGCAAGTTATACTAAATTAATAGGGAATGGGGGGCTTGAATATCAGGCAGATTAGACAAGTTAGGGCTGTTTACATTGGAGAGCGTGGTTGCGTGTGGACATGATAACCTTATACAAATATTTAATGGCCCATACATGGAACTCTCTGGTGCATTGTTCACTAATAGGTCATATCAGAGGACTCGTGGACATCCTTTAAGGTTGGAAGAAAGAAGTTTCATTCTTCAGGTCTGGAAGGTTTCTTTAAGTGAGAAACGGTGAAACTGTGTAACTTTCTTTCCCACCGATTTAGGTTTCCTGAAGTTTTACATATTTCCTTTCCTCCAGACTTTTTTAAAGCCCTGATTTGTAAAGCATTTTAATGGAGTGTCCTGGCGGAGCCCCCCCAATGAATTCTTGTTTTCAGGTGCCATTCCACCTGAAGCACCCCTGGGAGCGTTCGATCGAATTCATGAAGATATTGTCATTTCTCTAGATTTTTCTACAGTACTCCTCATTAATATATATAATTATATTATCAATATAAATTTAAATAATAATTTACATTGTTCAGGTTTCATTTAACAGATTACCGGATAAACTCCGAGTATAAACCGGGTTTTCAGGCTGGCGCCAATTAAGAGCTCACTTTCTGCGCCGATTCGAGACGTCACCGGTCACGCCACTCCAGGAATGAGCGCTCGGTGGTGCCGGATTGGCTTAGGTAATGTACGGACTTTCAATTGCTTGAACTCACGTATACGGTCTGCCACAACAGGCCCAGTCCCGACCAGGACAGGAACTGGATGGACACAGAGGAGAGCCCATAGACGTACCCACGAACTGGGTGGGAGGTGTGAAGATGTTTGGAAACTCCTCTAATAAAGCATGCTGGATTGTGTTTCCAACATCTGGAGTGCCCAATTAATGAGGCTTTAGTGCCTTTTCAAAATGAACAGCATGAATTCTCATACAGTAATAGCCAAATCCATAATGTCTAACTTCCCTTTATGGGATTTACTGGTATGTGAAAATCTGCTGTCCAATTTAAAGGGCACTAAGTCTCATATGCTATACAGAATCAGAGAGGAGAATTTATCCATGTATCCCACCCCTACCGGACTTGAGAGAATCACTCCTCCCCTGGCACAAACCCACTTTCACAGGCACTCCCCATAATGTCCGGAATGCCCCATAATCCCTTCCCTCCCTTACCACCACCCCCCTATAACCCCGCCTCCCCACCCCCTTAGATCATTGGCCACGCCGTGTGGTGACGTCACGGCCCCCATATCCATTTCCCCTTTCTCAACCCACCCGGAAGCCTTAATGGTCAGGGTGGGATGTTTGTGTTATCTATTGTTGCCTTCTGATGTCTGTATTGTTTTAGGCTTTAGTTGCCCTTTAACTTGGACCATCAGAATTTCCATACAGTAATCCGTACAGTAATATCCATACTGATTTGCTATTACTGTATGGGATTACCTGTATGGGAATTCTCTGTCACAGTTTTTAAAGGGAACTAAACCCCTCAAAACGATAACAGAATCATACGTCAGTAGTGGTTCACTTCTAAACTTGGTTTTATACTAGAGTCAATCACTTTTATTAGTGTTTATTTCAGGTAAACTGTGTTACCTGGTTTATAACTCGGGCGGTTTTTACTCGAGTATATAATAGTACTGTATGCGGTTAAATTCGATGGTTTGACATGTAATTTTATGGGAGCTGTGAATGAGTAAATTTTGTTTTTTCTTTCTGTATTTGGGAGAATTCATTTGGTTCCATTGGGGGCCTTTTATACTTCTGTTTAACTATCTAGACAATGTAGGTTGTATGGAATAGTTACAGTAATTAAAACCAAGTCTGGTTCTCTAATCTACTGGAAAGGTCACCACTCTGTGCTCGATGCTGAATATCTGGAGTCCAATTGATTTACTGTAAATATCCTTGTTTTGGTTTTAGTGTCCCCTAATGTGGTCTTGGAGATTTCCACTTATCACATAATGTTGCTTTTTTCGTTTTTTTCCTTTAAAACCTTTACAGTCTTCATGCAATTACCCTGTCCCAATATCGGTTCAATACCGGAGGTAATGAGTTTGGAGACCAATTGTTATTTTAGAAAATCCCCCCCAAACCACATTTAATCTGATCCCATCACGAAGTACATTTTATTCTTTCCTTTGGAAGTGTTTATTAGCAATATAAGGATTCATTCTAAAGCCCGAGTCTTGGTCTGGAGAGTGTCGGATGATCTCAACACTGGTTATGGTGAGTTACTCTGAGGCCAAGATCTCATTAAACCCAAATTCGTCAATTTTTTAAATTTTTATATCCAAACCTTTTTTTCCAACGCTACCCAAGCTGCAGAATGTATTATATAGAAAGTGGCCGTGTGACCAGCCAGGCTCCATATTGCTTTTCGGCTGGTGTTTCTAAATGGAACTTTGATCTCCGGAGATGAATAACCATAGGATTCTGATTAAGGGACGGTGTGCGAATTGAACAGGTCTGTAAACCTGGCCGTGTTCCCAGTTACTTAATATGCGATGGACCATCTGTCGTGCAAGACTATATATATATATTAAGGCACAGTAACTGCAACATTATTGTATTTAAGTACATTGAAAGCCATGGAGGCCATATTCTCCTTTAATCTTGGCTGTGAGCCCAACCTTGGTGAAATTTACCCCCGCCTTTGTCATGATCAATATCGGCACATACAGTTTCATTGTTCTGGCGCACACTGTCCTCCTTCCTGCGTTGATAGCTTGTCATTTACTTTAGCAGATTATTGCAATATTATTGAAGGCAGCCTAATACATAGGCAATATTGTTTGTACTAGATTTGTTATTGTATCATTGTGACCCGCAACGCACAACTGTAAATCAAGATGCAATGGAGTCCAAAACTGTATGTTAAGACAACGAGGCTAACGATACATTCATCTAATTTCTAGAACCACCATTAAACTCGAAGGAAATGACCCAGGAAATACGTCCCAATGAATGGGTTGGGATGAGGGTGTGATACACGGCCTACAATAATGTACAGAATTATAATGGTACAGTACGGTCTTATGGGGGATAACACACAAGCTTTAACCCGGTTTGCGCACATTGTGGTATTGTGTTTCTGGGAGGTACTTTTCCTTTTGTAGTCAATAGCCGATCTCGTGTGATATTTTCCTATAATGCTTGAATATTTTTGTAACCTGTATCCAGCTTCCTACCTCTGGCATAGTCAAAAAACAAAGGTGTTTTTTCTTTAATTAAAAGGGTCAAAGTGATTCTCCCCAGTCTTTTTTAAATTGGTTGTCTCTTGGTCACGGCATGGATGACATTTTGGATAGTTTAAATCAGAAAGGATATGTTCTGTTAAGTTTTATGTTCAGAGTACAAATAATAGCAATGATGGGCCAAAGCTGCCCCCATTGTTGACCCTTTCTAGTAATCTGATTTTCCGATTTAAAGTAATTCTATGTTCAAGATAAGCTGAAACTAACAGGAAATAAGTGATTGGTTATGCATTTTAGTCAAGGCTTATCGACACAGCTTTGACTACCCTTCCTCGTGTGAAATACTAGGTTTAGAGGCTTTGTGGTATTCAGTAGGGCAAAGTTGTATGCCTTTGGTCTTGACCTAGGCTGTATTGATTAACAAATTTGGAACACTAACCTTGCACAATGCCACTCTCAACTCCATCTTGGTGTATATTCACATTTGGCCTGTGTGTCCATTGAGCTAAACCCACTATGTATCCAATTCTCATCATTGCCTATTCTTCTTTTATTTCTGTTTTTTAAAAAATCGGATTTTTTGCCCTTTTTATCAATATGGTTTTCGCATGGTTTAACATCGTAAACGGGTCTTTCGATGAGTATTTTACGAAAAGTTTTAAAGTCAATCTTCGCCTTTTTGAATTGCTTTTATTTATTGCTGGCGAAAATTTACAAAACCGCACACATTTCTCACAACAATCGCTGCGTAAACTAGAACTAGGCTCCTAGGTAGGTGTAAAGAAAAAAAAATTTTTCTTTAATAACTATACCAAAGCACACAATCCCACTAACTGTCAAAACAAATAAATCTACCATGTCTTTGTGCTGGAAATACTGTAACAAGTTCACGTCTATCAAAAACGCTAAATGTCTTTATTCCTCACAAAACTACCTTATTTTGCTTTTCAGCTCCAACATGTTTGATAATTTTATCTCTAAGACTCATCTTAACGAACTTCCACAACAACACAATCCACGTCATTTCTTTACAGATTTTAAAATCTGTCACGTTTGTTTTAGGCTTTTAAATAAAAATTTTTCACATCGTTCATGGTACTGCTGACGAGAGAACTTGCCTTTAAATTTTGACTTTGATTTCGGCGCCCGAGAGAGCGTGCATTTACACGCCGTTCGTGTGACCTGTACCACCTGTTAGAGCTGGTGACAGTTTAATTGGAAAAGTTCCTGTGTACACAGAACCTTCTATCTCCTCAGAACATAAACTGTGGATTAAACGTAATTACCCCTTAAGTAAATATTTCCACCATTAATCATTTAACATTTGTCTGCGGCTGGATTTCCTTATTGGTTAATTCATTGTCCAATATCTGTCTGTCATTAAAATACCACGTTAAAACAAACCTGCTTCTAAAATGCACTAAAAAGGGCAATGCACACACAATGGGTCATTCTATTCAAGGTAAGACTGAAATTCAAGCAATTTGTGCACTCCAAACCTTGGTTTCTGCGTCAGGAGTGCCCTACACAAGCGCTATGAAAATATTCGCAATATCGCGCTATATATGCTCAATAAGTAGGGATGGCCGGTTCGCGATCCGAACCTGATCCGCCGCAGATTTTTTCCCATTCGAACGGCGGATTTTTCCCTTTTCCGGATTTTCCGCCTTCCGAACTTCCTTTTCGCGGATTTTTGTATTTTCGAAATTTTCGAAATTCGAGGATTATCTTATTTTCGAAAATAAATATTTTCGAAAATACTAGTTTTTCTTCTCGTATTATTCCAAATTTTTTCGAATAACCAAACCCGCACTTTGAAACATTTTGAAAATACGAAAAATCTCGTAATTTCCGAGGGTATTTTTTCATTTTGATTGTCCCGCTCCGCAGGATTTGTTTCTCCTACCGAATTTTTTCTTTTTCGAAAATTCGCGGATCCTGAGCGGACCGGATTTTTGGTGAAGTTCGGACATCGCTAGTCATAATTACATCCAATTTAAATGTTTGTTTTCTAATGAGGATATTGGAATTAACACATATAAGACGAAAAAAGACCAATATTACCCACAAGTTCCAATCTCCCTCGCTACTGGTCCATCGAACCCTAGTTCTCCAGTTACTGGAAGAACGAACGGTGGACCATAAACTACATTAACATTACCACCTTGACATAATGATCCAGAGGAGTTAAGATCCAGCTTCAGACCCTTCGGTTGTAGATCGTAGATTCCATTGATGGAGGTCCTTCCATCCCTGGAGCCTCAATGACCCTTACTCAAACTCCCCATATTTCAGTTGTGCTTTGGTTCCAACTCCATGGGCTACTCGTAAATTACCCCTTAATTGACTGTCAATTACGCACCTTGGCGAGTCTACTCTGGCTGTTTTGGGGAATTGGGTATTATAACGGTCAGTAATCTACTCTCTGGTTCCTCAACCTCCCCATTTCATCTCTGCTATTCTTCTTTCTGGATAAACCATCCCAGACCCCATGTTATTGACTCGCCTCCACCTTCCTAATTTTTCTTCTCGTCCTCTCTATATTATTACACATAATGGTGGTGATCTTCTCATACATCTCTATGATCTATTACACATAATGGGGTGATCTTCCTCGTACATCTCTATATCTATTACACATAATGGGGATGATCTTCTCGTAATCTCTATGATCTATTACACATAATGGGGGTGTCTTCTCGTACATCTCTATGATCTATTACATATGGGGGTGATCTTCGCGTACATCTCATATGATCTATTACACATAATTGGGGTGATCTTCTCGTAATCTCTATGATTCTATTACACATAATGGGGGTTGATCTTTCTCGTACATCTCTTATTATCGATTAGCAATAATGGGGATTATCTTCTCGTACATCTCTATGATCTATCCACCTAATGGGGGTGATCTTCTCTAATCTCTATGAATCTATTACAACATAATGGGTGATCTTCTCGTACGCTCTATGATCTTTACACATAATGGGGGTGATACTTCTCGTACATCTCTATGATCTAATTACACATAATGGGGTGATCTCGCGACATCTCTATGATCTATTACACATAATGGGGTGATCTTCTCGTAACATCTCCTAATGATCATTACACATAATGGGTGATCTTCTCGTACATCTCTATGATTATTCCATAATGGGGGTGATCTTCTCGGACATCTCTATGGATCTATTACACCATAGGGGTGATCTTCTCGTACATCTCTATGATCTATTACACATTGGGGTGATCTTCTCGTACGAATCTCTATGATCTATTACACATAATGGGGTGAATCTTCTCGTACATCGCTATGATCTATTTCACATAATGGGGGTGATCTTCTCGTACATCTCTAGGATGCTATTACACATAATGGGGGTGATCTTCCTCGTACATCTCTATGATCTATTACACATAATGGGGTGATCTTCTCGTACATCTCTATGATCTTATTCACATCATGGGGTGATCCTTCTCGTACCTCTCTATGATTCTATTACACATAATGGGGGATGATCTCTCTTAACATCTCTATGAGCTTACAACACATAATGGGTATCTTCTCGTCCATCCCTATGATCTTATTACCTATGGGGTGATCTTCTTTCTCGTACATCTCTATGATCTAATTTGCACATAATGGGGGTGATCTTCTCGTACATCTCTATGATCTATTACACAAAATGGGGGTGATCTTCTCGTACATTCTCTTATTATCTATTGCACATATGGGGTGATCTTCTCGTACATCTCTATGATCTATTACACATAATGGGGGTGCTCTTCTCCGTACATCTCCATGATCTATTACAACATAATGGGGTGATCTTCTCGTACATCTCTATGATCTATTACACCTACTGGGGTGATTTCTCGTACATCTCTATGATCTATTCACACTAATGGGGGTGATCTTCTCGTACATCTCTATGATCTAATTGCACATAATGGGGGTGATCTTCTCGTACAGCTCTATGATCTAGTGCACATAATGGGGTTGATCTTCTCGTATCTCCTCTAGATTCTAATTAGCACATCCTGTGGGTGATCTTCTCGTACCGCTCTATGACTATTCACATAATGGGGGTGATCTTCTCGGTACATCTCTCTGACTATTGCACATAATGGGGGGTGATCTTTCTCGTCCATCTCTATGATCTATTGCAGCTAATGGGGGTGATCTTCTTTTTCTTCTTTTTCCTCCTTTTTTTCTCTTTTGTTCTTTTTCTCTCTTTTCCTTCTTTATTCTTCATTCGTTCTTTCTATCTTTCTTGTCTTTTCTTTCCCTTCTTCTTTTTCTTTCTTTCTTTTCTTTTTTTTTTTGCGTCTTCTCTTTCTTTTCTTTTCTTTCTCTTTCTACTTCTTTTCTTCGTCATCTCTATGATCTATTGCACATCATGGGGGTGATCTTCTCGATATCATCTCTATGATCTATTGCCATAAGGGGGGTGATCTTCTCGTAACAATCCTATATCTATTACACATAATTGGGGTGATCTTACTCGACATCTCTATATCTATTACACATAATGGGGGTGATCTTCCTCGTCATCTCTATGATCTATACACATATGGGGGTGATCTGCTCGTACATCTCTATGATCTCATTACACATAATGGGGGGGTCTTCTTCGTACATCTCTATGATCTATTACACATAATGGGGGGATCTTCTCGTACTCTCTATGTCTATACACATAATGGGGGTGATCTTCCTCGTACATCTCTATGATCTATTACCCATATGGGAGGGGCATCTTTCTCGTACATCTCTATATCTATTACACTAATAGTTATTCCTCCAGTACAATGGCAGACCTGTAAAGTGGCATTGCTTATTGGTATAATAGCTTGTCAAGGAAGGACTATAGAGCGACCTGAAAATTAAGGCTTGGCTGCTGCCCTTACTGGTCCCTCAATACTAGACGTGTACCAAAAAAAATCCTTAATATTAATTGATTGTCTTCGCGGATATCGCTTTAGTTGTATTAAGGTCAAATGACCTGTCAATTGATTAATGTCAAATCTATAAGACTTTCCAGTGTCTATTTCATGTTTTTTTTTAACCCTTTAACCCATTATCTGGGTCTCGGCCTTGAAAAGTTCCATATGGTCAGGTGCCCATTTTAAAGACACGCTGTTCTAGTGGACAGTGTGTAATTATTTTTTTATTATGTTGTCCCAAAACAGAGTTGACAAAGCATGGAGTACATCACAGGTACTCCCTTTAAAGACTATCAATTAGGGTCTTTTTTACTGCTGTGGCAATAAAGTTTCTGGGAGTTATCTCACTTAAAATGATTCATTTTGTCCCTCCATTTGAGCCGCATTGGACCAGTTCTCCTTCCATTTACATGTAAATGAAATATTTCCATGTGTCGCACGTAAGAGAAGCATTGGTAAACGTTGTCTAAGGTGTCTGGTGTGTATCCTAAGAAAGATGACATTCCCCGACAGGCGATTCATAGATTGGAACACAAACTCACACTCTTCAACTAACACCTATCTGTCTTTTCTTGCCATAAGCCTTATCTGTAATCATAATCATAAAATTTGCGTCCGCCTGCCCCGAGACCGCCACATTGCCTGTATACTTACACTGTTATGAAGAGTTTTTTATCCAGGAACATGAGAAATTGATCCAAATGTGAAGTAAGATGTGGAACTTACTCCAGTTAGACAATGTCAGACATCAGATTAGAGATCAACAGAACTGTGTGGGTGGTAACAATTACCACCTCGCATTCAGGCTTGGGTTTCTTTATTTTCACATAACTGCCTCCTTAATACTCTCTTGAAGTGGGGGGGGTTTTTCGACACCCAACTGTCCTGCCATTTTACAATGCTGTTTTAATTAACACCCTACTCTGGTCGTTCCTATAACCCTCTTAGTAGCCACTATCAATCACACCCTTAACACCTGGCTGTATATTGCTATTGGTCATTTTCCAGGGTACTACTTGCCAACAATTCTTGTACAAGTCTTCTGAATTGAGAGATCCAGTCGGATGACTGCGAAACGAACGTCTTTCAACAACTACATTTTCACGTCTCAGTTGATCTATTGAATACAACATTATACCAATGACCGGATGGATGAATAGGTTACAGATATACCTGACCTTGATGGAGGAATATTACAGATATACCATGACCCTGGAGGATGAATATTACACGATATAACCTTGACCTGATGAATAATATTACAGATATACCATGACCTGGATGGATTAATATTACAGATATACCGTGACCTGGATGGATGATTTACAGATATACCGTGAAACCTTGTTTTTTTTTTTAAGAATAATATTACAGATATACCGTGACTGGTGGCTTAATATACAGATATACCGTGACCCCCTGGATGTGATGAATATTACAGTATTACCATGACCTGGATGAATGATATTATAGATATACCATGACCTGGATGGATGTATATTAACAGATAATACCGTGACCTGGATGATGAATATTCACAGATATACCTTGGACCTGGATTGCTGAATATTACAGATATCCATGACCTGGATGAATGAATATTACAGATATACCGATGACCTGGATGGATGAATATTACAGATATACCTGACCCTGGATGGATGAATATTACAGATATCGTGACCTGTATGAATGAATATTACAGATATACCGTGACCTGGATGGAGAAATAATTACAGATATACCGTGACCTGGAATGGATGAATATTACCAGATATACCGTGACCTGGATGGATGAATATTACAGATATAACATGACCTGTATGAATGACATCTTACAAGATATAAACATGACCTAGGATGGATGAATATACAGATTACCGTGACCTGTAGATGGATGATATTATTACAGATATACCGTGAACCTGTATGACATGAATATTACAGATATACCGTGACCTTATGGAATGATATTACAGTATACCGTGACCTGATGGATGAAATATTAAGATATACCCCGTGACCTGGATGTATGAATATCCAGATATCCATGACCTGTATGAATGAATATTCACGATATAACCATGACCCTGGATGGAGAATATTACAGATTACCCTGACCTGGAATGAATTAATATTATGCAGATATACCGTTACCTGGAGGATGACTATTACTAGATATACCGCTGACCTGGATGGTGAAATAAACAGATATCCATGACCTTGATTAATGCAATATTACAGATATACCCGTGACCGTATGAATGAATATTACAGATATACCATGACCTGGATTGATGAAATATTATAGGAATACCATGACCTGGGATGGAGGAATATTATCAGATTCCATGACCTGGATGGATGAAATATTACAGATATAACCGTGACCCTGGATGGATGAATATTACAGATATACCGTGACCTGGATGGATGCATATATACAGATATACCTTGACCTGGATGATGACTATTACAGATACACCATGACCTGATGGGATGAAATTACAGATATAACCGTGACCTGATGGATAAATTACAGAGATAACGTGACCTGGATGGATAATCTTGAACAGATATACCATGCCCTGGCTGGAAATATTACATATCTACCGTGACCTGGTGGATGAATATTAACAGATATACCGTGACCTGATGGATGATATTCAGATAACCTGACCTGGATGGATGAAATTTACGATATACACATGACCTGGATGATGAATATTACAGACATACCCGTTACCTGGATGAATGCATATTACAGATATACCATGACCTGGATGGATGTATTACAGATATACCATGACCTGGATGGATGAATATTACAGATATACCTGACTTGGATGATAGAACCTTCACAAGCGCAATGTTCTATTGCAAATTCCAATCCCCAAATTGTGCCCTACTGTGGTTAATGAGCTCCTAACAAGACGCATTTACTGACATCAGCGCTCCATATATGTCTGTGCTGTTTGGCTCTGTCCTTAGTTACTTCGTGGGTTGCAAAATGTACAAATCTCCATGTTGCGTTCGTTTTATTAGGCAGGAGAAAAAACCTGTAGAAGGTCCAGGTACACATACATTAAATAACCATCAATAGATACTACGGTAACATTAAACCCATCAATAGCTCTACTAGCAGCATTAACCCATCAATAGGGTCTATCAGACACTTAACCCCTACATAGCTCTACGGAACTTTAACCCTCGTAAGCGTCTACAGAAAACATTTAACCCATCGATAGCTCTACAGAGCATTTAACCCATCAATACTCTAACGATGATCATTTAACCCATCAAATGCTCTACTACAAGCATTAACCCCTCATAGCTCTACAGAGGCATGTACCCCCTCAATTCTCACATAACATTTACAACCATCAATAGCTCTACAGAGCATTAACTCTCTCAATAGCTCTACAGAACATTTAACTAACCCCCCATAGGCTCTACAGACATTAATAACCCATCATAGCTCTACAGAACATTTAACCCATCAATAGCTCTACGAGCATTTAACCCCTCAATGACTCTAACAAACATTTAACCCCCTCACATAGCTCTACAGAGTCATTTAACCATCAATACGTCTACAAAAACAATCTTTACACCCCTCAATAGCTCTATGGAGGCTTTACCCCTCAACAGTTTTACGGAGCTTTAACCATCAACAGGACTAACGTAGAGATGTCCGAAATCTCGAAATCCTGGTCCCTCGAGGATCCGTGAATTTTCGAGAAAAATTAAAACCCATTAAAACTTTCAAATCGAAAATACGAGAATTCGTTCAAAATAACGAGGATTCTGGGAAATACAAAATCTGCGATTTCTCGTATTTTCGAAATATCGAGAATCCCGTAATTTAGCAAAATTTCAAAAAACCGCGTTTCGAAATTTCGGAAGGCAAACAAAAAACCCGAAAATCCGCAATCATCCGCCATTTGCGAACGAGGTAATTCTGCGCGCGGATCCGCGTTTCGCGATCCGCCACTGGGCAATCACTAACTCACACAGAGCATTTACCACCTCTCAATAGCTACTACAGATACATTTACTACCCCTCAATAGCTCTACACGAGCATTTAACCCACAATAGCCTCTACGGAACATTTAACCCATCAATAGCTCTACGGAACATTTAACCCCTCAAATAGCTCTACAAGCATTAACCCCCTAATAGCTCCAGATGCATTTAAAACCCCTCAATAGCTCTACAGAGCATTTAAAAACCCCTCAATAGCTGCTACAGAGCATTAACCCCTCCAAGTACTCTACAGAGCATTTAAAACTCCCCAATAGCTCTACAGCATTTAAACCCCTCAATAGCTCTACAGACATTAACCCCTCAATAGCTCTACCGAGCACTTTCCCCAATGCCCATCTTAAAATCTCATCGCTCTACAGAGCATTCTAACCCGCCTCAATAGCTCTGAACGCACATAGCATTACCCCTTCTCAATGAGCTCTCACACAGAGCATTTCAACGCGCCTCAATATCTCTACAGAGCATTCTAACCCCTCATATAGCTCTACACGAGCATTACTCTACCTCCCCTCCATACTTATGCTCTAACAGAGCGATTTAACCCCTCAAATCTCCACGATATGCATTTAACCCTCAATAAAGCTCTAACAGTAGCATTACCCCTTCAATAGCTCTACAAGCATTTTAACCACTCTACTACAGCAAACCCTCAAGCTCCACAGAGCAATTAACCTCTCAATAGCTCCACAGAGCATTAACCCTCTCATAGCTCTACGAGCATTTTACCTCTCAATAGTCTAACAAAGCATTTAACCTCCTAATAGGTCCTACAAGCTTGTAACCTCTCAATAGCTCACACGAGCATTAACCTCTCATATTAAGCAATTCCTTAAGCACCAGAGCATTTTAACCTCTCAATAGTCTACAGAGCTTTAACCCATTCAAAGGTCTACAGAGCTTTAAACCCTCAATAGTCTACGAACATTTACCCCTCAATAGTCTACAGAGCATTTACCATCATAGCTCTACAGCATTAACCCCAATAGCTTCTACAGACGCATTAACACCCCTCAAAGCTAAGAGAGACCCCCAGTATTTGTCTTACCAGAGAGCTGTACCCCTCAATAGCTCTACCAGGCATGTAACCCCGTCAATAGCTCTACAGAGCATGAACCCCTCATACTCTACAGAGCATGTAACCCCGTACAATATCTCACAGAGCAGTACCCCTCAATCTCTACAGAGCATGTAACCACCCATAGCTCTACATAGCATGTCCCCTCAATAGCTCTACAGGCATGTAACCCCTCAATAGCTCTCAACAAGCAAGTACCCCTCATAGCTCTACAATGAGCAAGGTACCCCTCAATACTCTCTACAGAGCATGTACCCCTCAAGATCTCTACAGAGCATGTAACCCCTCATAGCTCTACAAGACATGTACCCCTCATAGCTCTACAGACTGTTAACCCCTCATAAGCTCTACAGAAGCATGTAACCGCTCAATAGCTCTACAGAGCATGTTAACCCCTTCAATAGCTCTACTACGAGTCATGTAACCCCTGCAATACTCTACAGACATGTACCCCTCAATAGCTCTACACATCCCCAAGTTAAGGCATGTAACCCCTCAATAGCTCTACTGAGCCCCATGTAACCCCTCAATGCTCTACACGATCATTTAAAACCCCTCAATAGCTCTACAGCATTTAACCCCCAATATCTCTACAGAGCATTTAAACCCCTCAATAGTCTCTACATAGCATTTAAACCCCTCAATGCCCAAGCTTACCTACTCTACAGAGCATTTAACCCTCAATAGCTCTACAGAGCATTTAAAACCCCTCACTAGTCTACAGATCATGTAAACCCCTCAATAGCTCGTACAGAGCATTTAAAAACCCCCTCAATATCTCTACGAGCATTTAACCTACCCCTCACAATAGCTCTACAGAGCATTTAACCCCTCAATGCTCTACATAGCCATTTACTCAGCATAGCTGCTACAGAGCATTTAACCCTCGCAAAAAAAAAAAATAGGGTAGAAATAATCTGTTTGGTGATGTATAAATCAAGTCGCCATCCTAATAATGACCACAGACACCGGGTTTAGTATCATCGCTATGTGTCTTTCGCTCCCTTTTCTCTCTCCGAAGCTCCTTTCATTCAGACATTTAAGGGGTGTACAGAGTTGATGGGAAATCATGATACTGTGTAACCGTTGTGTTTGGTGAATATCCTACATGTTATGGATCCGGTTACTGCCTTCCTCTTGATTATACTTCAAGTGTGTTTTAACTGAAATCAATATAAACTAATCCCTGGAACATGAAACTAGATACGGGCTTGCTTGAAAGAACCTGTTGTGGTTTTCCTCCCATAGAACTATTCATACACCAAGTTACTTTCCTCAGTGAATATTCCCTACAACCATTCAGTTCTCTTTCATGCGCCAGTACTGTTACACTTAAATATTAATTTACTCTAGACCGCGATGAACCAATCTAGATAGAAAGTTTTACCTTGTCGCCTGTAGAACTGTGATACAATAGTTGCACAGTTCTGCTTCTTCTTTTCCATTGGCCGCCGCGTTTGGGGGTTCCTTGTTCCCCAGGTGTATGATGCATCGTCTGTATACAGGTAAAGTAATCTTGATAGATTTATTTTGTCCTTTAATATGTCAATGATGTAGTGAGCAGGCCTCATGAACAATGTCTTATGGCTAGTAGGATGGTATATATGATAGGCAAGGTAACACTCCAGGAATGTCCACCCCACCGTACTCATTCTGACCATCTCAGTAGACCTTAGTGTATATTGAGCATCTTCTATTGCCTGATTGAAACTGGCCATGTTCTGTATCCCAAGCTCTTCATTTTATGGCTTATCCTAAACATTTGATGGGACGTCAATAGGGTGTTTAAGGTGATAACCATTTTCTTACACCTAAATTAAATGTACTTGAGTTTTCTTTCGTTCTTCCCCTTCTTGGGACCATCGTTGTCTTGTATCTTCCCCAAGTAGGTGAAAAGAGGGCAACTTAAGGAACAAGTTTAATCCGGTTGTTAGTGTCTTTTCATTTCCCCTAAATCTGCTGAAACATCTTGGTCACTTTATGGAAAATCTCTCTGATCTAGATTGATCTTGTCCATGTGGTTTCAAGTTACATCAACATCCTATCAGATCGCTGGCTTCTGCCTCTTCACGCGATACAAAATGGCCGACCTGTCCTGTGTTTGTTGGCTTTGGAGAATTTCTCTGGGCTAACTAAACGCGAGACGATTGCTCGACCTGGGCACATTTTCCATCGTACCAACACTTTGGGCAGAAGCCTCTTAAATGAGATTTATTAGCAGCGGGTAGATATTTAGAAATGCCAACCTGTGGATGGTTGCCCTGTAGTCCCCTTGCTATTTCTCGCGTATAACCATCATTATGATCTCTTTATAATAATGAGTCCCAAGGAAATGAACATTATGTATGAGCAGCACTGAATCATTATAAGGACCATTTCACGTTGTTACCATTTAAGAGACGGTAACAATCAAGCGCTTATATCATATTAGGTAGGGGACATACATTGGTTTTAATGCGGGGCATAACTAACCAGTTATGAGAACCAATCTTCTTATTTTTCCTATGACACATAGAAGCTCCTACCATAAAACCACTGTGGGATGAAGCCCTCAAGAGGGGCCCCATTATTTTGCTGGGGGCCCCAGTGATTTCCTAGTTAAGCCACTGTTTAAAACCTGTATTAACTGCACACTGCTTACTCTATATGGCTACTTACCGGACGGGTACGTAGACTGTTCCAGCGCTTGTTGAATAATGTCATTCATTAAATAATTCACATTCATGTCTTGCTGACCTTGCTCGGTAGTAGAGGATATTTCACTGTCTGCATCCACTGAGCAAGTAGTAGTACTGCTCCTACAATTGTATGCAATTAACCAACCCGTTTCTTATTTGTATCGTATATAAAATGATTTACCCTGCTGACGGAATGTATATTTTATATTATCCCACCATGCCGGCTGTGAGCAGTTTGTACCTGGAATTACTAGATCGTTTGGCAGCAAATATTGTTTGGTGGGAAATTCGTTATCTCTGGCATTGTTGGGCATGAGAAACTGATACTAAAAATAGACCAGTTTTCCTTAAGGGCTAGGCCACCACTAGCGTGGTTTTCCCCGTTTTTGCGCACCGTTTCGCGATCGCGATTGTCGCACTAGCGATTTTCGCTAAAATGGAAATCGCGGGAACGCATTCCCAAATTCCCTCGCGATTGTCCGATCCGCATGGCGATTGCGCGTCCGTTCGCGTTTTGGTAACGCACTGCGTTCACCATTTTTGGTGCGTTAACGCGCGTTTTCCATCACCGAAATGGGCAAAAACGCATCGCAAAACGCGAACGCACAGGCGAGCACAGCCCCAAGAAAAGCGCACACAATCGCGTGCGATAACGCCCGCGATTTTGGTGCGATTCCTTCGTGGTTGTATTGTGGCCTGCAGCCTTATTTGGGAAGCGACCGAGCCTATGGATTTGACTATCCCGGCCATGCTGACTTGTGATTGGGTTTACGCCTGCGTGCATTTTTAATTACAAATAATTAAACACTAAATTGACACCTAAAGCAGACAAGAAAATGATCAGTGCCCATTGTAGTGACGATCGGCAATGTTTAAAATGAATTACAATCCCAGCATCCCCTGACGTTGAAATCGTTAACCCTGCCCAATCTAACTACTTTGACTGTGATCCTTTAAAAACCGTGACTGTATTTTCTAAAAACCCCACTGACGGAAATATAAGAAAAATCTCGCTTGTAATGTACCTCGTACCCGGGCGCCATAACAGGAAACAATGACAAGGGGGATCCGTGTTTCCCGTGAGTGAAATTTTATTAGGGTCGACACGTGATAAATTTCGCCTGCCACAAGCTCTTCTACTTATCAGAACATCTTGGGCATTGGATATCCCATGGGGAAATATCGTTTTCAATCCTCGCCATGCTGTTGCTTGAACGCTCGCGCTGACAGGCCGTCCTTCTGTTTGGGATGTCCCGTCCGTGGACCTTTCATTATCTATTCTATCAAAATAAACTCAACGCACTGGCACTGACATCGGGGATCTTGGCTAGATATAAAGATATTAAGTAAGCAAGACTATAAAAAGCTTTGGATTCTTCTATATAATATGGTACTTGGGAAACCCCAATTATTATAATCCCATTATGGATATTTTTTGGTTGTTAGAGATTCGCGAACTCGCAAAATCCGGTCCGCTCGAGGTCGCGAATTTTTCGAGAAAATTTGAAATCCTCGATGCGGCCCCATTAAAATGAAAAATATCCTCGAGAGTACGAACATCCTCGTATTTCAAATTTTTCGAAACGGGTCGGCTCGGAAAAGTCAGAAGCGGAACTCCGGAAAATCCACCATATCCGCCGTTTCGCGAATGAGGGAAATCCGCCGCGATCCGGTTTCGGAAGCCGCGTAATCGGGCATCAACTATGGTTGTGGGAAATTTAGAAATATGTACCAGTACGTGTGTCTTCCTCACTTATATATATTATAATTTGATTATTATTGTGGATTTATATAGCGCCAACATCTTTCCGTTAGCGCTTTACAATTCCATGTATACATTACATCCGCCCTGCCCCGAAGAGCTTACATCTAAGCACATTATTTGGACCACTACAACCTCATCCATATGTCTGTATGCATTGTGGGGAACGGAGTGCCCGGAGGAAACCCACGCAAGCACGACATTTCCAATTAGCAATGCGCCAAGATTTGGCACGGCAAAATCCACTTAACCTAATTGGATTTTTAATTGTACCGGCATGAATTAGTACAATTCTGTAATCAACACCGTCTTCCGAAAGTTCTGGTGATCTGTGAATTCTGATGTCTGGGTGTCCCTGCACTCCGTATCAATAACTTTGGGACCGTTCGTATATTGCGAGAAAGCTAAGCGTAAATTGCCATCATTTTGGAGGACTTTAAAGATCCCCAAATGTTCATTTGACCTGCTAACAAATCTAGCGCAAAATCATCTCATAGTTTATTTGCCATGCTTGCACAATTACAGATATTTTGCAAAATCTTGGTACCCAATAGTGCATTGTTAGTAGTGATTTGGCCTTATTTTCTCTGGTTTGTGCACAGGAATATTGTTCTCCCTGTTCGGAATCTTTGTTTTCCACTTAATTAAAGGAACCCATTCTGTTGTCTCAGCTCCCACCCCACCTCCAGTCTGGGATTTATCCAATGGGAAAACAAAAACAAAGTTTTTATGCATGGTTAGGCCTGAGACCAAATTGGGGGTGGATGCAACAAGCCGTCCAGTTTGTCCTTATCTGGCTATTGTATAGACACAAATACTTCAATATCGTAGAAAATATTGTTTATAAACTGGATTCAATGTTTTTAATCTCTTAATGGTGACAACCAGACCTTTCTAAATAAAATCACCACAGACAGTTCCGGCTCGACAGCCCGTATACGGGTATAGAGCAATGAGGATGAATGTCTATTGACCGCAGGCTCCTCGGGATGTGTTATTCTTGTGGTTCATGTTTTG
Organism: Hymenochirus boettgeri; assembly: GCA_019447015.1. NCBI lineage: Eukaryota > Metazoa > Chordata > Amphibia > Anura > Pipidae > Hymenochirus > Hymenochirus boettgeri. The sequence continues at coordinate 181,260,374 of CM033469.1, read as the reverse complement.
GATTTTGATGGTTTGCTTGTCTCAAGCCAACTCACACTTTGCTTTCATCACATGAAATACCGGAAGATTCAGGCTGCGGAACACTTAAACATTGTAAGCCGCCAATATTTTCCCATCAAAAAATCTTTTCTATGCAGTAATTATAGAACTTATTGTTATTTATTATAGTCATGAATAAATCGATACAAGACTTTTGTGCAAATGTTTGCAGTTCCCTTCTGCTACATACACAAATAGTAAATACATAGAAACCATCAGTTGATAAAAACGAACGTCTATCCCGTTAACCTTCCCTTTAAACCCTAACCTAACGGTTCTCATCTCGAGAAAGGCAAAAAAAAACCCCCAGCTAATATGTTAGCAAAAAATCCTTCCAACTCCAAGGGGCAAGCAAGTGTAACAAACCAGAACTACAGTATATGTATTAACTACCAGTAAGTCTCAATATATATCTAGTATCCCTTACCACCGACTACAGTATATGTTTACACCAGTACATTCTCAATATTATATGTCATCCCGTACCAACCAGAACTACAGTATATGTATTAATAACCATTAATTCTCATATATATCGTATCCCCGTACCAACCAGAACTACAGTATATCATTAATACCATAATTCTCAATATTAATATAGTTCCGCTGTACCCACCAGAACTACAGTATATTGTATTACTAGCGGTAATTCCAATATTATATAGTATCCCTTGTCACAACCCAACTAAGTATGTTATTAATAACCAGTATTCTCAATCATATATACTGTACCAGAGTTAGAGCTAAACTCCTACCGGATCCTATAAGTCAGGTAGCTAACATACCTGTTTGTAAATGGTTTTCTCTCTCTCTCTCTCATGCTTGTGAAGGTTCTCATTCATCCAGGTCATGGTATATCTGTAATATTCATTCATCCAGGTCATGGGTATAATCATGTAATAATTCATTCCATCCCGGTCAGCGGTATATCTGGTAATATTCATCATCCAGGTCACGGTATAAATTGTAATAGTCATTCATCCATGTCATCGGCTATTCTGTAGTATTCAATTCATCCAGGTCATGGTATATCTGTATAATATTCATCCTCCAGGTCACGGTATCTACTGATTCATCCATATTATCGTATTGTCTGCCATCCAGTCACGGTATATTCTGTATATTCACATCAGTCTACGGTATTCGATTCAGCGGTATATTCTGTAATATTCATCCGCTCAGGTACTTAGGTATATTCATTACGTCACAGTATTCGTATATCATCCATCCAGGTTCACGGATATCTGTAATATTCATCCATCCAGGTCACGGTATATATGTAAATTGCATCATCCAGGCAACGGTATATCTGAATATCATCCATCCAGGTCACTGTAATATCTGTAGATATTCCATCCATCCAGGTCACGTATATCCGCTTGGTAATTCATCCATCCAAGGTCACGGTAATCTCTGTAATCTTCATCCATCCAGGTCACGGTCATATCTGTAATATTCCATTCTCCAGGTCCCACGGTATATCTGTAAATATATTCATCCAGTTCACGGTATTCTGTAATATTCATCATCCAGGTCACGTATGTCTTAATTCATCCATCCAGGTCCGGTATATGTCTGTAATATTCTACCATCCAGGTCACGTATATCCTGTAATATTCAGATCATCCAGGTCACGGTATGCATCTGTCCAATCATTCATTCATCCGGTTCACGGTATATCTGTAATATTCACTTCATCCCAGGTCAGGATATATCTTATATATCATCAGTCAGTATTCATGTTCTCACCGGTCATGGTAGTTCTGTAATATTCATTCATCCAGGTCACTGGTAATACTGTAATATTCATCCATCCAGGTCACTAGTATACTCTGTAGATTTTAATTCCATCCAGGTCATGGTATATCTGTAATATTCATTCATCCAGGTCCATGGTATATCTGTAATATAATCCAATCCATCAGGTCTGGTAATATTCTTAATATTCATTCATCCAGTCACGTGATATCTCGTAATATCATTCATCCAGGTCATGTAATATCTGAATATTCATCTCCAGGTCATGGTATAATCTGTAATATTCTTCATCATCCAGGTCAATGTATTCTGTTTGTATTTCAATTAGATAACTGACTTGAATGTAGATGTTGAAGACGTTTCGCTAGTCATCCGACTGGCTTTCCTCAATTCAGACTGACTCTGTTAAAGAATCTGTGGCAATTAATGTAACCCTGGAAAATCCCCACATTGCAAGTCACCTGCCAGGTTTTAAGGGTGTGTTTGGATAGTGGCTAGAGGTGTTATAGGACGCCCCAGGAAAGTACGGTGTTAAAACAGCATTGTACATGGCAGACACAGTTGTGTCGAACGCCCCCCACCTCATTTAGGCTGGGTTTCTTTATTTTCACATAAATGGCCTCCTTAACACCTGCTGTGAAGGTTCAGACACACTGGTTCACAGATATGTGGAATGACACCTGGGTTAAATCCACCAGAAGAAGTACAATCTTTTCACAGAACACAATTAATGCGGTAGACCAAAACATCAAATGTACCAGGGAAGATACAAAACAACACACGGGCTTCCTGGACTGCCTTGTAAGAATCAGGGCAGAAGGTAAACTGGAAGTTAGAGGGTTCACAAAACCAACACACAACGATCGTATTTGGATGTTGACTCCCACCACCCTTTAGAATCACAAGCTGGGGTCATCAGAACCGCTTGCAACACAGAGCCGAGAACATCCCCACTAGCACAGGCTAGAACATCCCACTAGCACAGATCGCTAAACATCCCCACTAACACATAGCTGAGAACCTCCCCACTAGCAACAGAGCTGAGAACACCCCCACTACACAGAGCTGAGTAACATCCCCACTAGCACAGAGCTGGAACATCCCCCACTAGCACAGAGGCTGAGAACATCCCCATAACACAGAGCTGAGAACATCCCCACTCGCACAGAGCCGAGAACTCCCCACTCAGCCACAGAGCTGAGAACATCCCCACTGCCACTAGCACAGGACCATGAGAACATCCCCAGTTACTAGCACAAGCCTAGAACGTCCCCACTAGCACAAGAGCCGGAACGTCCCCACTAACACGAGACTGAGAACCATCCCCCTAACACAGAGCCGAGAACATCCCCACTAGCACAGAGCTGATAACATCCCACTAACAACAGAGCGAGAACATCCCCACTAACACAGACTGAAACATCCCCCCTAACAACAAGCCCGTAGAACATCCCCACTAACACCAGACGGAGAACAATCCACACTAGCACGAGCTGATAACATCCCCATAGCACAGAAGCCGAGAACATCCCCCCTAACACAGACTGATAACATCCCCACTAACACAGAGCTGAGAACACTCCTCACTAACACGAGCTGAGACACTCCTCACTAACACAGAGCCGAGAACATCCCCCAACTAGCACAGTGGCGAAGGCTAAAGAAATGAAAATCTCATAGGAGCCCTTAACCTTGTTATATCCAGACTGGGCCTTTGTCAAAGAAGGAAGAAAAGAACAACGAATACCAACAGTGAAGGGAAACAGCAAGACCAGGATGGACAGAACATGTGTCATCCCCTATGTCGCAGGGGTCTCCGGAAATTAACACGTCTCCCCTGGTCCTGCTTAAACCGAACAACACACCTGAGGCACCAATTGGTAATCATTCGAAAGACCAACCGAAACACAAGATAAGCGACTCATCTACGCAGTGCAGTGCAGTGAAAGCAGTGACATCATATATGCAGGCATGCAGTGAAGGAAATGTCTCGGATTGTATGTGGGGGAGACCAAACGCAACTGCACTCACAGCACGTAATGGCCCATCACAGAATAGAGCCATTCCTCGGTTAGGACTCACCGTGTACCTCATCTTAAGGATAAGGTACATCACCTTTGAGATTGTAATGTTAACCATATTGCAAAGGACGGTGACTGGTTCAAGAGAGGTGTTGAAGGAGGCCATTTATGTGAAAATAAAGAACCAGCCAATAAATAGAGGTGGGGGTTCGACAACCAACTGTCTGCCACTGTTACAATGCTGTTTTGACACCTTACTCTGGGCGTTCCTATAACACCTCTTACCACTATCCAATCACACCCTTAACACCTGGCCTGTGCTATTGCCTAATTGGGATTTTCCAGGTACATAATTGCACACGTATTCTTACAAGTCATTCTGATTGAGAAAGCCAGTCCGGATGACTACGCGAAACCCTTTCAACAAAACTTCAAGTCCGTTGATCTAATTGAATACAACAGATATCCATGACCTGGATGGATTGAATATTCAGATATACCATGACCCTGATGATAAATTGTACGATATACCATGACCTGATGAATGAATTTACAGATATAACCATGACCTGGATGAATGAATATTACAGATTACTTCTGACCTGGATAGAATAATATACAGAGATACGTGACCTGGATGGAGAATATTACAGATACCTTGACCTGGATGGATACTATTACAGCATATACCAGACCTGGAGGTAATGCATATTACCAGATATACCGTGGACCTGGATGGATTAATATTACAGATATACGTGACCTGAGATGGAATGAATATTAACAGACTATACCGTGACCACTGGATGAGAATATCAGATATACCGGAACCTGGATGGATGAATATAATAACGCCCTATGATTAAATACAAATCGTGACCTGGGATTGATATTACGATATACCATGTAGGATATCAGATATAACCGTGACCTGGATTATGAATATTACCAGATATACCGTGACCTGGAGGATGAATTTACAGATATACCGTGACCTGGATTGATGAATATTCCAGATATACGCTGACTGGATGGTAGAATATTACAGATATACCGTGACGCTGATGGATGAATATTACAGATAGCGCTTGATGAGATTACGATTACGTGACCTGGATATTATGTACAATTACCATGACCTGGTGATAATTTACAGTACGGAACCTGGATGGAATAATATACAGATATACCGGTGACCTGGTGATGAATATTACGATATACCGTGACCTGGATGATGAATATTACAGATATCCCGTGACCTGGATGGATGAATATTACAGATATACCGTGACCTGGGTGACTTAGATTACCTTGATGATAATATATACAGATATACCCGTGACTGGATGTGAAATATATAACCGTACGAATAATATAACCGTAACTTACCTTGATGAATGAACTATTACAGATAACCGTGACCTGATGAGATGAATAGGTACAGATATACCGTGACCTGGATGATGAATATTACCCAATATATACCGTGACCTGGATGGAGAATATTACAGATCTACCGTGACCTGGATGGATGATATTACAATATACCATTATGATAGAATTCACAAGTTGACCTGGAATGGATGAATTTACAGATATACCGTGGGACCTGGATGAATGATATTAACAGATATACCATGAACCTGGATGGATAATCTTACAGATAATACCGTGACTGGATGATGATATACAGATAACCGTGACTGTGATTAAATATTACAGATATAACGCTGACCTTGGATGGATGAATATTACAGATATCCATGTTAACCTGGATGATGAATTTACAGATATCCTGATACCTGGAATGAATGAATATTAACAGATATACCATGAGACTGAGGTGAACTATAGGACTGGATGGATATCTTTACAGATATACCATGACCGTGGATGAATGAATATTACAGATATCTCTGACACCTGGATGAGGAATATTACAGATATACCATGACTGGATGTATGAATTTACAGATAACGGTATGACCGTGGATGAATATTACAGATAATACCATGACCTGGATGGATGAATATTACAGACTATACCTGACCTGGAGTGAATGAATATTAAAGATATACCGGTGACATTGATCCTGTACTGTGATGAATAAGATATATTACCTGAGAATGAATCCCGTCATGACCCTGGATGGATGAATATTCAGATCTACCATGACCTGGATGAATGAATATTACAGATATACCCTGACCTGGATGGATGAATATTACAGATATACCATGACCTGGAATGGAATGACTATTACAGATATACCTTGACCTGGATGGATGAATATTACAGATATACCAGACCTGGATGAATGAATTTACAGATATACCGCGACCTGGATGGATAATATTACAGATTACATGACCTGGTTAATGAATATTACAGATACCGCATGGAACCGTGAATGATGAATATTCAGTATATACCGTGACTGATGGATAATATTACCACATGTGTTTATATATTACTACGTTCATTCTCCCTAATCAGTCACCACCCTGACCGTAATCAGGATTAAAAATCCAATAAACCAGTCTTTTGTTAGTTGTTATTAGATTCTAAACAGGACCATGGGCTATTTTCTAGATAGAGATCAGCTGATGATTAAAAAATGCCAAACATTGACGGTTGTCTGAATAACCTCATTACTTTGGTTCCGTTCAGCCCGGAGCTTTATGAAGTTGACTTGTAATGTTCTTTTTCCCTGACCGATGTACATACAATATACTGAAACCTCCTACAGTGACTTCTGAATACGAGTCCTACGACTTACCTTGGGCTTTCTTTTATATCTGGCCTTCGGCTGAAATATCCTATTGTTCGGTTTTATTATTAAGTTGAAGAAATGAAATGATAGTATAATTTTGAGTAGTTATTCTGGGTTTGTTTATTTACCCTTTAACCTCTATATAAAGTTACCATTACAACAATCATTGGTAGGCCAACCAACAGATCATTTCTGTATATTCTACGTATCCAACGTAAGGCTATTGGCCATTAGGTCTATAGAAAGTCTTCATGATTAAATAGACTAAAGATGGTGGGAACCTTCTTGTAACCTTCTGATGTTCTCCGTGTTGTAATAATGGAATTGTTCGACCGTCTATTTCTGATGATTATCCTTCCAGTTTAAAACCCCCAGAGAGATTATAGAACATTCCCTGGTGGGTTGTTTAGACCTCCTTGGTCCTCAAACTAAAAATGTCTACACATCCACAAAATCTAAATTGTGTTACAATGCGAGAGTAAGCCTGTGTTAATTATAAAGACATGTGTGGTGTTCATACTGCCATTTCCACCCAGGTTATTATAACCTTTGTGTCGTATTCACGGGGATCTGAGCAAATCTCTGGATTTTCAGGCTTCGGTTTTAAATGGGGCCAAGATGTAGATTTATAGAAGCAACAATCGATAGATGTCGTAAGTCATTAGGGCAAGATGGCTGGATACATATAACCGGAGTAGTAAGGAACCTTATCTAGAATTAAAAAATTATTTTCAGTAAAGTATTTCCTTCCTTTAATGAAATTTATGTTTCTGTTGAATGACATTGAAAGACCAGGTAAATTTCTATGTTCGTTGACTGACACGTATTTCCATTCGCGCATGCGTATTTCAGCCGGGTACCAATTCTCACGGAATGTCTCTTTTCTATTTTGACAGTGGGAGCTGCTATGTTCTCGATCCTCACGTTAACGTTCTTTCTCCACGTTCACCTGTTTTTATTTCTGGTGGAAGTTCATAACGACTACAAGGAATTTAACTGTGAGTAATTGGGGTCATTTATGTTGGGTTTGGTTTGGAAATACAGAAAGTAAAAAGATTCTAGCACGGGAGATTCAATAAAGTTCTTATCGTTAAAAATGGTGCTAATTTTGCCCCAACCAATCAAATGTTAATTTTCAAATGTTAAATAAATCTGATTGGTTGTGGGGCAAAATTAGCACCATTTTAAACGATAAGAACTTTTATTGAATACCCTGTAAGAACCTTAAGCTTGGTGGGGGATAAAAAAAACAAGATTTCATTGGGTTGGTGTTGGAAAGGCAAATATAGCTTGGCACATTGGCGCCGTTATTACACCGTAAAGCCAATATAGCTTGGCACATGGCGCCATTATTACCGTAAAGCCTTGTATAGCTTGGCACATTGGCGCCATTATTACCCGTAAAGCCAATATACTTGGCACATTGGCGCCATTATTACCGTAAAGCCTTGTATAGCTTGGCACATTGCACCATTATTTCTGTAAGCCTTGTATGCTTGGCACATTGGCGCCATTATACCAAAAAGCCTGTATAACTTGGCACATTGGCGCCATTATTACCGTAAAGCCTTGTATCTTGGCACATTATCGCCATTATTACCGTAAAGCCTTGTATAGCTTGGCACATTGGCGCCGTTATTACCGTAAAGCCAAATATATCTGGCACATTGGCGTCGTTATTACCGTAAAGCCAATAGATGAATCTTTTTCCAGTAGTAGGATCTATGGTTTAAAACATTTAAACATCAGGTAACAAAATTCCACGATTTATGGGCTTATAAAACCCAACACAGAAAGACCAATGTGAATATTTGTTTTACTATGATTTAATTAAAGCAGAACTACAACCTCTACTAAGCACGAGATGTCCCCTGGACCCTTCTGACTTACCACAAACGCATCTTTAATAAGTTTTTATTATAGAAACGGGGGTAAAGGATCTGTGTCTTACCTCCCGCTCTTCAATCAAACAATCAGGAACCAGGAGAGAAGGTAAAGAACTTAACCAATCCGCTCACTTCTCCTCTGTGTAGTATGGCAGCTCCCAAAGGACTCTGTCTTCTATTGAAAGTGCAGTGTGCATGCGAATAGACGACAGTCCCTGTCGCTACTGTCCATACTACTGGTCGGAGCAGAGCCGGATTAAAACCAAATATGAACCCCCTAACGTTCCATTACACTATATCGCTATTGTAACTGTCATGTTATTAATAAAGTAAGGCACCACCACACACCCCTCTGCCACCACCGCACATCCCCTCTGGCACCACCAGCACACACTCTTGGCACTACGTACACCACCAGGATGTGCCAGGGGTGTGTCTGGTGGTGCCATGGGATGATCCTGTTTGTACCACCAGCACATCCCCCTCCTCCTGATAACCACCAGACCACAACATTTTGCTTATGCCAGGCTAAATGACTGGTAAATGGTGCCCACAGTGACTGGTATTAGATGCCCACAGTGACTGGTATTAGATGTCCCACAGTGACTGGTAATGATGCCCACATTTGTTTTTGATCTGCAGGGCTGACAACATTGATTTTTGATTAATGAATTGCCAGTCAGAAGGGAGGGGAGGAGTTGTAGGCTACATTCTTGTGTAATGAATGTCCAAGCTTTCCCTGCTATTTAAAGTGACAGTACCTCCTGAAATGTGTTTTTTTTAATGGAATTTTTGGGGGCCTGGCTTCTGGGCCCAGGCCATGGAAAAACCATGTGGCTCATGCCAATGCCAGCAAAAAAAAATTCCTGGCATCAAAACTGCTGCTTCCTCTATAGGGTGCTGCTCTGCAATGTGCTTCAACCCTGCCCTCATTAGAGAGGCAGCCCTGCAGGTTTGGATTCCCCAGACTCAATCCTACTGGCAGGCCTGATAGTCCCTGCCACTGCGCCAGTTCTGGAACCCCCGCACGAGCGCTTCTTCTGGCATGTGCCAGCCGCAAATTGTCCCGATACTTCTGTCCTGTCCTCTATTGTGCAGGCAGCGTTGGTCTCCACCACAATGGGTCCCAACCCAGGCATCACGCAGATCGTATGTTTTTGTAATGTAATATTACAGATATGGGGTATTAGATTTATATGTAATCTTACAGATATGGGGTATTAGATTCCCAATGTCATATTACGATATGGGGTATTAGATTATAATGTAATCTTACAGATATGGGGTATTAGCTACAATGTAATATTACAGAATGGGGTATTATATTCCTCCTGTATCTTCCATCGGGTCATTCGCTTCCCTGTCAATCTTCCCGCTCGGGTATTAGCTTATACATGTCTAATATTATCAATATAGGGGTATTAGATTATAATGTAATATAACATATGGGGTATAGATATAAAATTCAGATATGGGTATTAGATTAAATGACTATTACAGATATGGGGTTAGATTATAATGTCTATTACCAGATATTGGGTATTAGATTAAATGTAATATTAACAGATATGGGGTTCAGATTATAATGTTAATATTACAGATATGGTTATCAGCATTATAAATGTAATATTACAGATTGGGGTATCAGATTATAATGTAATATTACAATTGGGTGTATAGAATATAATGTAATTACAGATAATGGGGTATTAGATTATAATGTAATATTACAGATATGGGGTATCAGATTATAATGTAATATTACACGATATGGGTTTAAAGATTATACTGTCTGTTACAGATCTATGTGGGGTATTAGCTTAGAATGTCAATATCCGAATATGGGGTATTAGATTAGATGTATGTTTCAGATTGGGGTATTAGATATAATGTAATTACGTATGGGGTATTCGATTATATGTAAATTACGATATGGGGTATTAAGATTATAATGTAATATTACAGATATTGGGTATAATGTATATGTAATATTACAGATATGGGGTATTAGATTATCATGTAATTACAGATATGGGGTATTAGATTATCATGTAATATTACAGATATGGGGTATTAGATTATTCATGTAATATTACAGATATGGGGTATTAGATTATATTGTAATATTACAGATATGGGGTATTAGATTATAATGTAATATTACAGATATGGGGTATTAGATTAAAATGTAATATACAGATATGGGATCTTAGATTATAATGTAATATTCAGATATGGGGTATTAGATTATAATGTAATATTACAGATATGGGGTATTAGATTATAATGTACTATTACAGATATGGGGTATTAGATTATAATGTACTATTACAGATATGGGATATTAGATTATAATGGAATATAATTGATATGGGGTATTAGATTATAATGTAATATTACAGATATGGGGTATTAGATTATATGTAATATTACTGATATGGGGTATTAGATTATAATGTAAATATTACAGATCTGGGGTATTAGATTACAATGTAATATTACAGATATGGGGTATTAATTATAATGTAATTTACAGATATGGGGTACAGATTTATAAGTACTATTACAGATATGGGGTTTAATTATAATGTACTATTACAGATATGGGGTAATTAGATTAATAATGTAATTTACAGATATGGGGGGTTTAATTATAATGTTCGATATACCAGATATGGGTATTAGATTAGATGTAATATTACAGATATGGGGTCTTATGAGAACAGTGTAATATGTACAGTATGTGGTATTAGATTACTAATGTAATATTACAGATATGGGGTTTAGATTATAAGTAAATTACAGATATGGGTATTAGATTATAATTAATATTACAGATATGGGGTATATATATGTAATATTACTGATATGGGGTATTAATTATAATGTTAATATTCAGATCTATGGTATTAGATTATAATGTAATTACAGATATGGGGGAAGATATAATGTTATAGAAGGGTATTAGATTATAACCTAATATTACAGATATGGTGGTATTAGATTATAATGTAATATTACAGATATGGGGTATTAGATTAATAATGTAATATTACAGATCTGGGGTTATAGATTATAATGTAATTTACAGATATGGGTATAATTAGATTAATAATGTTAATATTACCAGATATGGGGTATAGTTTTAAAAGATAAAAAAAAAAAAAAAAATATACAAAAAAATACAAAAATAAAAAAAAAAATTAAATACAACAAAGTAAAAATAAGAATATACAAAAAAAAAAAAAACAAAAAAAAAAACAAATAAATGAATATTACAAAAAAAAATTACGAATAAAAAAAAAAAAATCAAAAAAAAAAACAATATAAAAATGAAATAATTAATACAAAAAAAAAAAAAAAGATATGGTTTAGATTAAAAAAACAAAAGGTAAAATTACAAAAAAAATTAGAAGAAATTAACATAATAACAATTATATTAATACATTGATATCGATATGGGGTATTAGTTTATGTATATTACAGATTGGGTTTAGATTATAATGTAATATTACCGATCTGGGGTATTACGATTATATGTAATATTACAGATATGGGTATTAGATTATAATGTCAATATGACAGATATGGGGTATTAGTTATATGTAATATTACAGATATGGGGTATTAGATTATAATGTAATATTACAGATATGGGTATTAGATTATAATGTATATATTTAACAGATATGGGGTATTAGATTATAATGTATATATACAGATTGGGGTATTAAGATTCATGAGATTAGGTTATATTACAGATATGGGGTATTCGATTATAATGTAATATTACAGATATGGGGGTAGTCAGATTATAATGTAATATTACAGATATGGGGTTTAGATTATAATGTAATAATTACAGATTGGGGTATTATCTTATATGTCATATGTACAGATATGGGTATTAATTATAAATGTAATATTACAGATATGGGGTATAGATTATAATGTAATATTACATATGGGGTATTAGATTATAATGTATATTACAGATATGGGTATTCAGATGATAATGTAATATTACAGATATGGGTGTAATTAGATTATTATGTATATTACGATATGGGGTATTGATTATATGTATATTACGATATGGGGTATTAGATTTATTAATATTACAGATTAGGGGTATAATTAATGTAATTTACAGATATGGGTCTAGATTATAATGTAATATACAGCATATGGGTATTAGATTATAAGTAATTACGATATGGGTATTAATTTAAATGTAATATTACAGATAGGGGTTAGATTATAATGTAATATTACCGATATGGGGTATATAGATTATACTGTATATTACAGATATGGGGTATTAGATTACATGTAATATTACAGATATGGGGTATTAGATTAAATGTAAATTTCAGATATGGGGTATTAGATTATATTGTAATATACCAGATCTGGGTGTATCTAGATTATAATGTAATATTACAGATATGGGGTATTAGATTAGCAATGTATAATACAGATATGGGTTATAGATTATAATAGTAATATTTACAGATATGGGGTATAGATTATATGGTTTACTATTACGATATGGGGTATTAGATTTATAATGTAATATTAACAGATATGGGGTATTAGATTATAATGTATATTCAGATATGGGTACTAGATTATAATGTTATATTACAGATATGGGGTATTAGATTAAATTCGTATTTACAGATATGGGGTATAGATTATAATGTAATATTCCAGATATGGGGTTATTAATTATATGTAATATTACAGATTGGGGTATTAGATTATAATGTAATATTACGATATGGGTATAGATTATAATGTATATTACAGATATGGGTTATATAGATTATAATGTATGATTACGATATTGGGGTATTTAGATATAATGTAATATTACAGATAGTGGGTATTAGATTAAATGTAATTTACAGATATGGGGTCTGAGATATCATGTACTATTACCGATATGGGGTATTGACTATAATGTAATATTACAGATATGGGTATTAGATATAATGTAATATTACGATATAGGGGTTTCAGCTTATAATGTAATATTACAGATATGGGGGTATTAGATTATTCATGTATATTACAGATATGGGGTATTAGATTATCATGTAATATTAGATATGGGTTATTATATTATATTGTAATATTATAGATAGGGTTATTATATTATATTGTAATATTACAGATATGGGGTATTGATGAATGTAATATTACAGAATATGGGGTTATTAGATTAAATGTAACTATTACAGATATGGGGTATACTAGATTATAATGTAATATTACAGATATGGGGTATTAGATTATACATGTAATATCAGATATGGGGTATTAGATTCTAATGTAATTACAGATATGGGGTATTAGATTATAAATGTACATATTACAGATATGGGATATAGATTATAAGATTATGATAAGTTTAATTATATGTATTATACATATATGGGGTATTAATTAAAATGTATGCTTGACGATATGGGGTATTAGATTAAATGTATATTACAGATATGGGTGTATAGATTAATGTAATATTACAAGATATGGGGTATTAGATTAAAGTAATATTACAGATATGGGGTATAGTTGATAATGTAATGTTACAGATATGGGGTATTAGATTATAATGTACTATTACAGATAGTGGGTATTAGATTATAATGTAATTTACAGATATGGGGGAATTAGATATATAAAGTAATATTACAGATATGGGTATTAGATTATAATGTAATATTACAGATATGGGGTATTAGATAAATGTACTATTACAATATGGGTATTAGATTATAATTATATTACAGATGATGGGTATTTAGAGTATATGTATTTACAGATATGGGTATTAGATTATATTGTAATATTACAGATGGGGTAGTATAATTAATGGTAATATTAATGATATGGGTATTAGATTTAATGTAAATATTACAGATATGGGTATTAGATTATAATGATATTACAGATATGGGGTATAGATTTAAACCTCGTATTCACACCCTATGGGGTATTAGATTATATGTAATATTACAGATATGGGGGTATTAGATTAGAATGTAATGTTCAGAATGTCGTATTGAAGATTATAATTAATGTTACCGATAGGGTATAGTATATTATGATTGGGTCATAGATTATAATGTAATATTACAGTATGGGGTATTAGATTAGACAGTAATTACCGATATGGGTATATTAGATTAAGAATGTAAGGTTACAGATTATGTGGAGTATTAGATTAGAATGTAATGTTACCGATATGGGGTATTAGATTAGAAGAATTGTACGATATGGGGGTCATTAATTATTACATTACTGTTATTAGTTATTACCGATATGGGGTATTAGATTGCCTGTCAATGTTACAGATATGGTGTATTAGATTATGAATGTAATATTACAGATATGGGTATTAGATTATAATGTAATATTACAGATATGGGGTATTAGATTATAATGTAATATTACAGATATGGTGTATTAGATTATAATGTAATATTACAGATATGGGTATTAGATTATAATGTAATATTACAGATATGGGGTTCTTAGATTATAATGTATATTCAGACTATGGGGTATTAGATTATAATGTAATTACAGATTGGGTATTAGATATAATGTCTATTACAGATATGGGGTATTAGATTATAATGTTCATTACGATATGGGTATTAGATTAAATGTAATATTACAGATATGGGGTATTAGATTATAATGTAATATTATAGATATGGGGTATTAGATTATAGAATTCTAATATTACATGATATGGGGTAATTAGATATTATAATGTAATAATTACAGATATGGTATTTTTATAATGTAATATTACGATATGGGGTATTAGATTAATGTAATGTTTACAGAATATGGGGTATTAGATTAGAATTAATTTACAGATATGGGGTATTAATTATAATGAATATTACAAGCATAGTGGGTAATTAGATTATAATGTAATATTACAGATTGTTATAGTTAGAATGTATTTCAAGTATTGGGGTATTAGATTATGAATGTAATTTACATATATGGGGTATTAGATTAGAATGTAATATTACAGATATGGTGTATTAGATTGATATGTAATATTACAGATATGGGGTGTAGAATTATAATGAATGTTTACAGATATGGGGTATTAGATTATAATGTAATATTACAGATATGGGGTATTAGATTAGTATGTAATTTACAGATATGGGTATTAGATAGAATGTATGTTACAGATATGGGGTATCAGATTCTAATTAATATTACAGATATGGGGTATTCGATTAAATGTAATATTACAGATATGGGGTATTAGATATAAGTAATTTCAGATATGGGTATAGATTATATGTAATTTACAGATATGGGGTATTAATAGTATGTCTATTACAGATATGGGGTCTAGATTATAATGTAACATTACAGATAATGGGGTATTAGATTATAATGTAATATTACAGATATGGATTAGATTAAATGTAATTTACAGATATGGGGTATTGATTAGAATGTATGTTACAGATATGGGGTATAGATTAATGTAATATTACAGATATGGGTATTAGATTATCATGTATATTACAGATAGGGTATTAGTTATACTGTAATTTACAGATTGTATTAGATATGATGTAAATTACATATGGGGTATTAAATTATAATGTAATATTACAGATATGGGTATTAGATTAATATGTAAATTACAGATCTGGGGGTATTAGATTATAATTGGAATATTACAGATATGGGGTTTAGATTTATCTGTAATATTACAAGTATGGGTATACCAGATTAGTAATTAATTTAAGATATGGGTATTAGATTAATATGTAATTTACAGATATGGGTATCAGATTAAATGTAATATTACAGATATGGGGTATTAGATTATATGTAATTTACAGTATGGGTAGTTATTATATTAACTGTCATGTACATGATATGGGTAATTAGATTGATATGTAATATTACAGATAGGGGGTATTAGTTTAATGTAATTTACAGATATGGGGTATTAGAGTTATAATGTAATATTACAGATATGGGAGTAAGATTATGATGTAATATTACAGATATGGGTATAGATATAATGTAATATTACACAGATATGGGGTATTAGATTTAAATTGTAATGTTACAGATATGGGGTATTAGAAGATTAGAATGTAATTACAGATAGGGGTATCAGATTATAATGTAATATTACAGTATGGGGTATTAAGATTATATGTAATATTACAGATATGGGTATTAGATTATCATGTAATATTAACAATATGTGGGTATTAGATTAAATGTATATTACAGATGGGGTATTAGATTATAATGTATAATTACAGATATGGGGTATTAGATTTAATGTAAATTACAGATATGGGGTATTAGATTAATCATGTAATATTCAGATATGGGGTATTAGATTATATGTAATATACAGATATGGGGTATTATTAGAAGTATTTACAGATATGGGGTTAGATTATAAGTAATATTACAGATATTGGGATTAGATTATAATGTAATATTACAGATATGGGTATTAGATTAGATGAATGTACAGATATGGGTTTAGATTAGAATGTAATATTACAGATATGGGGTATTAGATTATAATGTAAGATATTACAGATATGGGTATTTAGATTATATGTACTATTACGATATGGGTATTAGTTATAATGTAATATTCAGATATGGTTTTGATTAGTAATGTAATATTACAGATATGGGGTATTGATTATAATGTAATATACGTATGGTATCTAGATTATAATGTAATATTACAGTATGGGTATTTAGATTATATGTAAGTATTACAGATATTGGGGTTTAGATTATAATGTAATATTACAGATATGGGGTATCATAGATTAGATGTATATTACAGATATGTGGGTATTAGATTCATTACTATTACAGATATGGGTATTAGATTATAATGTAATATTACGATATGGGGTATTAGATTATACTGTAATATTACAGATAGAGGTGGTCATTGAGATTATATGTAAATTAGATTACAGATATGGGTATTAGATTATAATGTATATTTACAGATATGGGGTATCAGATTATAATGTAATATTACAGATATGGGTATTAGATTATATGTAATATTACAGATATGGGGTAATTAGAATATCGATGGAGTATATAATGTAATATTACGTATGGGGTATAGATTATGTAATATTACAGATTGGTTATTAGATAGAATGTAATGTTACAGATATGGGGTTAGATTAGACATGTATATTACGATATGGGTATTAGATTATAATGTATATTACAGATATGGGTATTATTATAATGTATATTACAGATATGGGTATTAAGATTATAATGAAATTACAGATATGGGGTATTAGATATAATAATATACAGATATGGGGTATAGATTATCATGTAATATTACAGATATGGGGTATTAGATTATATGTAATAGTTACGATATGGGGTATTAGATTATAATGTAATATTACAATATGGGGTATTAGATTAGAATTCATGTTCAAATGGGTATTAGATAAATGTATATTACAGATATGGGGGTATTAGATTATAATTAATATTACAGATATGGGGTATCGATTAAAATGTTAATATTAAGATATGGGGTATTAGATTATAATGTTAATACTTACAGATATGGGGTATTAGAATTATGATGTACTATTACGATATGGGGTATAGATATATTAATATTAGATTGGATTTAGATTAATATCATATATGGCGATTGTATTCAATCACAGCATATGGTTGGGATTAGTCCTATATGTGAAATGCAGAAGCTTGGTTCCTAGGAGGATTTCAATGTAGCTTTACTGAGTTAAGGTATTTCAGATTGATATCGTAACACTACCTTAGTCCTGATGATGAGGGACATAGGTTTTTATAAGTAATGCATTACATATTGGGGGACATATACTGAGTTTTAATTTTGTAGTACTTGTGAATGTTAACAACGATATGGGTATTGTTGTAAGTACTATTACAATATGATTCATATTATAAATGTACATTCACCAGATAGGGGTAAATTAAGTTATTAGTTATGGAACCCTTAGCTGTAAATGTCTATTTATAGATATGGTTAGATATAATAAGTTTAGATTCCCGAGTATACAGATATGAATTGTAATTTCACTTGTGGGTTTCAGATTTAAAGATGACAGATTTTTGGGTGGTCATTAATTATAATGTTACCTTCCAGAATAGGGTAAATTGAATCATAACCCATGTCTTAAACTTTACATGGCATTACAGGGATTTCATAAGAGTAAATTTATTGACCAATGGGCGTATATTTGGCCAATTTCATCAGATTGGTTACGATATACATCATTCGAAGGTAACATCATGAATATGTAATGGGGCATAAATTAAATGTTATTACACATATAGCGGGATTAGATTCATAATAAGTTCATTTCCAACCAGATCAGGTATGTTAGACTTATCAAATTAAATTAAGATACTGTGGGAATTAGACGCTTACTAATGTCAATATTCGTATCAGGGTACTTTGTTATTGCTAAATGTGAACTTTAGATCAGGTGTTGCAATATTTGATACAATGTTGTACACATAAATGGCTACAGATTATCTGATAATATACTAGAAGGGTATCAGATTGAAAATACATAATCTTAAGATATGATAAATATAATTTATAAAGATCATGGTGTTGTCTTATATTTATCAAAGTATTTACACTGACCTTGGGTTATTTGATTTATGTCATAGTGTAAGTATGGTTTTATTATACCGATTACATACACGATATGGAGGGTCAATCCCTAGACTGTACTATTACAGATACGGTGTGTTCCTAGAGGTGTAAATGTCATTATTTTCGTACAACTTTTGAGGCATCCTCCTTATATATTACACACAACATGTGTGTACCGGTGGTGGCCTTTCGATTACACCTTTGGGGACATACCTCTGGTATCCCAGACACACTAACGGAAGGGGATTTCCAGGTATAAAACTGCTGGATGTTTAAATCATTTCATTGATCTACCACCACAGTTGAGGTTCCTGTTGGACCATTATGAGACGATGGTTTTTAACAAAATGTCAATTACAAATGGGGGAACCCATTATAAATTGTTTGTATAATTGTTGTAGTGTAAGTTGTGTAAACCAACTCAGGTTTGTGTAGACCTGAACAAATTCACCCAATTTTAATGTCATCCCAAGAAATGTTGCTATGGACACCCTCTCCGTAAAGCTTATACTATTATAACATAAAAAGTTTATCTCCGAGATACCAGGATAATGTTTTTTCCTTGGTGGTTTTAGGGGACATTTTTATTGATGTCCATTTAATAATGTTCCACTTCCAACGAAAATGAATCATAACCAGCCAATGTTTTAGACGCTTTTAGCTTTGCAGTCGTACAGGGGATTTAATAAAGTATTATTGGTTAAATGGTGCTAATTTTGCCCCCAACCATCAATCTTACTGAACTTGAAGCAACATCTGATTGGTTGGGGCAAATAGCACCATTTTACATAAGCAAGGAGATCAATAAAATTCCTTTTTTGCCCCAACCATCAATGTTAGCTTCAAATTAAATAAGATCTGATTGGGTACTCCCTGCTATTCATTATTGTTCCACGGAATACTTTGTTATTGCCTAACATGGACACTTTACCAATTTTTCTGCAATTATTTGAAAGTTAACATTAAATTCTACAACAAATACCTAGAAGATAAATCAAAAAACATAAGCATTAAATAAATTACATTTCAGTAAGATCCAATTTGTTTTTTTGCTTTCAAAGTTTTACACTTGACACTTTTTTTTTGATTCTATGCACAAGTGTAGGCTATGTTTTTCGATTACATACACCTGTTTGGGGGTAACATCCTACTGTATATATATACACACATACCACGTGTGTGTTTACCTAAGGTGTAAGGCTGATTTTTTCGATTACATACACCTGTTTGGAGGGTACATACCTACCTGTATATATACATACACACATACACACTTGTGTTTTACCTAGGGGTAGGCTGATTTTTTTTTCGATTACATACCCTGTTTGGAGGGTACTACCTACCTGTATATATATACACACCTACAACACGTGTGTGTTTACCTAAGGTGTAGCTGATGTTTTTTTCGATTACATCACCTGTTTGGAGGGTACAACCTCCTGTATATATTACCACATACCACGTGTGTGCTTACCTAAGGTGTGAGTGCTGATGTTTTTTCGATTACATACACCTGTTTGGAGGGTACATACCTAACCTGTATTATATACACACATACACACGTGTGTGCTCCTAAGTGTGGAGGCTGATGTTTTTTTCGATTACATACCCTGTTGGAGGGTACATACCTACCTGTATATATATACAACACATACACACGTGTGTGCTTACCTAAGGTTAAGGCTGATGTTTTTTTTTCGATTACATACACCTGTTGGAGGGTACATACCTACCTGTATTATATACACACATACACCGGGGTGTTACTAGGTGAGGCTGATGTTTTTTTTCCGATTACATACACCTGTTTGGAGGGTACCATACCTACCTGTATATATATACACACATACACAACGTGTGTGCTTACCTAAGGTGTAGGCTGATGTTTTTTCGATTACATACACCTGTTTGGAGGGTTACACTACCTAACCTGTATATATATACACCAACACACGTGTGTGCTTACCTAAGGTGTGAGCTGATGTTTTTTCGATTACATACACCTGTTTGGAGGTACATAACCTACCTGTAATCATATACACACATACACACGTGTGTGCTTACCTAAGGTGTGAGGCTGATGTTTTTCCGATTACATCACACCTGTTTGGAGGGTATACTACCTGTAATATATATACACACATACCCACGTGTTGCTTACCTAAGGTGTGAGGCGATTTTTTTTTTCGATTACATCACCCTGTTTGGAGGGACAATACCTACTGTATGATATATACACACATCACACGTGTGTTGTTTACCTAGAGTGTAAGGCTGATGTTTTTTTCCGATTACATACACCTTTTGTAGGGTAATACCTACCCTGTATATATACCACCATACACACGTGTGTGTTTACCTAAGGTGTACAGCTGATGTTTTTTCCGATTACATACACCTGTTTGGAGGGTACATACATACCTGTATATATATACACACATACACACGTGTATGTGTGTACCTAAGGTATAAAGCTGATGTTTTTTCGATTACATACACTGTTTGGAGGGTAACATACTACCTGTATATATATACACCCGTGTGTGTTTTACCTAAGGTGTAAGGCTGATTTTTTCCGATTACATCACCTGTTGGAGGGTACATACATACCTGTATATATACACCACATACACACGTGTGTGTTACCTAAGGTGTAGGCCTGATGTTTTTTCCGATTACATACACCTGTTTGGAGGGTACATACCTACCGTATATATATACACCATACACACGTTGTGTTTTACCAAGGTGTAAGGCTGATGTTTTTTCCGATTACATACACCTGTTTGTAGGGTAACATACCATACCGTATATATATCACACATCAATCAGTTGTGTTTACCTAAGGTGTAAGGGCTGATGTTTTTCATTCATACACCTGTTTGTGAGGGTACATACATACCTGTAATATATACACACTCCACCGTGATGTGTGTACCTAAGGTATAAGCTGATGTTTGTTCGATACATCACCTGTTGGAACATACATCCTGTATATATATACACCCTGGTTTTTACCCCTAAGGTGAAGGGGATTTTTTTCCGATACATACCGCTGTTTTTATGGTACATACATACCTGTATATATATATATCACACGTGTATGTGTGTACCTAAGGTATAAAGCTGATGTTTTTTTTCGATTACATACACCTTTTGGAGGGTACTACATACCTGTATATATTAACACACATACACACTGTGTGTTTACCTAGGTTAAGGCTGATGTTTTTCCGATTACATACACCTGTTTTGGAGGTACTACAGCCTGTTATATATACACACGTGGATGTGTTACCTAAGGTGTAAGCTGATGTTTTTTTGATTACATACACCTGTTTTTGGAGGTACATACATACCTGTACTATATATATACAACCACGCGGTAGTGTGTATAAAGTTCTCCCTGACACACAACCCAACATTTCAAAATAACTTCTAAACTTACAAAATAAAAGCCAATAGTACAAAAAACAAATATACTTCAACATGAAGTGGAATTTTCATCACAATAGAAATGTTTATTAGATTTGAAACCTCACAACACTCACTGACACGCATTGCTAGTGCATTGTGTAACCATGATGTGTTACTTTTCTAATGTGTGACCTCTCAAGCCAACTGCAAAGTTTATACTTTTCTAGTTCCATTAACGTTGGACTTTATATTGATTGGATTTTTATTCCCTTTTATAAACGAAATGTATCTGCAGAGAAAATCAACAACCTTGCTGAATGGCTTTTAAATGCCTGCATCCAGATGGCTGCGACAGATGGTGTGTTCCATAATACATTACCCCAGGCTGTCTCTTTTATGTTTTAATTCCTGCTTTACGCAGTGGTAATGTCCGTCCTGGTCGTTTTCAAGCCGGGCAGAATAGAAACATATTATTCAATATTAATTATGAAAAGGAAAATTTCCTATAACCTATAAAACCATCATTCATCAGTCCAGATGGCCTTTCCCATAGCAGCCGTTCAGTGGGTGCTATTTTGTTGCCTAGAGAGACAATTTCCTCTGTTCCGTGAATACCAACCCAAGGCATCACCCATGGACGTCTTCTAACGGAGACTCGGTGCTAATGAGTTAAAAGCAAAAATTTTCAATGCGAACCAGAAAGGAAAGTGAAATAAAAACTAAAGGAGAACTAAACCCAAATTTCAACACTCTAGAATCTGACATATCCCTCAAAAACACCAATAAACTGTAAAATACAGTATAGCATTAAAGTAAATGTTCCATCGAACAATGGATGAAATAACTGTGTATGTACAGTGCTGCCACACCCCTGATTCTCAGTCACATGCTCCCTTGCCTATTCTGTCCGTAAAATGATTGGCTAGAGGCTACTAGTGGGTGTGACCCACTAGTGGTGTAGTTAGTGTGTGTTTGTGTAGTCCGAGAGACCAGTGTGTAGTTAGTGTGTGTTTGAGTAGTCCGAGAGACACAGTGTGTAGTTAGTGTGTGTTTTGTGTAGTCAGAGAGACCAGTTGTGTAGTTAGTGTGTGTTTGTGTAGTCAGAGAGATACAGTGTGTAATTAATGTGTGTTTGTGTAGTCAGAGACACAGTGTGTAGTTAGTGTGTGTGTGTGTTTGTGTAGTCAGAGAGATACAGTGTGTAATTAATGTGTGTTTGTGTAGTCAGAGACACAGTGTGTAGTTAGTGTGTGTGTGTGTAGTCAGAGAGACACAGTGTGTAGTAAGTGTGTTTTTGTGTAGTCAGAGAGACACAGTGTGTAATTAGTGTGTGTTTGTGTAGTCAGAGGACCAGTGTGTAGTTAGTGTGTGTTTGTGTAGTCAGAGAGATACAGTGTGTAATTAATGTGTGTTTGTGTAGTCAGAGACACCAGTGTGTAGTTAGTGTGTGTGTGTGTAGTAGGAGACAAAACAGTGTAGTAAGTGGTTTTTGTGTAGTCAGAGAGAGACGTGTGTAATTAGTGTGTGGTTGTGGTAGTCAGAGAGACACAGTGTGTAGTAAGTGTGTGTTTTGTGTACGTCAGAGAGACACAGTAATGTATTAGTGTGTGTTTGGTGTAGTCCAAGAGACCCAAGTGAGTAGTTTAGTGTGTGTTTGTGTAGTCAGAGAGACAGTGTGTAGTATTAGTGTGTTTGTGTAGTCCAGAGACACAGTGGGTGTAGTTAGTGTGTGTTTGTGTAGTCAGAGAGACAGTGTGTAGTAAGTGTGTGTTTGTGTAGTCAGAGAGACACAGTATGTAATTAGTGTGTGTTTGTGTAGTCAGAGAGACACAGTGAGTAGTTAGTGTGTGTGTTTGTGTAGTCAGAGAGACAGTGTGTAATTAGTGTGTGTTTGTGTAGTCAGAGAGACAGGGTTGTAGTTTAGTGTGTGTTGTGTATTCAGAGACCACAGTTTGTAATTAGTGGTGTGTTTGTGTAGTCAGAGAGACATGTGTAGTTAGTGTGTGTTTTGTGTAGTCAGAGACACAGTGTGTATTAGTGTGTTTTGTATAGTCAGAGAGACAAGTGTGTAGTTAGTGGTGTTTGTGTAGTCTGAGAGACACAGTGGTGTTGTAAGTGTTGTTTGTGTGTCATAAGCCAGTGTGTAATTAGTGTGTGTTTGTGTAGTCAGAAGACAGTGTGTAGTTAGTGGTTGTGGTTTGTGTTAGTCAGAGACACAGTGTGTAGTTAGTGTGTGTTGTGTAGTCAGAGAGACACAGTGTGTATTAGTGTGTGTTTGTGTAGTGAGAGACGTGTGTAGTTAGTGTGTTTTGTGTATCAGACACAGTGTGTAGTTAGTGTGTTGTTTGTAGTCTCAGAGAGACACAGTGTGTAGTTAGTGTGTGTTTGTGTGTCTGAGAGACCAGTGTGGTTGTAGTGTGTGTTTGTGTATCAGAGAGACACAGTGGTGTATTAGTGTGTGTTTGTGTAGTCAGAGAGACAGTGTGTAGTTAGTGTGTGTTTGTGTAGTCAGAGACACAGTGTGTAAGTTAGTGTGTGTTTGTATAGTCAGAGAGACACAGTGTGTAGTTAGTGTGTGTTTGTGTAGTCTGAGAGACACAGTGTGTTGTAAGTGTGTGTTTGTGTAGTCAGAGAGACACAGTGTGTAATTAGTGTGTGTTTGTGTAGTCAGAGAGACGCAGTGTAATTAGTGTGTGTTTGTGTAGTCAGAGAGACAGTGTGTAGTAAAGTGTGTGTTTTGCTGTCATAGATGACAGTGTGTAGTAAGAGTGTGTGTTTGTGTAGTCGAGACACGTAGTAATTATGTGTGTTTTTGTGTAGTCAGAGACACAGTGTGTAGTTAGTGTGGTGTTTGTGTAGTCGAGACAGTGTGGTAGTTAGTGTTGTGTTTGTGTAGTCAGAGACCAGTGTTGTAGTTAGTGTGTGTTTGTGTAGTCAGAGAGACACAGTGTGTAGTTATGTGTGTTTTGTGTAGTCAGAGAGACACAGTGTGTATTAGTGTGTGTTTTGTGTAGTCTGAGAGACACAGTGTGGTTGTTGTGTGTGTTTGTGTAGTCAGAGAGACACAGTGGTAATTAGTGTGTGTTTGTGTAGTCAGAGAGACAGTGTGTAGTAATGTGTGTTTGGTGTAGTCAGAGAACGCAGTGTAATTAGTGTGTGTTTGTGTAGTCAGAGAGACAGTGTGTTAGTAAGTGTGTGTTGTGTTCGAGACACAGTATGTAATTAGTGTGTGTTTGTGTAGTCAGAGAGACACAGTGTGTAGTTAGTGTGTGTTTGTGTAGTCAGAGACAGTGTGTAGTTAGTGTGTGTTTGTGTAGTCTGAGAGACAGTGTGTTGTAAGTGTGTGTTTGTGTAGTCAGAGAGACACAGTGTGTAATTAGTGTGTGTTTGTGTAGTCAGAGAGACAGTGTGTAGTAGTTGTGTTTGTGTAGTCAGAGAGACACAGTGTGTAGTAAGTGTGTGTTTGTGTAGTCAGAGAGACGCAGTGTAATTAGTGTGTGTTTGTGTAGTCAGAGAGACAGTGTGTAGTAAGTGTGTGTTTGTGTAGTCAGAGACAACATGTAATTAGTGTGTGTTTGTGTAGTCAGAGAGACACAGTGTGTAGTTATAGTGTGTTTGTGTAGTCAGAGACAGTGTGTAGTTAGTGTGTGTTTGTGTAGTCAGAGAACACCAGTTTTGTAGTAGTGTGTGTTTGTGTAGTCAGAGACACAGTGTGTAGTTAGTTGTGTGTTTGTGCTAGTCATAGATGACCAGTGTGGTACGTTTATGTTGTGTTTGTGTCTCAGAGAGACAGTGGTAAGTAATGTGTGTTGTGTAGTCAGAGAGACCATGTGTAGTAGTGAGCTAGTATATAGGATAGTACACTATATAATATGGACACGTACCGTATAGTACACTATAGTATATAGGATAGTACATATAGGTAATGTAACTAAGTATAATAATAAAGATATAGTACAGTCTAGTACACCTAGTATATAGCATAGTACACTATATATATAGGTATAGTCAACTATAGATATATAGGATAGTACACTAATAAGTATAGGATAGTACAGTAATAGTACACTAGTATATCTAGGATATACGTATAGTACACATAGTATCTAGGAATAGTACAGTATCAGTAGACACTATAGTATCTAGGATAGTACACTATAGTATCTATAGATAGTACTACATTATATACATCTATAGTATCTAGGCTAGTACACTTATATCTCTAGTATAGTACACTAGATAGTACACTATAGTATCTAGGATAGTAAATCTAGTAGTACACTATAGTATCTAGGATAGTACACTATAGTATCTAGGATAGTACACTATAGTATCTAGGATAGTACACTATAGTACACTATAGTATCTAGGATAGTACACTATTGTACAATAGTATCTAGGATAATACACTATAGTATCTAGGATAATACACTATAGTATCTAGGATAGTACACTATAGCATCTAGGATAGTACACTATAGCATCTAGGATAGTACACTGTAGTATCTAGGATAGTACACTATAGTATATAGGATAGTACACTATAGTATATAGGATAGTACAGTATAGTATCTAGGATAGTACACTGTAGTATCTAGGATAGTACACTGTAGTATCTAGGATAGTACACTATAGCATCTAGGATAGTACACTATAGTATCTAGGATAGTACACTGTAGTATCTAGGATAGTACACTGTAGTATCTAGGATAGTACACTATAGTATCTAGGATAGTACACTGTAGTATCTAGGATAGTACACTATAGTATCTAGGATAGTACACTATAGTATATAGGATAGTACACTGTAGTATCTAGGATAGTACACTGTAGTATCTAGGATAGTACACTGTAGTATCTAGGATAGTACACTGTAGTATCTAGGATAGTACACTATAGTATATAGGATAGTACACTATAGTATCTAGGATAGTACACTATAGTATCTAGGATAGTACACTATAGTATATAGGATAGTACACTATAGTATCTAGGATAGTACACTGTAGTATCTAGGATAGTACACTGTAGTATCTAGGATAGTACACTGTAGTACACTATAGTATAGTATTTGAGCTTGAATAAAGACATGTCATGTGTCTAGTCCAACCACTGTACTTATACACAGTAATCATTCCAGTCTCTCTTCATATTCAAGCTCCCCCAATCCCCTTATTAATTTAGTTGCCCTTCTCTGAACCCTTTTCATTTCAAAGATGTCCTTTTTGTACACAGGATTCCAAAATTGCACTGCATATTCCAAATGAGGCCTTCCCAATGCTTTTGTTGAATACACACACCTTTTTATACAAGATGGACTGCAATGTAGCGTCTGCACAGGGAACTGGTGACAATTTCAGGGGTACAGGAGCAGTTGGGGGGGGGGGGACGATGAGCCATAGGAAGAAAGAATTTCTCAACTGGGCTACAGATTAAGGCAAGACTTGGGCAAACGACCTCGGCTACAACCCCCATTAGGAATTACTGTATAGTAAGAGACGTGGAATTGACATTCACATCTACAGAACATGAAACGTGGAGTTAAATAACCAATAGAACCCCCTGCTCTCTGTATATAGAACTCTCTGTATATAGAACCCCCTGCTCTCTGTATATAGAACTCTCTGTATATAGAACTCCCTGCTCTCTGTATATAGAACTCTCTGCTCTCTTTATATAGAACCACCTGCTCTCTGTATATAGAACTCCCTGCTCTCTGTATATAGAACTCTCTGCTCTCTGTATATAGAACCACCTGCTCTCTGTATATAGAACTCCCTGCTCTCTGTATATAGAACTCTCTGCTCTCTTTATATAGAACCACCTGCTCTCTGTATATAGAACTCCCTGCTCTCTGTATATAGAACTCCCCTGCTCTCTGTATATAGACTCCTGCTCTCCTGTATATAACTCCCTGCTCTCTGTATATAAGAACTCCCTGCTCTCTGTATAATAGAACTCCCTGCTCTCTGTATATAGAACTCCCTGCTCTCTGTATATAGAACTCAGCTCTCTGTATATAGAACTCTGCTCTCTGTATATAGAACCCCCTGCTCTCTGTATATAGAACCCCCTGCTCTCTGTATATAGAACCCCCTGCTCTCTGTATATAGAACCAACCCCCTGCTCTCTGTATATAGAACTCCCTGCTCTCTGTATATAGAACTCTGCTCTCTGTATATAGAACCCCCTGCTCTCTGTATATAGAACTCCCTGCTCTCTGTATATAGAACTCCACCCCCTGCTCTCTGTATATAGAACTCCCTGCTCTCTGTATATAGAACTCCCTGCTCTCTGTATATAGAACTCAGCTCTCTGTATATAGAACTCCCTGCTCTCTGTATATAGAACCCCTGCTCTCTGTATATAAAACCCCCTGCTCTCTGTATATAGAACCCCCTGCTCTCTGTATATAGAACCCCCTGCTCTCTGTATATAGAACTCCCTGCTCTCTGTATATAGAACCCCTTGCTCTCTGTATATAGAACCCCTTGCTCTCTGTTATATAGAACCCCTTGCTCTCTGTATATAAACCCCCTGCTCTCTGATATAGAACCCCCCTGCTCTCGTATATAGAACCCGCCCTGCTCTCTGTATATATGAACCCCCTGCTCTCTGTATAATATAGAACCCCCTGCTCTCTGTATAATATAGAACCCCCTTCTCTGAAAGACCTCTTGTGTAATATAGACCCCCTGCTCTCTGTGTATATAGAACCCCCTGCTCTCTGTATAATATAGAACCCCCTGCTCTCTGTATAATATAGAACCCCCTGCTCTCTGTATAATATAGAACCCCTGCTCTCTGTATAATATAGACCCCCCTGCTCTCTGTATAATATAGAACCCCCTGCTCTCTGTATAATATAGAACCCCCTGCTCTCTGTATAATATAGAACCCCCTGCTCCTGTATAATATAGAACCCCCTGCTCTCTGTATATAGAACCCCCTGCTCTCTGTATAATATAGAACCCCTGTCTCTGTATATAGAACCCCTGCTCTGTTAAGAACCCCTGCTCTCTGTATATAGAACCCCCTGCTCTCTGTATATAGAACCCCCTGCTCTCTGTATAATATAGAACCCCCTGCTCTCTGTATATAGAACCCCCTGCTCTCTGTATTAGAACTCCCTGCTCTCTGTATAATATAGAACCCCCTGCTCTCTGTATGTAGAACCCCCTCT
Source organism: Hymenochirus boettgeri (assembly GCA_019447015.1). Lineage (NCBI taxonomy): Eukaryota > Metazoa > Chordata > Amphibia > Anura > Pipidae > Hymenochirus > Hymenochirus boettgeri. Next base: position 181,230,567 of record CM033469.1, on the reverse strand, counting down.
CTCTGTATGTAGAACCCCTGCTCTCTGTAGTAGACCCCTGCTCTGATGTAGAACCCCTGCTCTTGTATATAGAACTCCTGCTCTCTGTATATAGAACCCCCCTGCTCTCTGTATATAGAACCCCCTGCTCTCTGTAATAGAACCCCCTGCTCTCTGTATATAGAACCCCCTGCTCTCTGTATATAGAACCCCCTGCTCTCTGTATATAGAACCCCCTGCTCTCTGTATAATATAGAACTCCCTGCTCTCTGTATATAGAACCCCCCTGCTCTCTGTATATAGAACCCCCCTGCCTCTGTTATAGAACCCCCCCTGCTCTCTGTATATAACCCCCTGCTCTCTGTATATAGACCCCCCTGCTCTCTGTATATAGACCCCCCTGCTCTCGTATAGAACCCCCTGCTCTCTGTATAAACCCCTTGCTCTCGTATATAGAAACCCCTGCTCTCTGTATATAGAACCCCCTGCTCTCTGTATATGAACCCCCTGCTCGCTGTATTAGATGTAGGTATAACTAACAAAGGCACCCAGGGAATGTTGGGGTTTGCGTGTCTCCTCTGTTTCATTGAATGAGAACGTTACATTGTGACATGGAAAGTCTTTTTCTGCCTATGGAACCAGATCACAGCATGTAGGAATATAATTGTGATTGTGATCTCACTGCCATATGGCCCTGCACATGTTCCGTAGTCTCTTTTTATATCATTTCTGCAGCACTAACATGAAGAATAATAGGGAGGTGTAGTGTAACTGTATCTAGCTACATTTACCAACATGGATCCAACTGACAGCATTCCAGTCACATGCCAGGTCCCGACTGTTACTAAGGTCATCGTCCAATCATGTTCAGAAATGTTTGGAATTCACACAAGGAAGCATGGGTGGTAGGGTTTAGGTCAACAATAAAGGACCTGAAATACCCCCAACATGGGAGAACTGTAAGATATAGCCTTATAATCTTACAGTTCCAGGGGAAAAGGCCCCAGAATCACACAATGTTGGGATTGTCCTACTTGAAATGCGGGGAGCCTTGGTTCCACCCAATAAGGAGGAGAGATTTCCAGTAAACTGCTGTGAGTTTAAATCAATTTCATTGATCTACCACTAACAGTTGAGGTTCCTGTTGACCATGATGAAGACGATGGTTTTTAACAAATGCAATTACAATTGGGGGAACCATTATAAATTGTTTGTATAACTGTTTGGTAGTGTAGTTGTGGTAATGTGTGAAACAACTCTAGGTTGTGGAGACCTGAACAAATTCAACAATTTTAATGTATCCCAAGAAATGTTGCTATGGAAACCCTCTCCGTAAAAGCTTATGACTATTATAACATGAAATAGTTTTCTCCGAGATACCAGGAGAATGATGTTTTCCTGTGGGTTATTAAGGGAGGACAATTTTATGATGGTCCATTAAATAATGTTTCACCTTCCCAAGGAAAATGAATCATAACCAGCCAATGTTTAGGAAGCTTTAGCTTGCAGTCGTACAAGGGAGATTTATAAAAGTATTATTGGTTGAAAATGGTGCTAATTTGCCCCAACCAATCGATCTTACTGAACATTTGAAAGCTAACATCTGATTGGTTGGGGCAAAATTAGCACCATTTTTAACATAAGCAGGGAGATTCAATAAAAGTTCTAGTTTTGGCCAACCAATCAGATGTTAGCTTTCAAATATTAAATAAGATCTGATTGGTTGACTCCCTGCTAATTCATTATTGTTCCACGGAATACTTTGTTATTGGCCTAACATGGACACTTAACCAATTTGTTCTGCAATATTTTGAAAAGGTTAACAAAATTCTACATCAAATACCTAGAAGATAATAGATCTTAATAACAACATAAGCATTAGAAATAAATATACATTTCAAGTAAAGATCCAATTTGTGTCTTTTGCTTTCCAAAGTTTTACACTTGACACTTTTTTGATTCTATGCACCTAAGGTGTAAGGCTGATGTTTTTCCGATTACAACACCTGTTTGGAGGGTACATACCTACCTGTATATATATACACACATACAACACGTGTGTGTTACCTAAGTGTAAGGCTGATGTTTTTTCGATACATACACCTGTTTGGAGGGTACATACCTACCTGTATATATATACACACATACACACGTGTGTGTTTACCTAGGTGTAAGGCTGATGTTTTTTCGATTACATACACCTGTTTGGAGGGTACATACCTACCTGTATATATATACACAATACACACGTGTTGTGTTACCTAAGGTGTAAGGCTGATGTTTTTTCGATTACATACACCTGTTTGGAGGGTCATACCTACCTGTATATATAACACACATACACACGTGTGTGCTTACCTAAGGTGTGAGGGATGTTTTTTCGATTACATACACCTGTTTGGAGGGTACATACCTACCTGTAATATATACACACATACACACGTGTGTGCTTACCTAAGTGTGAGGCTGTTGTTTTTCGATTACATAACCTGTTTGGAGGGTACATACCTACCTGTATTATATATACACACATACACACGTGTGTGCTTACCTAAGGTGTAAGGGATGTTTTTTCGATTCATACACCTGTTTGGAGGGTACATACCTACCTGTATATATATACAACACATACACACGTGTGTGCTTACCTAAGGTGTGAGGCTGATGTTTTTTCGATTACATACACCTGTTTGGAGGGTACATACCTACCTGTATATATATACACACATACACACGTGTGTGCTTTACTAAGGTGTAAGGCTGATGTTTTTCGATACATACACCTGTTGGAGGGGTACATACCTACTGTATATATATACACACATACACACGTGTGTGTGCTACCTAAGGTGTGAGGCTGATGTTTTTTGATTACATACACCTGTTTGGAGGGTACATACCTACCTGTATATATAACACACATACACACGTGTGTGCTTACCTAGGTGTGAGGCTGATGTTTTTCATTACATACACCTGTTTGGAGGGTACATAACCTACCTGTATATATATACACACATACACACGTGTGTGCTTACCTAAGTGTGTGAGGCTGATGTTTTTTTCGATTACATACACCTGTTGGGGGTACATACCTACCTGTATATATATACACACATACACACGTGTGTGTGTACTAAGGTGGAAGGCTGATTGTTTTCCGATTACTACACCGTTTGTAGGGTACATACCTACCTGTATATATTACACAATACACCGTGTGTGTTTACCTAGGTGTAAGGCTGATGTTTTTTCGATTACATACACCTTGGGAGGTACATACATACCTGTATATATATAAACAATACACACGTGTATGTGTGTACCTAAGGTATAAAGCTGATTGTTTTTTCGATACATACACCTGTTTGGAGGGTACATACATACCTGTATATATAATACACACTGTGTGTCCTAAGGTGTAAGGCTGTGTTTTTCCGATTACATACACTGTTTGGAGGGTACATACATACCTGGATATTATACACACATACACAGTGTGTGCTTACCTAAGGTGTGAGGCTGATGTTTTTTCGTTACATAACTGTTGGAGGGTACATACCTACCTGTATATAATACACACATACACACGTGGTGTTTACCAAAGGTGTAGGGATGTTTTTCCGATTACATACACCTGTTTGTAGGGTAATACCTACCTGATATATAACAACACATACACACGTGTGTGTTTACCTAAGGTGTAAGGCTGATGTTTTTCCGATTACATACACCTGTTTGGAGGGTACATACATACCTGTATATATATACACACATACACACGTGTATGTGTGTACCTAAGGTATAAAGCTGATGTTTTTTCGATTACATAACACTGTTGAGGGTACATACATACCTGTATATATACACACGTGTGTGTTTACCTAAGGTGTAAGGCTGATGTTTTCCGATTACATACACTGTTGGAGGGTACATACATACCTGTATATATATATATACACACGTGTATGTGTGTACCTAAGGTATAAAGCTGATGTTTTTTCGATTACATACACCTGTTTGGAGGGTACATACATACCTGTATATATATACACACATACACACGTGTGTGTTTACCTAAGGTGTAAGGCTGATGTTTTTCCGATTACATACACCTGTTTGGAGGGTACATACATACCTGTATTATATACACACGGTGTGGTGTACCTAAGGTGTAAGGCTGATGTTTTTTGATTACATACACCTGTTTGGAGGGTACATACATACCTGTATATAATTACACACTGTATGTGTGTATAAAGTGTCTCCCTGACACACAAACCCACAATTTCAAAATAAACTTCTAAACTTACAAAATAAAAGCCCAATAGTAAAAAAAACAATATTTACTCAGAAGAAGTTGGAATTTTATCACAATAGAATGTTATTAGATTTGAAACCTCACACACTCACTGACACGCATTGCTAGTGCATTGTGTAACCATGATGTGTTACTTTTCTAATTGTGACCTCTCAAGCCAACTGCAAAGTTTATACTTTTCTAGTTCCAGTTAACTGGACTTTATATTGATTGGATTTTATTTCCTTTTAACGAAATGTATCTGCAGAGAAAATCAACCTTGCGTGAATTGCTTTTTAATGCCTGAACCAGATGGACTGCGACTAGATTGTGTTTCCATAATACATTACCCCAGGTGTCTCTTTTATGTTTTAATTCCTGCTTTACGCAGTGGTAATGTCCGTCCTGTCGTTTTCATGCCGGGCAGAATAGAACATATTATTCATATTATTATGAAAAGGGAAAATTTCCTATAACTATAAAACCATCATCATCGTCCAAGATGCATTCCCATAGAAGCCGTTCAGTGGGTGCTATTTTGTTGCCTAAGAGAGGACAATTCCTCTGGTCCGTGAATAACCAGACCAACAGGCATCCACCATGGACGTCTTCTAACGGAGACTCGGTGCTAATGAGTTAAAGCAGAAAATTTCAAATGCGAACCAGAAAGGAAAGTGAAAGTAAAAACTAAAGGAGAACTAAACCCAATTTAACACTCTAGAATCTGAACATATCCCCTCTAAAACACCAATAACGTAAAATACAGTAAATAGCATTAAAGTAAATGTTACCAATCGAACAATGATGAAATACTGTGTATGTACAGTGACTGGCCACACCCCTGATCTCAGTCACATGCTCCCTTGCCTATTCTGTCCTGTAAAATGATGGCTAGAGGCTACTAGTGGGTGTGACCCACTAGTGTGAGTTAGTGTGTGTTTGTGTAGTCCGAGAGACACAGTGTGTAGTTAGTGTGTGTTTGAGTAGTCCGAGAGACACAGTGTGTAGTTAGTGTGTGTTTGTGTAGTCAAGAGACACAGTTGTAGTTAGTGTGTGTTTGTGTAGTCAGAGAGTACAGTGTGTAATTAATGTGTGTTTGTGTAGTCAGAGACACGTGTGTAGTAGTGTGTGTGGTGTTGTGTAGTCGAGAGATACATGTGTAATTAAGTGTGTGTTTGTGTAGTCAGAGACACAGTGTGTATTAGTGTGTGTTGTAGTAGAGGACACAGTGTGTAGTAGTGTGTTTTTGTGTAGTCAGAGAGACACAGTGTGTATTAGTGTGTGTTGTGTGTAGTCAGAGAGACACAGTGTGTAGGTTAGGTGTGTGTTGTGTAGTCAGAGAGATACAGTGTGTAATTATGTGTGTTTGGTAGTCAGAGACCAGTGTGTGTAGTTAGTGTTGTGTTGTGTAGTCAGAGAGACACAGTGTGTAGTAAGTGTGTTTTTGTGTAGTCAGAGAGAGACAGTGTGTAATTAGTGTGTGTTTGTGTAGTCAGAGAGACACAGTGTGTAGTAGAAGTGTGTGTTTGTGTAGTCAGAGAGACACAGTATGTAATTAGTGTGTGTTTGTGTAGTCAGAGAGACACAGTGAGTAGTAGTGTGTGTGTTTGTGTAGTCAGAGAGACAGTGTGTAATTAGTGGTGTTTGTGTAGTCAGAGAGACAGTGTGTAGTTAGTGTGTGTTTGTGTAGTCAGAGAGACAGTGTGTAGTAAGTGTGTGTTTGTGTAGTCAGAGAGACACAGTATGTAATTAGTGTGTGTTTGTGTAGTCAGAGAGACACGTGAGTAGTTAGTGTGTGTGTTTGTGTGTCAGAGAGACAAGTGTGTAATTAGTGTGTGTTGTTTGTCAGAGAGACAGTGTGTAGTTAGTGTGGTTGGTGTAGTCAGAGAGACACAGTTTGTAATTAGTGTGTGTTTGTGTAGTCAGAGAGACAGTGTGTAGTTGTGTGTTTGTGTAGTCAGAGACACAGTGTGTAGTTAGTGTGTGTTTGTATAGTCAGAGAGACACAGTGTGTAGTTAGTGTGTGTGTTTGTGTAGTCTGAGAGACAGTGTGTTGTAAGTGTGTGTTTGTGTAGTCAGAGAGACACAGTGTGTAATTAGTGTGTGTTTGTGTGTCAGAGAGACAGTGTGTAGTTAGTGTGTGTTTGGTAGTCAGAGACACAGTGTGTAGTTAGTGTGTGTTTGTGTAGTCAGAGAGACACAGTGTGTAATTAGTGTGTGTTTGTGTAGTCAGAGAGACAGTGTGTAGTTAGTGTGTGTGGTGTAGTCAGACACAGGTGTTTGAGTTTAGTGTGTGTTTGTGTAGAGTCAGGAGACACAGTGTGTAGTTAGTGTGTGTTTGTGTAGTCGAGAGACACAGTGGTTGTAGTTGTGTGTTGTGTGTCAGAGAGACACAGTGTGTAATTAGTGTGTGTTTGGTGTCAGAGAGACAGTGTGTAGTTAGTGTGTGTTTGTGTAGTCAGAGACACAGTGTGTAGTTAGTGTGTGTTTGTATAGTCAGAGAGACACAGTGTGTAGTTAGTGTGTGGTTTGTGTAGTCTGAGAGACACAGTGTGTTGTAAGTGTGTGTTTGTGTAGTCAGAGAGACACAGTGTGTAATTAGTGTGTGTTTGTGTAGTCAGAGAGACGCAGTGTAATTAGTGGGTGGTTGTGTAGTCAGAGAGACAGTGTGTAGTAAGTGTGTGTTTGTCTAGTCAGAGAGACAGTGTGAGTAAGTGTGTGTTTGTGTGATCAGAGACACAGTATGTAATTAGTGTGTGTTGTGTAGTCAGAGAGACACAGTGTGTAGTTAGTGTGTGTTTGTGTAGTCAGAGACAGTGTGTAGTTAGTGTGTGTTTGTGTAGTCAGAGACAGTGTGTAGTTAGTGTGTGTTTGTGTAGTCAGAGAGACACAGTGTGTAGTTAGTGTGTGTTTGTGTAGTCAGAGAGACACAGTGTGTAGTTAGTGTGTGTTTGTGTAGTCTGAGAGACACAGTGTGTTGTGTGTGTTTGTGTAGTCAGAGAGACACAGTGTGTATTAGGTGTGTGTAGCGAGAACAGTGTGAAGTGTGTGTTTGTGTAGTAGAGAGACGCAGTGATTAGTGTGTGTTTGTGTAGTCAGAGAGACATGGGTAGTAAGTGTGTGTTTGTGTAGTCAGAGACACAGTAGTAATTAGTGTGTTTTTTGTAGTCGAGAGACACAGGTTGTAGTTAGTGTGGTTTGTGTAGTCAGAGAGACACAGTGTGTAGTTAGTGTGTGTTTGTGTAGTCGAGAGACCGTGTGTTGTAAGTGTGGTGTGTGTGTAGTCAGAGAGACACAGTGTGTATATAGTGTGTGTTTGTGTAGTAGGAGACAGTGTGTAGTAAGTGTGTGTTTGTGTAGTCAGAGAGACACAGTGTGTAGTAAGTGTGTGTTTGTGTAGTCAGAGAGACGCAGTGTAATTAGTGTGTGTTTGTGTAGTCAGAGAGACAGTGTGTAGTAAGTGTGTGTTTGTGTAGTCAGAGACACAGTATGTAATTAGTGTGTGGTGTAGTCAGAGAGACACAGTGTGTAGTTATAGTGTGTTGTGTAGTCAGAGACAGTGTGGAGTTAGTGTGTGTTTGTGTAGTCAGAGAGACACAGTTTGTAGTAAGTGTGTGTTTGTGTAGTCAGAGACACAGTGTGTAGTTAGTGTGTGTTTGTGTAGTCATAGAGACACAGTGTGTAGTTAGTGTGTGTTTGTGTAGTCAGAGAGACAGTGTGTAGTAAGTGTGTGTTTGTGTAGTCAGAGAGACACAGTGTGTAGTAAGTGTAGCCTAGTATATAGGATAGTACACTATAGTATATATGACAGTACAGTATAGTACACTATAGTATATAGGATAGTACACTATAGTATATAGGATGTACACATAGGATAAAGGATAGTACAGTATAGTACACTCTAGTATATAGGATAGTACACTATAGATATAGGTTAGTACACTATAGTATATAGGAGTACACTATAGTATATAGGATAGTACAGTATAGTACACAATAGTATATAGGATAGTACAGTATAGTACACTATAGTATCTAGGATAGTACAGTATAGTACACTATAGTATCTAGGATAGTACACTATAGTATCTAGGATAGTACACTATAGTACACTATAGTATCTAGGATAGTACACTATAGTATCTAGGATAGTACACTATAGTACACTATAGTATCTAGGATAGTACATATAGTACACTATAGTATCTAGGATAGTACACTATAGTATCTGGATAGACACTTATATCTGATAGTACGATAGTATCTAGGATAGTAACTATAGTATCAGATGTACACTATGTACATATAGTATCTAGGATAGTACACTATTGTACAATAGTATCTAGGATAATACACTATAGTATCTAGGATAATACACTATAGTATCTAGGATAGTACCACTAAGCATCTAGGATAGTCACTATGCATCAGGATAGTACCTGTAGTATCTAGGATAGTACACTATAGTATATGGATAGTACACATATAGATATATAGGATAGTACAGTATAGTATCTAGGATAGTACACTAGTATCTAGGAAGTACACTGTAGTATCTAGGATGTACACTATAGCATCTAGGTAGTACACTATAGTATCTAGGATAGTACAATGTAGTACTAGGATAGTACACTGTAGTATCTAGGATAGTACACTATAGTATCTAGGATAGTACACTATAGTACTAGGATAGTACACTATAGTATCTAGGATAGTACACATAGTATCTAGGATAGTACACTTAGTATATAGATAGTACACTATAGTATCTAGGATAGTACAATATAGTATATAGGATGTACACGTAGTATCAGGATAGTACACATGTAGTATCTAGGATAGTACACTGTGTATCTAGGATGTACACTGTAGACTGAGTAATCTAGTATATAGGAAGTACCTATAGTATCTAGGTAGTACACTATATCTAGGATAGTACACTATAGTAAGGATAGTACACTATAGTATATAGGATAGTACACTGTAGTATCTAGGATAGTACAATGTAGTATCTAGGATAGTACACTGTAGTACACTATAGTATAGTATTTGAGGCTTGAATAAAGACATGTCATGTGTCTAGTCCAACCACTGTACTTATACACAGTAATCATTCCAGTCTCTCTTCATATTCAAGCTCCCCAATCCCTTATTAATTTAGTTGCCCTTCTCTGAACCCTTTTCATTTCAAAGATGTCCTTTTGTTACACAGGATTCCAAAATGCACTGCAATTCCAAATGAGGCCTTCCCAATGCTTTTGTTGAATACACACACCTTTTATACAAGATGGACTGCAATGTAGCGTCTGCACAGGGAACTGGGGACAATTTCAGGGTACAGGAGCAGTTGGGGGGGGGGGGACGATGAGCCATAGGAAAAAGAATTTCTCACTGGGCTACAGATTAAGGCAAGCTTGGGCAAACGACCTCGGCTACACCCCCATTAGGAATTACTGTATAGTAAGAGACGTGGAATTGACATTCACATCTACAGAACATGAAACGTGGAGTTAAATAACCCAATAGACCCCCTATATTACAGAATGGGTATTAATTAGAATTTACTATTAACAGATATTGGGTATTAATTAAATGGTACTATTACAGTATGGGGTATTAGATTATAATGTAAATATTACAGATATGGGGTATACAGATTATAAATGTAATATTACAGAATGGTTTAGATTCAGGTATATTCAGATATGGGTTATCAGATTATAATGTAATATTCAGATTGGGGTTAGATATGATAATGTAATATTACAGATATGGGGTATTAATTATAATGTAATATACAGATATGGGTAATTTAATGTAATATTACAGATATGGGTATTCAGATTAAATGTAATGTTACGATATGGGGATAATTAGATTAGAATGTAATATTACCAATATGGGGTATTAGATTAGAATGTATGTTCAGATATGGGGTATTAGATATAATGTAATATTACCGATATGGGGTATTAGATTATAATGTAATATTACAGATATTGGGTATTCAGATTTAATGTAATATTACAATATGGGGTATCAGATTATCAATAAAATCTTACAGATATGGGGTATTAGATTATAATGTAATATTACCGATATGGGGTATAGATTATCATGTAATATTACAGATATGGGGTATCAGATTATAATGTAATATTACAGATATGGGGTATTAGATTATAATGTAATATTACAGATATGGGGTATTAGATTATAATGTAATATTACAGATATGGGGTATTAGATTATAATGTATATTACAGATATGGGTTTAGATTATAATGTATATTCAGATATGGGGTATTAGATATAATGTAATATTACAGATTGGGGTTTTAGATTATACTGTACTATTACAGATATTGGTTATTAGATTATAATGTATATTACAGATATGGGATATTAGATTATATGGTATATTGAAGGGGGTATTAGATATAATTATATTACAGATATGGGGTATTAGATTATACTGTAATATTACGATATTGGGGTATGTAATTATATATGTTAATATTACAGATATGGGGTATTAGATTCATAATGTTGAAGTTAAGATATGGGGTATTAAGATTATAATGTAATATTACAGATATGGGTATCGAATTATAATGTACTATTACGATAGGGGTTTAATTATAATGTACTATTAAACGATTGGGTATTAGATTATAATGTATATACAGATATGGGGTAATTAGATTATATGTAATTACAGATATGGGGTATTAGATTAAATGTAATATACAGATATGGGTATTAGATTAAATGTAATATTACAGATATGGGGTATTGATTATAAATGTAATATTACATATGGGGTATTAATTTAATGTAATATTACAGATATGGGGTTTAGATTATATGTTCATATTACGAATGGGGTATTAGATTCAAATGTTAATATTATGATATGGGGTATTAGATTATAATGAAATATTACAGATATTGGTAATTGGATAATAATTGTTTATTACAGATATGGGGTATTAGATTATAACCTAATATTACGATATGGGGTATTAGATTATAATGTAATATTACAGATATGGGGTATTAGATTAGAATGTAATGTACAGATATGGGGTATTAGATTATAATGTAATTACAGATATGGGGTATTAGATTATAATGTAATATGATATGTATAGATTATAATGTAATTACAGATATGGGGTATTAGATTATAATGTAATATTACAGATATGGGGTATTTAGATTATAATGTAATATTACAGATATGGGGTATTAGATTATAATGTAATATTACAGATATGGGTATTAGATTATAATGTAAATTACAGATATGGGGTATTAGATTATAATGTAATATTCCAGATATGGGGTATTAGATTATAATGTAATATTACGATATGGGTTTAGATTATATGTAATATTACAGTATAATGGGTATTAGATATAATAATGTAATATTACAGATATGGGTATTGATTATAATGTAATATTACAGATATGGGGTATAGATTATAATGTAACTATTACAGATATGGGTATTAGATTATAATGTATATTACAGATATGGTGTATTAGATTATAATTTAAATATTACAGATAGGGGGTATTAGATTATAATGTAATATTACAGATATGGGGTATTAGATGTATAATGTAATATTACAGATATGTGGTTTAGATTAAATGTAATATTACAGATTGGGGTGATTAGATTATAATGTAATATTACAGATATGGGTATTAGATTATAATGTAATATTACAGATCTGGGGTATTAGATGTAAATGTAATATTACAGATATGGGTATTAGATTATAATGTTATTACAGATATGGTATTAGATTATAATGTAATATTACAGATATGGGGTATTAGATTATAATGTAATATTACAGATATGGGGTATTAGATTATAATGTATATTACCGATATGGGGTATTAGATTATAATGTAATATTACAATATGGGGTATTAGATTAGAATGTAATATTACAGATATGGGGTATTAGATTATAATGTAATCTTACAGATATGGGGTTATTAGATTATCATGTAATATTACAGATATGGGGTATTAGATTATATGTAATATTACAGATATGGGGTATTAGATTAGAATGTAATGTTACAGATATGGGGTATCAGATTATAATGTATATTACAATTGGGGTATAGAATTATAATGTATATTACCAGATATGGGTATTAGATTAGAATGTAATATTACAGATATGGGTATCAGATAAATTATATTACAGATATGGGTTTCATATTAATAATGTAATATACGATATGGGGTATTAGATTATAATGTAATATTACAGATATGGGGTTTAAGATTATAATGTATATTACAGATATGGGTATTAGATTATATGTAATATTACAGATATGGGGTATATATTTCACTGTAATATTACAGATATGTGGGTATCAGATATAATGTAATATTACGCGATATGGGTTTAGGATTATATGTAATATTACAGATATGGGTAGTAAATTATATGTAATATTAGCAGATAGGGGGTATATATTATAATGTAATATTACAGATATGGGTTATCAGATTATAATGTAATTTCAGATATGGGGTATTAATTAGATATGTAATATTACAGATATGGGGTATTAGATTGAAAGTATTCAAGAGCTGGTAGTCAAATGTTAATTTACAATATGGGGTATTGATTATAATGTAATATTACAGATATAGGGGTATTAGATATCATGTAATATTACAGATATGGGTATCATTATAATGTCATATTACAGATATGGGGTATTGATTATCATTTATATTAGCAGATGGGGTATTAGATTACATTGTAATATACAGATATGGGGTATTAATAAGCTTAGTATTAGATTAATAATTTACAGATATGGGGTAGTTAGATTATATTGTATATTACAGATTGGGTAGTTAGATTATAATGTAATATTACAGATATGGGGCTTATATTTATAATGTAATATACAGATATGGGATATTAGATTATACATGTATAATTACAGATATGTGTGGTATCAGATTATAATGTAATATTCAGCTATGGGTAGTAATTTAATTCTATTACAGATATGGGGGTATTAATTATAATGTCTATACGATATGGGATAGTTATAATTATAATGAATGTATAATTGATAGGGTTTTAGATTATATGTAATATTACAGATTGGGGTATTAGATTTATATGTAATATTACTGATATGGGGTATTAGATTATATGTAATATTACAGATATGGTGTATTAGATTAAATGTAATATTACCGATACTGGGTATTAGATATAAAGTAATATTACAGATATGGGTGTATCATGATTATAATGTACTATTACAGATATGGGGTATTAGATATATGACTATTACGATATGGGTTGATTATATGTAATTTACAGATACTGGGGTATAGATATAATGTAATTTACGATATGGGTAATTAGCATTTAAAATGTAATATTACAGATATGGTGTATTAGATTAGTTCTTCTATGGTTTATTTATGTATATTACAGATGGGTATTAGATTATAATGTAATATTACAGATATGGGGTATTAGTTATAATGTAATTTACAGATCTGGGTTATAGATTAATAATGTACATATCGTGACATTTGGGGTATTGATTATAATGTAATATTCCGATATTGGGTATAGATTATATAGTAATATTACAGATATGGGGTACTTAGATTATAAAATATTACAGATATGGGGTTATTAGATTATAATGTAATATTACAGTTACTATGGGGTATTAGATTAGAATGTCATGTTACAGATATGGGTTATTAGATTAGAATGTAATGTTACAGATATGGGTTATAGATTATAATTCATATTACAGATATGGGGTTTAGATTATAATTAATATTACAGATATGGGGAGTTAATTCGAATGTATTTACAGCTCATGGTGTTTAAGATCAGAATGGTAATTATACATTGTAATATGGGGTATTAGATTAGAATGTATGCTATACCGATATGGGATTCATTATATTAAATGTAACTATTAAGCCGATATGGGGTATTAGATAATAATGTATTTACTCATATGGGTATTATTAGAATGTAATATTACAGAATGGGGTATATTGATTATAATGTAATTTACAGATATCGTGTATTAATTTCAGAATGGGTATTAAGATACATTGGTCTTATTATAGATATATGTAATATTCAGATGGGGTATCAAATTGAATAGTAATATTACAGCATGGGGTATTAGATTATATGTAATATTAAGATATGGGGTATTAGATTATAATGTAATATTACAGATATGGGGTATTAGATTTAATGTTATTACAGATATGGGGTATTAGATTATAATGTATATCCAGATATGGGGTATTAGATTATAATGTATATTACAGATATGGGGTATTAGATTATAATGTATATTACAGTATTGGTATTAATTATAATGTATTTACAGATATGGGGTATTGATTATATGTAATATTACAGATATGGGGTAATTATAATGTAATATTACATATATGGGGTATTAGAATTATGTAATATTACAGATATGGGGTATTAGATATAATGTAATATTACAGATATGGGGTATTAGATTAGAATGTATGTTTACAGATATGGGGTATAGATTAAATGTAATTAAAAAAAACAGTATGGGGTATTAGATTATAATGTATATTACAGATATGGGGTATTAGATTCTATGTAATTATTACAGATATGGGGTATTAGATTATGAATGTAATTTACAGATATGGGGTATTAGATTATCAATGTAATATTACAGATATGGGGTTTAGATTAGAATGTAATTTACCGATATGGTGTATTAGATAAAATGTAATATACAGATATGGGTATTATATTATAAATGTAATTTACAGATATGGGGTATTAGATTAAATGTTAATGTTTACAGATCTGGGGTATTAGATTAGAATGTAATTTACGATATGGGGTATTAGATAGAATATTACAGATATGGGGTATAGTTATACTGTAATATTACAGATATGGGGTATTAGATTAATGTAATATTACAGATATGGGTATTAGATTATGAATTGTAATATTACAGATATTGGGTATTAGATTATATGTAATATTACAGATATGGGGTATTTAGATTTAAATGTAATATTACAGATATGGGGTATAGATTATAATGTAATTTACAGATATGGGGTATTGATTATATGTCATATTACAGATATGGGGTATTAGATTAGAATTAATATTACAATATGGGGTATTATATTAGAATTTAATGTTACAGATATGGGGGTATTAGATTATAATGTAATTTACAGATATGGGGTATTAGATTATAATGTAATATTACGATATGGGTTTATTAGAATTATAATGTAATATTACAGATATGGGATTTAGATTTATGATGTAATATTATTTACTGATATGGGGTATTAGATTATAATTGTATTTACCGATATGGGGTATTAGATTATAATGTAATATTACAGATATGGGTATTTGATTATAATGTACATATTACAGATATGGGGTATTATATATTATATGTATATTACAGATATGGGGTATTAGATTAGAATGTAATGTTACAGATATGGGGTATTATGATGAGATGTATGTTACAGATATGGGGTATTAGATTATAATGTAATATTACAGATCTGGATTAGTTAGATGTAATATTACAGATTGGGTATTAATTAGAATGTAATTACAGATATGGGGTATTAGATTAAATGTAATATTACAGATATGGGTTATTATATTATAATGTAATATTACAGATAGGGGTAAGATATATATGTAATTTACAGATATGGGTATTAGATTATAATGTAATATTACAGATATGGGTATTAGATTAAATGTAAATATTACAGATATGGGTATTAGATAGATCATGTAATATTACAGATATGGGGTATTAGATATAATGTAATATTACAGATATGGGGTATATTAGATTATAATGTAATATTACAGATATGGGGTATTAGATTATATGTAATATTACAGATATGGGGTATTAGATTATATGTATATTACAGATATGGGGTTATTAGATTAGATATGTAATATTACAGATATGGGGTATTAGATTATATGTATATTAAAAAAATAAAATTAAATAAACAGATAGGGGTATTAGATTAGTAATGTAATATTAACAGATATGGGTAGTATGCATTATCATGTATATTACCGATATGGTGTATTAAGATTGTATGTATATATTACAGATATGGGGTATTAGATTAAATGTAATGTTTACAGATATGGGGTATGAGATTATGAATGTATATTCCGATATTGGTTACTGATATGCTGTTACGGTTTTTTTAGTTGTGTTGTTCCATTGTTTGTTTCGATTATGCTGGGTATCAGCTTTATGTATATTCGTATGGGGTTAGATTATTTTAATATGTACAGATATGGGTATTAGATTATACTGTAATATTCCAGATTGGGGTAATCAGATAACATAGGTAGTTAAAATTATTACAGTATGGGTATTAGATTAATGTATTTACAGATTGGGGTATAGATTTATGTCTATTCCGATATGGGTATTAGATTATAATGTATATTACAGATAGTGGGGTATTAGATTATAATGAATTATATACAGATTAGAGGGTATTAGATTATAATGTAATATACATATATGGGGGTAATAGATATCATGTAATATTACAGATTGGGGTATAGATTATAATGTAATATTACAGATATGGGGTATTAGATTATAATGTAATATTACAGATATGGGGTATTAGATTATAATGTAATATTACAGATATGGGGTATCAGATTATAATGTATATTACGATATGGGTTTAGATAGAAGTATGTTACAGATATGGGTATAAGGATATAGATGTAATATTACAATGGGGTATTAGATAAATGTAATTCAGATGGGTTAGATTATAATGTAAATACAGATATGGGGTATTAGATTATAATGTAATATTACAGATATGGGGTATTAGATTATATGTAATATTACAGATATGGGGTTATTGATTATAATGTAGATATTACAGATTGGGTATTGAATAATGTAATATTACAGATATGGAGTATTCGATTATAATGTAATATTACAGATATGGGGTATTAGATTAGAATGTAATGTTACAGATATGGGGTATTAGATTAGAATGTAATATTACAGATATGGGTGGATTAGATTATCATGTAATATTACAGATATGGGGTATTAGATTATAATGTAAGAATATACAGATATGGGGTAAGATTTAATGTAATATACAGATTGGGGTATTATTATCGTAATTAGATATGGGGTATAGTATAATGTAATACAGATATGGGGTATTGATTATAATGTTAATATTACAGATATGGGGTATCAGATTATAAATGTAATATTACGATATGGTTTTTTAGATTATAATGTATATTACAGCTATGGGTATATTAGATTATAATGTAATATTACATAATGGGTATTAGATTATAATGTACATACAGATATGGGTATTAGATTATAATGTAATATTACAGATATGGGGTATTAATAAATGTAATGTTACAGATATGGGGTATTATGATTATCATGTATATGTACAGATATGGGGTAGTTAGATTATAATGTAATATTCAGATATGGGGTATTAGATTATATGTAATATTACAGATAAGGTATAGATTATAATGTTATATTCAGATGGGTATAGATTATATGTTATTACAGTATGGGGTATTAGATAGAATGTAATATTACAGATATGGGGTATTAGATTAGAATGTAATCTTACAGATATGGGGTATTGATTAGAATGTAATATTTACAGATATGGGGTAATTAGATTATAATGTAATATTACAGATATGGGGTATTATATTAAATTAATATACGATATGGGTTTGATTAAATGTAATACAGATATGGGTATTAGATTATTTAATATTACAGATTGGGGTATTAGATAAATGTCTATTACAGATATGGGGTATAGATTATAATGTAATATTACGATATGGGGATTAGTTATAATGTAATATTACAGATATGGGGTATTAGATTATAATGTAAGATTACAGATATGGGGTATTAGATTATAATGTAATATTACGATATGGGGTATTAGATTATAATGTAAATTACAGATATGGGTATTAGATTATAGGTAATGTTACATATGGGGTTCACTTTATAATGTAATGTTACGATATGGGGTACAGATATATTAATATACAAATGGGTATTAGATTATAATGTAATATTACAGATATGGGGTATTAGATTAGTAATTTAATATTACAGATATGGGGTATTGATTATAATGTAATATTAAGATATGGGGTATTAGATTAAATGTACTTACAGATATGGGGTATTAGATTAGAATGTACTATTACAGATATGGGGTATTAGATTATAATGTATATTAGCATATGGCCCCAGAATCACACAATTGTGGGATTGTCCTACTTGGAAATGCGGGGGCCTTGGTTCCCCATAAGGACGGAGAGATTTCCAGTATACTGTCTGGAGTTAATCAATTTCAATTGTCGTACACTACCAGTTGATGTCCTGTTGACCATGAGTGAAGACATGTTTTTTAACAAATGCAACTTACAAATTGGGGGACCATTATAATTGTTTGTATAATTGTTTGTAGTGTACGTTTGTTGTAATGGTGTGAACCAACTCTAGGTTGTGGTAGACCTGAAAATTCACAATTTTAATGTCATCCCAAAATGTTGCTATGGAAACCCTCCTCCGTCAAAGCTTATGACTATTATAACATAATAAGTTTATCTCCCGAGATACCAGGATCAATGATGTTTCCTTGTGGGTTATTAAGGGAGGATCAATTTTTTTGGATGGTCCATTAAATAATGTTTTCCACTTCCCAAAGGAAAATTGAATCATACCAGCCAATGTTTAGGAACGCTTTTAGCTTGCATCGTACAGGAGATTTAATAAAAGTATTTATTGGTTTACCAAGGTGCGTAATTTGCCCCACCCATCAGATCTTACGAACATTTGAAAGCTACATCTGATTGGTTGGGGCAAAATTAGCACCATTTTTTAACAATAAGCCAGGGAGATTCAATAAAATTCTAGTTTTGCCCCAACCAATCAGATGTTTAGCTTTCAAATATTAAATAAGACTGTTGGTTGACGCCCTTGCTAATTCATTATATGTTCCACGCGATACTTTGTTATTGGCCTCACATGACACTTTAACCAAGGTTGTTCTGCAATATTTTGAAAAGGTTAACATTAAATTACATACATCAATACCTAGAAGATAATAGATCTGCAAAATACAACATAAGCTTAGAATAAATATACATTTCAGTAAAGACCAATTTGTGTCTTTTTCTTATCCAAAGTTTTACACTTGACACTTTTTTTGGATTCTAGCACCTAAGGTGTAGGCTGTGTTTTTTCCTATTACATACACCTGTTTGGAGGGTACAATCCCTACCTGTGATATTATACCACACATACCCGTGTGTGTTACCTAAGGTGTAAGGCTGATGTTTTTTCGCTTACATCCCTGTTTTGAGGGTACAATACCTACCTGTATATTATACACACAACACCTGTGTGTTTACCTAGGTGGTAGGCTGATTTGTTTTCGATTACATACACCTTTTGAGGGTACATACCTCCTGTATCATAATAACACTACACCACGGGTGTGTGTTTACCTAGGTGTAAGGCTGATGTTTTTTTTTCGATTACAATACACCTGTTTGGAGGGTAAACATACCTACCTGATCATATATACACACATCCACCGTGTGTGCTATACCTAAGTGTGAGGCTGATTTTTTTCGATTACATCACCTTGTTTGGAGGTAGCATACCTACCTGTATAATATACAACACATACACACGTGTGTCTACCTAAGGGTGTGAGGCTACCTGTTTTTTCGCATTACATCACCTGTTTTTGGAGGTACATACTACTGTATATATATACACACTACACACGTGTGATTTACCCCTAAGGTGTAGGCTGATTTTTTAGTCTATTACTACACCTTTTGGAGGGTAAATACATAACCCCCTACTGTATATAAAAAAAAAAAAATACACCATACACACGTGTTGGCTTACCTAAGGTGTGAGGCTGATTTTTTTCGATTACTACACCCTGTTTGGAGGGTACTACCTACCTGTCATATAATCACACATACCACACGTGTGTGCCTTACTACGTTGTAAGGCGATGTTTTTTCGATTACTACACCGTATTTGTACAGGGTACATAACCTACCTGTGTATTATTCAACATACACACGTGTGCTTCCTAAGGTGTGAGGCTGATGTTTTTTCGATTACATACCCTGTTTGGAGGGTACTACCTACCTGTATAGATATACACCATACACACGTGTGTGCTTACAAGGTGTGCAGGCTGATGTTTTTTCGATTAACATACACCGTTGGAGGGTATACCTACCTGTATATAAAATACCCAAACACACGTGTGTGCTTACCTAAGGTGTGAGGCTGTGTTTTTTCGATTACATACACCTGTTTGGAGGTAATACCTACCTGTAATAATACCACATACACACGTGTGTGTTTACTACAGGTGTAAGGCTGAGTGTTTTTTCCGATTACAGACCCCTGTTTGTAGGGTACCATACCTACCTGTATATATATACAACCAATACACACGTGTGTGTTTACCTAATGGTGTAGGCCTGATGTTTTTTCCGATTACAACCACCGTGTTTGGAGGTATACCATACTGTATATAATATCACACATACACACGTGTAGTGTGTACCTAAGTATAAAGCGATGTTTTTTTCGATTACATACACCTGTTTGGAGGTACATACATACCTGTATATATATACACACGTGTGTGTTGTACCTAAGTGTAAGGCTGATGTGTTTCCGTATACATACACCTGTTGGGAGGTACATACATACCTGTATATATATAACACACACTACACACGTGTGTGCTTACCTAAGGTGTGAGGCCTGATGTTTTTTTCGATTACATACACCTGTTTTGAGGCTAACCTACCTACCTGTATATATATACACACATAACACCCGTGTGTGTTTACCAAGTTAAGGCTGATGTTTTTCCGATTACATACACCTGTGTAGGGTACTACCTACCTGTATATATATACACACATCAACACGTGTGTGTTTACCTAAGAGTTGTAAGGCTGATGTTTTTCCGTTACATACAGCCCTGTTTGGAGGGACATACATACCTTATAAAAATATATACACACATACCACGTGTAATGGTGTACCTAAGGAAAACTGATGTTTTTTCGATACTACACCCTGTTTGAGGGTTACATCATACCTGTATATATATACAACACCTGGTGTTTTACCTAAGGTGTAGGCTGATGTTTTTCCGATTACATACACCTGTTTTGAGGGTACATACAATACCTTTAATATATATTACACACGTTAATTGTGTACCTAAGGTATCAAAGCTGTGTTTTTCGATTACATACACCTTTTGGAGGGTACATACCATCCTGTAATATAACACACATCCACGTGTGTTTTACCTAAGGTGTAAGGCTGATGTTTTTCTCGATTACATACACCTGTTTGGAGGGTACATACATGACCTGTATATATATAACACGTTTTTGTGTGTACCTAAGGTGTAAGGCTGATGTTTTTTTTATTCCTACACCTGTTTGTTGAGGGTACATACATACCTGTATATATATCACACGTGTATCTGTGTATAAAGTGTCTCCCTGACACACACAACCCACAATTTCAAAATCAAACTCGCTAAACTTACAAACTAAGTGAGCCCAATAGTAAAAAAAACAATATTTTTACTCAAGAAGAAAGTTGGGAATTTTCTCACACATAGAAATGTTATTATGATTTGAACCTCACAACACTCACTGACACTCATTGCTAGTGCATTGTGTAACCCTATGTGTGTTACTTTCTAATTGTGACCTCTCAGCCCACTGCAAAGTTATACTTTTCTAGTTCCAGTTTAACTTGGACTTTATCTTGATTGGATTTTATTTCCCTTTAACGAAATGTATCGCGAGAGAAATCACCTTGCTGAATGCTTTTAATGCCTGAAGCCAGATGACATGCGACAGATTGTGTTTCATAATACATTACACCAGCTGTCCTCTTTTATGGTTTTAATTCTGCTTTCTCATGGTAATTTCCGTCTCGTCTTTTCATTCAATGCCGGGCATATAACATTTATTCAATATAATTATGAAAAGGGAAAATTTCCTATAACCTATAAAACATCATTCATCATTCCAAATGGCACTTCCCATACAGCCTCAGTGGGTGCTATTTGTTGTCCTAAGAAGAGGACAATTTCCTCTGGTCCGTGAATAACCAGACCCAACCAGGCTCACCCACTGGGGGGGGGTGTGGGGGGACGTCTCTAACGTGAGACCGGTGCTTAATGAGTTAAAAGCAGAAAATTTCACATGCGAACCAGAAGGAACGTGAAAGTAAAACTAAAGTAACTAAACCAAATTATCACCTTTCGAATCTGAACTATCCCCTCTAAAAACACATAACTGTAAAATACAGTAAATAGCATAAAGAAATGTTACCAATCTAACAATGGAATGAATAACTGTGTAGTAACAGTGACTGGCCACACGACCCCTGGATCTCAGTCCATGCTCCGTGCCCTATTCTGTCCTGTAAATGATTGCTAGAGGTCTACTAGTGGGTGTGACCCACTAGTTGTGTAGTTAGTGTTGTTTGTGTGGAGTTCCGAGAGACACATGTTGTATTAGTGTGTGGTTTGAAGTAGTCCGATAGACACAGTGTGTGATTATTGTGTGTTTGTGTATCAAGAGACCGTGTGTAGTTAGTGGTGTGTTTGTGTAGTCAGATGATACAGTGTGTAATTATGTGTAGTTTGTGTAGTCAGAGACCGTGTGTAAGTAGTGTGTTGTGTGTTTGTGTAGTCGAGAGATACAGTGTGGTAACTTAATGTGTGGTTTGTGTAGTAGAGACACAGTGTGTAGTTAGTGGTGTGTGTGTGTGTCATAGAGAGACCGTGTGTGTAATGTTGTGTTTTGTGTATCAGAGAGCACAGCTGTTGTAATTAGTGTGTTTGTGTAGTCAAGAGGGGACCCATGGTGGTATTAGTGTGTGTTGTTGGTAGTCAGAGAGATCCAGTGTGTAATGTAATGTGTGTTTGTGTAGTCAGAGACACTAGTGTAGTTAGTGTGTGTGTGTGTAGTCAAGAACACAGTGTTAGTAAGTGTGTTTTTGTGTAGTCAGCAGAGAGACAGTGTGTAAATTAGTGTGTGTTTGGTGGTAGTCAAGAGACACAGTGTGTAGTAAGTGTTGTTTGTGTGTCAGAGAGACACAGCATATGTAATTGTGGTTGTTTTGTGTATCAGAGAGACACAGTGAGTAGTTAGTGTGTGTGTTTGTGTAGTCAGAGAGACAGTGGTTATTAGTGTGTGTTTGGTGTAGTCAAGAACAGTGTTAGTAGTGTGGGTTTGTGTAGTCAGAGAGACAGTGTGTAGTAGTGTGTGTTTGTGTCAGTCACGAGACACAGTTATGTAATTAGTGGTGTGGTTTGTGTAGTCAGAGATGCACAGTGAGTAGTTTAGTGTGTGTGTTTGTGTCGTCAAGAGACAGGGTGTACATTAGTGTGTTTTTGTTTGTAGTCAGAGAGACACGTGGTGGTAGTTAGTGTGTGTTTGTGTAGTCAGAGAGACACAGTTTGTATTAGTGTGTGTTTTGTGTAGTCAAGAGAACAGTGGTTGTAGTTCTGTGTGTGTTTGTGTAAGTCAGAACACAGTGTGTAGTTAGTGGTGATGTTTTGTATATTCAGAGATACACAGTGTGTAGTTATTGTGTGTTTGTGTAGTCTGAGAGAACCGGTTTTGTAAGTGTGTGTTTGGTAGTCAGAGAGACACAGTGTGTCATTAGTGTGTGTTTGTGTAGTCAGAGAGACAGGGTGTAGTTAGTGTGTGTTTGTTAGTCATAGACACAGTGTGTAGTTAGTGTGTGTTTTGTAGTCCCGAGACCTTGGTATTGTGTGGGTGTTTGTGTAGGTCAGAGAGCAGGTTGGTAGTTAGTGTGTGTTTGTGTAGTCCAGACACAGTGTGTAGTTAGTGTGTGTTTTATAGGCAGAGAGACACAGTGTGAGTTTAGTGTGTGTTTGTGTCAGTCTGAGAGACACAGTGTGTTTGTAAGTGTTTGTTTGTGTAAGTCAGAGAGACCACAAGTGTGTAATTTAGTGTGTGTTTTGTGTATTCAGAGAGACGTGGTGAGTTAGTGTGTGTTTTGTGTAGTCAAGACACCTTGTGTAGTGTAGTGTGTGTTGGTATGTCACGAGAGACACAGGGTGTATTAGTGTGTGTTTTGTGTAGTCTGAGAGTACCACAGTGTGGTTTTTGTAAGGTGTGTGTTTTGTTGTAGTCAAGCGACAAAAACAAAGTTTGTAATTAGTGTGTGTTTTGTGTAGTCAGAGGACGCAGTGTAATTAGTGTGTTTGGTAGTCAGAGAGACAGTGTGTATTAAGTTGTGTTTGTCTAGTCAGAGCGACAGTGTGTATAAGTGTGGTGTTTGTGTTATCAGGACACAGTAATGTATTAGTGTGTGTTTGTGTAGTCCAGATAAGACATCCGTGTGTGTTAGGTGTGTTTGTGTGTCAAGACAGTGTGTAGTTTAGTGTGTGTTTGTTGTAGTCCAGAGACCGTGTGAGTTAGTGTGTGGTGGTGTATGTCAAGAGACACGTGTGTAGTAGTGTGTGTTTGTGTAGTCCGAGAGCACAGTGTGTAGTAGTGTGTGTTTGTGTAGTCTAGAAGACACAGTGTGTTTGTGTGTGTTTGATGTAGTCCAGAGAGACACATGGTAATTATGGTGTGTTTGTGTAGTTCAGAGAGACACAGTGTGTGTAAGTGTGTGTTTGTGTCAGTCAGAGAGACTCAGTGTAATGAGTGTGTGTTTTGTGTAGTCAGAGAGACAGTGTGTAGTAAGTGTGTGTTTGGTGTATCAGAGACACAGTTATGTAATAGTGTGTGTTTGTGTAGTCAGAGACAATGTGTAGTTAGTGTGTGTTTGTGTAGTCAGAGAGAGACAGTGTGTAGTTAGTGTTGTTTGTGTGTCTGAGAGACAAGTGTGTTGTAAGTGTGTGTGTTTGTGTAGTCATAGAGACACTGTTGTAAATTAGTGTGTGTTGTGTAGTCATAGAGAACAGTGTTGTAGTGGTTGTGTTTGTGTATCAGAGAGACACGTGTGTAGTAAAGTGTGTGTTTGGTAGTCAGAGGACTCAATTGTTAATTAGTGTGTGTTTTTGTGTAGTCAGAGAGACGTGTGTAGTAAGTGTGTGTTTGTGTATGTCAGAGGACACAGTATGTATTAGTGTGTGTTTGTGTCGTCAGCGAGAACAACAGTGTGTAGTTATAGTGTGTTTGTTGTAGTCATAGACAGTGGTGTAGTTAGTGTGTTTTTTGTGTAGTCAGAGAGACACAGTTTTGTAGTAAGTGTGTGTTTGTGTAGTCAGAGACACAGTGTGTAGTTAGTGTGGTGTTTGTTTAGTCATAGATACACCGTGTGTAGTTTAGTGTGTGTTTGTGTCGTCAGAGAGACAGTGTGTAGTAGTGTTGTTTGTGTAGGCAGAGAGCACAGTGTGTAGTAGTGTAGCCTAGTATATAAGGATAGTACCACTATAGTAATATCTGACAGTACAGTATAGTACACTTATCTATATCGGATCGTACACGATAGTATAAGGATGTACACTATGGTAAAGGATATACAGTATAGTACACTCTAGGTATCTAGGATAGTAACTAAGTATATAGGTTAGTACACCTTAGTATATAGGGATAGTACAACACTATAGTAGATAGGATGTCCAGTATATACACAATAGTATATAGGATAGTACGTATAGTACACTATATATCTAGGATAGTACAGTATGTAACACTATAGTAATCTAGGATAGTACAACTATCGTATCTAGATAGTAACACTATAGTACACTATAGTATCTAGGATATTCCCTATATCTCTGGATAGTACACTATGTACACTATAGTAGCAGGAAGTCATATAGACACTATAGTTCTCGGATTACCTATAGTATCTAGGATAGTACACTATAGTACATCTTCGGATAGTACACTATAGTATCTCGGATAGTCACTATAGTTAATCAGTGAATAGACATATAGTACACTATAGTATCTAGGATATTAAACACTATGTACAATCGTATCTTAAATCTAGATAATACACTTAGTATCTAGGTAATACACTATCGTACTAGGATAGTACACTAAGCATCTAGATAGTACACTTATAGCATCTGGATAGTCACTGTATTATCTAGGATAGTACACTATAGTATATAGGAAATAGTACCACTATAGTATATCGATAGTACAGTATAGTCTCTAGGATGTACACTGTAGTAATCTAGGATAGTACACTGTAGTATCCTAGGATCGTAACCTTAGCATCTCTAGGATAGTACCCTATAGTATCTCGGATAGTACACTGTAGTATCCTACTATGATAGTACCTGTAGTACATCTAGGAAGTACACTATAGTATCTAGGATCGTACACTATAGTATCTAGGATAGTACACTATATTATCTAGGATAGTACACTATAGTATCTAGGATACGTACACTGTAGTATCTAGGATCGTACACTATAGTATCTAGGATATTAACACTATAGTATATAGGATAAGTACAACTGTAGTATCTAGGATAGTACACACTGTAGTATCTAGGTAGTACACTGTAGTATCTAGGATAGTACACTGTAGTAAATCTAGATACACCTATAGTATCTAGGATAGTACACTATATTATCTAGGATAGTAACACGATAGTATCTAGGAAGTACACTATAGTATATAGGATGTCCACTATAGTATCTAGGATAGTACAACTTTAGTATCTAGATAGTACACTGTAGTATCTAGGATAGTACACTGGTATACCTATAGTATAGTAGTTGAGCTTGAATAAGACATGTCTGTGTCTAGTGTCCAACCACTGTAACTTATCACAGTAATCATTCCAAGTCTCTCTTCATATTCAAGCTCCCCCATCCCCTTATTAATATTAGTTGCCCTTCTCTGAACCCTTTTCATTTCAAAGATGTCCTTTTTGTACACAGGATTCCAAAATTGCACTGCATATTCCAATGCGGCCTTCCCAATGCTTGTGTTTTGAATACACCACCTTTTTATTACAGATGGACTGCATGGTAGCGTCTGGCACAGGGAACTGTGACAATTTTCAGGGTACCGACAAGTAGCATTGGGGGGGGGGGGACGATGAGCCCTAGGAAGAAGAATTTCTCACTGGGCTACATATTAATGCAGACTTGCAAACGACCGTCGGCTACAACCCCATTATGAATTACTGTAATAGTAAGAGACCGTGGAATGACATTCACACATTACAGAAAACCTTACGTGGATTAAATAACAATCAACCCCCTGCTCTCTTTATATAGAACTCTCTTTATATAGAACACCCTGCTCTCTGTTCATAGAACTCTCCTCTCCTGTATATAGAACTCCCTGCTCTCTGTATAATAGAACTCTCTGCTCTCTTATATAAGAACCACCTGCTCTCTGTATAAGAACTGAAATCCCCGGCTCTCTGTATATAGAACTCTCTGCTCTCTTTATATCGAAACCACCTGGTATCAGATTATAATGTAATATTACAGATATGGGGTATTAGATTATAATGTACTATTACAGATATGGGGTATTAGATTAGAATGTACTATTACAGATATGGGGTATTAGATTATAATGTAATATTACAGATATGGCCCCAGAATCACACAATGTTGGGATTGTCCTACTTGAAATGCGGGGAGCCTTGGTTCCACCAATAAGGAAGGAGAGATTTCCAGTATAACTGCTGGAGTTTAAATCAATTTCATTGATCTACCACTAACAGTTGAGGTTCCTGTTGACCATGATGAAGACGATGGTTTTTAACAAAATGCAATTACAATTGGGGGAACCATTATAAATTGTTTGTATAAATTGTTTGTAGTGTAAGTTGTGTAATGTGTGAAACAACTCTAGGTTGTGTAGACCTGAACAAATTCAACAATTTTAATGTCATCCCAAGAAATGTTGCTATGGAAACCCTCTCCGTAAAAGCTTATGACTATTATAACATGAAATAAGTTTATCTCCGAGATACCAGGATAATGATGTTTTCCTTGTGGTTATTAAGGGAGGACAATTTTTATTGATGGTCCATTTAAATAATGTTTCCACCTTCCCAAAGGAAAATGAATCATAACCAGCCAATGTTTAGGAACGCTTTTAGCTTTGCAGTCGTACAGGGAGATTTAATAAAAGTATTTATTGGTTAAAATGGTGCTAATTTTGCCCCAACCAATCAGATCTTACTGAACATTTGAAAGCTAACATCTGATTGGTTGGGGCAAAATTAGCACCATTTTTAACATAAGCAGGGAGATTCAATAAAAGTTCTAGTTTTGCCCCAACCAATCAGATGTTAGCTTTCAAATATTAAATAAGATCTGATTGGTTGACTCCCTGCTAATTCATTATTGTTCCACGGAATACTTTGTTATTGGCCTAACATGGACACTTTACCAATTTGTTCTGCAATATTTTGAAAAGGTTAACATTAAATTCTACATCAAATACCTAGAAGATAATAGATCTAAATAACAACATAAGCATTAGAAATAAATATACATTTCAAGTAAAGATCCAATTTGTGTCTTTTGCTTTCCAAAGTTTTACACTTGACACTTTTTTTGATTCTATGCACCTAAGGTGTAAGGCTGATGTTTTTCCGATTACATACACCTGTTTGGAGGGTACATACCTACCTGTATATATATACACACATACACACGTGTGTGTTTACCTAAGGTGTAAGTACTGACTCTGAGTGGGTGTGTGGGATCGCTCGAGCGTCCCTTTTTCCTCTCTCCAAAGCGGTTTACCTTGGGGCCGCTGCCATTTTATGAAAAAGAGGCAAACCAACCCCAACACTTTAAGGTTCCGGTGCCTTAAAGAACGCGCCCAAAAACTCTCCATTGGACTCTCACTGACCCCTTTCTTTGGGTCTCGGTGGGCTAAATGTGTTACACTACCACCATCACTCCGCAACTAACTGGTTAATTAGCATCATTCCGTTCACTACGCGAGTCACAAGAGTTAATTAGCTTTACACATGCCAACACTCACCCACATATAAAACTTTCAGAGGCTAACAGAACTGGTTCGTTTAGAGCATCACAGACAACCAACTATGTAAACAGTATTATGGTGTGTGTGGGAGGGAATTCAATATGAGGCCATTTAATTAAACGAGTGGTTCCGTCTAAAACCCATTTTAACCCGAAGAAGAGTGTTTTTAAGATATAGTTGCAGATTTTTAGAGCACTCGCGTGGTGATGCGGCCTTTCAAAATTTTTGAATAGCGCCGTGGCTGGAATGCAACAACCCCAACCTGGGTTGACAGTTTAGCAGGGTGTCGCTAACAAATGTGCACGCGAGCACTTAACGGTACTGATTTGTGAGGCATTTTTTTTTTTTTTAAACCCACCTCTACATCGATGGTTCTACCTTTTCTGGGGAGGGGGCTTCCTCTACCCTGCTTCGTCTCTCTTCCTCTCCCCCTCCTAGGAGGGAGGGGCCTTGTCGATGCTCCGTTCTTCTTTTGGTCTCGGCCTGGCTGCGTTCACTCCCTGACGCTAATTCTGGGTCGTTTACATCAGGTATACTATATCAGATTTAAAGATCTTCCACATCTTGCCCTTGTTTCCCCCACTATACCAATTTAAGGGTTTCTTGTGTTGGTGGCTGGAATGATAATTCGACACTGTAAATGGTTGGCAGCGAGGATTGCCTGGCGTTTTTTTACGACATTTTCAGGGCTGGACATCTTCGCCCCTTTGATAATATGATTAGACTCACATCGACATTTAAATAACTGCCCAAGCCCAGAATCTATAGGGATAGAAGAATAACCCAAATAAATATGTATGGGTCTATTTTAACTGAATTCATAAGATGGACTGGTAACTCACGATTACAGTTTCGAATTCTGTAATTTGATTCCTTGGAGTCTCCCGCGTCGCGAAAAGTCCTGAAGATCCCCGAGAAGGGGCGCAGGTCGGACAATTATTCGGAGTGAAACAATGGTATGGGGGAAAACAGGGGGGGGGGGAAGGGGGGAAGAGGAGAGGAGGAGGAGAGCAGCTTGGAGCTTTAATTGAAAATTTTTTCACAGAATTACTACGGGACCGACACTGCGATGCAGGGGGGCACGTACTGGTATAATAACTTCAAAATCTAAACCAAGACGATTGGAATCAATTTCGCACAAGTTGTGACAATCCAGAGTTTCGCGCGAGAGGAGGGGGAAGGCGAGTATGATTGGGGGTGGGGGTATGGGCGTGGGGGCAGATGTGTGGATGCTATTTTTTAGAAAATAATCGAAATGCACAACCTTGAAATACGGACAATTCTGTCCGGATTCTGGACGGACTCATTTACAATTTCCGGAAACCGAGGAGTGTTGTGGATGCGGTGTCGCCGGAGCTGGGGTTTTTCAGGTTGTTAGTTTGCTGGCGGAACCCGGATCCCCATCGCGAAAGCTACACGGCCCGGCCAGGGGAAGCGCCACGCATTACTCTCGCTGTTTAGAGTGTCACACTCAGGACTGAACCTAGTACATAGATAGCGAGGCCCGGTACTGGTGTGTGAGAGGGGGTGGTACGGCCAAAAAAACAAGGCGGAGCTGACATCAGAACAGACAAATACCAGCGAAAGCTACTTGAATTGTAATCTGAATATGATTGTTAAAGATATAACAGGGAGATTTAAACGAACAGGAGTTCTTTATTGCTTGAAAAATGCTTTGCAATTTAGTAGACCATAGGGAGTAAACCAGGGGGGAGGCGCACTCTATTATTTAACATTTAAAAGCTAATATCTCATTGTTGGGAACAAAATTAGCACCCTTTTTAATGATACGACTTTTCATTGAATAGTCTAAGGGCGCAAAATCCACCCGTGAATCATCGAGTACCGATTGATTGGTCAGATCACGTGCCCAGCGAACTGGCGTTCGTGATATAAAAAAAATATGGCAACAGTAGTTTTTATTTAATTTATTTCAAAATAAAGAAACCAAGCCTCAATAGAGATGGGGAGGTACAACACCAATTGTCTGCCATGTATAATGCTGTTTTGACACCTTACCCTGGACAGTTTCGATAACACCTCTTATCCATGATGCAATCAACTCCTTGTATTCAGGAGGTCTCTGACACCTTGCTGTTATATATTGATTGGGACCTTCCAGGGTATTCATTTCAAAAAGAATCTTGTACAAGTTTTTCTGAATTGAGAAAGCCATTCGGATGACTATTGAAATATCTTTAGGAACTAAACTTCAAGTCCAGTTGATATAACTGAATACCACCGAATTGCACAGGGTTGAACTAATTTGGTTATATGCTCATAGCTCAGCAGCATTTTTTTTCTTATAAAAAGGAAATTTAGAAAGGTATGATGCCTACAGTTGTCATTTCTTCCCTTTAAAACTGAATGCACTGCAAGGTTAGATTTCAGTTTATTAAAGGGCATGTCCACCCCCACAACTCAAATTTAACCCCATACTGGCCCCACTCTGTAGTGTACAACAATTCTTACTTTACATCCCAGCTCCTTATGGTTGCCATGCTGTGCCCCTCCAAAGTCCAGGAAAGTGTAGTGTAGAAGGTCTGGGTGACTCATCCTGCACCTGTCTCAGCCTCAACCTTGACAAGGTTGAGGCATGCGCAGGAGAGTGTGTCCCCCCCCTCTCCCCTCCAATTTTTTTCTCCCTCCCCCTAGTGTAAATCCCCATTATATATTAACATATTGATCCCCAACCCCAACCACCGTAACATAATTCATAAAAGTTGCCCGATAGTTACTTACCTTCCCTCTATCCTCCGGCGTTCTGAGCAGCCGGCAGCCGGGTCCCTGATTGGCTGCCTCTCAGCCATCAGGGACGCGGCTGGCCGGTCCCGCCGCCTCTTGCATTTCCGTCAAGGAGAGGGCCCTGGAGACTG
This sequence comes from Hymenochirus boettgeri, assembly GCA_019447015.1. Taxonomy (NCBI): domain Eukaryota; kingdom Metazoa; phylum Chordata; class Amphibia; order Anura; family Pipidae; genus Hymenochirus; species Hymenochirus boettgeri. Next base: position 181,198,212 of record CM033469.1, on the reverse strand, counting down.
CCACGGAGGATAGAGGGAAGGTAAGTACATATGGGCACTTTCTATAATTTTATTACGCGGTGGGGCTAGGGGATCAACATGTATAACATATAAAAACTTATAAAAGGGGGGACATGCCCTTTAATAGCATGCTGAATGGCTACACTGAAATTAATCAGGCCTGCATCATGTCTTGGTGGCGTGATGGCAGTCATGTGTGTATAAATAAACAATATTTTTTTTTTTTTCATTATAAGATCTGTTGCCTATTGAGAATAGCTAAACTCCGCCCATCGCATTCGACATGAAGACCGTGTGACGGGGCAAGCGGAGAAGGGCATCCAGCTTCCCGCACAACGATACAGCGATATTAATTAACTATAACGCCGACTTTTGGCCCTCTACTATGTATGAGGATGTTAAAAACCGATAACCCAATCAGCTACGAATTGCACAGGGGTACCTACTACACGTAGAACCTTGTCAAAGGTCCACACAAAGTGCATAGTAGGGTGAGCTCCGTCTTCCGAAACGTACACCTTTCCTGGTAGGCCGCCCTGGCTGAAAGACATGCGCAAGTTGGAGCTAAATTTCCCCCTCTTCTCCTCCTAAAAAACCACACTCACTTCTACAAATCCTCGACATGTCAAGGCTTGCATGTACTCATCTAACCAATTTGGTTCCATCTTGTATATTGCGACCCCCACTCCAGACCCACTACACCACTACTGTCCTTTCTCATTGTAAAAAAAACTCCTAGCAACATTACTCTGACTCCCTTGGCTATAGACTGTCCGATCCCCTGCAGTCCCCAGCATCTGTGTGATTGGCTGTCTTATCTTATGCGTTATATGGAGCATTATATCACAGCCTCTAGCCTGCCCTAGCCCAAGCCCCCAATGCCAATTTCGTCCACGATCAGAAGTCTGCGCATTGGTGTAAACTGATGGGCCGTTACGGGAAATCAAACACGGAACGCTTTAAAGAGTCATGTATTGCGTCAATAGCGGAGTGTTTTATTGACAAAAGTACAAATGTGGATTTCTGAAGTTATAGGAGTGAGAGCCTACATTTACTAACAGAAAACAAAGTGCCTTTTTTCATCTGTGGCTTTACATGCTCCTTTGAACCCCTCACCAAATAAAGTTAAAAAAAATATTTACTTATTGGGTCTCATAATCCCCCTGACTAATGGTGAGGATTATTATCTCGTAGCTCGTTCCTACTCTTCACGTGCCGGCGTCACCGTTCCCGCCCCTGAACATGACACCCACTCTTTTTCCTCCTCCTATCTCCCTTTCCCGTGCCCGTTTCTCTCCTCTCCTTCCTCCCTCCACCCCAGCCGGACCCTCTGCTTTGTTCTCTCCTTTCCACTTCCCGGTCGGTCACTTTGCTTTGGTTAAGTCCCCATTATTGATTGTCTTGATTCCTGCAAGCACTAGTCGCAGAAGAGAAAGCCATTCTACCTGCTGTTTATCACCTCATACTTAAACACAGTACACGATCAGTAGGAGGAATTTTATTTGTTAGAGTTGGGTAGTGGGTTGGTAGCTGTCTATATATACATTTCCTTTTAAAGGAATAGTTCCACTTCTCAACAGATCGAACATATTCCGTTTCAAGTTTAGCTGATTTGACGCCTACTACGGGGATAAGGAGTGCATATATGTCGCTTAAGCTGGACCTCACCCATTTCTTTCTAAAAAACTCAGGACCAACTGAAACGGTAGGGTAACTAATTCGTTTTGTGCAATCCTCTGCTTGCCAAGAACTCCTAAATCCTTGACTTGCTCTCCACTGGTCTATTCTCTATAAAGCGCGCATGTACCGTCAGGTGGTCCAATTCTCTATAGCGCGCATTGATCGTGCCCAGCCACTAAAGATAATTTGAACACAGGAAGCGGTCGGATCGCGGGAAAAATTTGAAGTTCTGCGGCGCAGAGATGTGTGAAAGGTAAATATACTTACCCTCTCCAGTCCAGGCTCTGATTTGTGATTGAAGAACAGGGCGGGTACGGTATAGCTCCCTTAACCTCCCGGGATTTTCAATGCAATACATGAAATGAAATATTCACTTTGGCTGAGTTAAAGCTATTATCCGTAGCAGGAAAAGGGCGCACTATTTGTGTGATCAAGGTAGTGTGTGAAAGAATTAATGTTTCTATAAATGTTTATATCGATTTTTGCTCCCTTATCCAAATTTAAAATGTAATTTAATATAGAACTACCCACATCCCACACATACTTTTTCCCTACAATAATACATAGCACAATTTGGCGAATGACTTATGTATTTTCCAGCATCCATGTATCCAGACGCTATCACTTCAAGCCAGATCGTTTAAGGTGCATGTGTCCCTGCCCCCCAAAACTCAACGTGTTCTTCCAACCCATACTGGCCCCCTCTTATGTAACAAAAAGTCCTTACGTATATCCCAGCTCCTTATGGTCTCCCTCCAAGTCCAGAGAAGTGTAGTCCTAGAAGTCTGTGTGACTCTCCTGCACCTTCTCGCCTTAATCTCGACAAGGTCTTAGGCATGCGCAGGAGATGCCTCCCTCCCACCCCCCTCCCTCCCATTTTCTTCTCCCTGTCCCCCTATTGGTAACCCCCTAGTAAAATCCCCTGTATATCTTTATAGATATTGGTCCCACGCCCCAACCGCGTAATAGAATTCTTAGAAAGTGGCCGCGATAGTTACGTTCTATCCGTACTCCCTCTATTAGCGCCAACTAACTTAAGGTAGCGCGGGTTTTTGCACTCTATAGCACCCGCGCTAAATTTCCCAAACACATTTTGAAATGGCGCTGTGCTCTAAGAAATCCATCTACAAAAACTTTCTTCCGTGTTAACCATGGGTCTTGTCGGATTTTAAACAGGTCCCATCATATGTCCGATCTGTCCTCCCCCCAAAATGTCAATAGGTTTTGTTGTGCTTTCTGTCTTCTTAAAGACTCAGTTAGCCTCTGATAAGTTTATATGTGGTTGATGTTTGGCAGTGTAAATGCTAATTAACTCTGTGACGTCTGTGAAGGACTGATTGCTATTAACCGTTAGTTGCTGGTGAATGGTGTAGTGTTAACCATTTAGCTGCCAGGACAGGGTGGTTGTATAGTCGTGAGAGTCAAGAGAGTTTGGGGGCGTCTTTAAGGCCGTAACTTAAAGGTGGCAGCCGAGTGTACCGATTGATTGGTCGATCACGTGCCCAGCTGAACTGGCGTTCGTCATGAAAAACAATATGGCAACAGATAGATAGGAACAAAAAAAGACCAAGCTCTATAGAGTTTGGGGGTATTTCAACACTCTTGTTACTTGCCATCTATATTTTAGTGGCGTTGCCGTTTTTGTATCAACCTACCCTGACAGTTTTCGATAACACCTCTTATCCTATGCAATCACTCCTTGTATTCAGGAGGTCCGCCACACCTTGCTGTTATATTTGATGGGACCTTCCAGGGTATTCATTTCAAAAAAGCTTGTCAAGTTTTTCTGATTGAGAAGCCATTCGGATTGACTATTGAAATATCTTTGGAATAAACTCAAGTCCAGTTGATACCTGAATACCACCGAATTGCACAGGGTTAAACTAATTTGGTTATATGCTCTAGCTCAGCAGCATTTTTTTTCTTATAAAAAGGAAATTTAGAAAGGTATGATCCTACATTGTTCATTTCTTTCTTCCCTTTAAAAACTGAATGCACTGCAAGGTTAATTTCAGTTATTAAGGGCATGTCCACCCCCACAACTCAAATTTAACCCCATACTGGCCCCACTCTGTGTGTACAACAATTCTTATTTACACATCCAGCTCCTTATGGTTGCCATGCTTGTCCCTCCAAAGTCGGAAAAGTAGTGTAGAGGTCTGGTGACTCATCCTGCACCTTCCTCAGCCTCAACCTTGACAATGTTGAGGGCATGCGCAGGAGAGTGTGTCCCCCCCTCTCCCTCCAATTTTTTCTCTCCCCCCCCTAGTGTAAAATCCCCATTATATATTAAACATATTGATCCCAACCCAACCACCGTAACATAATTCATAAAGTGCCCGATAGTTCTTACCTTCCCTCCTCAATTCATAGAAAGTGCCCGATAGTTACTTACCTTCCCTCTATCCTCCGGCGTTCTGAGCAGCCGGCAGCCGGGTCCCTGATTGGCTGCATCTCAGCCAGTCAGGGACGCGGCTGCCGGTCCCGCCGCCTGCTTGCATTTCCGTGCAAGGAGAGGGCCTGGAGACTGCCACGGAGGATAGAGGGAAGGTAAGTACATATCGGGGCACTTTCTAATAATTTTATTACGGCGGTTGGGGCTAGGGGATCAACATGTATAACATATAAAAACTTTAAAAAAGGGGTGGACATGCCCTTTAATAGCATGCTGAATGGCTACACTGAAATTAATTCAGCCTGCATCATGTCTTGGTGGCGTTGATGGCAGTCATGTGTGTTATAAATAAACAATATTTTTTTTTTTTCATTATAAGATCCTGTTGCCTTGAGGAGGGAGAAATGTGGTAAGTTTTAGTTCAGTGTGTTATATGCGGGAATGTATGATTGATTAAGAAACTGTTTTAGATTTTTGATTTGTTAAAGCAGTGTGTGAAGGTATGTAAAAACATTCTGTTGTAATTTTTTAATCCTGTTTGTCTAAGAATAGCTTCCTATTTTATTTACATTTAGGAGTACATTAACAAGTGTCTGGTTTTTTTTATAGGAGAAATTATTATAAACGTTTAGTTTACTTATGTTGGACAGCTCTCCATGCTGGTATGGATATTTTTTCAGGGAGATTCAATAAAAGTTTGAAAGCCAACATCTGATTGGTTGGGGCAAAATTAGCATAATTTTTAACAAAATGAACCGTCATTGAATCTCCCTGTTAGTTTTCATCTGCAGCTTTGTAGTAGTTAAAGAGAGGTAATGTAAGAAAAACCTGGTTTGGATGAAGATGTGTAAATTCAAATATTTACCCACTGGGTAAGACAGCAGTAACTTTTCCCCCAAGGGCTCATTATTTTAAATTTAGAATACTGAATCTCACAAATGGATTGGAATACACAGGTAAGTGACTTAAAGGGCATGTCCACCCTTATTATTAAATGTTGTCACATAATAGAATACATTCCCCCAGCCCCAACCGCTATAAAATAAAGTTAAGAAAGTGACCAGATCTTTATTTACCTTCCCTCTCTCCTCCGACGCCCGGCCTTCTGCTTGCAAGACACTGCAAGCACGGGGCGGGACCGGCAGCCGCGTCCAGGGGGGATTATAGTTTTGGGGGTGGACAGGCCCTTTAACATTATGCTTATCTAAAAATGGGCAATTCACTGTTTGATTATTATATTATAGCTGACTTTAAAGGGCATGTCCACCCCCAAAACTATAATCCCCCCCACTAATGGCCCCACCATGTAGTGTAGTAAAATCCTTACCTCACATCCCAGCTCCATAAGGTTCTCCTGTAGTCCCCCCCAATCCCAAAAACTGCCCACCAAAGGATCAGAGTCGTATAGGACTCTACCTCCTATCTGGCCTCCGGAAAGTGGTTGCATGCGTACTGCAGACCTTCTCCCCCTCCTCCCCCCTCCCTCTCCCGGTGCCGATAAGTCCCTCCCCCTAGCTAAAACCCTTTATATATAATATTCCCCCTGTCCCCCCGCCCAACACGCTATACTTTATTATTAGAAAGTGCCCAAACATTACGTACCTTCCCTCTTTTCCGCGTAGCACTGAACTCCCGGCAGCCGTCTGTGATTGTGCTGCCGCTCAAACCATACACAACGCGACTGCGGCCGGAGCCTCTCTGCTATTCTCGCAAAGGGCCTCGGCAGTGCGGGCGAGGAACGGAGAAGGTAAGTAAGTGTGTTGGACACTTTCTAATAATAAAACTATATAGCGGTTGCGGCTGGGGGGAAAGGGGATGTTATATCAAAAAAAAAAATCAAGAGTGGACATGCCCTTTAAGTAAAGAAAAATTAAACATGGGTCCTCTTGGGCTGCATACAGAAATAGGCCACACATTTTGCAAACATTGTAAACAGTGGCGTAACTAGAAATCTCTTGGCCCCCCAGCAAAACTTTGATAAGGCCCCTACCCCTGTTTCATCCATAGCAGTTTTCTGGGAGGAGTCCTAGATGTATCCGTTACAGGGAAAATAAGAAGATGTGCCCCCCCCGCTGTTGCAGGGTATGCTCCCCTTGTAGTTACTACCCTGATTGTAGGACCAGGCAGAACTGAACTACATAATACAAATAAGTAATTTTCCAATTGCTTAAAATGAAGGAAAGTTTTACTCACAGAAACGGACAGCCAATTCTGCAAAAAGAGGCTGCTGAACTGCCTCAAATGTTTACTGGTGGACTGGCTGGAAGACTGGCAATTTGTCAGAGATGTCTTTTGACCTATTCTGTCAAAAGACATTCTGACCTGTACTATTGCTAACACAAGTTTCCAAGCCTAATTACCATTTTCCTAAGCCTTTCATAAACTATCACAATTGAAAATCAAGAAACATAAAATAACCCATCTGGGTTATCAGATAATAATACTGATTTGTATTCGTATACATTGTAATTCTTAAATCATTGTAATGTTGCATTAATTATTTTATGTATATTCGCAGTACACAATGATTTAAGAATTACAATGTATAACGAATCCAAAAAAATCAGTTATTTATTATCGAATAACCCAGATGGGTTATTTTATGTTTCTTGATTTTTCAATTGTGATGAGTTTTATGAAAGGCCTTTAGGCAAAATGCCGTAATAGGCTTGCGAAACTTGAGTTAGCATCAGTACAGGTCAGAAGTCTTTTGACAGCATATGGGTCAAATAGACATCTCTGACAATGCCAGTCTCCCGCCAGTCACCAGTAAACATTTGAGGCAGTTCACAGCCTCTTTTTGCAGAATTGGTGTCCGTTTCTGGGAGGTAAAACTTTCCTTCATTTTAAGCAATTGAAAATACTTTTGTATTATTGTAGTTCAGTTCTCTGCCTGGTCCTACAATCAGGGTAGTAACTACAAGGGGAGCATACCCGCAAAAACAGAGGGAGCGGGGGGGGCAACAGGGCATCTTCCCTTATTTTCTGTAACGGATACATCTAGGACTCCTCCCAGAAAACTGCTATGGATGGAAACAGGGTAGGGGGGGGCCTTATCAAAGTTTTGACTTGGGGGCCAAGAGATTTCTAGTTACGTCCACTGGTTACAATTTTTGCAAAAATGTGTGTGGCCTTATTTCTGTATTGCAGCCCACAAGAGACCCTGTTTTAATTTTTTCCTTTACTTAAAGGGCAGTCCCACTCACTGAAATTTTTTTTTTTTGATTATAACATCCCCCTTCCCCCCAGCCGCAACCGCTATATTTTATTATTAGAAAGTGTCCCAACACTTACTTACCTTCTCTCTTTCCTCCGCCGCACTGCCCGAGGCCTTGCGGATGCAAGCAGAGACCCGGCCGCAGTCGCGTTGTGTTGGTTGAGCGGCAGCCAATCACGACGGGCTGCCGGAGTCAGTGCTGCGCGGAGAAAGAGGGAGGTACGTAATGTTTGGGCACTTTCTAATAAAAAATATAGCGGTGTGGGCGGGGGACGGGGTGGAATATTATATATAAAGGGGTTTTAGCTAGGGGGAGGGATCTTTATCGCACCTCGGGAGGGAGAAAGGGTGGGAGAGGGGGAAGAAGGTCCTGCAGCTACGCATGCACACTTTCCCGACGGCCAGGATAGGAGTAGAGTCTCTACTGACTCTGCATCCTTCTGTGTGGCAGTTTTTTGGGATTTGGGGGGGACTACAGGAGAACCTTATGGAAGCTGGATGTGACCTTCAGGGAAGCATTTACCCCTCCCCACAACCATACATGGTTGGTCAGACCACTTAGGGAGGGGCGATTATAGTTTTGGGGGTGGACATGCCTTTAAAAGCAGCTATAATATAATGTGCTGACAACAGGATTGCCTCAACTTTGTAGATTAACATAAGTTAAGGGCCTGTCCACCACCAAAACATAATCCCCCTGGACGCGCTAGCGGTCGCCGACCCCGTGCTTGCCAAGTGTCTTGCAAGACGAAGGGCCGGGGTTACGGAGAGGATGAGAGGGAAGGTAAATAAAGGATCTGGTCACTTTCTATCTTAATTATTTTATAGCGTTTGGGGCATTGGGGAATGTAATTCTATTATGTGACAACATTAATAATAAGGTGGGACAATGCCCTTTAAGTCATACTGTGTATTCAACCATTTGTTGGATTCGTATTCTAAATTTAAATATGAAGCCCTTGGTGGGAAAAGTTTACTGCGTTCTTAACAAGTGGGTAAATATTTAATTTACACATCTTCAATCCACACATGTTTTCTTACATTACCCTCTTTAATACTACTACAAAGCTGCGATGAAAACTAACAGGAGATTCAATGACGGTGATTTTTGTAAAAGATTATGCTAATTTTGCCCCAACAGACTCAGATGGTTGGCCTTTCACCTTTTATTGAATCTCCCTGAAAAAATTATCCATCCAGCATGGAGAGCTGTCCAACATAAGTAACGTAAACAGTTTATAAATTTTCTCCTAATACAAAAAAACAGAACACTTGTTAATGTACTCATAATGTTAAAAAAATAGGAAGCTATTTAGGACAAACGGAGTATAAAAATTAGCAACAGAAGTTTTTACACTACCTTTCACAAATGCAACAAGCACACTGCTTTAACATCAAAAATCTAAACAGGTTCTTACTCAAATACAATCCCGCATATAACACATGAACTAAAACTACCACATTTCCCCTCCTCATCAATATGAAAGTAAAATGTTTAGCTATTCTCGATAGGCAACAGATCTTATAATGAAAAAAAAAAATTTTGTTTGATTAACACCTTGGACTGCCATCAGCCACCAAGACATGAATGCAGGCTGAGATAATTTAAGGTAGGCAATTCAGCAATGCTATTAAAGGGCAATTCCACCCCTTTTAAAGTTTTTTATGTTATACATGTTGATCCCCTAGCCCCAAACCCGTTGAATTAAAATATTAGAAAGTGGCCCACTATAATACTTCCCCCTCTATCCCTCCTGGTCAGTCTCCAGGCCCCTACCTTGCCACGGAAATGCAAGAGCATGGCGGCGGGACCGCAGTCCGCGTCCCTGATGGCTGAGAGGCAGCCAATCAGGGACCCGGCTGCCGGCTGCGTCAGAACGCCGGGAGGATAGAGGGAAGGTAAGTAACTATAGGCACTTCTATGAATTATGTTACGGTAGGTTGGGGTTGGGATCAATATGTTTTATATTGGGGATTTATACCTGGGGGGGGACGAGAAAAAATTGGAGGGTAGAGGGGGGGACACACTCCCTGCGCATGCCTCAATCAACTTGTCAGGTTGAGGCTGAGACAGGGCAGATGGTCCACACCAGACCTTCTACACACTCCGTTCTGGTACTTTGGAGGGTGCACAAGCAGTGGCAAACCATAAGGAGCTGGGAGTAAAGTAAGAATGTTGTACACACGCGCATGGGGCCAGTATGGGGTTAAATTTGTAGGTGGTGGGTGACATGCCTTTAATTAAATGAAATCATAACCTGCAGTGCCATTCATTTTAAAAGGGAAGAAAGATGACAACTGTAGGATCATACCTTTCTAAATTTCCTTTTTATAAAGAAAAAAAATGCTGCTGAGCTATGATGCATATAACCAATTAGTTCAACCCTGTGCAATTCTTGTCGTGGTATTCGTATTATCAACTGGACTTGAGTTTAGTTTCCTAAGAGATTTCAATAGTCATATCCAAGGCTTTCCAATTCAAAAAACGTGTACCAGATTCTTTTTGAAATGAATCCCCTAGGAAGGGTCCCCATCAATATATAACAGCAAGGGTGGTCCGAGACCTCCTGAATACACGGAGTGATTGCATCATGGATAAGAGTGTTAATCGCAACTGTCCATGGTAAGGTTCCCAAAACACATTATACATGGCAGGACATTTGTTTTTACCTCCCATCTCTATTGAAGGCTTGGTTTTTTCTTTATTTGAAATAAATTAAATACAAACTACTGTTTGCCATATTTTTTGTATGTCACGACGCCAGTTCGCTGGGCACGTGATCTGACCAATCATCGGTACTTGCTTGCCACCACTTTTTTAAGTTTACGACGGCCCTTAAATAACGCCCCAAAAACTCTCTTGACTCTCACTGACTATACACACCCTGTCCTGGCAAGCTAAATGGTTACCACTACACCATTCACTCCAGCAACTAACTGGTTACTTAGCAATCAGTCTTCACAGCAAGTCACAGAGTTAATTAGCATTACACTGCCAACACTCAACCACCATATAAACTTTAGAGGCTAACTGAGTTCTTTTTAGAGCATCAAAGACAAAACTTATTATTTTAGCTTAACATAATAGTACAAACATTTATATAAAATAAACGGATAAAATAATTCATACAGACCCTACTCACTAAAGAAGTCCTGTATCCAGGCGGCATAGAAACATTTGGGTGTTACACATGGTTTTTAAGCATGTCCCCTCATATGAACAAAGTTAAGGGGCTACCAGGATTTTTAAACTTCTGTTGCACATCCCCTCCTGATCTATGCATGACGGTGGAATGTCCAATTTACGACTACCACAGCATTCCTTCCCCTCAGTTTAGGCAGATTCCATATAAATGTAGATATGTACATTGTATTGGATATTGAACACATATTCCCCGCTCCTGTATTAATCAGCAATTCCTCCAATTACCAACATGACCATGTGTAATCCATATTTCCATATTTAATAACGCGCCTTGGCAAGGGATAGGCTCAATGTTGGGTATCATTTTTAAGGCCTACTTTCCCATTCACAAGTATAATACTGTTTCTGTTCTTACATAGTATTCCCAGTACCGAAAATCCATTTATTTTGCATGTATGGTTGTCCTTAATGAACTTCTTAAAGTACCAACACCAGACCCCAGCTGAAAAGAATTCCAGATACATGGTTCGGCCCCACATTGGTCTGTGAAAAGAAATACTGGTTCCATACGTCACTAATCGTAATATACAATAGGAACTGTTTTTTTTCCCAGGGTGAATGGTAATTTTTATTGTCCCTTTGCAAGAACTATACCAATATGTAACCCATTCTTCCCAGTCACTACAAACACTTTCCTGACACCCCTCCCATCCTGGCGCACGTGATGTGACTCACAAGTCACCTCTACTGCGTCCATATCAGGTGTTTCTGATAGACCACTAATCCACCTGCATTCCCTTTGTTCAGTGAATTTAAATCATATTGCTTCCACAATTTGATTCCACCTGCACATTTTTACAAAATCCACCATCCTCTTTACTGTGGTTATGAGAACTGGGTTTGGCTTCAACATTCACTCACCAAGTAGACTGGTTAACCCTCTTGATGCCCATCTGTACACACTCCGATATAAGAGAGCAAACCACCATACTAACCATCTGTGTGGACCATCTGCACTCTGTGCCCTGGGAAGGAACATTTCTTTAATTCACCACCTGGAGTACCAGTGATCATTTAGGGGACTGTACCCAGCCACTCCTAACCTCAGGCATCTGTCCTCCCTCTGACACACTCTGCTGCTGACAGATCACCTCTACTCCGTTATCCTCCTGCTAACCTGTATCCTGTGGGTCATAATGTTCCCCATCCCCTGGGTCTAAACTCAGACAGATACGGGTCACTCTTAACCCTTTTCCCTTGCCTTCCTGCTCACCATATCTCTTCTCTGTTTCCTCTTAGCTGGACAAACAGGAATGTTACTGGTATGGTTTTTGTCCTTAGGGATAGCTACCTTCTTTTTTATCTACCTGGGACACTTTCTAAGCTCCTGTAAGCTGTCCCTATCTTTAACCCTTGCTCTTCCTTCTCCACAAACCACTGAGGTTGGTACTGCACTACCACATGCCCCACAGCTAACCCTCTTACTCCTCAGTCGAGTGGACACATCCATTAGGACCCTCCTGCTCTGAGTCCAAAGCCACCATGCCCCACCCACTCCCTCCTGCCTAATTCACCTGCTGCTAAAAAAAAAAAAAAAAAAAAAAAAAAAAAAAAAAAAAAAAAAAAAAAAAAAAAAAAAAAAAAAAAAAAAAAAAAAAAAAAAAAAAAAACAAAAAAAAAAGAAACAAAAAAATCCCATGACCATCAGAAGATTGGGGGTCCACAAGTGATCAGGGATCCTACTCTGTGAAATCCCTCTCTACTATGGGTAATTTTACCCAGACACCACCTCGGTTATACCTTTCCTCTCCCTCTACATTCACAACATGTAGTATAGTACTGTTCCTGGCACTAGTGACACCTGCTCTGTCTCTCCCGCCCTCTCCCCAGCGACGTGACAATCTCCTACCCTACCGGTACTATCACCTGACCCTACCAGAGGTGAACGGGGGATCCCCTCTCTCTCTCCATTCACACATTTATACAATTGGTTCTGGCACTGACGGACATCTGCTCTGGTCTCCTCAGCCCTTCCTCCCAGTTACCATTCCCCTTGTTACCTGTTCCTTTTACGTTGCAGTTGGTGGTCCACAGCGTGGCTGACTTAGTGAGACCTGATCATTTGCACCAAAAGCAGAGACCATTCTCCCCAAAGCATTCCCCAGTAACACAGTTAACAGGACTTTCATTGGCTTCTCCCACTTCCTCAACTTCTCCCCACACCCCAATCCAAGTAAACATTGCCAAAGGCAACCATGGATGACTCCCACCCACATCCCTTTACCAATAAATTCTTCCCAGTAATATGTCCCCAAGTTTTATCATCTCTGGACGCACCAGAGACAAGTTAGATTCTGAGTCTCGTAACCCCTGGGTACCTTTATCCCCCACAGTCGCATATGATGGACATAACTTCCTCTGTCTTACCATATATGAGCATTACCACTGGATTGACAGTGACACTTGGTCCCGTTTCTTTCTGGACCAGAGGCTCTTACATGTCCCTCGGTTACATAAAAAAACATCTGCTTGTATCTCCATGGTTTACGCTCACACTGGGTTTAAATACTTAATCCAAGCACTAATGAGCTATATAAAAATATTTATCCCACCGCTGCCACATTTGCTACCAAACAGCCAGTTTCGCTGGCACGTGATCTGACCATCATCGTACTCTCGCTGCCACCCTTTAAGTTACGGCTTACAGACTCCCCAAAACACTCTCTTGACTCTCACTGCCTATATACACCCCCTGTCCTGGCAGCTAATGGTTACCCTACACCATTTCACATCCAGCAACTAACTGGTTAATTAGCATCAGTCCCTTCACAATGCAGTCCATAGTTTAATTAGCATTTACACTGCCAACCTCAACCACATATCAACTTACAGAGTGCTAACTGAGTCTTTTTAGAGAGCATCAAAGACAAACCTATACATTTTTGGGGGAATTTCAATATGGGCCTTTTCCTGTCTAAAAACCCATGTTAAAACCGAAGAAAAGTTTTAGATGGATTTTAGAGCACAGCGCCATTTCCCAATGTTTTTTGGAAATAGCGCCGTGCTCATAAGATGCAAACCCTACCTTTAAGTTTTTGCGCTACTAGTATCGCCGATCACTATGCGGTACGGTGGTGTGTGATGTATTAAACCCCACCACGCTCTCCTCCTTAGCCCGTCCCTCCCGCGATGCAATACTGACGTCATCTCGTTTACATCAGGTTAGACATATATTTAAGATTTCCCACTATTACCATTTAGGGTTTTTGGCGGTGATTTACCTGTATGTAAGTTTTCTTCATTTTCAGGGCTGGGACTTGCCCTTTATATATAACACTACGAAATACCCCACCAAGATTAATGAGAACCCAAATAAATATTTTTTTTTTTAACGGATAAATAAAGATGGCTGTAAGCTCACTAGTTTTCATTCTGTTTTTCTTCGGATTCCTGGATCTCGGAAATCCTGAGTCCGAAACGCAGGATGAATTTTCGAATTTAATATGGAGCTATTTGTGATATTTTTTCAAAAAATACCTCGAACGTTTAAAAATATCTCTAAAAAACTATTGGAAACCATTTCAAGTTGACATCGTATTTTCGATGAGTTTCGAATGTTATATCTATTTTAGAAATTATCGAAATGCATCTGAAGTCCCTGAAATCGGACAATCTGTCCGATTTGGACGGATCATTTAGATTTTTCGAACCGAGGAAGTTTTTGTGTCGGAGCTGGGTTTGTGTCGACCCCAACCCGGATCCCATCTCTTTTTGATAAACTTAATTTACTAATACAATAGTAATTTACTCATAGGTTGTTAAAGATTATACGGGAGATTAAACACAAGTTCTATTGTTAAAACTGTTGCTAATTTTTAACCCCAACCACTCAGATATTATTAAACATTTAAAAGCTAATATCTATTGTTTGGGACAAAAATTAGCACCCTTTTTAATGATACACAACTTTTATTGAATAACCCATCATTCACAATAGTTTTCCAGTATCATCACAATATCTGCACCAATATCTTTCCATAACCATGTTGAGTGTCAACTGCTCCAACACTCTCAGTGTAGCCTCATTGTAGCAATTGTATACTTTCCATCATAATGACCTTACCTGCCATTCATCATTTAAGTCTGGGAATAAATACGACGTTTTCCGAAATACTGACTTCCTGTCTGCAGGACCCCTAATAGAATGTTAATGGTCCTTGCACATGAAACCACCCGCGTCTGGTTGATTAGTTGCTCAGTAAGATCTGAGCATGTTTGACCCATCAACAGCCTATCAGTAGAAATTACTGTTAGGAACATTCCAAGGTACTGTGCATTCTGGGAAGAAGAAGATAAATTACTGATTTAAAATGGAAGAGAATATGTAGACTAACTTCGTTATGCATAATATAAACTAAGAATTAAAAAAAAATTTTTTCCCCTGAACTTTCCTTTAAGGGCTAGGCCTCCTGCCGCATTTTCTCATGCCGAATGATCACCAGAGATTTACGAACTTCTGCATATTATCCAGGCTGATTTCGGATTTTTTGAATCTTCAAAAACTTTGGTAAATTTGAAAGTCCGAATCCGACCCATTAAAGTCAAATGGATGACAAACATTTTGAAAAGTTTGGATTAAAATAAGGTTAAAATAAGTAACATAGGTGTGACTAAATGATATGTCCATCAATTCCAACCTATTCACCCTCCTTTTTTGTTTTTTTAAAAACCCTACCTAACAGGTGAGACCAGAGGGAAGGCAAAAAAAAAACAGCTAAAAAGGGGGAGAAATTCCTTCCTGACTCTAACCGTCAATCATAAAGTATCCTGGATCAACCGATCTATATTTATTAATACCAGTAATTCTCAATTATTTTTAGTTAGATACGTATCTAGGCCTTTTTTAAGCTATTGAAGGAAATTGCCATTACCACATTGCTGGACGACAGTTCCACAGTTTCATCACCATCTCACTGTACAGGAAAAACCTTTCCAGCCTGAAGATGAACTTCTTTTCTTCCAACCTAAGGAAGTCGCACGAGTCCTCGATATGACCTATTATTGAACAATGCAGCCAGAGAGTTCATTGATTGCCCATTAATATATTTTGTATAAGGTGTATCATAAATCCACGTACGTCGCTTCTCCACTGGTAAACAGCCCTACTTGTCTAAATCTCTGCATATTCAAGGCCTTCCATGTCCACTTATTAATTTAGTTGCCCCTTCTTTGAACTCTTCCATTTCCAAGATGTCCTTGTATACGTGATTCCAACTCACATGCACATTCCAAATGAGTCTTCCCCCCCCCCCCTCCCCCCCCCCTGAACCAGTGCCTTGTAAAGAGGAGAATAATAGCATTCTCTCTTGAATCTATTCCCCCTCTTTTAATACACGACAATATCTTGCTAGCTCTAGCCGTTGCTGCTGCCTGGCATTGTTTTGATACACCTAGGTCTGGTTTCTACCAGAAAACCCCCAATCTTTTTCATTACAGAATGCACTTAACACCGAGTTTCTTATGATGGTAGTCTGGCATGGGATTATTAAATCACAAATCATCACCTTTATAATTTATCAACATGAATCTCATCTGCCATTCTGCACCCATTTTGATAATCTGACTAGGTCCTGCTTGCAAACACTTGCACATCATTGAAGTTTCCAAAGCTCTGCATTAGTTTTCAGTGTCACACACAACCCTGAGACCTTGCTCCGCCAATGCCCCCTTCCTAAGTCATTTATAAACAATTAAACAGAAGCGGCCCCAGTACCCAAGAACCCTGAGGCACTTCGGCTAGACGTTCTAGCCCACATTAATGTAGCTCCATTTAGCACCACTCTCTTTTGTATCCAATAACCAATTCTCTATCCACAATGCTTTCTTCAAGGCCAACAGTCCTCAGTTTATACATTAGTTCTCCTATGTGGCACAGTAATCAAAAGCTTTTTTTTTCAAATCCAAGTATCCCACAATCCCTGCTGTGCCGAATCCTAAATTTTTTATAATCGCTTCTTTCTCTTCATAAACCATTAATTGTCGGCATGATCTATTTCTCATAAATCTATGCGACTACTACTACTATAATAATCTGGAAGAGTCAGAATATTTCCCGTTAACAAAATTTTCCACACCTTCCTACACTGATGTTGGGCTTACCAGGTCTATGTTACCATGCTGTGACGACTACCTTTTTTTGAATAATGGTATTACATTGGCTTGTTTCCAATCCGCGTCACATCCCAAGACCAAGTGAATCTGAAAAAGATGAGAAACAGAGGTCTAGATAGAACTGAACTAAGCTCTTTTAAAATCCGAGGATGCAATCCATTCTGGTCCTGGGGCTTTATTGATTTAAAGGACAATTAACTTACCATTATCCCCGATCCACCCTCCTGCAAAGTCCCGTGCGAGGAACCTAAAACGCTAAGTCCTCACCTCCTGGGTACTTACAAAGTCCTGAACTACTTACTTGTAATCTCCCTCGTCGCTCCCTGGTTGGATCCTCCCCCACTGGCAACTGTCGTGGACGTCCTGGGAGGCAGGCCAATAGGAAGGCACCCTCCTTGCAGATTGCGTCTTCCCATTGGCCTGCCTTCGCGACGTGTCCACTCAAAGTGCCATGGGGAGGATCGGACCGGAGGCCGACGAGGGAGATTACAAGTACGGTATTTCAGGACTATTGTAACGACCCAAGGTGAGGACTCAGTCGTTTTAGGTCCTCACCCTTGTCTTTGCAGGAGTGGGGGGGAAGGAACTAGGAGAGGTTGAGTATAATTGTCCCTTTAACTTGTTTAAATTGTTTCCGTACCATATCCTGTGTTAGCCAATGTGACTACTCCTCATTTCTCCCCTGCACATTATCACATTCCCTACTGTAAGGACTAGGATTCTCAACCGTAAAAAACGATGTAAAAAACGGTTTAGCAATATTAGCCTCTTTGCATCCTCGATAACCATCTCAGCCCCGTTAGTTAATGGTCCGTCCCCCCATTTTCGGGTCCTTCATCTTTTTATTCCTTTTATATTCTTAAAAAACATTTTGAGGTTTGGATGTGCTTTGTTCTGGCCAATCCCATATTTCATTTTATATTTAGCTAATTTAATTGCGTTCTTGCACTCCTTATTGCAGCTTTTTTATACTCCCTGTAAGCCTTGTTCCTTCCCTCTGATTTTCAAAATTTAAAAGCCTTTTTTTCTTTTTTTTTTCCATTTCCCTTTTTACCCGAGCATTAAGACAATGCAGAGTGGACCAAATTTTTTTTACACTTGTTCATAAAGTGTTAATATATCTTTAAAAAGTGGTCCACATCTGGCTCAGTATCTTTACCTAAAACATTCCCCCAGTCTATCCAGCATTAGGGATGCCTTTAACCGCAAGAAAATGAATCTTTTCTAAAGTTAAAGTTTTGGTAACCCAGTGGACTTTAGTTTTTTTGCAACCTCTATTAAACTGACCCTATATCATGGCCTATTCCCTACAGCTTTCCCATTCCCCTTAAGCTCCACATGACTAAGGTTATTAGGATATCACTAGATCCAACAACGCATTCTGTCTAGTAGACTAGAAAGAAAATGCTTCATATAGGAATTTAAGAACTTTCTTACCTTTTGAGGAGCCTGCAGTTCCCTACTCATCTTATGTCAGGTAGTTAAATCCCCCTAACCAAAAACTCCCCCTCCAGCAAGCCTTTTGAACAACTGCATATGAGATTATTTCCACCTCCTCCCCCGCATTTGGTGGCCTATACCATATCTCCAGCAATTAATTTACCTACCTTCTTGCTTCCTGTACCCCTATTGTTTTTCCAGCCATATTGTTTATGTCAACCCATCTATTCCATCTTTTGATTATGGCTTCAAGTCCTGTTGTAACATACATACATCTCCTCTCCTTTCTTATTAACTCTGTCATGTCTAATAAGGAGTAATCCTTTAATATTTATTGTCAGTTCCTGTGAATCATTTAGCCATGTTTCTGCTATCCGATTCAATCATACCTTTCTTTCAAGCTATTCGTTATAGTTCCCCCAGTTTTTTCAGCCAGACTTCTTGGCAATTGTGTACACATACTTTTAATTGATTTACTTCCATACTTGGTGTCAATGCCTCCTTATCCTCTATGCTCCCCCGCCCCTGTCTTCCTCCCTCCGTTGTGTTATTAGCCCCCTGATGCCTAACTTCTCTATCTACCCCTTTGAGGGTGTTCAACGTACCCTCCCCCCTAACCTAGTTTAAAAATCCTCCTCGCAACCCCCACCATCTTCTCCACCAAAACAATTGCACCTCTCATTGAGGTGCATCATCTCTACTAAAAGCCTGTACCAACCGAAAAGTCAACCAGTTCTCTAAAACCCCAAACCCCTCTCCTTACAACACACTCCCCTTAGCCACACATTTATACTCCTGACTCCCATTGCCTCCCTAGCGCGTAGCACGTGCTGTTGGTTAGTATTTCTGAAATCACTACCCTTGATGTCGTAAATTTTTAACTTTGGCCCCCTAATTCTCTGAATCAATTTTTAAAGGACCTCACCTCCACCCTCTACTTTTGTCATTTGTCACCAATGTGAACACGACCACCGGGTCCACCATCCAGCCCCACCACCCAATAATCTGTCTCATATGATCCACCACATGTCGAACCTAGCACCAGCAAGGCAACACACTGTTCGGCACCCTGCGGAAGCCCACATGGTGGTCAATCAGTTGGGTGACACGCGCGTCGGGATTCCCTCGGCCCAGTTTGGGGTCGTATTAGGGATCAGTACAATTTTTATTGCTTAGTTGCTGTACCTGTTAACATTTCCATCCATCAAACATCATCCCTAGCATACCAGAAACCCCTGTCGGGACCACCAACTCCGGCGGGTTAGATCGCGCAGAGATAGTTTCCGGGAGTGCGGACGAACCTGGAGACAGTGGAGATGGTGAATCGCACGTCCGGAGAATTGCCTGGAAGAAAAGTAGTCCCGCCTTGAGGATGTAATAACCCCGGGGGCTCGTTGCTTAGGAGTGGTACTGTACATCAGTTTGTTTGATTATCTATATTGGTAGCACTAGCCAGCCATAATTGGACATTGTTTCTTTCGTTAACATGTGTGTTTTACAAGGGGATGGGGTAGAGCCATCTTAGGCTACAATATCCTGTTGGTGCATGACCGGGACTTGGTTTTTCTATGATACCACCATATAATGAATGTTCATTTGTAGACTCTATTTGCTGATTATCGTTACTAGGCTTATACATCTTTCCCCTAGGTGGACCGATTTATGAACTATCTGCTACATTATATTGGAACACGCGGTAAACACATGTGTTGATACTGTAACCACTATTTATGTGATTTATTTCCTCCTTATAGAGCTTATCTGAGGCTTTGAGGGATTTTAGTTTTATACGTGGGACGCCCCGTTTTATAGGGTAATAAAGCGAGAAGGGGGGGAGGGGGGAAAATGGGAGTGTTTTTTCAATTGTTTGCTAATGTTTGACTTTGTGGCCCAATAAACTCATGTTTACTGCTTTACAGTGTTGTGCTCTCTATTTGGAGTATTACTTGGGTAGGGGTGTAGACGAAATACCCCTGACTGTAGATATTGTATATATTTACTTAGAGTACCGCCTGGTTTGGCGATACAACCCGCAGTTTACTATAACTTTTGGTTTGGGGCAACGAGACATCACTTAATTATAAATTTGGTTAAACACTGTTTCGGCATTGTAGGGCTTGGCGACAGAAATTACGTTTTTTTCAAATGGAAAAGATATTAGAATAACTAAGTTATGTACATAATATAAACTAATATTTAAAAACTAAGATTTTTAAAAATAATGATATTTTCACTGAAGACCCTTTTGTTAAGGGAAGGCAACAAGGCAGGGTTGCCACACTATGCTGGGCAGATTCCTCTATTCTAATAAAGAGCACTCCTTTTTTTGAGATTAAGAGACAGATTATGGAAATATGGAATTTTAGGAATATTGAATTTTTCAGAAAATTATGACTGTTGAAAAGTAAGTTACTTTATTTTTAGTTGGTTGTCTGCACGTGTTCCCCACACCATCTCTAGTTCCCAGAGTGTCCAGTTAGTAATTTACAGTACGTTGCCATTTTATTTCAGGAGTGTGCTGTGTAAGTAATTATCACTTGTTTTTTTTTTTGTTTTTTTTACTACTTCTGCTTGAATAAGGTAGTAGGAATTGTTTAAAAAGAAACTCAAATCACTGGTTTCTAAAATAAATACGTGTGTTCAACTGCAATTATTCCTGTATGGTGGGGCTGGTAAGAGACAAAATAAAGGCATTTTTTTCCTTTTCTCTTTGATTTGGATGGGGGTTAAGCTAATTGGTTTTAAATGGCTAAGGGCCGTTGGAACTTTGGTGTTTTGAACCTCATTTAAGTAAATTCTCCAGAGCGTAGATTTTTGATTTTCTTTTTCAAAGGATTTCCCTGTTTTCAAGGGGTTGTCCTGTTTTTAAGGGGTGCGTTTAAGAACCAAAAAGCACTCTAGAAAAAAGGGTTTTGAAGACAGACTGCTGTGTCTCTTGTGTGTGTTGCTGTTTCTCTTGTGTGTCTTGCTATTTCTCTTGTGTGTTTGGCTGTTTCTCTTTTTCGTATTGCTATGTTTAGTATGGACAGTTTTTTTGGGGCATGCAATGTGCATCCTGCTGCATGTGGGATCTTGAGCAGCCGCCTCAAGGGACCATGTATTTGTCAATGTGAGTGGTGTTTGCCAATTTGGAATCTAAGGTCCAGAAATCAAAGGGGAAACTGTGCAGCAAATTGCAGGGCCTTGACAAATCTGGGGGAATCGCAGATACTGGCAGGGGCCAGTACACTGAGGGTGGAAATGGGGTAACGAAATAGATTTGTAAGGGTCCACCAGGGAAGTAGGGGACAGACGGGTAGGGTCACTTTCTTCACCCATTTTGTCCGATCCCACAACAGATTTGGCGTTTAGGTGGAAAATGTGGAGGACGATGGCTCAGAAGTAGCACTTGTAGGAGCAGTTCCTTGATCACCCGGGGCCGACCATCTCCAATACAGGGAGGGAGAATTGTGGCTAGGAAGGATAACCAGTGGTATTGGTAGGGACTCCATTATTAGAAGGGGTAGATAGGGTAATCTGTCGCCAAGACCCTCATGCCGAACAGTTGTTGCCTGCCTGGTGGCTATGGTTCGACATGTGGTGGATCCATTAGACAGATATTGGTTGGGCTGGGAGTGACACCCGGTGTCTTGGTTCATCATCGGTGCCAATGACAAAAAAAATTAAGTTTAGTTCAACTTTAACAATAGTTTGCAGTAGCTTTTCAGATTCTGAGGGAACTTTGCATCCTGCCGAACTCTATATAATATTAATATAGTACATGTTCATGAGGTTGTATACAGACATACGACCATCAGCCAATTTTTCACACCTTTTTAAGTCTACCTAACAAGTGATCCACAGAAGGCAAAAACACCAGCTAAAAAGGGGGAAATTCCTTCCTGACTCCAACATGCAATCGGAAAATAATCCCTGGATCAACCATACTGCAGTAATAGGTATTATATCATTAAATTTCTCCCATACCTGTTGTATTCACATAGATCAACTGGACTTGAAATGTAGTTCTTGAAGAACCTTTCCGCTAGTCATCCGACTGGCTTTCCAATTCAGAATGAATTGTACAATAATCTTGGAAATTATGTACCCTGGAACATCCCATTAGCATATCACAGCCGTTTTTTAGGGTGTGAATTGGATAGTGGCTCAGAGGTGGTTACGGAAAACCAGAGTACGGGTCACAACAGCATGTTACATGGCAGACAGTTGGTGTCGAACCCCCCACCTCTATTTAGGCTTTGGTTTCTTTATTTTTCACATAAATGGCCTCCTTAACACCATCTCTTGAACCAGTCCGTTCCTCACCTATATGTTACATTACAATCTTCCCAGGTATGTCCTTTAATCCTTACGATGCACGTACACGGCTGAGTCCTGACCCCGAGGAATTGGCTCTTCGGTGCTGGGCCACAAACAAACCCGTTTTTTTGATGCAAGTTGCTGTTTGGCTCCCCCACATACAATCATACATTCTTCACTGCACTGCATATATGCATGTCGCTTTTCTTGTGTTTTTGGTAGTGGGTCTTTCGGATGTTAACCATTGCTGCCGTCATTGGTGTTGTGTCGGGTTAAAGCATACAGGGATCCGATGTTGTTTGACAAATTCTTCTTATTTCTCGGAGACCCTGCGACTATGGGAATGACCATGTTCTTCTTCCTCCCTGTCTTGGCTTTTTCCCTTCACTGTTTGTATTTTGTGTTTCCTTTTCCTTTCCTTCTACTTTCTTTGACAAAGGCCAGTCTGGATATCCACAATTTGAAAGGGCTCCTCTGAGATGTTTCATTTCTTTATCCTTCGCTCTGTTCTATGGGGATGTTCTCTGCTCTGTGTTGCATGGTTCTGATGACACCAGCTTGTGATCTTAAGGGTGGTGGGAGTCAAACTCAAATACTGGATCCTGTGTGTTTGGTTTTCTGTAAACCTCTACTTCCAGTTTAACAGTTTCCTTAACTTCATCCAAGCAGTCCCAAGAAGCCGTTTGTTGTTTTGTACACTTTCCCTGTCCCTTGTGAATTTAATAATGTTTTGGGGGGGGGGTCTACCGCATTAATGTGTTCTGTGAACGCTTGTACTTCCTTCTGGTTGATTTTAACCCAGGTGTCAATCACATATCTGAACCAGTGGCTGGGTTGCTATGCTTACAGGTCATTAGCAGCCTGTGTTTCTCTAAACCTCCTCCTGTAAAGGTTGGCCACCATGGGTGAAACTGGAGCTCCCATAGCCACCATGTTTTTTGCTTCTAGAACTTTTACCCCTGTATTTTGAATAGTGGTATTCAGGCACAAGTCCAACAAGAACACACCTGTTTTCTGGTTGAGGATCAGTTCTGCTGTTAAGATTGCTGTCTGGCCCAGCCGTTTCCTCACCATGTTCACATCCTCCTTGTGGGTATACCAGTGAAGAGAGATGGTCACATCATCGGACACCATAGTTTTCTTCTTCTACAACCGAGTACGATATCTTCACGGCTTGGTTGGTGAGACTCCTGAGAGTTCTGGATGTGATGCTTCGAACTTCCCACCAAAGGTCCTAAGATGTTAGCGAATATTTGGGGGGGCACCTTGTTATGTTACAGAGTTTGATACTGCTGACTAGAGGTCGTAGTGGGGCCCCCTTCCTATGTAATCTGTTGGGAGTCCCTATATGCATGGATTTGCCCTCAACCAGGTAGAGGCGATGATACATTGCTTCGTCCAATGGCTTTATCCTTTGAAAGCTGTTTAAGTAAGTTATGATTTGTCTTGTAACGGCTGGTGGATCCCTGTTAAAGCCTTCATATGTTTTTTGTTATTCGGCCAGGAGCTGGTCACCATTATAAGGTAGCTGAGGTTTGAGTACCACTGTGCATCTTCCGGTTATTCTGCCCTGTAGAATGGGTAGACTGGAATTCCATTATGTTTCCTTTATTTTCATTATGTAAAATAAGAAAACCAAGCCTAAATAGAGGTGGGGGGGTTCGACAAACCAACTGTCTGCCAGGTACAATGCTGTGTTAACACCGTACTCCTGGGCGTTCCTAATAACCCCTTCCACCTAGCAATCACACCACCCTTACCACCTGGCTGTGATATGCCTAATTGGGGATTTTCCAGGGTACATAAGTGCCACAGATATTCTTGTCAATCATTCAATGAGAAAGCCATTCGATGCCTAGCGAAACTTCTCAAGAACTACATTTCAAGTCAGTTGTCTATTTGAATAACATACTATATGCCATGACCTGGATGAATGGAACCTTCACCAGCCTTAATTCCCAATATTTTTTTAGTTTTTTAGAAACGTTATCTAGTCCACTTTTAAGCTATTCATAAACCTTGCCATTACCACATATGCTAGAAGACATTTCCACAGTTTCACCGGTCTCACAGCAAGAAACCTTTCCAACCTGAAGATGAAACTTTTCTTTTCTTCTAGTCCTTAAAGGATGTCACAAGTCCTCTGATATGACCTATTAGTGCACAATGAACCAGAGAGGTTTTATATATGGCCCATTAATATAGTTGTATAAAGTTATATCCCCAATGCACATGCCACTTCTCAATGTAAAACAGCCCTAACTTGTCCAATCTGCATGCATATTCAAGCCTCTCGCATCCCCTTATTATTTAGTTTGCCCTTCTCTAGCTGCTTTCCATTTCCAAAATTCCCCTTTGTATATGGGATTGCAAAACTAACAACGCCTATTCCAAATTAGAGGCTTACCAGTGCCTTGTAAAAGAGGGAGAATAATATTTTCTCTTCTTGATCTATTCCCCTCTTTATACAAGACAATATCTTGCTAGCTTTCACTAGCTTTTGGTGCCATGTCATTGTTTTGCTACAGTATGTTATCGACCAGAACCCCCAAATCTTTTTTCTATTAGAGATCACTTAACACAGAGCTATTTATATGGTGTGGTGGCACAAGAATTGTTAAACCTCATGCACCTTACATTTATAACATTGATCTCATCTGCCCATTCTGCTGCCTATTTTGAAAATCTATCTAGGTCTTCTTGCAGCAATTGACCACAATCATTTGAAAGTTTCCAAGCTCTGCCCCAGTCACAGAACTCCTGAGGCACTCCACTTCGACTTTTGCCCACATAGAAGTTTGTAGCTCCATTGACTAGGATGGCCGGTTTGCGGATCCTAACCCGGATCCGACACTGATTTATCCCCGGTTGCCGAACGGCGGATTTTTCCAGATTTTCCGCTTCCGAACCACGGATTTCTCGTATTTTTGAAAATGTTAAAAATTACGGGATTACTCTTATTTTTCGGTAATACTTATTTTCAAAATTGTTTCGAAATTACGAGGATTACTTGTGTTTTCGAAAAATTTTTGAAAATACAACACGAAATTCTAATTTCGAACTTTTTCGAAAATATGAGAAATCTCGTAATTGCGATAATATTTTCCTTTTTAGAGAGCGGGTCTGCTCGCGGATTGTTCGAATTTTCAATTTTTTCTAAAATTTTGCGGATCCCTCGAGCGGACCGGAGTTTGCGAAGATCATCTCTACCATTGACCACCATCTCTATTTTGCCATCCAATAACCAATTCCTCTATCCATTTCACAAATGTTTTTTTTCTAGACCAACAGTCCTCAGTTTATACATTAGTCGTCTTGTGGCACAGTATCACAACTTTAGCAAATCAAGTATTAACAAAAACACATCCACTGCTGTGTCCTAAATCCAAATTCTTCCTCTTCAAACTGGGCACGACAAGTTTTTTTGAATATTGGTATTATTTTGGCTTTTTTCCAATCCAAGCTGCACATCCACCAGACAAATGAATCTGAATGAGAATCAGTGGTCAAGATAAAACTGGACTAACTTCTTTATTAAGACTCAGGATGTTTTTTCATTCAGTCCTGGGGCTTGTTTTGATATTACGTCTGTCGTATTGTTTCTGTACCATATCCTCTGTCAGCCAGAGGGAACATTCCTCATCTATACCCTTCAATATTATTACAGTCCTTCTATACGTTTATAAGGACTAGATCTCGGTAGTGAATAACATGAAAAAATGGTTTAGCACTTTATACCCTTTTGGCAATCCTCTAAAACCATCCCCAGCCCTATTATTTAAGGTCCCAATTCTCAGTCTCATCTTTTTACTATGATGTACTTCAATACTACAATACTTCAATTAACAAAGCTTGCCAGCTGAGACTTAGCTGAAGACCTTGATTCACCGAGAGACGCTATTGCTATGTTAAACTTTCCAGGAATCCTGCTCATAAGCGATAGCTAGATCGCAACGGCTTTTCTGTAAAATGGAGGCCATAGTTTCTTTGTAACTCCAGGGCTTTTTACAATGTCATACATATGGAGTCCGTAAATGGATTTTTTTCACCTCTTCATGCTGTTTTTTGGGGGTTTGTTTTTTTTTTTTCCCTGCCCTCTTGGGTCAACAGGAGGGGGCAATGGTCCAGCTAAAAATTGGACTAGAATGGACGCCCTGTAAAAGGTCTTTATTCAACCTACATACGGTGATACTACAGTATTGAGAAATAAAATAAGGCTTTTGCAGTTTTTTAATGCAAGTATGGCATAGGTTTTTTTTAAAAGAAATGGTGTTCAAATCTCTTTTCATTATGTTTTTTATTATTCACCATTTTAATATATTGCATTAATGTTAATCTTGGCAAAAATAATTGGCATTCAATGATTGGGAAACTTAACAGTAACATTTTCACGCAGCCTTAATCCAATATAACCCCTTCAATGTTTTCATAGTAGTTTGAGACATATACATTGAGTTGATCATGGCCATCTTTTCTACAGTTTAATTGCTCTAACGGAAAGGTATGCCGTTGCAACATCATTCTTCTTTTTTTCTGTAAATGACTTTTGCTGTTACGTGGGAAATTTGCCACGTTTTTCTTCATTTTGCTTTTTTTGCTTTTGAAGAAAGAGATAATGGTATTATGATTTCAGTCAATTCCATGATGGAACCAGATACATTAACAGGTTATCTGTGTATTCCAGTTAAGGATTAACTGACTTGAAAAGTTCAGTTCTTGACATTTCACTAGTTATCACTGTACTAGTTTTTTTTTGCATTTTTTTATGACTTTGCTTAAATTTTACCTGGAAGGTTTTCAAAACATGATTTTGATTGGATTTTTTACAATATGGAACTGAGACTTCTATGTAGCCCTTAGGAAATGCTACAACACATGAAAGGTTTTTACAGCTTCCACGGGATACTGCAAACCAAGAGAGAGACTTCTCGGCTTTATTGATCCATCATCAGTGTAGCACTTTGGTTTTGCAATGTGAAGCCCTATAGACCCGAAGTCACTAAAAAAAATTAATAAGGGAATAGTATAAGGCATACAGCTCACTTCACAATAATGCAAATAAGGAACAGAGACTTCTGGGTAATTTCCAGTTCCAATGGTAGCTTGGTCTGGCTCTCTGGTTTTGCATTTAAGCTTACTGAATGTTTGTAAAACTTTTAATCGGTATAAAGCTTTCCCATTTTAAATTTTGTGACAGATTTTTTTTAAAGCTCTCCTACATTGGATTTAAATTTTTAAGCTTTGATTTTTGAGAACAGTGAGATGCAATATGCCGCTATTGCTAATGGCAACATAAGTGAAAACCCCCCTAACTCAATGCCCAATTAGCATGGCCTTCAACTTTTTTTACAGCCTGTGGCCCTTTTCTGTATTTTTTTGAAAATAGCGCAATGCACCATGAATACCTAATAGTGCAAACATTATTTTACTTATTCATTTGGGGTGTTAAACCCCTACAATAGGGTGCGGCTTATTTTCCTTTGATGCACTAATCATTTGCCAGTGTTAGGAAATAAGCCAGTACATTACAAATTATTTCATCTCCCTGTAAGACTTAAGATCGTGTTTGCGGCTGGGGTAATTCCGATCTGGACTTTTCCCTGTACCTTAACAAAAAATCTGATTAATTATTGTGGATTTTATACAGCATCTTCCGTATTGCTTTTAAATTCCATCACATCAGGCCCTGCTCAAAAGCTAATGAATTTACTGTGTGGTGATTTATTGCTAGACCAGGCATCCTCCAAATTGGCAAATACAGAAGCATTTAAATATCAATGTTCATGTAACAACACTGTAAGAAACAGGATTACAAACAGAAATTCTTTACCCAAATAACTATAGTTTATGACAGCACTCAGTGTGCCTGATTAAATATGTGATCAGTGGCTAAAGCAATAATGCTTTCAGAAATTGGCTGTCCTTTGAAAAGGTACACCAGCCCGGTGGCTAGTTTTAAAATTTCGCCCAAAATAATGCAAACTTGTACTGAATTCGGGTTTACTGTGTTGGCACGTGCCATGAAAGCCATGCACATGGACCCAACCATCGTCATACCGGTAATGGGGATCAGTCGGCCATACAAGGGCCCCTAAGGTATCGGCTCCCTTTACTTCAAATAAGGAAGCTGATACCGACAGATGCACATTTTCCATCTTGCTGACCGAACCCGAGCTGATAATGGCTTAGTCAGCATTTACGGTCTGTCGGTTGACCCCTACACACTCCGATATTAGGTGAATCCGACATCCTAAAAATGTATGTTTAATGGCCACCTAAACTACCCAAAGCCTTCTGTTATATCGGCTTATGTTAATAAGTTTGTCCTATCTTTATTACACCTAACATGTCCATGTTCTATGACCAAAATGTTTTGGTTAAGTGCAAAGAACAATGGTTTTTTATTTCAACCCCTGATTTGTATAGCAGTAATTGGTGTGATTATCAGAAAGTCCTCTATATTGAAGCATTATTTGGAATTACACTCTAAAGACTCTATTGTCATAATACTTTAACTGGGTACAGTTAGTTTCACCTTTAAAATAAAAACACCACATATCCAAACACCTTTCATCACTATAGGGCAAAAGCTTAAGTGCATAAAAAAAGATTTTCTTGCATATTGTTGTATTCACATAGATTTAACTGGACATGAAGTTTAGTTCTTGAAGACGTTTCGCTAGTCATCAACTCGATCTCTCAATTCAGAATGACTTTGTACAAGAATCTCTTTGTAATTAAAAAATTATATATAACTTCCAAATGCCCTCCTTCCTACGAACCTTCCAAGGGTTCAGCCATACATATATATAAATAAGTAATTCAACCAGTACTTTTTCAGAATCCACCAGAGTTTCTGCCCACAAATACCCACTGTTCCAGCCATAAAGCAGCAAATGCAAGAATAATTAAAAGAATAACCCACCAATTTTGCCCTAAAAATATAATAACCATTTATTAGTGTGCAAGTGTCCAAATACATGTTGTACCATATTAAACAGACAGCCAACTTCCTTTCCCCTGCTCCTTGATGCCGGTAAACTGTCACAAGTGGCAAACTGCATTGTGGGTAAATGAAAAATGCCCTTCATTGCGATATCACACACAAAGCTGCAAACGGTGTTTTTTGCTAATACTTTTCATTCCAATCTTTCTTGTCCAGTTTAATTTTGCACCAGCTGACAAACCACAGTCCAGTACCATGGGAACCAGAAAGATTAACATAAGCACTATGATTGTTTTTTTTTGTTTTTGAAGAGCAACACTTTCCCTAATCCCTCCCTGAAGACTACAATGGAAGTAGTACATTTCAGCCAAAAAACGTCGGCCAATGGGCAATGTTCAGAAGATGATTTGTCATTGTAGTGGTGGACAAAATATGAAAACCATGTCCTTCTTTAAAGTAGGATACCAAGATAATTTACTCTATAAAAGAACCCTCCTTTAATTTATTTGAGTTAACGTATAAAACTCTTTGCCTTTAAATGTACTTACTATCAAAAGTACAAAAGTAATGTTTTATTATGGCTCAATGCCATTTTAGTCAAAATACTCTGATGCCACACTTTGACACAACACCATTTTTTAATAGAAGGTTTAGGCAATATTCTGCTATTTTTCAACAAAATATTTATCTTAATTGATTACGTTGTATATTATCATGGCAACATTATTGTTTGTGCAAAAACTAAATCCTATCAATATCCGAACTGCAAAGCCTTTCGTGAATATATCAATAGCTCTAAAAACTGTTCCTGAATGATACAATTAACTGTATATACGCACTGTATCTCGTGACGGGGCTTACTACTACTTCCCTTTTAATTACTAGGCTTTGTAATTTCCATAATGTACTTTAAAGACCATTAAAAAAGCTCCAGAGAAGGATAAATTTTCCAATTCTTAAATTTTTTTGTTCCTCCAATTCTTTTTTAATTGTTACGTTTGAGAACGTTCTAACAGTAATTACTTTCATCCAGGATTTCAAGGGTCTCCTGCATCAATCAGATTAAAGAAAGACTTTTTCATCTTGCAATGGGTCATCAGCTCAACCAGACGGCAAAATTGTTATGAAATTTGTCATCAGTAACTTGTCCGTGCCCACACACGGAATTCCTGGAAAGCAGAATTGCAGTTTTATGAAGACATTATCCAGTTCTACAGATGTAGTGCTTTTGCGGATACACATTAACTGTAATCAGGCGCAGTAATTAATGTTAGGGGATTCTTCATAAAAAAAGGACACACATCAAGAAGATTCAATGAGAGTCGTGTTTTTTAAAATGCATAATGCTCAGTTAAAACAAAGAGAGTGTCTGAAAATTGTGAGTGACATCACAGCAGTTTGGAGCATCTGCTACAGCTAATGTGCTCTCTTTCAGAATTGCAGCACAATTAAATATGTTTTTTTAAACTATACAAACATTTAGATTGAAATTTCATACATTAACGGCCATGTCCACCATTTATTTGAAATTTTTTACATCAAGCTGTTTGTTACTTACCTTCCCCAAAGATGCAGCTAACAGACTTACACAAAACTGGCCCCTCACCGCTCTCTACCCTCCCCCTCTCTGCCTTCCTGGTCCATGCTGTCAAGTCAAAGGCACCACAGTGATGTCACAACTCAATAGTTGACAGCCGAGACCTGAATTGCCTTTACTGCTGCAAGTTGCAACACATCAGTAGCGGTACCATTATGCGAGGGACCTTGTAAATTATGGTTTAGCTGCATCTTTTGAGTAATGTAAGTAAAAAGTGGTGTTTTTGGCACGTCTTGCAAGCTGTAAAATTTCGATTTATCGTGGACCTGCCGTTTACATACAGAAATTAAAAAATACTTAGAAATGGTAAATTAGGCAAGGTACAGTAGAATGGCATTTGGGAGGCAAAAGCCCATATACTGTCTCTGTCAAAAAATTTAACCTGGTTGTTGACAGCAACAACTGTCCTTTTCCATGCAGGATTCGCTATCACACCACATCACATTGCTCTAATCCAAATTTGCACAGACCGACTCACGACCCATCTATAAAAACAATATATAATCTTGTGATGCCATATTATCAAATAAATTGTGGAGATTTGGAAAATGAACAATAGGAAAAGAATAAAAATAAAGATACATGGAGGGTTTTGGTGATGTGCTGCATACACAAATAAGGCCTTTTAAAAGTGTTATGGTATTAAGAATAGTCCCTTTTAAATATTAAAAGGCATTAAGAGGCACTCTTATATATACAACATAACAGATTGGGAGTAAAATTTTAAAAATGTTTAATATTAAAACTGGTAAGTGTGCAAAGGCTAAAACTTGCAAGTGTTTTATAAGTTTTTTTTTAAACAAAAAGTAAAGTCTGATTAGTCATTCCATTATAATAAGAAGGAATTAGAATTTGTAATACACTGGGCCATAATTATTCAGTACATACTAATTGAGGTTGAATAATTCAATGTCTATCCTCGTGCACCTTTCTTGCCTACTCTGTAACCCTACCAAAAAAAAAAAAAACACGGTAAAGGGGGTTTGGGGGATTCCTTCCTGACTCCAAAGGGCAACGGAAAGTATCCCTGAATTAACCCAAAAAATCTATGTATTAATTAAAGTGATTTTCATATTTATGTTTTACAAACTTATTCAGACCACTTTTAAACCTATTCAAATGTTACTTGCATTACCACATCTGGTAGATGTTTCTCACTGTATAGAACCTTCCTAACCTGAAGACTAAATGTTTTTTTTTCTAATCTTAAAGGATGTTCAAGTCCTTTGATATGACCTATTTGGGAACATTGCAACAGAGAGTTTTATTGTAATGGCCCTTAATTATTTGTATAAAAAGTGATCTAGCCCCTGCACAATCGCTGATTCTTCTAATCTAACTAAGACCTATTTTCTCAATATAAATCCCATGCTTGAACTACTACTAATAAAATCAGTTATGTGAACATCGTCCCGGAATATGATCCTCTAACAGAGTTTTCTTATATCTTCCCTCCCTGAGGTTAGCCTTACAAGTCTATAGGTTATCAGGTTGTGAACTCTACCATCTTTTTGACAATATTAGTATTTCCCATCCAAGGATATCACCAAACAAAGTGAATTTTGAAAGATAAAGGAACAGTGGTCCTAGATAAACTAGACTAAACTTTTCTTACGATCCAAAGATGAATTTTATCAGGTCCTGGGGATTTATTTATTAAACATATTGTCTAATTGTTTCTATACCATATCCTCTTCCTTATTTATATACCCTTAATTAATTATTGTCCCTGCTATAAGGGCTGAAATTCTCTATAGCGTATGAGGGGAAAAAACTGTTAAGCACATTACCTTTTTCGGCATCCCCTATAACCATCTTAGTCCCATTAGTTCATGGTCCGACATTTCTCAGTCCTCATCTTTTTACTAGTAATATACTTAAACCTTTTTTTGGGGTTGGTCCTGCTTTGGTTTAGATATCTGTATTTCATTTTCTATTTAGAGCCAGATTGATTGTTTTTTGCACCCTTATTACATTACAGCTTTATAGGTCACAGGCATGTGTTGCACCCTCTGATTTAAAACTTTTACATGCTATTTTCTTTCTTTCCATTCCCTTTTTAAACTGAACATAAAGCCCATGCAGAAGCCTAATTTTTTACACTTGTTTCCTTATTTATAAATTTAGAGTGTAATAGTTTACTTACTACCTCCTGTGAAAATCATCCAACTTCCTGGTGGTCGCAGGTAACCAAAACTCCTTCTGCAAATGCTAACTAGTTTACCACCCCTTGTGTTGGTTTCCCACTCCCCTATTCTAATTGCATGTACCAGTTGAACTCAGTGTCACCACCTGTCAGTGTCTCCCAGCCAATCATCAGATATAGCCTGTGAATATTATAGCAATTGATAGAACAGAGTAGGGAAGGTGTTACCACTTTTCCATATGTATTTAGAGGAAACATCTTGTTAACCCTTTATATTTGTGACCATTTCTGCAAGAGACTGCAGTCTTATTTACCCATACTTCGCCGTTCCTACCGGTTTAGCACGACTAACTCTATATTAAAGCGTTGGATGGCGGGGTTATGCAAAAATCACCGCGCATCCGCTGCTCTGTTTCAATATGGTGTTTGGCTATTTTTCAAAGCGCAGATTTAATACACGCCAGCAAATAGTTTGCGTTAAAATCCCGCAATGGGTAATCCCTTACCGGGATTGCATTATATTGAATTGCGAACAGGACATTTACAGTGGATATCGCCTCTGGGTAAATGAGCCTGTGTGGTCTTTGTAATGTGGTTTTATTTCTGTCAACTCTACCATGTATATTAGAAGTGTAATGCAAGCTGCATGATCTCACTTTAAGCCATATAGCATGTATTTAATGCATGGAACTTAGCTTTGCAGCAGGACCATTTCCTGAGGCTGTGGCCCACTTACGTGCAAGAAGAGGCCACATTTTCGCAATAATGCGTGTCATGCCTCGCTTCTGAGCATGGGTGTTGCGCTTCAACAATTGGAATCTAGCAGAGCGCATGCAATACAGACAAAAATGGTGATCGCATGCACTCCATACACACTGAAACGCATTCACATGTATGGTGGCCGGTCCATAGGCTACACCCCACAAATTACTCTCCCCACTAAGCACATCTGATCGCAACCCGAACCAAAACGCACTAGTAGCCCTAAAGTTTTGTCGTCGTAAAGGGAAAGGTGCCAACCATTAGAATTGAAAACTGACCACTTTACAAGTACACTTATAAAAACAAACAGCTCGGTAGCGTGCTGGTGCAGCAATATTGAACTTGAACATGCACTGTGGCAATGCATTTTACAGGCACCTTTTGCTTTAAGACCCAAAACACGTATTAAATCTACATGTTGCCGTGCTTATACCATTGCATTAAATACAAACCTGGGGGAAAAAAAACCTAGTATCATCCTTCATCCTGATTATCCTAAAGAAAACAAACCTTTTGTTGTACTCGATATTACATGCCTATGTAATAAGTTCTATATGCTAACATCTGATTGGTCGGGCAAATTTGCACCATTTTTAACGATAAGAACTTTTTAATCACATAGGCTTGTATATGTGTTAGAAGAATGGTTTTTGTTTATCAAAACTTCCCACGGCCGCCCACTTCGTTGCATTAATTTTAATATAACATGTTTGCAATCCCTCTAGCAGTACCCCTTTTAACTGGCATGCCCTCGAATAATTCCTATTAATATGTACATTTATAGAAACAAGATGGTGCAGAGCTGCAAGTGGCCACCCTCCAACCCTCCAACATTTCCCCTTTATACGTACACGTTATAGAACATGGTGCAGTGCTGCAGGTGGGGGATAATATAATGACAACTGATCTTAGCAACAGCCCTGTACTACCTTGTTTTTTATACAAACAGCTGAATTAAAAACACATTCTTCCTACCCAACCCACCAACATTCATTTTAATAAGGTACACTGGTGTGAAATGCATTCCCAAGCTGTGCTACGATAATGCTGACTTCACTATCCCCCCCTACAGTTCTCCCCCTGTGGTTTCTATAAAAACACACCTTCCGTACCTCCAACATTCCTTTAAATAAGGTAAACCACGATGAAAAGGCATTGCACAGAGCTGTGCTAAGATTCAGATTCCCTTCACTACCCCCCCTACAGTTCTGCACCCTGTGGTTTTCTTAACAACACCTCTTTCGCGACCCTCCAACATTCCCTTTTTAATAAGGTACAACTGATGAGAAATGCATTGCCACAGAGCTGTGCTAAGATCAGGTTCACTTCACATCCTCCCCCTACAGTTCTGCTTCTGCACCATGTTTTTTCCTTGGAAACACCTCTTCCTACCCCTCCAACTTCCCTTTAAGAAGCTACAATTTCCATTATAAAATTTCTCAGCTGACAGGGGAGCTAGAGACGTTCACCGACGGGGGCCATATTTTATAAACGGTGTGGTTCGCCTTTTAAAATTCGTTGCATGATTTTTTTATTAATGAATCTCTATCGGAATCTTGAAAATTACGATAGCGAATGTACATTTATGACAGCCCGTAAATCCAATACGGTAGTTTTAACAAGCATGTAGACTACTGCCAGTTTCTACAGTACGAAAACCCGCGGTCGATCGGCAAGTTTTTTTAAATTATGGCCCTCCAAACACTTAGCAATAATTTGCAGGTGAATAACATACAAAATAGTCCGGTTTATATTATTTTTATTGCAAAACCTGCGTGCTTAACATACATTTTTCTGACCCACTTGACCTTCCTCATACTTTGAGTTGGTCGGACCAGTAGCACGCATGTTTTTTTGCAATAACTTGCAATATTCACAAGCTACAGACCTGTTCTTGTATGCTTTTCACCTTAATTTATATATCGGATTTGAATGGAGGAACGCCCGTAGGTGAGACTACATTTGTTCATCCGACCCACTAGATACCCAGACCTATTACATCACACTACACACTGGCTACTAGGAACGGGGTAATCAGCTGCACCACCAATTTTAATATTGCTATTTAATATATTTCTTACATCATGAGGGGTTAAAGAGGTGGGAGGTGGGGAAACACACGTCTAACAATGTCTCAAGCAAAAGTACTGTCAGGCAAGGGAAAAATGAGAAGGATGTTTGAGTCAAGTATTTTTTAACTTAAACTTTGATTTTTTGCTTAGTTTCTCCTTTTAAGCAAATCACCCTATTCCCATGAGCAAGAATATTCCTTTTATAGCATTGAATTGCTTTCCGTAAGTTAAAAAGTTTTTTTTACCCAGTGCATTTTTTTCCCCCAACCTATATAAATGACAATATACTGTATCTGATCCACTTTTCCCTAAGCTTCCCGTTAATTCAGTTTTTTATCTAGGCCATTGTTGAAGGACTGACTTATTAAGAAATAATCAACATGGATTTAGGGGGATATATCTTTCCAACTAACTTCTTGCTTTATGTGGAACTTGACTAGGAAGACTCTGGCATAGCAAGTAGATGTAGTTTACTTGTATTTTGCCAAGGCTTTTGATACAGTCCCCCCTAGGCGACTAATGTATAAGCTAAGGTCTGTGGGCTGGGGTGGCACATTTGTACATGGATAGAACGTGGTTGATGGAGGATGCAAGAGAGAAGTTCGTAATGGGCTTTCAATCACAATGGGCTAAAAGTTGGGTTATTAGATATTACCAATCCAACAAAGCATCCTTTCCTATGCACATTTGATAAAGGATCGGTAAAATCATCCAAAACATTTTTTCTGTACATAAAGCAACGTTTTAGTCAACTTTATTGGTGTCATTTACTCCACCAGGATCTTCATCTCTTTTTCTCAGTTATTTAATTATTGGACACAGGAGTAGAGCGTACCGGCGATACTGGTGTTAGGTAAGCATGTAGGCTATCTTCTTGTTGTAGGCGTATTCTTGTTGTTATTTTATCGCAATAAACATTGCTGTGTATTACAGAATCTGGGGGAACCATATGCTGAGTTTACTCATTCCATAAAGTGTTATAGACCAGCTATTTTCTCATACACCCGTGGCCTATGGCGCCCGTAATGCCCGTTCCGAACCTAGAGGACCAACCCTGACCGCTCTTTCTCTGGTGGATGCTAGCATTTTCAAGCTTTTTGAATTCTGTCAACTTTATTTTTTTCACTACAGCCCTCGCAACCTTTGCTGCAAGATGTGTCTGGATCACCTAATGTGATTTCCCCTCCTCAAGAAAAAACCCTATCCTGAGTTTTATCAAGAGATTTGATAGAATTGGGTATCCCTGATGAACTAGAGGAACTCATTTAATAACTCTGGCTCCTTTAATTGGCCATTTTCCGGGAGGGAAAACTAGGAGGACAAAGGCCTCCCTATCACGTCTTCCTCTCTGAACTCTTTTGCTATTTCAATAGTGTGCCTCCTCGCTGCTTCTATCTATGGATGTTTCTGAGCCTAATGCAAATAGCTGTAACCCTTCCAGCCCTTTTTTTCCTGAAGGAGTAAACCTGTCAGAGACACGCAACCCACATGTTTTTTACTGTTTGCACTAGTACAGATGTTTATGGTAGTATTGGGGGCCCAGGAATTTGCATTGATCATCTATTTTCTTGTTGTTCTAATGTTTTGGTCAGATCAGTAGCACTCCACTATATGTTATAATAATGTCGCCATAGGAGTGCCCCCAAAGCCCCCCCCCCCTTTTTTTGTTTTGTGTATTGTACAGAGATTTTTCTGCAGGAAGAGAGACCAAGCTTCCATGTGATAGATCACCCCCAACACATCCTTATTAGAGGTTTTACACCTTGAAATACTAACATTGGATGGGAGGCCCGTCCCTTTCCTTTGTTAAAAGCCAGTAGCGGGGGGAAGTGATAGCCCTTCACCACTAATCCAATGCAAAGTCCGGAGTCATCTTATCTTTCCAGATAGGGCAAACAAGCATGGTGTCAGTCCATATAAATACCCATGGTATTTTGTTAGGCACGTTCCATACTGGGGTTTACCTGACGTGGTTGGAAGGTTATTCATTTATAGTCATACAATTGTTAAATAAAAACCCCATGTTTTCTACTGTTTGCAACTAGCCCATATCTATGATAGTAATATGGGGGCCCAGGAATGTGCCATTGATAGCTCTTTTCCTTGTTTTGTTTCGACAAGCAAACGTGCATTTTTGTGGAAGTCCGGGACACTTTTTTACGCAAGTTACCTATTTCCCAATATTCCCACTCCTCCCGCCAACTCTGACTCCCTAGTCTAAAAATTTGATCTTTCCCTGTCCCACTTTCGCGAGATTCACACAGAATCCCTTTGTTGGTGGTATTGGTTTTGGTAGGGTAATAATCCCGGCCGGGAGGCCGAGTACTTACTAGTACGCTTTGAGAGGCGCTCCGATTGCTGGTGGGGAATGCAGAACTAGATCCAGAACTGTGGGAACTGTAGGGCTGAGGAATGGTTGGCTAGTGCTGCTTGAGAGAAGGAAGGAATACTGGACTGACAAGGAGTCTCATGAAACAGGCAAGGAAAGGTCAAACTGATGCGGTAGGCAGGTAAGTCTCTGGAGCAGGCTAGGTAAGGTACCTTGTGCTGGTAAGGGCAAGGATTCTCTGGAACCGGCACGGTAAAGTCCACTGGTGCTGTCTGGCAAGGTAAGTCTCTGTAGCAGCAAGGTAAGTCACTGGTGCTGGTATGGCAAGGTAAGTCCCCCCTCTGGAGCAAGGCTAGTAAGTAAACAAGCTGGAGATGAACAGGATCTAGGGCCGGTAAGTAGAAGGAGCCGGGGAGGTAGGCGAACTCTACTATCCAGGCATCCGGTCCTGAAGACGCCCGGGTTTTTTGAATTCTCGCGCCGCCGTTGTGAAGACATTCAAACTGATACTATTATCCCGCAAAGAGTTTTTTTCTTCCACACCCAATTGATCGTCCGATATTAAGAGGTTTCCCAAATGTAGCAACGTAATCCCTCTTTACAGGACTTCCTTTTCCTTCCAGTACATTTTTAATTCCGGAGCCTCCTATGTTTAAAGGCCATGCAGGAAAAAAAAACAAAAAAAAAAACCTTCCGATAAACCCTCTGGCCAGACATTTTGGTTTCTTTGCAAAACTACTTTCGATCTGTTTTTAATGCCAGTTTGGTGGCCGGTATGGAAGCCTTTGTTAAATCTTAATGGTAACTTCTAGTGAGGTTTGTCTAACGGAAAGCAAGGCCTCCAAAAAACTAAAGCCTGGATTTGCTCCAGCCGCTCCCCCGTTTCCTTCAATCCCTGGAGATGATTTCAATGGCATTATGGTGGACCTTCGCCTTCTGAAGGGTATTCATAATTTTTGTATTGGCGACTGCGTTACAAAGATGGCTCATTTTGTTCCTATGTGGGGGTCACAGCCTTTCCGCCTCAGAGACCGTCAACACAGTTTATTAAAGAAATTGGTCAGGCTTCACTGTGACATCCCTAATAATCCAACAACTTCAGACAGGGGAATTGGTTTACTTCAAAGTTCTGGAAACGCTCTCACCAACTACAGTCTCCCTACTTTCCTCGCTTAATCATCCCATCAAACTCCGGCCAAACAGAATGTACTAATCAAACTTTGGAACAGTATTTTAGATGTTATAACTTATTTTTCACACCAGGATTGGGCCTTCCATTCTCCCATTACCAAAATTTTGCCTATAACATTTCCCTTCTTCCTCTCCTTAGCAATCACCATTTTTGCCAACTATGGGATTTCATCCGACTTCTTTTTCCAACGCTGTGTGACAACTCCTTATTTCCAGCTGTTGATAAGA
Organism: Hymenochirus boettgeri; assembly: GCA_019447015.1. Taxonomy (NCBI): domain Eukaryota; kingdom Metazoa; phylum Chordata; class Amphibia; order Anura; family Pipidae; genus Hymenochirus; species Hymenochirus boettgeri. The sequence goes on along the minus strand of CM033469.1, from coordinate 181,158,594 downwards.
AAACTAGTCTTTCAAATTTTACATTTTTTAAAGAAACTATTCTAAAGAAGCCACAGCAGTGCACTAGGAATTTTATGACTGGGGAAGAAGGCGCTAACCCAAAATTTAAGCCTGAAGAAAATCTGGTTTGGTATCCACGTTAAATTTAAAGTTATCGTGCCCGTCCACAAACTGGAACCTAGGTTCATCGGACCTTTTACATTTAAAAGGAAGAATTAATCCTGTGTCTTAGGACTCATTCTTCATCCACATTGAATACTTGGCCCTGTCTTTCATATCTCGTGCTTTAAGGCAGCCAGCAACCTAATCCTTTCTTCACATCAATGGTGTTCTTCTTCCAGCTTCATTGGTTGATGTAAAAGAAGAAGAATTCAAGGTCAAGACAGAAAGACCATGGTGTAGGTTCTAGCTTCACTTACTATAACCACCGGCTGGGAGGCATCCAGGCATTCCATCATGGGTAGTTATATCAACGAGGTTCGTGCTCGTGCGCACTGACGTCACTCCCGGAAGTTCGGCTTTATGTGCCTCCTTTTATGTAATTTGTTTCTGTGTTCTTTTGCTCTTCTCAGCCTGTTTACCGTCCACATACAGCCACCGATTGATTATCCACATCACCTATTTTAGCTCTTCTTATTCCAGACCATATTCCCACTACTCTCTACAGTCCAGTAGCCAGTGCTACCAGCATCCACGACTGATCTTCCTTCATATCTCCAGTTCAACCAGCTCTACCTGCTTATTCCTCCTTTATTTGTTACAGTCTGGTCTCCCTATCTAAAGCAGCCACGCTTCCTACCTCATATCTACAAGTTTCCCAGCTCAATCTCTACCTTCATATCCCACAGTATACCGATTCAGCAGTCCGGTCCTCCATACCTACCAGTATCCCAGCTACAGCCAAAAAAACCGGCATAACCACCAGTACCCTGCTACTCAATTCCTTGTAAACGGGTTTCCTTTGGTGCCCGGCCGGCACGCCTCCATTAAACCGCCACCCTTACCCGTACTACTGGATTTTTGATGCTCCGCTACCTAGAATTCTGACACTGGTAGATGCAGAAATCTCTATATCTACCCCAAGAGAAGTCCGCCCTGTAAGCAAACCAGTGATTTTTATTTGTTAACCCATCACTTTAATCATCATCAGATGATGATCAACAGTGATTAATGATTATCAACTGGAGAAAAAAGAGAAATTCCCTCAAAACATTGTTGATTTGATTTCACTTTTAAATCCCGATCATGTTAACGGGTCAACTGTGCCCACAAAGCACATTTAAAAATCTTTCAAATCATAAATCTTTTTCCTGTGAAGGAAAGCCTACTATAACTTTGGGTGCTGCTAGCAACTGAATTAATACAACAATGGTACATTATAAGATTGACAGGAAAATCATGGACTTTAAATAAATACTCCCCCTTTACGGACAAGTTTGGCTTAAAAGTAATTCCCGTGGGAAGTGGGATGAAAATTGGCAGGTGGGAGGGAGAGAGAGCCCACAGGGTTTACAGGTGAATGCACCAGTGGTCCACAACATAGAGAAAACTTAACTGCTTACTTTAAATAACAGAGCCAAAGGACCAGTAAGAAACTTAACCAAAGGAGTTAGTTGCGTCAGCATAGACATTGTAACTGACATTGTCATCTTAATATGAATGTTAGGTGGGCCCCTAAACTTGTTCTGGTGTCACCCCGTGGGCCAATAACAGTCCGTCCTGACACTTTAGACATGTTGTGCTGGGGAGGACTGTGACCTATGGAATCCACATTGTCTTTGTGTTTGAACGACGAGTGAGCCTGGCGAGCTAAACCACCCACTTTTGGCAAATTCGAAAACCGCATGCATTACAGTCTAAGTGGGACTTTTGGGAGCTTAAAAACCATTCCCACACTGTGTGCCCGTGAAGAATAGAAAAAGAGTGCATTCCAATATATTGCTGGGACGCATGAATATAGACTTTTGTTTAAGCTATGGCAACTGTTGCCTAGTAATTTATCCAAATGATATACTGTATGATCACCTGAGTATGGATACTGCCAGCAATGGAACTTTTGGATCCGCCCACCTTAGGAGTCTCTAGTGTGCTTCAGCTTGGACGGTCCATCCAACTATAATATAGTTGAGGCGTTGTGGTGGTTTATTACTACAGCTCTCTCCCTCTCTTACATTATTACTGGGGTATTTTAGATAGTTTATCCGTTTAAACGTTCGAGATAATGTAGATTTTTATTGTATATGTACGAGTATATGCACTTTATGTGTTTTTTTTCTATGTGACACACACAGGCCTTTGGAATTTTCATTAAATTTTATTTTTTTTGTGGCATATATGTATTTGGTCAGTTGGTTTAGTTAATAGTCGATTTGATTGATTTGGGTCTGAGGGTTCCTTGCATATCTTCCCTATGAAACTCCATTTCAATGTTTGTGTGTTTAAAACTGTTTAACCCATTATCATGGCACCTGGAAGAAGCTAGACTATGAAACGAAGGTGAAATTGTGAGGTGGTTCAGAGGTCATATGTGAAATATGACCCTAGCATTAGCAGTAGCAATCAACGTTTCCCCCTCATTCCTGTGGGTATTGTTCTCACAGTCTTAAGGTAACCTCTTATATTATAAGGTGGGTACAATATTTACTATATCTCAGTGGTACTAGATTATATTTTTTGGGGTCCTCTGTATTTACGTAAGTAAGTACAACCTAGAAGACCATAGAGGCTGCTATGTTTGCAGTCACTTCTATTAGTTTGCCTATACCCTTAAATTAGAAGGGTTTCAATCAAGAAATGATATTTGTATCTTGTTATGACAGATTATGGACTTGGTAACAGCATAGATCCATTTATGGTTTTTAAGGAGAAGTGAGTGTAGCTGTTCTTCTGAATAAATTCCGTGAAGTCACTATGGTCTAACAAACAAGCTAGGGTTAAATAAAAGCCTGCTGTCTTTCCTGTAACATAAGCTGTGGATCACATCTCTGGCTAGGCTTGTGACAATGATTGGCAGATATTTTTTAAATTACAGACAGCTCACATCCTGACCCCTGCTCCCCAGGTCTGAGCATGCTGCTTAAATGCTAGGAACAGAAAGCACGAACTTTAAGGATAAGTGCACTGTACAATCAAGCTAATGTGTCATTTGGGAAGCTGCAGCTTTAAAATAAGCGTTGACTATTTTTTTTAAACCTAGGCCCCTCCAGAGCCTAGCTTTTGTGCCTTGAAATTTGCTGACAAATCTTGCTTGTGAAGGGTTTCCCTTCATCCAGTCATAGAATACTGTTGTATTCAATTGATCACCTAGACTTGAAATTTAGTTCTTGAAGACATTTCGGCTAGTCATGCGACTGGCTTTCTCATTCAGCAATGACTTTGTAGCAAGAAATCTTGGCAATTATGTCCTGGAAAAGCCAATTAAAATCTATTAGCATATTGGCTGTGAATGCTAATTGGGAATTCCAGGGTAACTAATTGCCAAAGTCTGATTTCTTGTACAAGTCCACTTCGAATTGAGAAAGCCGTCAGATGGACTAGCGAACGTCTTCAAGAACTAAACTTCAAGTCCATTGATCTAATTAAATACACAATTTTGCTGACATCTTGTGACTGGTTTGCTGAAGGTTAATCTTCCAGCCTTCTGAGATTCTCTGCTTTCTCCTGCTTGCGCCCTAACAGTAATGCCTGTGAAGTTACGTGCACATGCGGTCATGGAAACTCACAGGAATTTCTGTTTGAGGCTCAAGCAGGATAGTGTCACGGAACTCACAGGCATTACTTTTTGAGGCTCAAGCAGGCGAGTGCCCGGAACTCACAGGCCTTACTGTTTGAGGCTCACAGGAGAGATGGCACTTAAAACTCACAAGAAGCTTTACTAGTTTTGGGCTCAGCAGGAGAGTACACAGAACTCACAAGAAGAACAAATAATACAAATGATCACCATATACAGCTCCAAAGCAGACGCAAAGCAGAGGAATCTTAGAGGGGCAGAGCTTAACATTCAGCAAACCAGTAACAAGATGTCAGCAACTTTCCAAAGGCACCACAAGGCTTTTAGGCCTCGGATGGCAATAGGTAAAAAAAAAAAATATGGCAACGGTATTTATTGTGGTTTTTAACAGTATACATAAAATATTGTTGTCAAATATTATTTAGTTACCAGTGCGCATCGATTACATGAAATAAAGGTTAATTTTTATAGTGCTTCGTGTTCTTCATACTGCGTCTGCATTACCTCTGTTTGTGAATAACATCTATTCATTGAAGAACGTATTGGATAAATAGAAACAAGGAGATATCTGACATGCAAATCATATTGCGCCCCGCGTGGCGCACCCGCGGTCACCCCCAGTGTTTTGGAGCTTAACGGGTTTTCCCACAGTTCTGTGATTGCATTTTTTTGGATCCATATTTCTCAAGTTTTAGTTCCAATTTCGCAAACTATTCTCAGATGATGTACCATATACTCGCTGTCATGACCCCACAATACCTATTTATTATTCGGTTTTTGGTGATAGATTCCCTCCCTTCCAAGTTTTTGGCTATGATTGTAATTTCTAGTGATAGGCACAGATAACTTTTTCAAATATATTACTATTTTTGTTATATTTTTCAACAGTAAGGTTGATAGGGCTGTATAAGGAGTTTTAAGGTACAGGAGTTTTTCCATTACTTTCAACCAGGGTGGCCAAAATAATCGGACTCTAGGGCAATTGCCACCAGCCAGTGTATCTGGTCGCACCATCTGCACCTCATGAAACATCGCTGATAGATGTAGATTAAATTTTATGCAGAGGAGGCCGGGGTGGCCATACCAGTGTAACCAAATTTTTATACGTTTTTTCTTTTTAATATCCATTTGAGGTTCATTTAGCTTATGCCAAAAAAATCTGTATCCACTGTTTTTTCCTCCAGTTGAATTGGAATCCCTCTCTCCTCTGCCATTTAATCATGGGGCAATTTTTAATGGGTTAGTGTTGTGCCATATACTTTTGTAAAGCTTGGATATTTTATAATAATAAATTGGTTTGTCTGAGCTAATCTAACTGCTAAAACTATTGGTAAAACACGGTAGGGCAAAGCCGTCCGTTTGTCCTTATGTCGGCTAGGTAGGAGTATTTGATTATCTAGGCCTTTTGGTTATGCCACACAAACGTCTTATTTTTTTTCTGTATATTTGGGCATCCTTCAGTTAAAATGGATCGGGAGTGCTCTAAAAGAGGTAAGGCTTTTGGGGAGTATAATCATTTTTACTTGCTGATATTTTTGCAGATAGTGAGAGAGGATAGGGGACCATTTCTTTGAGAAGATTGATAGATGGGTGAAAGATCTTTTTATTGTTGTGATTATAATAGTATCTTGGCGTTTTGCACTCACTGGACTCCCCGATACCCAAACGATTCACAGCCCATTTGAAATTGAACCTATCGTTTAGCTCCTTTCGCGATTGTTCTGAATATGTTGCCATAAGCCAAGTAGATTTAAGTGTGGTTTATTCTTAACTCCGGAAAATCTCAGAAATCCCTTAACACCTGGAAGGCTGCTTTGCCAGGGACTTCTCTGTGTTGGACAGATGGCAGGTATCATCCGTGAATAGAAAACTTAGTTTCCCTTTCCCATAAAGATTCCCGAACTATCGTGTTTCTGTCTGAATATAAATTGCTAATGGTTCTATTACCTCAAGCAAATAAGAGGGGAGAAAGGGGGGCCAACCGTGTCTAGTCCCATTTACAAATTTTATTGCAGTCGAAAGGGTATCCCATGTTGCGGACCCTGGCTTGTGGTTTCTGTATAGGCTGTACGCAATATTGACCAGTCCTACCCTGTCAAATGCTTTCTCTTCCTCTACATCGAGAGAGAGCAACATTGCTGGGTTTTTTATTTAGAAAGAGAATGTATTGCATTAAGTTTAGTGCTGTTCTTATGTTATCAGTGGGTTGGCGGTGTAATAATGAACCTGTCTGATCGTATGATCAGAGATGGTAAGATTATTTGATCCTATTGGCGATAATTTTAGCAAAAATTTTTTATAGCAGCGTTTATCCATTGAGATTGGGCCTATAGTTTTTGGGATATGTGTGTCTCGGTCTGTCTTGGGGAATAATGATGATGTTGGCCGTTACGCACTCGGGGGGGGAATATATCTTTTTTGGATCCCTGTTGAGGGATGAAGTTTTTCCTTATATAGTTTATAGTATAGGTTGTAATCCCATCTGGGAACTTGGGATTTTCTGTTTTTAAAATTCTTTCAATGTTCTGTAAGTTCCTCATAAGTAATAGGGCTGTAAGGAATCTGGTTGGGTAGTCAGACATTTGTGTGATCTGCCGGGAATCGAAATACTCCTCTTTCTAGTTGGGTTTCCGGGTTTGTGACAGATTGTGTTGCCCGTTATACAGGGACTGATAGTAACTCTGCAATGGTCCCGTTACTCCATTAACGGATCCAAATGCAGGCTCCACTTCCATCTTTTGATAGGCATAAATTTGTTTGCGGTAGCCTTTTGTTCAGTTTATTGCCAACATGGTGTCTGGTTGTTTGCTTTATGGTAAAATGTTTGATTCGTTTAGACTAGGGATTTCTCGGCTTTAAGAAGATAAAAGCTGGATTAATTCTCTTTTACACGTTTCTCTATTTGGAATATAGAGACTTCCCCTGATCTTCTTACGTTGATTATCCAACAAATTTAATTGTGGAGGTTAATTCTCTACTATCCTGGCGTTTCCTCGCTTTTAAGCATAGCTGCGATCTGGATGCATTTCCCTCTGATAAACCCTTTGTGGTGCGTAACCAGAGGAGGAGGGGGAAATAGATTGAAGATTTTGGAATGTTCCCTGCAAAGTAAAACTTAATTGTGTTTTTTACTTTCTTCATGAACTGAGGGGATATTTTAAATGGACCTCATTTGAGTCGCCAAGTGGGGGGAGGTTTATGATGGAATCAGATCTTTAGTGTTCCCGTGTGTATGCGTGGTCCGACCAAGATATCTCCTGTCCGAATATATGGTCCTCTGACTGAGGTCAAGAACTGCGGAGAAAGTGGATGACGGTCCAGTCTGGTATAAGTTTGTGAGCTGGTTGAGTAAAAGGTGTATTCTCTCATTTCGAGTTTGCTAGTCTCCAGGGTCCACCAAATTGTTAGTTTGGTCAGAAAGGACCGGGAAGCTTTTTGTGAATTTAGAGGCTTGGAGCCAGTGCTAGGGGTTTGACCTGTCAATGTAGTTTGAAAGATGGTGTTGTAGTCGCCCCGGCACCAAGCAATCCCGTTGTACTGTTGTGTAATTTATTGGAGTTTAAATTTCGAGAAAATACTTTTTGTGCGGAGTTAGGGAGCATATACATTTATTATGGTCACTTTTGTTGGACTGTATTGGGCCATTCAAATTATGTAAGTGTCCGTTAGGGTCGCGGTAAGGTTGGATTCTTCAATGAACCAATATGTTGGGTGTATTTTTTTACCCCAGTATTAGGGTTGGCCTTTTTTAAAAGTGCGTGTTCCTGAGTAGGTAATATCTGGGGTTTGGTGTTGTTATAGTAAATTTAGTGCCATTTTTCTTTTTTTGTGGGACTTTAGGCCTTTACATTGTGGAGAGTATCACTACATCATTAGTCAATGGTGGTAGCACAAAGACCGGCTGTGCTGTTCGATAAATATACTTACGGTTGGTGTATCTATAATGGGAGGGGGAGTTTGTCTTGTTGGAATGTTTGTAAGGGGGCCCGCCCGATGCGCCCCCGCGAACTCCCAAAACAGATATACAATATTCGGAAAGTGAGGAATGAGAGTCAGAACTGTACATTACGACAATCTTCTGTAACCAATTAAAAAAAAAAAACTATTTCAATTAAATAAAAAAAAGAAAAATAAAATCAAATAGAATCCTTGGGACCTGTCATTTTCGACAGAGTCCGGTGGATGGGTAAACATGGTCCCCATCACTAGGGATTACCAACACTGTGGGTTATACCTTAGATAGCGGTATACCAAAATGGGGGAGGGTCCGAGCCCTGGAATTCTCCATCGCGACATTACCAAGGGGTGGGGCGCTTTGGCTCTATAGGTAGCATAAATCTTTGATTACTGGGGGTGGAGTCCCCCTAAGTTTGTTTAACAAGTGGGTTTTATGACCCTCCACTTTAATTAGGGCCCAGATTTGTTGTAGCTTGTCTATGGCCTTCCCGCCTATCAATAATGGCATGTATTTTCGGGGAACTTATGCTTTTTTGATAGTTTTCTTGAGTTTTCAGTAGTGCTGTAAAGGGGGTAAGTACCAGGTTACCTAGAGACTACTCCGTACTGCTGTCTGCAGGAGCTTTAAAGGTCCGCCCCTGTTAACATTCGTGGTTGGGGTTAGTCCCGTCGGACTCCAGAAGTCCTTATTAACGTATACCTCCAGTTGGCAAGATTGATTAGATATCTGATTGCGTTTATTGTTTGGTTGTTTCGTAAGGGGGTGGGGGGTGCTACTTAAGTGTTTGTGATGTGCTTCTGAGGGGGAGTCATATTTTTAACTGCTTTGCTTATTTCGTGATTTTTCATGGAATATATGATAGGGTTAAGTAAAGGTGTGATAATAGTGTACAGAAGAGAGAGTAATTTGTTGAGGTACAATGAATGCTTTTTTGAAGGTGTTACATACAGGATAATAAGAGAGCCATAGTATATGGATACCACAATCAAGTGAGAGCTACAGGTAGAGAAGGCTTTTTTTCTTCCATTCTCTGACCTTATCTTGAGAATTGTGCAGATTATGCAAGCATAGGATGCAATAATAAAGATATTTTTCAGCCTGAAAAACTCGGTTTATATTCGAGTATATACGGTAACTCTTAAAGGGTATGCAATCTGTGAGAGACTGTGGCAGATTTAAAGTATCGTGCTGCCCGAAACGCGTCAGGGACCACAGTTTTCAGTCATGGTATAATCTTCAATAAACTACGTTCTTCTTGTGAATCTGGGTCTGGGGCGGCAGCACCCGGACCACCAACTTAATATTAATTTAATGTGCCTCTATATGATATTCAACAATACAATTGCACTTACAACACGCAAGTCAAGGAACTGGAAATCTGTTCTGGCACGGTGTAGAAGACGGATTCAGGGCAAGGCCCCAGATCACAAGTACAGTTTCAATTATTAATAGCACACACCAGACTTAACAGCAGAGTTGTGTTTATTAACATGTGACATTCCGGTGTCACATGACACCTTCCTCGGACATAATAAAGTGATAGAGTACAGACAAGGTTTATATAGAGTGGAGCAAAACAAGCCATTATCGCCCTCCAGTGATGAACATATTCAAAAAACACATCACATGTTATATTATTGGTGCAAACAATTGTAATATACATATAAAAGAAGAATGTATCATAAAGTGCTAGTGCCATAAAAACATGTGATATATATATATAAAAAAAAAAAATCTTTGTGCCAGACCACTGTGTGCCATGCTACCCATAATCATTCGATAAAGCAGTGATCTGGTACAAATTGGTGGCAGCGGTGCTGGTAATACCATTTATTCTCCCTGTTTTCTCTGTATGAAAAGAAATCGTCACATTAAGACATGTAACATATGATTGATTATGGGGAATTACATGGCTGTCCCATGGTTGAGAAGGGGGAAACATTACCCGGTAGGTAAAAGATTACCACATGGCCGGTGCACGGTTCCCGGGGCCATGCAAGAAAACTTGTAATTCTGTATCTATATGGTGGACTTTGTGATGGGTTCTTAGTTTCCTGGTAGGAAACTTTCAGATAGTCCCCGGCTTGTAGGCTTAAAAAATGAGAGTTATGAGAGGAATTAATTAAATCATGTCACCTGAAGAAGGAAGGATCTCCTTCCGAAACGCTCTCGGTCCGTTGTTTGGTGGACCAGAGGATGTAGCAGCAGTACAAGGAGCTTTAGAGGCAAGTGCAAAGGACTGTATTGGAACAGTGTAGGCAGTGTGTCAGTACGCTGTTTAAGGACATCTGCAGAGGAGCTATCGAGCGGCCAGACTGGGAGCTTGGAGCCTCGTGGACAACCGACACTTAAGTATCACACATCTGCCTCACTGAATGTACAGTCATACTCATGTTTTGCATAACTCTGCCTGCTTTACTCTACACTTTTGCATTTTTTCGCTAAAGGTCACCCCAACATCAAAAATGGGGGGTTGCACGGAGGGCCCTAAATGCTATTGCATTTACTACCATTCTGTGCTTGTGCATATTAACAATCGCTTTTCTTCTCTTTGCTGCTACAGACTCTGGGACACACTTTGTTATATATTTTTCTGGGGATGCCCAGAGGATTCAGTTTTTTACGTGTGGGGTATTTATATCTTAGGCGTAGGTGTATAGCTATTTAAGTATTACATGTTTATAAAGATCAGTTTTACGCTATTTTTGTATGGTTGGATGGTTTGTTTTGCACGTTACCATGTATCTTTCCCCGTGTTGCTTGGGGAGGTTTTTTCCCTTTATAATGCCGGTTGAGTACCTCCCATTTTGTTGGGAGTGGAGTAATTAATTTAGTCTGGATCTGATGCTTGTTTGGTGTAGCAGCTAATACAATGAAATGGGTAGTATCTATTTGTTTTTATTTAAAAATCCCCTGCTAAAAATATATGCCCAAAGTGTGTGTTGATAAAAGTATTGCTCATGTACAAAACATTGCAATTTCCCTACCTCTGTATAATCAGAGACAAAAATGATGTAGTCCCATCAAATTCCACGAAATGTTTTGGGAAAATCGAATCCACGTATCGTCTCCATAAAATACTATTCGCTTGCCTGCTTGCTTTGCCTGCCAAATCAAGTTGTCATCTAGTAATTCTGGCGAGTTCAGATTCATGACAACATCGATAAATCCTGGTATACTACCCGTCATTAAGGCCTACAAATAAAAATAATAGCAATTAATAAGAAAGCGAATGTTAAAATTCTATTTAATTCAATAATTAAAAAAAATTAAAAATGAAATGCTACAATTTCAAGTTTAAATGAATAGTTCCCTTGGAAAGTGAACTATTCCTTTAATGCATTGATTAAAGACTGGGAAGTTAAAGAGATATGCGTTTCTTCTCGATTCTTCAATCGGTATCTAGGAGGCAGGCAAAGATCAGCAAATTAACTTTTCGCACAATCCACAGCAGCAGACTGCTGCGGTCGGGAATTTTCAGTTTCTGAAAAAAACTTTGTCCCTGGTATAGCTGGTTCACTTCTATCGTTTTTTGCAGCTCTGTATGATGTTGTTTATATAAATTACCGTATATACTCGAGTATAAACCGAGGTACCCAATTTCAGCTAAAAACCTAATAAAGTTATTGACTCGAGTATAAAACCGGTAGAAACTTGGCATTCAAGATGTTTGGAAACTACAACTCCCAGCTAATAAAGCATGCTGGGAGTTGTAGTTTCCAAACACTTGAATGCCACCCTCACTTGGCATTCAAGATGTTGGAAACTACAACTCCCAGCTAATAAAGCATGATGGGAGTTGTGTTCCCAAACATCTTGATGCCCCCCTCACCCTCCCACCCAGTTCAGTTTGTACCTGTGGGCTTTCCTCCTGTGGGCTCTCCTCCATCAAAGGGCTCCGGCAGGTAAGGTATCCTTAGCGGTATCCTGAGCATTCCGGCACCGCGCTCATTCCAGTACTGGCGCGCCGGCTGACGTCACTGCCCGGCGCCGGGCTTGGGCGACGGGCAGTGACGTCAGGCCGGCGCGCCAGTACACAGAAAGATCATGCGGCTGCCGGAATGCTCAGGTAAGCTACTGACTCGAGTATAAACCGAGTCCAAGTTTTTAGGCTGATTTTTCAGCCTGAAAAACTCGGTTTATATTCGAGTATATACGGTAACTCTTAAAGGGTATGCAATCTGTGAGAGACTGTGGCAATTTAAAGTATCGTGCTGCCCGAAACGCGTCAGGGACCACAGTTTTCAGTCATGGTATAATCTTCAATAAACTACGTTCTTCTTGTGAATCTGGGTCTGGGGGCGGCAGCACCCGGACCACCAACTTAATATTAATTTAATTGGCCTCTATATGATATTCAACAATACAATTGCACTTACAAACACGCAAGTCAAGGAACTGGAATCTGTTCTGGCACGGTGTAGAAGACGGATCAGGGCAAGGCCCCAGATCACAAGTACAGTTTCAATTATTAATAGCACACACCAGACTTAACAGCAGAGTTGTGTTTATTAACATGTGACATTCCGGTGTCACATGACACCTTCCTCGACATAATAAAGTGATAGAGTACAGACAAGGTTTATATAGAGTGGAGCAAAACAAGCCATTATCGCCTCCAGTGATGAACATATTCAAAAAACACTCACATGTTATATTATTGGTGCAAACAATTGTAATATACATATAAAAGAAGAATGTATCATAAAGTGCTAGTGCCATAAAAACATGTGATATTATATATAAAAAAAAAAAATCTTTGTGCCAGACCACTGTGTGCCATGCTACTACCCATAATCATTCGATAAAGCAGTGATCTGGTACAAATTGGTGGCAGCGGTGCTGGTAATACCTTTATTCTCCCTGTTTTCTCTGTATCAGCTATAGAGGCTGCTACTGATAGTATTGATTTAAATCCTCCTGTCCTGGTACCTGCAGATGAAATTCCCCTTTTACACTCCGTAGCTCTACCAGCCCAATTGCCAAACCTACTTTAAAACCTGATCCATTTGATAGGGTAACTAGGGATGGACTGATTGCTAGAACAATTTGAATTGGCAGCCACTATTAATGGTTGGGATGAAGGTGCTCGCTGGCAAGTCCTTAGCCTTTTGCTTAGTGGTAAAGCCAGGCGGTATACCAAGGATTTACTGTAAAACTGAAATAAAAAGCAGCTATCAGTTATTAAAAATTGCTCTGAAGCTATTTTTTTTAATTAAATCTGTAGAAGATAATATAAGGATAAATCCATTTCTTTAGGTAAACTGGGAATGAGAAATGTTTTGTTTATACTTTAGATTATTAGGGCAATGCTATTATAACATGATGCTGTGAGGTATCTTCTGTAAGATATAAAAAAGTTATAAAAAGTGTAGTGATAAATAAATGGTATTACCAGCACCGCTGCCGCCACCAATTTGTACCAGATCACTGGCTTTAATTCGAATGATTATGGGTATCATGGCCAACACAGTGTCTTGCACAAAGATTTTTTTTTTTTATATATATAGTATCACAATTTTTTATGGCACTAGGCACCTTACGATACATTCTTCTTTTATATGTTAATTAACAATTGTTTCACTCATAAATAACATGGTGAATGTTTTTTTGAATATGTTCATCACTGGAGGGCGATAATGGGCTTGTTTTTTGCTCCACTTCTATATAAACTTTCTGTACTCTAATCATTTATTTATGAAAAATCCCACCGGAAGGTGTCTGTGACAACCGGAAATGTCACATGTTTAAAACAACAACTCTGCTGTTAAGTCTGGTGTGTGCTATTAATAATTGAAACTGTACTTGTTGATCTGGGGCCATTGCCCTTAACCGTCTTCTAACAACTCACAGTGCCAGAACAGATTTTCCCCAGTTCCTTGACTTGCTTTTTTAAGTGCAATTGTATTGTTGAATATGCAATATAGATGCAGCATTAAATTAATATTAAGTCGGTGGTCCGGTGCTGCTGCCCCGCCCCATGACCCAAATTCACAAGAAAGAACGTAGTTTTTGAAGATTATACCTGACCTGGCAAACGGTCCCCGTTGTTCTGTATCAAGCTATAGAGGTGCTACTGATAGTATTGATTTAAATCCTCCTGTCCTGGTACCTGCAGATGAAATTCCCCTTTTACACTCCGTAGCTCTACCAGGCCCAATTGCCAAACCTACTTTAAAACCTGATCCATTTGATAGGGTAACTAGGGAGTGGACTGATTGGCTAGAACAATTTGAATTGGCAGCCACTATTAATGGTTGGGATGAAGGTGCTCGCTGGCAAGTCCTTAGCCTTTTGCTTAGTGGTAAAGCCAGGCAGGTATACCAAGGATTTACTGTAAAACTGAAATAAAAAGCAGCTATCAGTTATTAAAAATTGCTCTGAAGCTATTTTTTTTAATTAAATCTGTAGAAGAGTATATAAAGGATAAATCCATTTCTTAGGTAAACTGGGAATGAGAAATGTTTGTTTATACTTTAGATTATTAGGGCAATGCTATTATAATAACATGATGCTGTGAGGTATCTTCTGTAAGATATAATAAAAGTTATAAAAAGTGTAGTGATAGGTGATTAAGTTAAAAATAATTGGATGATATATTAACATATTGAAGATTATCAGTTTCCTATTGAACTCTACGTCCTATAAAGCATAGCTATACGGGAGTTGACGTTGGATGCATCACATAGAAAGGACATGTGTGACATTAAACAAAAAGCTATCAGGCTAAAGGAGAACAAACAAATTCAAAAACCTAATGTGAAAGTTTTTCTCCCCAGAACACCTATACATTGTAAGATCTTCTGTGGTACATTGCATTTAATATATGTGAGAAATAGATTCTGTAACTAAGAAGGCTTCCATGTTGTTGCCAGTACAAACCCACAGCCCATGAAGTCATCTAAGAACCACGCCCCCTGACCCCAGTATTCACTGTCTCTATGCACAAAGTGTTTCCTATACAGATGTCTACAACCCAATATGGAATCCTGATAAGACTTTTAAAGCTGCTTGTTACCCTGCAGTTTATTTACCAGTCAGTGTGAGTTGTAGAAAATAAACTGCAGGGGTAACAAGCAGCTTTCTAAGTTATCAGGGATTCATATTCCATTTTTTAAATATTTCTTTACTAGCAAAAGATAAAGTTACCAAATGTAGCTAGACTCTCTGCTTATTCAGTGTTGGCGCACAGGTAAGGCACCAGATTTAAAAAATACGCAGTTCAGAAGGTCACAAGTTCAAACCCCAGAGTAGCTTTTTTGTTTGCTATTATATTCCATGAGAAGATAAAGCTTCTAATTGTACCAAGACATTCAGCTTGTGCAGTGGTGGCTCACCTTGTAAGACACCAGGGTTAGACACATACAGTTCAGAAGATCACAAGTTCAATACCCCAGCTAAACCTTTTTTTTTGTTTCTATTATATCCATGCAAAAGATAAAGCTTCTAAATGTTCCTAGGCTTTAAGTTTATCAGCGGTGGCTCACCTTGTAAGATGCCAGGGTTAGACACATACAGATCAGAAGGTTAGAGTTTGATTCCCCAATGTATTTTTATTTTTTGTTTCTATTGTTTCCACTACAATATTCTACATGTACCAATGGATTTTATAGTGTCTCTCTTAGCCTAGCGGTAAGACTTCTGCTTTAGCAAGACAGGGTAAATGTACAAGTTGCAGGTTCTATTCCCACACTTACTTTTATTTTTGCGAAATGTAAGTATTCTGTTTCTTACATCCATGCATCTATGAAATACACTGCAAAGATTCATTTTCTTTTGTATGAAAAGCAAAGGATTATATCATGTTAGGACAGGAGCCTTGAATGTGTTTGAAAACAAAAAACTGAAATCCTGTTCTGGTCATGGAGAGGGAGGATCTCCTGTGCTATAATGTGATTGGTTGTCAGCTTCTAGGAAGCAAGGCTGCAACTTCCTTGTTTTGATCTGTTGAGCTTTATGGAGCATGTGCCTGTACGCAGACACTTAGCTGGGGGTTTACCCAGCTAAGGTGGATTGTGGGAGCTGACCCCTAGTACTCACAGGTTATTTTCATAAATCTTCCAATGGCCACAGCAAAGGGAGAGGTGAGACACAGCTTTTTGTATGTTTGTGAATGTGCTCTGTCTTTGGGACAATGTTGTCTGGAGACTTTAGTTCCCCTTTAAAGATTAACATACTTGTGCTTCAATTTCTGTGCCACACCATATTACAAACAGGTCATCAATAACCATTAATATTGAGCATAGAATAGCATGCACTACCACCCATGTGATTTAAATAATTATTTCTCCCTGCAATTTGACATATGTGGGCAAGACTGATCTAGCCCGAGGCTGAGGAATTATGGCCATCATTCGGCCATCAAGACAGCATTCAGAGATGGTCACACATCTAAGCCGGTGGCTAAACATTTTTGGGTCACAGTATTAAAGACTTTAAGTTTTGGGTATTGACCATGTTCCCAAACCTAAAAGAGTGGAAATAGATCCCAATTGTTGTTGCAGCTAGAAGCCAATGGATTTGGTCTTTAAACACTATGCAGCCTTTTGGCTTAAATGAGAATATGCCATTACGATGCTTTTTAATGGATGGATAGAGTTGTAACACATAATCAGTGGGTGGTGACTAGAAAAACAGTTTAGCAACATATAACATAGTCAAAATCTGTCAGTTAACTTTATTTATATTTTCAACACGTGGTTAACAAACTGTATAATATTCCATGATTTACTGTACATAATCGAGTATAAGACGAGGTTTTTAGGCTTTAAAAAGAAAGCTTAAAAATCCTACCTCGACTTATACTCAAGTCACTAACCTGAAATCTTTCAGCGCTCACTTCCTCTCTCTCCGCATCCCACGTGCTGTGTCTGACGTCAGTACTTGGGGCCGGTCTACACGGCGCCAAGTAGTGATGTCAGGCGCCTGGACTGTGAATGAGGAAGAGAGAGGAAGCGTGCAGCTGCAGGATTCAGGTTAGTGATTTTAGATGGATGCAGCCGGATTACCTTAAAGCAGGTCCTCTCCTCCACTGGGGGGATGGGGGATAGGTGCAGTGCTTGCCACAGAAGATGTTTGGAAACTACAGCTCCCGGCAACTAAAGCATACTGAGAGTTGTAGTTCCAAACATCTGGAGTTGAGGAATTGGGGGTTAGTGTGTTAGATTCCTCTCCATTTAAAGGGCAACTAATGCCTTAAAACAATTGAGAATAAGGAGAATGGTATCTATTGTTTCTTATAATTGTGTATGTTCTTAGGCTTTAGTTTCCCTTTAAATGGACTGCAGAATTCCCATACATACAGTCCATATAGTAATAGCCATACTGGATTTGGCCAATACTGGTATGGGAATTCTGCTGTCCATTTAAAGGGCAACTAAAGCCTCAAAACAATACAGAATCAGAAGGCAGTTGTGGTCCTATTTTTTACCCCGACTATACTCGAGTCAATTATGTTTTTCCTTTTCCAGGTACGAGTATATGCGGTAATTAAGATGTGCACATTTCATACCCATTAATGTTTTATAGAGACACACAACACTTTATATATTATGAGATTTTGAAAAGTTAATATTACATTGATATATTGTTATTTATTGCATTATTTCACTATACACAGATTGGTCCACCCCACCCATGTTGGTTTGTCAGAGGTGACTCACCGTGTATAAATGCACTTTGAATTGTATGCACAAGTTGGCTTGAGAAAGGCCCAGACACAGGGCCGAAACTCTTTTCGTTTGCATGTTTCAATAAATAGTTTGCAAAGACCCAGGAGTGCACCAGTATACTTGCCTCATATCTTTCCAGACTGTAGCACCCGGGCAAGTAAAAGTGACTTTTTTGCAAAACACTGCAGCACAATAAATTTGTTATCTAATATCAAGACCCTGGAGTGTCTTACCAAGTATTTTCGTTATTCTACATTACCCACGGAGGAGCACTCGGGCAGAAGTGGCAGAGTGGTGAGCGACCATCATATAACGTATATATGTTATAATGTATGTATTTACAACTCTTTGCACCAATAATATAAGGGATAATACCCTACCTACAGTGGAATATAAGAATATTACGCCACCGAGGAGTTCCATGACCATATAGAAGCATGAGGCTGCGGCCGAGTGCTTTAATACAGGGCATGGAACTCCAAGGTGAAATAAATCCATATATTACACTGTAGGTAGGGTATTATTTCTTATAATACATAAGGCCAGCCCAAAAAAACCTGTCCACTACCACTGGTCTCTCCCCCTTCCTGTATTAGTCATTTATATAGGAATCCTGTTTCGGGTTATAATAGTTAATACAGTTCTTATTGAAAGAGAGAATGACCGAACATCGTTGTGAAAAATAAACATTGATTCTATAAAATGACTTATACAGGGAGGGGAGACAGTGGGAGGGGCAGTGGAATACAGGAAGTCCTCACGTGACAAACTGAGTGACCAATATAGATTCTCGCACTGCACCTCCACGTTGAAAATGCCGCCTTATGTATTACTAGCAAAATTGTGCCCGTTGGTGCACTATGGAAATAATGTGGTTGTGTAGTTTTGTGTGGTGGTATAGAATCTTTACAGCTGATATTTTAAACTGTTACTCAGACAGTCACCAGCTTCAGAGGAACCAAATAGGATAATCCTGCAGGTCTGAGAGTAGACCCAGGCAATCCTGCTACACTGTTGTGTTGAAACTAAATATGCTAGGTTAATACTTATTAGTATTCACCACGGCAAGTGGTGATGGTACCTCATATATTATAACAGAAGGTACCTCACAGCATCATGTTATTGTAATAGCATTGCCCTAATTTAATGTATAAACAAACATTTCTCATTCCCAGTTTACCTAAAGAAATGGATTAATCCTTTATATACTCTTATACAGATCTAATTGAAGAAAAAGTTGCTTCAGAGAAATTTTTAATAACTGATAGCTGCTTTTTTTATTCAGTTTTACAGTAAATCCTTGGTATACCTGCCTGGCTTTACCAATAAGCAAAAGGCTATGGACTTGCAGCGAGCACCTTCATCCCCAACCATTAATAGTGGCTGCCAATTCAAAATGTTTCTAGCCAACAGTCCACTCCCTAGTTACCCAATCAAATGGATCAGGGTTAAAATAGGTTTGGCAATTGGGCCTGGTTAGAGCTACAGGAGTGTAAAAGGGGAATTTCATCTGCAGGTACAAGGACAGGAGGATTTAAATTAATACTATCAGTAGCAGCCTCCATAGCTTAATACAGAGAACAAATATACAAACAAAACAGGGAGAATAAATTGTATTACCAGCACCGCTGCCACCAATTTGTACCAGCACTGTTATGGAAGGATTATGGGTATCATGGCACACAGTGGGTTACTCTGGTGGTCTGGCACAAAGCAGACAGTGCACAATAAAAAGGGTTCCCACTAACATGTGCAGTAATCAGGGTGTCCCTTCTATGGTGCACCACTTTGAATATGACCAGGCTCTATTGTGTGTCCTTGTAAGTTGGTGTACACTTATCTGTTGCCTCAGAGTTTGTATCAATAAGGTAAATTGTCTGTCCATAATCTGTCCTCCCACCAGGTGGTAACAGGATATTATACACAGGCTCCTAGTCACAGGGTCTTATACACAGGAGCTTGTGTTGCAGTCATTAACTCCAAAGCAACACAGAATCCACTTTCACTTTCTCCTCCCATAGAGAGCAGGGATGTCTTGTTATTTTATTACACACTGACACCACCTGCAGGCGGGGGTGGTATATAAGGTGCCTTGGTGTATATGTCCATACAATACATATATCATGTGTAGCAGACAAACTTTTTTTTGGAAAACACTTCCTTTCATATGGAGCAGACACAGGGGTGTGGTTTAAGCTGCCATTTGACAATTCCATTTTAAAATAGGGATCTCAGCTCTGTAAGTAAGTTTATCTATTGTGTAGTACCGAAAAGTCAGTGCTAAATTTTATATACATTTACTGATGGTCATTAAATGGTAACAATGAGATAGTACACACATACATATACACCTTTCCTATTCAGATTTGCGCTTTACCTTGATACGAGGCATAGTCACAGTTGGAGCCATGGCTTTGCTATAATTTATGTGCTGGTCCTCTTTCAAGAAGTTGTGTGAACATATGGCATGTGTTCTTTCCCTTTGGACCAAACACAAAATCCTGTCTTAAAGCATCAATGAGGAGAAAACAACTTTTTTGAAAAGAGGCAATGGAAGATTGTCCAGTTGGAAAATGCCCTAGAAATGGCCAAACAAAAAAGAAATATTACCTAAAGCCTTAATCTACATACACAGTATAATGCAGTAAGTAGTGAAAAGGGAAAAATAACGGTGCGCATAGTGCGCTGCTGACGGGGAAGTAGGCGTGGACTTGGGAATAGGTGTGGCCTGGTGGAAATTTAATGTTAAAAAATATAGATATAACATATATATAACATTAAACAAGTTTGTGGGTGATGGGTAATTGTCTATTTCATTTATAAATACAAAATGCCTTGTTAAAAGGTACCCTGAAAAAAAACATTATTTTTCTCAAATAATGTAGACAAAGATTAAAGAGATACAGAGAGGTAGACCGTTAGATAGACATACGACAGAGAGATAGAAGACATATAGAATAGATAGACAGACAGGCAGCTAAAAAACAGACAGGATAGATAAATAGATTAAGAAACTGGTACATCGTGGGTATGTATACAAGTGTCTTGGGTTCGGAGAGGGGAGGGGGGAGAAAAGCTTGCAAATGTGGGACATGTTCCCCAGTAGCCTGGCACTAGTTACTCCACCTTTACCATGGTGTGGGATATCCAGTACAGGGGTTGCTTGCTAGGGTCTTAAATATTCTGGGCACCACAGGTGGAGGGCAAAGATATAAAGGAGAACTAAATTTATTTTTTCCCTTAATGTGAAGGCTTTCCTCCCCAGAACAATCTAAGCATTGTTGGATACTACTTCAGTAAATTGCATTTACATTTATGTATTATGTAATAAGTGGATTCTATACAGACAGAGAGAGACGACAGACAGAGATACCGACAGATAAACAGGGATACATAGAGAGAAAAGCTAGGTACACACAGTACAGATTTCTGAAAGATGACAGACAGGATCTGCAAGATCCTGTCCGCACAATTCAAAGCTGCATACACACACTCCCGAGCGTTCTCATATGAATATCATAGGGAGAATGCTCTGGACGTGGTTTCCATCGGCCTATGGAAATTTTCGGTCTCTTCGAATGAGCAATCGGCAGCCGCGTCGTTCGGGAAACGAAGGTACACACATAACGATAAAGCCTTTATCGTTACTGTGTGTACCCAGCTAAAGACAGAAAGACATGTAAAGGGAGATATAGACAGGAAAGAGGCTAGATAGAGATAAGAGAAGCAGAAAGTACAAGATAGAGAGAGACAGACTAGTCTGGTGAATAGGTTTCATCTGAGTCTGGTGAATAGGTTTCATTCTGATTCTGGTGAATAGGTTTTCATTCTGATTTCGGTGAATAGGTTTCATTTGATTCTGGTGAACAGCTGGCACAGATTTCTGAATAGGTTTACACTGTGGGGAATAGGATGGCATTGTGAAGTAGGTGAATAGGTGGCACAGAGGATTGTGAATAGGTGGCATTGAGGGACTGGGTAATAGGCTGTACTGTGAAGATGAGTATAGGCTGGCATTGTGAAACTGGTGAGACTGGTACCGCTCAGGACCATCAAGATCCACAGCATGACCTTCTAACAGCAAACCCCATGACTACATACTCCTAAACCCTCTCCTATATGAAGCCCATGAAGACCACAGTCCCACCATTATCCCCCAAAGGCCCATAAAAAACCACCACCATTATTTATCCCCAACAGCAGGCCAGCAGAACCATGACCACACACCCTACACACACAGAAAAGCCACTGACTGTAATGGGGGCAAGTGCCCTCCCTTGCCCCTATGTGTGGACGTCCATGGTAGTGATGGCTAATTAAAGACATAAATAAATGTATTTTAACCTTTTTACAGTACCAATAATGCCTCGCCTAACAACAGTTCATCCCAGAGGAAGTACATCTACAGTTTAACAGACAGATGAAGCTGAAGTTGGTTTCTTTTTCGAAAAAAGATTCAATAAAAGTTCTTATCATTAAAAATGGTGCTAAATTTGTCCCAACCAACCAGATCTTATTGAACATTTAAACCAACACTAATTGGGTGGGGCAACATTAGCACCATTTTTAATAAGAACTTTATTGAATCTCCCTGCATTTTCTTAATCAGTTGGTTTCCTATTCGTAGTTGGTTCTTATTCAGATGATCAATTCTATAGGAGCAAGTCTCTGACCGCTTTGGGCCACTAAAAAGAAAACAGACAGACCACGTACATACCCCTGGCACATAATTCAGTTGAGTCCAACCTGGGCCCAAATTGGTTTACCCATAGATAAAACACCAGTTTCTTATTCAAATGGCTTAAAATGCCTATTTGCAGACTTTGATGCCAGCTTGCATGCCCAAAACCATTTGGGCAGGCTGGTCTCAAGAATCATATCCCTGGGGTGGTTGTACGTGTTTGTTGTGGTGGTTTTCAGTGGCCAAATTGGTTTACCTATAGTAAAACATCAGTTTCTTATTCATATATGAATGAGAAACAACTTGCAATGCGCAAAAACCAACTTGGGCCAGGCTGGACTCAACTGAATTTTCTCCCAGGGGTATGATCGTACATACTCGAATAAAAAGTCAACGAGATAAACCGAGGTACCATTTTAAGTGAGGGTAGTCGAGGGTAGAAATTGACTCTGCCAAGAAAGCCTATTGGCAAAAAGCGTCCAGCTATTTGTGCTCCTCTTCCTGCCAGCCCTGCTTTAAGTCATGTCACTTTGTACCTCCAATGTATATGCTGACAGAATATACTGACTACGGACGGATAAGTATAGATGTTCTTTAGGTCTTTACGTGTTACCTTGATTTAGACTAGGGGTTATCTATGGCAGGTTATTAGGACTGTAGACATACAGTTATCACTTGGATTTATCCCAGGGAATTATATCTTTCATACAAAATATAGAGTGCTTGAGTTTCTCCTTTTGCTGCTATGTATGAGAGTAGAAATTATGACCACTACTGCCTTCTGATTCTGTATTGTTTTGAGGCATTAGTTGCCCTTAATGGACAGTAATCCCATACAGTAACCCCCAATCCCTGGGCACTCCAAAATTTTTGGAAACTACAACTCCCAGCATGCTTTAGTTGTTGGGAGTTGTAGTTTCCAAAACATTTGCAGTGGCAAATGTGGACAATGAAATGTTCACATACATACTAGGACAAAACGGGGCTTGTCACTTCAGTACTGCTGCTCCACACACGTACGGTCATTGTGTTAGCATTTTACAGGGACAGAAATGAACAAGGATACAATTTTTGTTTCTACATTGAGGTTTTACCTGCCAACTAACAGATGATTGTTTAATTTTATCACTACACATACATATATATACTACATAATATTCTATACGGTCACAGAACTCATTGATGACTAATATTTTACAATTTACAATAGGTTAACATATTCAGTACAAATCCAAAGAAAGTCCTAAGCACATTCAAAGTTAACAGGGTGCTGATTCTTCGACCCCTACCCCAAGGGTCAATATATCCAAATAATGAAGCAAATGTTGACGAATCGCACACCTTGCTTGTGAACAAACTTGTTTGATTGAACCATCAACATAAACACACACGTTTCGGGGGTTCCTCCCCCTATCAGGTGTTAACATTATATCAGCATCAAAAAATTAATAGTACAAGTAAACCGGAAGGGGGTCAACTGTTGAGTCCTTCACTTCTCGCTTTGCCTAAAGTAGCGAAACGGATAGGAGCATCACTGGGACCACTCGCCAGGACTTTAACACTACCCGATGCGCTGCTCTAGCAGGATTTCTGTGCTCTGCAGGAGAAAATACAACCTCTGGTGGTAATTGGTGAAAAAACGAGCAATGGGAATATACAGAAGGGTATAATTTAAGGTGTGAGTGGCCTTTAGAAGTGGATATTTAGTCGTAAACTGATTGTGCTGCTACACATTAATCCCTATTCTTCCCTTGGAAATCCTGGGTTTGCCCCTAAAAAAACATGCGGAAATAAATGAATGAGCAGCTACCGACCTGGTACCACCGGCTCTGTGGGGACTCTCCGCTCTGCTGTCTTCTGAGCTGGGAACGAACCGGTACAGGAAGAAACCACGGAGAAAAAAGCGCCACTCCCAGGACCTGGACCAACAAACAACATAATGCAACACCGAGGTGCTGATCTTCATTATTCCGGTACAGACTTATGTGCGGAGAGTTGAGCAGCTGGCATCAATGCCACTTCCTGGTTACTGAGTGGAGTACGGAACATCGAAGTTGACAAACAGCATAGCTTTGCGAACTGATCAGGGTTAGGCGTAACAAACTAGAATTTCCAGCACATAAGTCAGTCTAACTTGGGACAGCTTTTGGTGAAAGACTAATATAATGGAACATTACCCTAATTCCAATGAATAAAGTTAATAGAGTTATAATAAAGTGCAATGTGTATGCAAACGAATTGTAATGACAGTACAGAGACTAAACCCACGCTCCTGCCCCGCCCCATTTCAATTCTCATCATCTCATTGGTGTGCTGTGGCCTTTAGCTGGCTTTGTGTTGATATGTGGTCGTTAGGTGTCTTCTTTTTGCTGGGCGGAATGAAACGTCTGCATACAAACTGTGTGGGCGGGAACGATACTAAAGGTATGGATTTAGTGCAAACACAAATGGACCAGCTGTGGGGGTACCCAGCCCAGACGGATTGGTTCCTAGCAGGACATGGCGTTTAGTCATGGTATAAAGTAGTTTGTGGCCAGCCAATCAGGTGGGATGTAATACAAGTACATACTATATAATGGATAATGCACCCGTGTAAATTATAAGGGTTCCGTGACCATATAAAATCACGAGGCGCACCTCGGGTGCATTATTTATTATAACCTACCTCTTGTGGCTTCTGGTTTCCTTCTCCTGGAACGTAAGATATAAGGAAATAATTCTTACAGTGATAGGTGATTAAGTTAAAAAATAATTGGATGATATATTAACATATTGAAGATTATCAGTTTCCTATTGAACTCTACGTCCTATAAAGCATATAGCTATACGGGTCAGTTTGTACGTTGGATTGCATCATTCATATGAAAGGACTTCATTGTGTGACATTAAACACAAATGCTTTATCTAGGCTATTTTAAAGGAGAACTAAACTTAAATTTTCAAAAACCTAATGTGAAAGTTTTTCTCCCCAGAACACCTATACATTGTAAGATTCTTCTGTGGTACATTGCATTTAATATATGTGAGAAATAGATTCTGTAACTAAGAAGGCTTCCATGTTGTTGCCAGTACAACCCACAGCCCATGAAGTCATCTAAGAACCACGCCCCCTGACCCCAGTATTCACTGTCTCTATGCACAAAGTGTTTCCTATACAGATGTCTACAACCCAATATGGAATCCCTGATAAGACTTTTAAAGCTGCTTGTTACCCTGCAGTTTATTTACCAGTCAGTGTGAGTTGCTAGAAAATAAACTGCAGGGTAACAAGCAGCTTTCTAAGTTATCAGGGATTCCATATTCCATTTTTTAAATTATTCTTTTACTAGCAAAAGATAAAGTTACCAAATGTAGCTAGACTCTCTGCTTATTCAGTGTTGGCGCACCAGGTAAGGCACCAGATTTAAAAAATACGCAGTTCAGAAGGTCACAAGTTCAATACCCCAGATGTAGCTTTTTTTGTTTCTATTATATTCCATGAGAAAGATAAAGCTTCTAATTGTACCAAGACATTCAGCTTGTGCAGTGGTGGCTCACCTTGTAAGACACCAGGGTTAGACACATACAGTTCAGAAGATCACAAGTTCAATACCCCAGCTAAACCTTTTTTTTTTGTGTCTTACCTTCCAATGGATGGAAGTGGTCATGTTCCTGCTTTCAGAGGAGGGTAGAAAAGTACAAGGTTTTTTAAATGTAAACATTTACAGGTAGTATCTGCAGTTGTTGGGGTTTGCATAACTTAATTTATTTGATTTCTTTTTTAATGGCTTTTTGTTGTTCCAGGTATATAGAGTACATATGTGACATGGTAGCAGAGGAGCCGATCATTCCTCATAGCAAGCCTATTCTTATCAAGGTTATAACCATGACACCAGTACCACTCTTTAGCAAACAACGAAATGGCTGTAGACCCTTCTGTGAAGTTTATGTGGGAGATGAAAGAGTAGCAACAACATCTCAAGAATATGATAAAATGAGGTTAGTTCCAAATCTCTAAAATAAAGGAGTCTTTTTTTTTTTTAACTATAAACTTTGTTTAGCATAAACAGTAGTCTAGACGACTTGAGTGTAAGTCATTATGCATTTTTCTCTTGCTTGCTTTTTCTAGAGACTTTAAAAATGAAGACGGTAAAGCTGAAATTCCATTGGATGTAACAGTGCAAGGAGATGTCCTAATTGTAATTTATCATGCTAGGTCTACATTAGGCGGAAGGTTGCAAGCTAAGGTATTTTGCTTTATATTTTAAGCAAGTATGGTGGAGGAAAGCCAGGGCAGTACATGAGTGGTTAGTCACTCTGACAAATTTTAAGAAAGCCAGCAAACATTTATTATTCAGAATTCAATTTCAGACAGAATAGAAATATATTCGTTGGCTTTACTACAACTTTCAAACTGTCCTTTTTAATTTCTGATTACCTTTTGAGAAAAAAACAAAATTATCGGCCATGTGTGTGGCAAAAATTGGTTAATTCCACAGCTGGGGAAGCACTCCCTCCTGCATTATTTGTGTGATTTTAACTGAAAAACACTGGTTGCAAGCCGCTCCCTATACATTTGTAATGTTGTGGCAACACAAATGGTCCTCCAATGCAGAGTATAGGGAGAACAATTTTAAAGTCTGTGCACTCTTTTTCTAGCACTCATTTAATAAGCAATAGCCTTTCTTAAATTATTATGTGTGTAATTGTGTAAGACAGTTTTAAGATTTGCTTCTTTATTTTTCTGTGCAAACACCATCTTTTAGATGACTTCAATGAAGATGTTTCAAGTCCAATTTCACACAGGATTTGTGCCACGAAATGCTACAACTGTGAAATTTGCAAAGTAAGATCTGCATGTTTTATCACCAAGTTGGAATATCAATTTAGCATTTTTGTTTTTGAAAAAAAAATGTAGATTTGACACATGGGGCCCAATTCTGAATTATTTGTATGCTAGTCCAGACATAAGCTTCTCCCAGGGAATTCTTAAAGGGACACTTTGTTGAGAAAAAGACACAAGGTCATAAGCTTAGCCTTTATATTACCTCTGTATCTATCCAACTCTGGTGCCTCCGTCTTTAGCAGTCTCTCAGGTATCCTGTTAGGACCTCCCATACATGGTTGCTTCCAGAACCTGAAAAACGGAGGGGCAAATGGACTGCAAATCAAGGGGGTTTCATTTAAAAAGTGACACTAACAGGATGCCAGAGGGGTAAGTGCACTCTTAGGAACATATTTGGACATATATTTTTTTCACCAAAGTTCCCCTTTAAGCCACTTCATAAATTACCGTATAGACTCGTAATAAACAAGGTTTTCAGGCTTTAAAAAAAGCCTGAAAATCTTACCTCTGGTTTATATTCGAGTCAAGTTTCCCTACCCTTTCCGCGCCCGCGATCCGCATCCTCGCTCCACAGCCTCTGCATCCGGATGATGTCATACCGTCACTCCCCGGCGCCAAAGTGAGAGGCGGCCAGTAGTGACATCATCCGATGCGCAGAGGCTGTGAGCGAGGATGCGGATCGCGTGGCCGCCGACAAGGTAGGAGAACATTCACTTGCACAGGTACTTAAGTGGCAGCAAAATACATACAAATAGAGTAAAACCTTCTTTATTTGTGCTACTGTATCACAAATATAGGAGGATTTCCCCCTATTTGCAAGTATTTGCCACTTAAGATGTTTGAAAACTACAACTCCCAGACATGCTTTATTGGTGGGAGTTGTGAATTTTCAAACATCTTATTGCAATACTTGCAAATAGGGGTAAATCCTCCTATATTTGTGCATACAGTATGTACAGTACATTAAGATGTTTGAAAACTACAACTCCCAGCAATAAAGCATACTGGGAGTTGTAGTTTCCAGACATCTTTAGTGGCAAATACTACCCCCTCGATTTATACTCAAGTCAGTGTGGTTTTCCTCCTTTTTTATCTAAAACTAGGTACCTCGGTTTATACTCGGGACGGTTTATACTCGAGTATATACGGTATACAACAATATGGAAGTTGTTGCAAGATCATGTTCGTAAAGGGGCTGCAAGTAATTCTGAATTAGGCCAGTATCTAAACATCTGCTTAATATTGAAACCAAAGTCTATGGAAGACATTTTAATTTATATGACATGCAGTCTTTACAATCAGATCGAGATAATTATAGAAATGGGAATCAAATTGGCAAATGAGATCAATTGTAATAAATGTTGATACATTTGGGGATTCAAATCTTTGTGCTGCTTGCACTCTAAAAATATTTATGCAAAGTAAATACATATTGGAACCTATTGTTCTGTATAAATTGGGGTGTAAATTCAAATTAGACTTTTATTTATTTTTAAAAGGACTAAAAAAAAAGTTTCTATGCTACATAAATAGTACATATTTTAATGTTTTGACACCTCTTTTAAAGTTGGTCTAGAGATTCTATTGGTTGCCATTGATATTTTTATATAGGCATCGTGGGTAGGGTAAAGGGTTGACATGTTTATTCAACAATAACAAAAACGTCTTTATTCCACCATAACAAATGTTTATTATGAAACAAATGTCGCTGCCACACTTTAAAGTACGGCTTAAAAGACGCCCCAAAAACCGTCCTTGACTACTCACTGACTATACACACCCTTGTTCCTGGCAGCTAAAGGGTTAACACTACCACCATTCACTCCAAAGCCAACTAACTGGTTATTAGCAATCAGTCCTTCACAAGAAAGAGTCACAGAGTTAATTAGCATACACTGCCAAACTACTCAACCACATATAAACTTTCAGGAGGTAACTGAGTTCTTTTAGAGCATCAAAGACAAAAACCTATTACTTTTGGGGGAGATTCCAATAGGGCCTTTTCCGGTGGTCAGTGTGACCGCCAGCCCCCCAGTTCACCAATCACTCAGTGTGACAGACAGCCTCATAGTTCACCAATCACTCAAAGTGACTGTCACGAACGCCAGTTCGCTGGGCACGTGATCTGACCAATCAATCGGTACTTGCTGCCACCACTTTAAGTTACGGCCTTAAAGACGCCCCAAAAACACCCTTGACTCTCACTGACTATGCACACACCTGTCCTGGCAGCTAAATGGTTAACACTATACCATTCACTCCAGCAACTAACTGGTTAATTAGCATCCACAGTCTGCATATGATGACATAAATTCTCTGTCTTACCAGATATGAGCATTACCACTGGATTGACAGGTGACACTGGTCCCTTTCTTTCTGGACAGGAGGCTCTTACATGTCCCATCTGGTTACATAAAAAACATCTGCGTGTATCTCCATGGTTTACGCTCACACTGGGTTAAATACTTAATCCAAGCACTAATGCGCTAATAAAAAATAATTTATCCCACCGCTGCCACCAATTTGCTACCAACGCCAGTTCGCTGGGCACGTGATCTGACCAATCAATCGGTACTCGCTGCCACCACTTTAAGTTACGGCCTTAAAGACGCCCCAAAAACTCTCTTGACTCTCACTGACTATACACACCCCTGTCCTGGCAGCTAAATGGTTAACACTACACCATTCACTCCAGCAACTAACTGGTTAATTAGCATCAGTCCTTCACAAGCAGTCACAGAGTTAATTAGCATTTACACTGCCAAACACTCAACCACATATAAACTTATCAGAGGCTAACTGAGTTCTTTTAGAGCATCAAAGACAAAACCTATTACATTTTGGGGGAGATTCAATATGGGCCTTTTCTGTCTAAAACCCATGTTAACCCGAAGAAAGTTTTAGATGGATTTTAGAGCACAGCGCCATTTCAAAATGTTTTTGGAAATAGCGCCGTGCTATAGATGCAAAACCCCTACCTTTAAGTTTTGCGCTACATAGTAGCGCGACACTTAACGGTACTGTGTGTGAGGTATTAAACCCACGCTCCTACCTTAGCCCGATCCCGCGATGCAATAACTGACGTAATCTCGTTTACATCAGGTTAGACATATATTTAAGATTTCACACTATTACCATTTAGGGTTTTGGCGGGTGATTTACCTGTATGTAAGTTTTCATTTCAGGGCTGGACTTGCCCTTTAATATATAACACTACAGAAATAACCCACCAAGATTATGAGAACCCAAATAAATATTTTTTTTTAACTGATAAATAAAGATGGCTGTAACTCACTAGTTTCATTCTGTTTTCGGATTCCTGGATCTCGGGAAAATCCTGAAGATCCGAAACCAGGATGAATTTTCGAATTTATGGAGCTATTTTTGATATTTTTCAAAAAATAACCTCGAACGTTTAAAAATTCTCTAAAAAACGATTGGAAACCATTTTCAAGTTGACAATCGTATTTTCGATGATTTTCGAATGTTTGATGCTATTTTAGAAAATTATCGAAAATGCAACCTGAAATACGGACAATCTGTCCGGATTTGGACGGATCATTTAGATTTCGGAACCGAGGAGTTTTGTGTCGGAGCTGGGTTTGTGTCGAACCCGGATCCCATCTCTTTTGATAAACATGTAATTTACTAAATAAAATAAGTAATT
Source organism: Hymenochirus boettgeri (assembly GCA_019447015.1). Taxonomy (NCBI): domain Eukaryota; kingdom Metazoa; phylum Chordata; class Amphibia; order Anura; family Pipidae; genus Hymenochirus; species Hymenochirus boettgeri. The sequence continues at coordinate 181,128,062 of CM033469.1, read as the reverse complement.
TACTAATAGGTTGTTAAAGATATACAGGGAGATTAAACACAAGTTCTTATTGTTAAAAATGTTGCTAATTTTACCCCAACCACTCAGATATTATTTAACATTTAAAAGCTAATATCTCATTGTTTGGGACAAAATTAGCACCCTTTTTAATGATACAAACTTTTATTGAATAACCCTGATCATTCACAAATAGTTTTCCAGTATCACAAATATCTTCACAAATATCTTTCCAGTAACCATGTTGAGTGTACGGCTCCAACACTCAGTGTAGCCTCAGTGTAGCAATTGTATACTTTCCATCATAATGACCTTAACCTGCCCATTCAGCATTTAGTCTGTGAATAAATAGAGTTTCCGAAATACTGACTTCCTGTCTGCAGGACCCCTAATATGAATGTTATGGTCTTGCACATGACCCAGCGTCTGGGTTGATTTAGTTGCTCAGTAGAGATCTGAGCATGTTTGACCCATCCAACAGCCTATCAGTAGAAATTACTGTTAGGAACATTCCAAGGTACTGTGCATTCTGGGAAGAAGAAGGATAAATTCAACTGATTTAAAATGGAAGAGAATATGTAGAATAACTAGTTATGCATAATATAAACTAAGAATTAAAAAAAAATTCCACTGAACTTTCCCCTTTAAGGGCTAGGCCGCTCTGCCGCATTTTCTCATGCGCTAATGATCACCAGAGATTTCCGAACTTCTGAATATCCAGGCTGATTTCGGATTTTTGAACTTTCAAAAAAAGTTTGTAAATTTGAAAGTCCGAAATCAGACCCATTAAAGTCAATGGGGACAAACAGTTTGAAAAGTTTGGATTAAAATAAGGTTAAAATAGTAACATAGGTTGAATAAAGGCATATGTCCATCAAGTCCAACCTATTCACCCTCCTTTTTTTTTTTTAACCCTACCTAACAGGTGATCCAGAGGAAGGCAAAAAAAAAAAACAGCTAAAAAGGGGGAGAAATTCCTTCCTGACTCTAAACGTCAATCAGAAAGTATCCCTGGATCAACCAGATCTATATGTATTAATACCAGTAATTCTCAATATTTTTTAGTTTTAGATACTTATCTAGGCCTTTTTTAAAGCTATTGAATGAAATTGCCATTACCACATATGCTGGAAGACAGTTCCACAGTTTCACCATTCTCACTGTAAAGAAACCTTTCCTAGCCTGAAGATGAAACTTCTTTTCTTCCAACCTTAAAGGAAGTCCACGAGTCCTCTGATATGACCTATTAGTGAACAATGCACCAGAGAGTTCATTGAATGGCCCATTAATATATTTGTATAAGGTTATCATAAATCCACGTAAACGTCGCTTCTCCAATGTAAACAGCCCTAACTTGTCTAAATCTGCCTGCATATTCAAGGCCTTCCATTCCACTTATTAATTTAGTTGCCCTTCTTTGAACTGCTTCCATTTCCAAGATGTCCCTTTTGTATACGGGATTCCAAAACTGCACTGCATATTCCAAATGAGGCCTTACCAGTGCCTTGTAAAGAGGGAGAATAATATCATTCTCTCTTGAATCTATTCCCCTCTTTATACAAGACAATATCTTGCTAGCTCTAGCCGTTGCTGCCTGGCATTGTTTGATACAACTAGGTCTGTTATCTACCAGAACCCCCAAATCTTTTTCCATTACAGATGCACTTAACACAGAGTTACTTATGATGTAGCTGGCATAGGGATTATTAAATCACAAATGCATCACCTTATATTTATCAACATTGAATCTCATCTGCCATTCTGCAGCCCATTTTGATAATCTGACTAGGTCTGCTTGCAACACTTGCACATCATTTGAAGTTTCCAAAGCTCTGCATAGTTCAGTGTCATCAGCAAACACTGAGACCTTGCTCTCAATGCCCCCTTCTAAGTCATTTATAAACAGATTAAACAGAAGCGGCCCCAGTACAGAACCCTGAGGCACTCCGCTTAGAACTTTAGCCCACATAGATGTAGCTCCATTTAGCACCACTCTCTGTTTGTAATCCAATAACCAATTCTCTATCCACAAATGTTTTCTTCAAGGCCAACAGTCCTCAGTTTATACATTAGTCGCCTATGTGGCACAGTATCAAAAGCTTTTTCAAAATCCAAGTATACCACATCCGCTGCTGTGCCTGAATCTAAATTTTTAATCGCTTCTTCATAAAAACCAATTAAATTTGTCTGGCATGATCTATTTCTCATAAATCTATGCTGACTACTACTAATATAATGAACTCTGGAAGAGTCAAGAATATGTTCCCGTAACAAAATTTCCATCACCTTCCCTACCACTGATGTTGGGCTTACAGGTCTATAGTTACCAGGCTGTGAACGACTACCTTTTTTGAATAATGGTATTACATTGGCTTTTTTCCAATCCAGCGGCACATCCCCAGACCAAAGTGAATCTGAAAAGATGAGAAACAGAGGTCTAGATAGAACTGAACTAAGCTCTTTTAAAATCCGAGGATGCAATCCATCTGGTCCTGGGGCTTTATTGATATTAATAGGACAATTATACTTACCATTTCCCCGATCCACTCCTGCAAAGTACCAGGGCGAGGACCTAAAACGCTAAGTCTCACCTGGGTACTTTACAAAAGTCCTGAACTACTTACTTGTAATCTCCCTCGTCGCTCTGGTTGGATCCTCCCACTGGCAATGTCAGTGACAGTCTGGGAGGCAGCCAATAGGAAGGCACGCCTCCTTGCAGAGTGCGTCTTCCCATGGCTGCCTCGCGACGTGTCACTCAAAGTGCCAATGGGGAGGATCGGACGGAGCGACGAGGGAGATTACAAGTAGTATTTCGGACTTGTAAGTACCCAGAGGTGAGGACTCAGCGTTTTAGGTCCTCACCCTGGGTACTTGCAGGAGTGGGGGGAAAGGAAAAGGAGGAGGTGAGTATAATTGTCCTTTAAGTGTTAATTGTTTCGTACATATATCTGTGTTAGCCAATGTGAATACTCCTCATTTCTCCCCTGCACATTATCACATTCCCTACTGTAAGGACTAGGATTCTCAACAGTAAAAACCGATGTAAAAAAAACGGTTTAGCAGATTAGCCTCTTTGGCTCCTCTATAAACATCTCAGCCCCGTTATTTAATGGTCCCACATTTCGGTCTCCATCTTTTTACCTTTTATATTCTTAAAAACATTTTGAGGTTGGATTGCTTTGTTCGGCAATCCATTATTCATTTTATATTTTAGCTAATTTAATTGCGTTCTGCAATCCTTATGCAGCTTTATACTCCCGTAAGCTTGTTCCATTCCCTCTGATTTCAAAATTTAAAAGCCCTTTTCTTTTTTTCCATTTCCCTTTTTACCCGAGCATTAAGCCATGCAGGAGTGGACCAAATTTTTTTACACTTGTTCCATAAAGTTTAATATATCTTTAAAAGTGGTCCACATCTGCTCAGTATCTTTACCTAGAAACAATTCCCCCCCAGTCTATCAGCAGGAGTGATTCCTTTAACAGCATAAAATTATCTTCTAAAGTTAAAGTAAAGTTTTGTACCTGTGCACTATTTGAATCAAATAGTTAAACTAATTCATGGCACATTATATCCACCAGTCTTAAGCCCATTACCTTAATCTCCAAAATGAGCTAGAGGTTATTAGATATCACTAGATCCAACAACGCATTCTGTTAGTAGAACATAGAAAGAAAATGCTCATATAGGAAATTTAAGACATAACTCTGAGGGCGGCAGTTCCCCTACTCCAATCTATGCAGGGTAGTTAAAATCCCCCTAACCAAAACATGCCCCATACCAGCAGCCTTTGACAACTGCATATGGAGATTCATTTCCACCTCCTCCCGGCATTTGGTGGCCTATAACATACTCCAGCAATTAATTTACCTAACTTCTTGCTTCCTGTACCCATATTGTTTCAGCCATATGTTTATGTCACCATCTATCCATCTTTTAGATTGGGCTTGTCTAATTCTCAATATTTTTAGTTTTAGATACTTATCTAGGCCTTTTTAAAGCTATTGAATGAAATTGCCATTACCCCATATGCTGGAAGACAGTTCCACAGTTTCACCATTCTCACTGTAAAGAAGAAACCTTTCCTAGCACTGAAGATGAAACTTCTTTTCTTCCAACCTTAAAGGAAGTCCACGAGTCTCTGATATGACCTATTAGTGAACAATGCACCAGAGAGTCATTGAATGGCCCATTATATTTGTATAAGGTATCATAAATCCACGTAAACGTCGCTTCTCCAATGTAAACAGCCCTAACTTGTCTAAATCTGCCTGCATATCAAGGCCTTCCATTCCACTTATTAATTTAGTTGCCCTCTTTGAACTGCTTCCATTTCCAAGATGTCCCTTTTGTATACGGGATTCCAAAACTGCACTGCATATTCCAAATGAGGCCTTACCAGTGCCTTGTAAAGAGGGAGAATAATATCATTCTCTCTTGAATCTATTCCCCTCTTATACAAGACAATATCTTGCTAGCTCTAGCCGTTGCTGCCTGGCATTGTTTGATACAACTAGGTCTGTATCTACCAGAACCCCCAAATCTTTTCCATTACAGATGCACTTAACACAGAGTTACTTATGATGTAGCTGGCATAGGGATTATTAAATCCCAAATGCATCACCTTATATTTATCAACATTGAATCTATCTGCCATGCAGCCCATTTTGATAATCTGACTAGGTCTGCTTGCAACACTTGCACATCATTTGAAGTTTCCAAGCTCTGCTAGTTCAGTGTCATCAGCAAACACTGAGACCTTGCTCTCAATGCCCCCTTCTAAGTCATTTATAAACAGATTAAACAGAAGCGGCCCCAGTACAGAACCCTGAGGCACTCCGCTTAGAACTTTAGCCCACATAGATGTAGCTCCATTAACCACCACTCTCTGTTTGCGGTCCAATAACCAGTTCTCTATCCATGAACAAATGTTTTCTTCAAGGCCAACAGTCCTCAGTTTATACATTAGTCGCCTATGTGGCACAGTATCAAAAGCTTTTTCAAAATCCAAGTATACCACATCCGCTGCTGTGCCTGAATCTAAATTTTTAATCGCTTCTTCATAAAAACCAATTAAATTTGTCTGGCATGATCTATTTCTCATAAATCTATGCTGACTACTACTAATATAATGAACTCTGGAAGAGTCAAGAATATGTTCCCGTAACAAAATTTCCATCACCTTCCCTACCACTGATGTTGGGCTTACAGGTCTATAGTTACCAGGCTGTGAACGACTACCTTTTTTGAATAATGGTATTACATTGGCTTTTTTCCAATCCAGCGGCACATCCCCAGACCAAAGTGAATCTGAAAAGATGAGAAACAGAGGTCTAGATAGAACTGAACTAAGCTCTTTTAAAATCCGAGGATGCAATCCATCTGGTCCTGGGGCTTTATTGATATTAAAGGACAATTATACTTACCATTTCCCCGATCCACTCCTGCAAAGTACCCAGGGCGAGGACCTAAAACGCTAAGTCCTCACCTCTGGGTACTTTACAAAAGTCCTGAACTACTTACTTGTAATCTCCCTCGTCGCTCTGGTTGGATCCTCCCCACTGGCACTGTCAGTGACAGTCTGGGAGGCAGCCAATAGGAAGGCACGCCTCCTTGCAGAGTGCGTCTTCCCATTGGCTGCCTCGCGACGTGTCACTCAAAGTGCCAATGGGGAGGATCGGACCGGAGCGACGAGGGAGATTACAAGTAAGTATTTCAGGACTATTGTAAAGTACCCAGAGGTGAGGACTCAGCGTTTTAGGTCCTCACCCTGGGTACTTTGCAGGAGTGGGGGGAAAGGAACGAGGAGGAGGTGAGTATAATTGTCCTTTAACTTTGTTTAATTGTTTCCGTACCATATCCTGTGTTAGCCAATGTGAATACTCCTCATTTCTCCCCTGCACATTATCACATTCCCTACTGTAAGGACTAGGATTCTCAACAGTAAAAACCGATGTAAAAAAACGGTTTAGCAGATTAGCCTCTTTGGCATCCTCTATAACCATCTCAGCCCCGTTATTTAATGGTCCCACATTTTCGGTCCTCATCTTTTTACCTTTTATATTCTTAAAAAACATTTTGAGGTTGGATTTGCTTTGTTCGGCAATCCATATTTCATTTTATATTTTAGCTAATTTAATTGCGTTCTTGCACTCCTTATTGCAGCTTTTATACTCCCTGTAAGCTTGTTCCATTCCCTCTGATTTCAAAATTTTAAAAGCCTTTTTCTTTTTTTCCATTTCCCTTTTTACCCGAGCATTAAGCCATGCAGGAGTGGACCAAATTTTTTTACACTTGTTCCATAAAGTTTAATATATCTTTAAAAGTGGTCCACATCTGCTCAGTATCTTTACCTAGAAACAATTCCCCCCAGTCTATCAGCAGGAGTGATTCCTTTAACAGCATAAAATTATCTTTCCTAAAGTTAAAAGTTTTTGTTAACCCAGTGCACTTTAGTTTTTTGCAACCTATATTAAATGACACTATATCATGGTCACTATTCCCTAAGCTTCCCATTACCTTAATCTCCAAAATGAGCTAAGGGTTATTAGATATCACTAGATCCAACAACGCATTCTGTCTAGTAGAAACTAGAAAGAAAATGCTCATATAGGAAATTTAAGAACTTTATACCTTTTGAGGAGCTGGCAGTTCCCCTACTCCAATCTATGTCAGGGTAGTTAAAATCCCCCATAACCAAAACATGCCCCATACCAGCAGCCTTTTGACAACTGCATATGGAGATTCATTTCCACCTCCTCCCCGGCATTTGGTGGCCTATAACATACTCCAGCAATTAATTTACCTACCTTCTTGCTTCCTGTACCCATATTGTTTCAGCCATATTGTTTATGTCACCATCTATTCCATCTTTTAGATTTGGCTTCAATTCCTGTTTAACATACATACATACTCCTCCTCCTTTCTTATTAACTCTGTCATGTCTAAATAAGGAGTATCCTTTAATATTTATTGTCCAGTCCTGTGAATCATTTAGCCATGTTTCTGCTATACCGATTAAATCATACCTTTCCTTTAAAGCTATTCGTTATAGTTCCCCAGTTTTTCCAGCCAGACTTCTTGCATTTGTAAACATACATTTTAATTGATTTACTTCCATACTTGGTTGTTCATGCCTCCTTATCCTCTATGCTCCCCCTCCCCTGTCTCCTCCCTCCGTTGTGTTATTAGCCCCCTGATGCCTAACTTCTCTATCTACCCCTGTGTAGTTCAACGTACCCTCCCCCCTAAACCTAGTTTAAAATCTCCTCCAACCCCCTAGCCATCTTCTCCCCCAAAACAATTGCACCATCATCATTGAGGTGCAATCCATCTCTACTAAAAAGCCTGTAGCCAACAGAAAAGTCAACCCAGTTCTCTAAAAACCCAAACCCCATCTCCTTACACCACCCTCTTAGCCACACATTTATACTCCTGAGCTCCCATTGCCTCCCTAGCGTAGCACGTGGCTGTGGTAGTATTTCTGAAATCACTACCCTTGAGGTCCTTATTTTTAACTTGGCCCCTAATTCTCTGAAATCATTTTTAAGGACCTCACCTCCACCTCTAACTTTGTCATTGGCACCAATGTGAACCAAGACCACCGGGTGACTCCCAGCCCCACCCAATAATCTGTCTACATGATCCACCACATGTCGAACCCTAGCACCAGGCAGGCAACACACTGTTCGGCACCCTGAGGAAGCCCACATGTGTGATCAATCAGTTGGGTGAAACGCGCGTCGGTGATTCCCTCGGCCCAGTTTGGGGTCTTATTATAGGATCTAGTACAATTTTTATTGCTAGTTGCTGTACCTGTTACATTTACATCCATCATCATCCTAGCATACCAGAAACCCCTGTGCGGGACCACCAACTCCGGCGGGTGAAGATCGCGCAGAGATAGTTCGGGAGCGGGACGAACCTGGAGGCAGTGGAGATGGTGATCGACACGTCCGGAGAATTGGCCTGGAAGAAAGAGTCCCGCTGGAGGATGGTATAAACCCGGGGGCTCTTGCATTAGGAGTGGTAACTGTATCAGTTTGTTGATTATCTATATTGGTAGCACTAGCCATAATTGGACATTGTTTCATTTCGTTACATGTGGTTTACAGGAGCCATCTTAGGCTACAATATCTGTGCAGACGGGACTTGGTTTTTCTATGAGACCACCATATAATGAAGTTCAGTTGTGACATCTATTTGCTGATTATCGTTACTAGGCTATACATCTGTCCCTAGTGGACCAGATTTATGAACTATCTGCTACATTATATTGGACACGCGGTTAACACATGTTTTGATACTGTAACCACTATTTATGTGTATTTATTTCCTATTATAGGAGCTTATCTGAGGCTTTGAGGGATTTTAGTTTTATACGGGGGACGCCCCGTTTTAATAGGGGTAATAAAGAGAGAGGGGGGAGGGGGGAAATGGGAGTGTTTTTCATTGTTTGCTATGTTTGACTTTGTGGCCCAATAAACTCATGTTACTGCTTTACAGTGTTTGTGCTCTATATAGTATACTTGGGTAGGGGGGTATACTAAATACCCCTGACTGTATGGATAATTGTATTATATTTACTTAGAGTACCGCCTGGTTGGCGATACACAGCAGTTTTACTATATTTGGTTGTGCAACAGAGACATCACTTAATATAATATTTGGTTAAACACTGTTCGGCATGTAGGGTCTTGGCGACAGATTACCGTTTTTTCAAAATGGAAAAGAATATGTAGAATAACTAGGTATGCATAATATAAACTAATATAAACTAAGATTTTAAAAATAATGATATTTTCCACTGAAGAGCCCTTTTGTTAAGGGAAGGCAACAAGGAAGTGTTGCCACACTATGCTGGGCATGATTCCTCTAGTATAATAAAGAGCACTCCTTTTTTAGAGATTTAGAGACAGATTATGGAAATATGGAATATTTTAGGAATATTGAATTTTCAGAAAAATTATTGAATGTTGAAAAGAAGTTACTTTATTTTAAGTTGTGGATGTCTGCACGTGTTCCCCACACCATTCTCTAGTTCCCAGAGTGTACAGTTAGTATTTACAGTAAGTTGCCATTTTATTTCTAGGAGTGTGCTTGTGTAAGTAATTAATCACTTGTTTTTTTTTGTTTTTTTACTACTTACTGCTTGAATAAGGTAGTAGGAATTGTTTAAAGAAACTCAAATCACTGGGTTTCTAAAATAAATACGTGTGTTCAACTGCATTATTACCTGTAGGGTGGGGGCTGGTAAGAGACAAAAGAAAGGCATTTTTTCCTTTTCTCTTTGATTGGATGGGGGTGTAGCTAATTGGTTTAAATTGGCTAAGGGCTGTTGGAACTTTGGTTTTGAACCTCATTTAAGTAATTTCTCCAGAGCGATTAGATTTTGATTTTCTTTCAAAGGGATTTCCTGTTTTCAAGGGGTTGTCTGTTTTTAAGGGGTGCGTTAAGAAACAAAAGCATCTAGAAGAAAAAGGGTTGAAGAACAAGACTGCTGTTTCTCTTGTGTGTGTTGCTGTTTCTCTTGTGTGTATTGCTATTTCTCTTGTGTGTATTGCTGTTTCTCTTGTTGCGTATTGCTATTTAGTATGGACAGTTTTTTTGGGGCCATGCAATGTGCATCCTGCTGCATGTATGGGATCTTGGAGCAGCCGCCTCAAGGGACCTATGTATTTGTCAGATGTGAGTGGTTTGCCAATTTGGAATCTAAGGTCCAGAATCTAAAGGGGAAACTTGCAGCATTGCAGGGCTTGACAAATCTGGGGGGAATCGCAGATACTGGCAGGGGCCAGTAAACTGGAGGGTGGAAATGGGGTAACAGAAAATAGATTTGTAAGGGTCACCAGGGGAAGTAGGGGACAGAAGGGTAGGGTCACTTCTTACCAGTTGGTCGATCCCAACAGATTTGGCGTGTTAGGTGAAAATGTGGAGGACGATGGCTCAGAAGTAGCATGTATTGAGCAGTTCCTTTGAGCACCCAGGGGACGACCATCTCCAATACAAGGGAGGGAGAATTGGGGGCTAGGAAGGATAACCAGGTGGTAGTGGTAGGGGACTCCATTATTAGAAGGGTAGATAGGGTAATCTGTCGCCAAGACCCTACATGCCGAACAGTGTGTTGCCTGCCTGGTGCTAGGGTTCGACATGTGGTGGATCATGTAGACAGATTATTGGGTGGGGCTGGGAGTGACCCGGTGGTCTTGGTTCACATCGGTGCCAATGACAAAAAAAATTAAGTTTAGTTCAACTTTAACAATAGGTTTGCAGTAGCTGTGTCAGATTCTGAAGGGAACTTTGCAGCTGCCGCAACTCTATATAATATTAATATAGTAACATGTTAATTGAGGTTGTATAAAGACATACGACCATCAAGTCCAATTTTTCACAATCCTTTTTAAGTCTACCTAACAAGTGATCCACAGGAAGGCAAAAACACCAGCTAAAAAGGGGGGAAATTCCTTCCTGACTCCAAACAGCAATCGGAAAATATCCCTGGATCAACCAGAACTGCAGTATATGTATTAATATCAGTAATTCCCAATATCTGTTGTATTCAATCAACCTGGACTTGAAAGTAGTTCTTGGACTTTCGCTAGTCATCCGACTGGCTTTCTCAATTCAGAATGACTTGTACAAGATCTGTGGCAATTATGTACCCTGGAAAATCCCAATTAGCATATCACAGCCAGGTGTTAAGGGTGTGATTGGATAGTGGCTAAGAGGTGTTATAGGAACGCCCAGAGTAAGGTGTTAAAACAGCATTGTACATGGCAGACAGTTGGTGTCGAACCCCCCCACCTCTATTTAGGCTTGGTTTCTTTATTTTCACATAAATGGCCTCCTTAACACCTCTCTTGAACCAGTCACGTTCCTTCGCCAGTATGTTAACATTACAATCTTCAAAGGTATGTCCTTTATCCTTAAGATGCAGGTACACGGCTGAGTCCTGACCCGAGGAATTGGCTCTTCTGTGCTGGGCCATACGTTGATGCAGTTGCTGTTTGGTCTCCCCCACATACAAATCAGAGCATTCTTCACTGCACTGCACTGCATATATGATGTCGCTTTTCTTGTGTTTTGGTATTGGGTCTTTCGGATGTACCAATTGCTGCCTCAGTGTGTTGTTCGGTTTAAAGCAGACAGGGATACGATGTTTTTTTGAAAATTCTTCTTAATTTCTCGGAGACCCCTGCTACATATGGGATGACCATGTTCTTCCTCCTGTCTTGCTTTTCCCCTTCACTGTTGGTATTTGTGTTCTTTTCTTTCCTTCTACTTCTTTTGACAAAGGCCCAGTCTGGATATCCACAAGTTTTAAGGGCTCCTCTGAGATGTTTCATTTCTTTAGCCTTCGCCTCTGTGCTAGTGGGGATGTTCTCGGCTCTGTGTTGCAGGGTTCTGATGACACCCAGCTTGTGATCTAAAGGGTGGTGGGAGTCAACATCAAATACTGATCTGTGTGTGTTGGTTTTCTGAACCTCTACTTCCAGTTTACCATTTTCCTTAACTTCTACCAAGCAGTCCAAGAAAGCCAGTTTGTTGTTTTGTACCTCTTCCCTTGTGAATTTAGTTTTGGTCTACCGCATTAATTGTTCTGTGAAAGCTTGTACTTCCTTCTGGTGGATTTTACCCAGGTGTCATCAACATATCTGAACCAGTGGCTGGGTGCTATGCCCTTAAAGGTATTAAGCGCCTGTGTTTCTACCTCCTCCATGTAAAGGTTGGCCACAATGGGTGAAACTGGAGATCCCATAGCACATCCATGTTTTTGCTTATAGAACTTATCCCTGTATTTGAAATAGGTGGTATTCAGGCACAAGATCCAACAAGGAACACACCTGTTCTGGGTTGAGACAGTTCTGCTGGTAAGATGTGCTTGTCTGGGCCCAGCCGTTTTCCTCCATGTTCAACAGCCTCCTTGGTGGGTATACAAGTGAAGAGAGATGTCACATCAGGACACCATAGTTTCTTCTAACACCGAGTACTATATCTTCAATCTTGTTGGTGAACTCCTGAGAGTTCTGGATGTGATGCTTAGAACTTCCCACCAAAGGTCCTAAGATGTTAGCTAATATTTTGCCACCTTGTATGTTACAGAGTTGATACTGCTGACTATAGGTCTTAGTGGGGCCCCTCCTTATGTATCTTTGGGAGTCCATATATGCATGGATGTGCCTCACCAGGGTAGAGGCGATGATACATTTCTCGGTCAATGGCTTTATCCTTTTAAAGCTGTTGTAGTAAGTCTATGACTCTTTTCTTGTAACGGCTGGTGGGATCCCTTGTTAAAGCCTCATATGTGTTGTTATCGGCCAGGAGCTGGTCACCTTATCATGGTAGTCTGAGGTGTTGAGTACCACTGTGCATCTTCCTTTATCTGCCGGTAGAATGGTGATACTGGAATGTCATTATGGTTTCTTTATTTTCATTATGTGAAAATAAAGAAACCAAGCCTAAATAGAGGTGGGGGGGTTCGACACCAACTGTCTGCCATGTACAATGCTGTTTTAACACCTTACTCTGGGCGTTCCTATAACACCTCTTAGCCACTATCCAATCACACCCTTAACACCTGGCTGTGATATGCTAATTGGGATTTTCCAGGGTACATAATTGCCACAGATTCTTGTACAAGTCATTCTGAATTGAGAAAGCCAGTCGGATGACTAGCGAAACGTCTTCAAGAACTACATTTCAAGTCCAGTTGATCTATTTGAATACAACAGATATAGCATGACCTGGATGAATGAGAACCTTCACAAGCAGTAATTCCCAATATTTTTTTAGTTTTAGAAACTTATCTAGTCCACTTTTAAAGCTATTCAATAAACTTGCCATTACCACATCTGCTGGAAGACATTTCCACAGTTTCACCGTTCTCACAGCAAAGAAACCTTTCCTAACCTGAAGATGAAACTTCTTTTCTTCTAGTCTTAAAGGATGTCCACAAGTCCTCTGATATGACCTATTAGTGAACAATGAACCAGAGAGTTTATTATATGGCCCATTAATATATTTGTATAAAGTTATATCCCCATGCAAATGCCACTTCTCCAATGTAAACAGCCCTAACTTGTCCAATCTGCATGCATAGTCAAGCCTCTCCATTCCCCTTATTAATTTAGTTGCCCTTCTCTGAGCTGCTTCCATTTCCAAAATGTCCCTTTTGTATATGGGATTGCAAAACTACAACGCATATTCCAAATTAGGCCTTACCAGTGCCTTGTAAAGAGGGAGAATAATATTTTTCTCTCTTGAATCTATTCCCCTCTTTATACAAGACAATATCTTGCTAGCTCTAGCTTTTGGTGCCTGGCATTGTTTGCTACAGTATGTTATCTACCAGAACCCCCAAATCTTTTTCTATTAGAGATTCACTTAACACAGAGCTATTTATGGTGTAGGTGGCACAAGAATTGTTAAACCTCAAATGCACCTTACATTTATGAACATTGAATCTCATCTGCCATTCTGCTGCCTATTTTGAAAATCTATCTAGGTCTTCTTGCAGCAATTGCACATCATTTGAAGTTTCCAAAGCTCTGCCCCAGTACAGAACCCTGAGGCACTCCACTTAGAACTTTTGCCCACATAGAAGTTTGTAGCTCCATTGACTAGGGATGGCCGGTTTGCGGATCCGAACCCGGATCCGACACGGATTTATCCCGTTTGCGAACGGCGGATTTTTCCAGATTTTCCGCCTTCCGAACCACGGATTTCTCGTATTTTTGAAAATGTTAAAAATTACGGGATTACTCGTATTTTCGGTAATACTTATTTTCAAATTTTTTTCGAAATTACGAGGATTACTTGTATTTTCGAAAATTTTTGAAAATACACGAAATTCGTAATTTCGAAAATTTTCGAAAATATGAGAAATCTCGTAATTTCGAGAATATTTTCATTTTAGCGGGTCTGCTCGCGGATTTTCGAATTTTCAAATTTTTTCGAAAATTTGCGGATCCTCGAGCGGACCGGAGTTTGCGAAGATCATCTCTACCATTGACCACCACTCTCTATTTGCAATCCAATAACCAATTCTCTATCCATGTACAAATGTTTTTTTCTAGACCAACAGTCCTCAGTTTATACATTAGTCGTCTATGTGGCACAGTATCAAAAACTTTAGCAAAATCCAAGTATACCACATCCACTGCTGTGCCTAAATCCAAATTCTTACTCTTCAAACTGGGAACGACAATTTTTTTTGAATATTGGTATTATTTTGGCTTTTTTCCAATCCAGCTGCACATCACCAGACAAAAGTGAATCTGAATGAGAATCAGTGGTCAAGATAAAACTGGACTAAGCTCTTTTAAGATTCAAGGATGTATTTCATTCAGTCCTGGGGCTTTATTGATATTAACTCTGTCTTATTGTTTCTGTACCATATCCTCTGTCAGCCAGAGTGAACATTCCTCATCTATACCCTTCATATTATTACAGTCCCTTCTATACTTTTATAAGGACTAGGATTCTCTGTAGTGAATAACAATGAAAAAAATGGTTTAGCACATTTTATACCCTTTTTGGCATCCTCTAAAACCATCTCAGCCCCATTATTTAAAGGTCCCAGATTCTCAGTCATCATCTTTTTACTATTGATGTACTTCAATACTACAATACTTCAATATACAAAGCTTGCCAGCTGAAAGAACTTAGCTGGAAGACCTTGATTCACCGAGAGACGCTATTGCTATGTTAAAAATTTTCAGGAATCCCTGCTCATAGCGATAGCTATGATAGCAACGGCTTTCTGTAAATGAGGCCCATAGTTCTTGTAAATCCAGGGCTTTTTACAATGTCTATATGGAGTCAGTATGGATTTTTTTCACCTACATTCATGCTGTTTTGGGGGTTTGTTTTTTTTTTGCTTCCTCTGGGTCAACAGGGAGGGGGCATGGGTCAGCTAAAAAAATTGGACTAGATGGACGCACTGTAGGTCTTTATTCAACCTACAATACTGTGATACTACAGTATTGAGAAATAAAATAAGGCTTTTTGCAGTTTTTAATGCAAGTATGGCAATAGGTTTTTTTTAAAGAAATGTGTTAAAAATCTCTTTTCATTATGTTTTTTATTCACCATTTTATCTATTGCATTAATGTTAATCTTGGCAAAATAATTGGCATTAAATGATTGGGAAAACTTAACAGTACATTTCACACATTAATCAATATACCCCTTAATGTTTTCATAGTAGTTTGAGACATAGACATTGAGTTGATCATTGCCATCTTTTCTACAGTTTATGGCTATACTGAAAGTATTCCGTTGCAACACATTCTTCTTTTTTTCTGTAAATGACTTTGCTGTTACGTTGGGAAGATTTGCCACGTTTTTCTTCATTTTGCTTTTTTGCTTTTGAAAGAAAGAGATAATGGTATTATGATTTCAGTCAATTCAATGATGGAACATAGACAATTAACAGTTTATCTGTTGTATTCAGTTAGATTAACTGGACTTGAAGTTCAGTTCTTGACATTTCACTAGTTTCACTGTACTAGTTTGTTTTTGCATTTTTTTATGACTTTGCTTAAATTTTACCTGGAAGGTTCAAAAACATTGATTTGTTTGGGATTTTTTACAAATAAGGAACTGAGACTTCTATGGTAGCCCTTAGGAAATGCTACACAATTGAAAGGTTTTTACAGCATTCCACGGGATACATGCAAAACCAGAGAGAGACTTCTCGGCTTTATTGATCCATCATCAGTGTAGCACTTTGGTTTTGCAATGTGAAGCGCCTATAGACAGAAGTCACTAAAAAAATTAAATAAGGGAGAGTATAAGGCATTACAGCTCACCTTCACAATATGCAAATAAGGAACAGAGACTTCTGGGTAATTTCCATGTTTCCAATGGTAGCTCTGGGTCTGGCTCTCTGGTTTTGCATTTAGCTTATGGAATGTTGTAAAAACCTTTTAATAGGTATAGCTTTCCCAATTTATTTGTGACAGATTTTTTATAGGCTCTCCTAAATTGGATTTAATATTTTAAGATTTGATATTTTGAGAACAGTGAGATGCAATATGCCCTATGCTAATGGCAACATAAGTGCAAAACCCACCCTACTCAATGCACAAATTAGCATTGGCTTAACATTTTTTTTACAGTCCTGTGCCCTTTTCTGTATTTTTTGAAAATAGCGCAATGCACCAGATACATAATAGTGCAAAACATTATGTTACTTATTCATTTGGGGTGTTAAAACCCCTAAAATAGGGTGCTGCTTATTTTCCTTTGATGCACTAATCATTTGCCAGTGTTAGGAAAATAAGCAGTACATTAAAAAATTATTTCATCTCCCTGTAAGACTTAAGATCGTGTTTGCGGCTGGGGTAAATTCAGATCTGGACTTTTCCCTTACCTTACAAAAAAATCTGATTATTATTGTGGATTTATACAGCATCTTCCGTATTGCTTTAAAATTACATTCACATCAGGCCCTGCCTCAAAGAGCTAATGAATTTACTGTGTGGTGATTATTGCTAGACCCAGGCATCCTCCAAATTGCAATACAGAAGCATTAAATATCAATGTTAATGTACAACACTTTAAGAAACAGATTACAAACAGAATTCTTATACCCAGAATAACTTATAGTTATGATCAGCACTCAGTGTGCTGATTAAATATTGTGATCAGTGGCTAAAAGCAATATATGCTTTCAGAAAATTGGCTTTCCTTTGCAAAATTTTACACCAGCCCTGTGGCTAGTTTAAAATTTTCGCCCCAAAATATGCAAACTTGTACTGAATCGGGTTTACTGTGTTGGCACATTGCCATGAAAGCCATGCACATGGACCCAACCAATCGTCCATACGCGGTATGGGGATCAGTCGGCCATACAAGGGCCTAAGGTATCGGCTCCCTTTACTTCAAAGTAAAGGAAGCTGATACCGACAGATGCAAATTTTCCATCTTGCCTGACCGACCGCAATGCTGATAATGGGCGTTAGTCAGCATTTACGGTCTGTCGGTTTTGACCCCTACACACTTCCGATATTAGGTGAATCCCGACAGTCTAAAAATGCTTATGTTTATGGCCACCTTAACTACCCAAGCCTTCTGTTATATCTGCTTATGTTAATAAGTTTGTCCTATACTTTATTACACCTAACATGTCAATGTTCTATGACAAAAAGGTTTTGGTTAAAGGTGCAAAGGAACAATGTTTATTTCAACCCTGATTTGTATAGCAGAATTGGTGTGATATATCAGAAAGTCTCTATACTTGAAAGCATATTTGGAATTACACTCTAAAGACTCTATTGTCATATACTTAACTGGGTACAGTTAGTTCACCTTTAAAATAAAAACAAAACATAATCCAAACACCATTTCATCACATATAGGGCAAAAGACTTAAGTGCATAAAAAAAAGATTTTCTTTGCATATCTGTTGTATTCAATTAGATTAACTGGACATGAAGTTTAGTTCTTGAAGACGTTTCGCTAGTCATCCAACTCGATCTCTCAATTCAGAATGACTTGTACAAGAATCTCTTTGTAATTAAAAAATTATATATAAATTCAAATGCACTCCTTCCTACCGATAAACATTTCCAATGGTTCATACCATACATATATATAAATAATAATTCAACTCATTACCTTTTTCAGAATCCAGAGTTCTGCCAAAAATAAACACTGTTCCAGCCATTAAAGCAGCAAATGCAAGAATAATTAAAAGAATAACCCACCAATTTGCCTAAAAATATAAATAAAACATTTATTAGTGTGCAAGTTTCAAATACATTTTGTACCATATTAAAAAGACAGCCAACTTCCTTTCCCTGCTCCTGTGATGCGGTAACTGTCACAAAGTGGCAACTGCATTGTGGGTAAAGGTAAAAATGCACTTCATTGCGATATCACACACAAAGGCTGCAAACTGGTGTTTGCTAATACTTTTCATTCCAAATCTTCTGTCCACCTTTATTTTGCACCAGCTGACAAAACCAATCCCAAGGACCATGGGAACCAGAAAGATTAACATAAGCACTAATGATTGTTTTTTTGTTTTTGAAGCAGCAACAACTTTCCTAAAATCCCCTCCTGAAGACTACAAATGGAAGTAGTAACATTTCCAGCCAAACGTCCTGCCAATGGGCAATGTTCAGATGATTTGCATTGTAGTGGTGGACAAAATATGAAAACCATGTCCTTTAGTTAAAGTAGAGATAACCAAGATAAAATATTACTCTAGTAAAAGAAACCCTCCCTTTAATTTATTTGAGTTAAAGTATAAAACTATTTGCCTTTAAATGTACTTACGTATCAAAAGTACAAGTAATGTAGTTTATTATGGCTCCAATGCCATTTTAAGTCAAAATACTCTGATGCCACACTTGACACACCAATTTTTTAATAGAATGTTTTAAGGCAATATTCTGCTATTTTTCAACAAAATATTTATCTTAATTGATTACGTTGTATATTATCATGGCAACATTAGTGTTTGTGCAAAAAACTAAATCCTATTCAATATCGACTGCAAAGCCTTTCGTGAATATATCAATAGCGCTAAAAATTGTTCCTGAATGATACAGTACTGTATATACAGCACTGTATCTTCGGGGCTACTACTACTTCCCTTTTAATTACTAGGCTTTGTAATTTCCATAATGTACTTTAAGACCATTAAAAAAGCTCCAGTAGAAGGATAACATTTTCCAATTCTTAAATTTTTCTTGATTCCTCCAATTCTTTTTTAATTTGTACGTTTGAGAACGTTTAACAAGTACTTACTTTCATCCAGGATGCAGGGTCTCCTGCATCAATCAGATTCAAGAAAGACTTTTTCAATCTTGCAATGGGTCCATCAGCATCAACAAGACGGCAAATATGAAATTTGTCACAGTAACCTTGTCTGTGCCCACACGGAGATCCAGGGGAAAGCAGAATTGCAGTTTTATGAAAGAAATTATCCAGTTCTACAGATGTAGTGCTTTTGCAGGAATACACATTACCTGTAAATCAGGTGCAGTAATTATGTTAGGGATGCCTTCATAAAAAAAGGACACACATCAAGAAGATTCAATGAGAGTCGGTGTTTTTTAAAAATGCAGAATGCTCAGTTAAACAAAGAGAGTGTCTGAAAATTGTGAGTGACATCACAGCAGTTTGGAGCATCTGCTACAGCTAATGTGCTCTCTTCAGAATTGCAGCACAATAAATATGTTTTTTTAAACTATACAAACATTTAGATTGAGAATTCATACAATTAACGGGCATGTCCACCCATTATTTGAAATTTTACATAAAGCTGTTATTTTACTTACCTTCCCCAAAGATGCAGCTAAACATACTTACAAGAGCTGGCCCCTCACCGCTCTGCTACCCCTCCCCTCTCTGCTTCCTGGTCATGGCTGTCAGTCAAAGGCACAACAGTGATGTCACACTCAATAGTTGACAGCCGAGACCATGAATTGCCTTACTGCTGCAAGCTTGCAACAGCAGCAGGAAGCGGTACCCAGGAGGCGAGGGACCTTGTAATTATGTTTAGCTGCATCTTTGAGTAATGTAAGTAAAAAGTGGGGTTTGTGGCAGTCTTGCAGCTGTAAAATTTCGATTTATGCGTGGACATGCCGTTTAACATACAGAAATTAAAAAAATAATTAGAAAATGGTAAATGTAGGCAAGGTACAGTAGAATAGGATTATGGAGGGCAAAGCCATATACTGTCTCTGTACCAAAAATTTACCTGGTTGTTGACAGCACAACTGGCATTTTTCATGCATGGATTCGCTATCACAATCACATTGCTCTAATCCAAATTTAGCACAGACCGACTCACGACACATCTATAAAAAACAATATATATCTTGTGAATGCCATATTACAAATAAATTGTGGAGATTTGGAAAATGAACAATATGAAAAGAATAAAAATAAAAGATACATGGAGGGTTGTGGTGATGTGCTGCATACACAAATAGGCTTTTAAAAGTGTTATGTTATTAGAATAGTCCTTTAAATATTAAAAGGCATTAAATGAGGCACTCTTATATATACAACATAACAGATTGGAGTAAAATTTAAAAATGTTTAATATTAAGAACTGTAAAGTGTGCAAAAGGCTAAACTTGCAGTGTTTTAAGATTTTTTTTTAAACAAAAGTAAAGTCTGATTAGTCATTCAATTATAATAAAAAGGAATTAGAATTTTGTAATACACTGGGCCATAATTATTCAGTAACATACTAATTGAGGTTGAATAAATACATATGTCTATCTAGTGCAACCTTTCTTGCCTACTCTTTAACCCTACCAAAAAAAAAAAAAACACGGTAAAGGGGGGTTTGGGGGATTCCTTCCTGACTCCAAATGGCAATCGGAAAGTATCCCTGAATTAACCAAAAATCTATGTATTAATTACAGTGATTTTCAATATTTATTAGTTTTACAAACTTATTCAGACCACTTTTAAACCTATTCAATGTACTTGCCATTACCACATCTGGTAGATGTTCTCACTGTATAGAAACCTTTCCTAACCTGAAGACGAAATGTTTTTTTTTCTAATCTTAAAGGATGTTCAAGTCCTTTGATATGACCTATTTGTGAACATTGCAACAGAGAGTTTATTGTATGGCCCATTAATATATTTGTATAAAGTGATCATATCCCTGCACAATCGCTGATTCTCTAATCTAACTAAGACCTATTTCTCATATAAATCCATGCTGACTACTACTTATAAAATCAGTTATGGAAACATAGTCCGGAATATGATCCTCTAACAGAGTTTCTATTATCTTCCCTACCACTGATGTTAGCCTTACAAGTCTATAGTTATCAGGTTGTGAACTACTACCTCTTTTGAATATTAGTATTTCCAATCCAGAGGAATATCACCAAACAAAGTGAATTTTGAAAGATAAGGAACAGTGGTCTAGATAAAACTAGACTAAACTTTCTTAAGATCCAAAGATGAATTTTATCAGGTCCTGGGGATTTATTTATATAAACTTTGTCTAATTGTTTCTATACCATATCCTCTTCCTTATTTATACCCTTAATTATTATTGTCCCTGCTATAAGGGCTGAAATTCTCTATAGCGTATGAGGGGAAAAAACTGTTAAGCACATTAGCCTTTTTCGGCATCCCCTCTAACCATCTTAGTCCCATTATTTCATGGTCCGACATTCTCAGTCCTCATCTTTTTACTATTAATATACTTTAAAACATTTTTGGGGTTGGTCTTGCTTTGTTTAGCTATCTGTATTTCATTTTCTATTTTAGCCAGATTGATTGTTTTCTTGCACTCCTTATTACAGCTTTTATAGGTCACAGGCATGTTTTGCACCCTCTGATTTAAACATTTTAAATGCTATTTTCTTTCTTTCCATTCCCCTTTTTACCTGAACATAAAGCCATGCAGAAGCCTAATTTTTTTACACTTGTTCCCTTATTTTATAAATTTAGAAGTGTAATAGTTTACTACCCCTTGAAAATCAGTCAACTTCCTGGTGGTCCAGGTACCAAAACTCCTTCTGCACATGCTAACTAGTTACCTTGTGTTTGTTTCCCACTCCCCTTATGCTAAGCTGCATGTAACAGTTGAACTCAGTGTCACCACCTGTCAGTGTCTCCCAGCCAATCATCAGAGATAGCTGTGAATATTATTAGCAGATTGATAGAAACAGAGTAGGGGAAGGTGTTAACCCTTTTCATATGTATTTAGGAAACATCTTGTTAACCCTTTATATTTGTGACCATTTCTGCAAGAGACTGTCAGGCTTATTTACCCAGACTCGCCGGTTCGCTACCGGTTAGCACGACTAACTCTATATTAGCGTTGGATGCGGGGGTTATGCAAAAATCACCCGCGCATCCGCTGCTCATGATTCAATATGGTGTTTGAGCTAGTTTAAGCGCAGGATTTTAACGCCAGCAAATAGTTTGGCGTTAAAATCCCGCAATGGGTAAATCCCTTACCGGGATTGCAGTATATTGAATTGCGAACAGGACATTTACAGTGATATCGCCTCTGGGTAAATGAGCCTGTGTGTCTTTGTATGTGTTTATTTCTGCACTCTACCATTTATATTAGAAGTGTAATGCAAGCTGCATTGATTTCACTTTAGCCATATAGCATGTATTTAATGCAGTGGAACTTAGCTTTGCAGCAGGACAATTTCCTGAGGCTGTGGCCCCACTTACGTGCAAGAGAGGACACATTTTCGCAATAATGCGTGATCATGCTCGCTTCTGAGCATGGGTGTTGCGCTTCCACAATTGGAATCTAGCAGAGCGCATGCAATACAGACCAAAAAATGGTGATCGCATGCACTCCAATAGCACACTGAAACGCATCACATGTAGTGGTGCCGGTCCCATAGGCTACACTCCCACAAATTACTCTCCCACTAGCACAATCTGATCGCAAACCGCAATCCAAAACGCACTAGTAGCCCTAAGAGTTTGAGTCTTAAAGGGAAAGGTGCCAACCCCAGTAGAATTGAACTGACCACTTTACAAGATACACTTATAAAAACAAAACAGCTCGGAGCTGCTGGTGCAGCATATTGACTTGAACATGCACTGTGCAATGCATTTTACAGGCCACCTTTGCCTTTAAGACCCAAACACGTATTAAATCTACATGTTGCAGTGCTAAGTACCATTGCATTAAATACAAACTGTATCAGCCTGCATCATGATTCTAAAGAAAACAACCTTTTGTTGTATAGATATTATCAGGCCTATGTAATAAAAGTTCTTATGCTAACATCTGATTGGTCGGGGCAAAATTTGCACCATTTTTAACGATAAGAACTTTTAATACATAGGCCTGTATATGTGTTAGGAAGAGGGTTTTTGTTTATGCAAAACTTCCCACAGGCAGCCCACCTGCTGCATTAATTTTATATAACATGTTTGCATCCCTCTAGCAGTACCCCTTTAACTGGCATTCCCTCGAATAATTCCTATTAATATGTACATTTATAGAAACAAGATGGTGCAGAGCTGCAAGTGGCACACCCTCCAACATTTCCCTTTAATACGTACACTTATAGAACATGGTGCAGTGCTGCAGGTGGGGGATAATATAATGACACTGATCTTAGCACAGCTCTGTACTACAGTTGTTTTTATACAAACAGCTGAATTAAAAACACATTCTTCCTACCCACCAACATTCCTTTTAATAAGGTACACTGGTGTGAAATGCATTGCACAGAGCTGTGCTAAGATAATGCTGACTTCACTATCCCCCCCTACAGTTCTGCACCCTGTGGTTTCTATAAAAACACACTCTTCGTACCCTCCAACATTCCCTTTAATAAGGTACACTGATGAGAAATGCATTGCACAGAGCTGTGCTAAGATCAGATTCACTTCACTAACCTCCCCCTACAGTTCTGCACCCTGTGGTTTCTATAAAAACACACTCTTCCTACCCTCCAACATTCCCTTTTAATAAGGTACACTGATGAGAAATGCATTGCACAGAGCTGTGCTAAGATCAGGTTCACTTCACTATCCTCCCCCTACAGTTCTGCACCATGTGGTTTCTATGGAAACACACTCTTCCTACCCTCCAACATTCCCCTTTAAGAAGCTACACTTTCCATTAATAATACTGCAGCTGACAGGGAGAGCTAGAGACTTTCACACTACGGGCCATATTTATAAAGGTGTGGTATCGCCTTCTTAAACATTCGTTGCAGTGATTGTTAATTAATGATCGCTATCGGAAATCTTGAAAATGTACGATAGCGAATGTAAATTTATGACAGCCCGTAAAATACCATTACGGTAGTTTACAGCATGGTATACTACTGCCAGTTACTACAGTAACGAAAACCCGCGGTATCGCAAGTTTTTAAATATGGCCCTCCAACACTTAGACAATACATTGCAGGTGAAACATACAAAGATAGTGCAGGTTTATTGCAAAACATGCGTGCTACATGTTTCTGACCCACTTGACCTTCCTCAAGTACTTGAGTGGGTCTGAAACATGTAGCACGCATGTTTTGCAATAAACTTGCAATATTCACAGCTACAGACCTGTGTCTTTGTATGTTTCACCTGTAATTTATATATCGGATTTGATGGAGTGAAAGCCGTAGGTGAGACTTACATTGTTTCAGATCCAGACCCACTAGATACCCAGACCTATATACATCACACTACAACACTGCTACTAGGAAAGTGTTAATCAGCTGCACCACCAATTTGAATATTGCTAATTTAATATATTCTTACATCATAGGGGTTAAAGAGGTGGGAGTGGAAATCACACAGGTGCTAAAAATGTAATCAAGGCAAAAGTACTGGCAGGCAAGGGAAAATGAGAAGGATGTTGAGGCAAGTATTTTTTAACTTAAACTTTGATTTTTTGGGCTTAGTTCTCCTTTAAGAACAAATCACCCTAGTCAATGAGCAAGAATGATTCTTTTAATAGCATTGAATTTGCTTTCCTTAAGTTAAAAGTTTTTTTTAACCCAGTGAACATTTTTTTCCCCAACCTATATTAAATGACAATATACTGTATCATGATCACTTTTCCCTAAGCTTCCCGTTAAGTTCAGTTTTATCTAGGCCATTGTTATAAGGACTGACCTTATAAGAAATAATCAACATGGATTTAGGGGGAATAGATCTTGTCAAACTAACTTGCTTGCTTTTATGTGGAATTGACTAGGAAGACTCTGGCATAGCAGTAGATGTAGTTTACTTGTATTTTGCCAAGGCTTTTGATACAGTCCCCCATAGGCGACTAATGTATAAGCCAAGGTCTGTTGGGCTGGGGTGGCACATTTGTACATGGATAGAACGTTGGTTGATGGATAGGATGCAGAGAGAAGTCGTTAATGGGGCTTCATCAAAATGGGCTAAAGTTGGGTTATTAGATATTACCAGATCCAACAAAGCATCCTTTCTAGTGTCACATTTGATAAAGGATCGGTAAAATCCAAAACATGTTGTGCTGTACAATAAAAGCACGTTTTAGCATACTTTATTGGTGTCATTTAATCCACCAGGATCTTCATCTCTTTTTTCTCATTATTTAAATTATTGGACACAGGAGTAGAGCGTACCGGAGATACCTGGTGTTAGTAAGCATGTAGGCGATATTCTTGTTGTAGGCGATATTCTTGTTGTTATTTATCGGCCAATAAACATGGATGTGTATTACAGAATCTGGGGGACCAGATGGCTGAGTTAACTCATGCCATTAAAGTGCTATAGACCAGCTATTTTCCTACACCCTTGCCTATGGCGCCCGTAATGCCGGTTTCCGAACCTAGAGTACCAACGCCTGACCGCTTCTCTGGTGACTGCTAGCATTTTCAAGCTTTTTGAAATTCTTGTCAACTGTATTTTTCACTACAGCCTCGAACCTTTGCTGCAGAGGATGTCTGGATCACTAATGTGATTTCCCTCCTGCAAGAAAAACCCTAGTCCTGAGTTTATCAATGAGATTGATAGAATTGGGGTACCTGATGAACTAGAGGAACTCATTTAACTGGCTCATTTAATTGGCCATTTTCGGGAGGGAAAACTAGAGAGGACAAAGGCTCCCTATCAACGGCTTCCTCTCTGACTCTTTTCTATTTCAATGAGTGTGCCTCCTGCTGCTTTATCTATGGATGTTTCTGAGCCTATGCAAATAGCTGTAACCCGTCCAGCCCTTTTTCCTGAGGAGTAAACCTGTCAGAGACAAGCAAACCCACATGTTTTTACTGTTTGCACTAGTACAGATGTTATGTTAGTATATGGGGCCCAGGAATGTGCATTGATCATCTATTTTCTTGTTTGTTCTAATGTTTTGGTCAGATCAGTAGCACTTCCACTATATGTTATAATAATGTCGCCATAGGAGTGCCCCCAAAGCCCCCCCCCCCTTTTTTTGTTTGTGTATTGTAGCAGAGATTTTCTGCAGGAAGATAGACCAAGCTTCCATGTGATAGTAGCACCCCCAACACATCCCTTTAATTAGAGGTTTTACACCTTGAATACTAAGCATTGGATGGGAGGCCACTTCCCTCCTTGTTAAAAGCCAGTAGGCGGGGGGAAGTGATAGCCTTCAACACTAATCCAATGCAAGGTCAGGGAGTCAATCTTTCCATGAATATGCAAACAAGCAGTGAGTGTCAGTCCAGATAAATACCCATGGTAATTTGTTAGGACCTTCCATACTGGGGTTACCTTGACGTGGTTGGAAGGCTTTTCATTTATATGCATAAAATTGTAAATAAAAACCCCATGTTTCTACTGTTTGCACTAGCACATATCATATGATAGTATATGGGGCCCAGGAATGTGCATTGATCATCTCTTTTCTTGTTTGTTCAGACAAGCAAACGTGCATTTATTGTGGAAGTCCGGGACACTTTTTACGCAAGTTACCTATTCCAATATTCCCACTCCCCCAACTCTGACTCCCTAGTCTAATAATTTGATCTTTCCTGTCACTTTCCAGATTAACAGAATACCTTTGTTGGTGTTATTGGTTTTGGTAGGGTAATAATCGGCCGGGAGGCCGAGGTACTTACGAGTACGCTTTAGGAGGAGGCGCTCCGATGGCTGGTGGGATTGCAGAACTAGATACAAGAGACTGCTGGGAACTGTAGGCTGAGGAATGGTGGCTAGGTGCTGCTGGAGAGAAGGCAGGATACTGGAACTGACAAGGAGTCTCAGGAACAGGCAAGGAAAGTCACTGATGCTGGTATGGCAAGGTAAGTCTCTGGAGCAGGCTAGGTAAGTAACTGGTGCTGGTAAGGCAAGGAGTCTCTGGAACAGGCAAGGTAAGTCACTGGTGCTCGTATGGCAAGGTAAGTCTCTGGAGCAGTCAAGGTAAGTCACTGGTGCTGGTATGGCAAGGTAAGTCTCTGGAGCAGGCTAGGTAAGTAACAAGCTGGAGAGGAACAGGATCTAGGGCAGGTAAGTAGAAGGAGCCGGGGAGGTAGCTAACGCTACTATCAGGCACCGGGTCCAGGAAGACGCCGGTTTTTGAATTCTCGCGCCGCCGTTGTGAAGAATTCAAACTGATACTATTATCCCTGCAAAGAGTTTTTTTCTTTCCAAACCAAATTGTATCTCCGAGATTAAAGAGGTTTCCAAATAGTAGCAAGCTAAATCCCTCTTACAAAGGACTTCCTTTTCCTTCCAGGTAAAATTTTTATTCCGGAGCCTCTATGTTTAAAGGCCATGCAGACCTGTCACGATAAACCCTCTGGCCAGACATTTTGGTTCTTGCAAAACTTTAGATCTGTTTTAATGCCAGTTTGAGTGGCCTGGTATGGAAGCCTTTGTTAAATCTTATGTAACTTCTAGTGAGGTTTGTCTACGGAGCAAAGGCCCAAAAACTAAAGCATGGGATTTGCTCCAGCCTCTCCCCGTTCCTTCTAAGCCCTGGAAGATGATTTCAATGGGCATTATTGTGGACCTTCGACCTTCTGAAGGGTATTCAATAATTTTTGTAGTGGTCGACTGCTTTACAAAGATGGCTCATTTTGTTCCTATGTGGGGTACGCCTTTCGCCTCAGAGACCGTAGACACAGTTATTAAAGAAATTGTCAGGCTTCTTGACATCCCTAATAATACAACTTCAGACAGGGGAATTAGGTTTACTTCAAAGTTCTGGAGAACGCTCTGCACCAAACTACGAGTCTCCCTGAACTTTCCCTCAGCTTATCATCCACAAACTCACGGCCAAACAGAATGTACTAATCAAACTTTGGAACAGTATTTGAGATGTTATACTTATTTTTCACAACAGGATTGGGCTTCCATTCTCCCATTACCAAAATTTGCCTATAACAATTTCCCTTCATTCCTCTACTTAGCAATCACCATTTTTTGCCAACTATGGATTTCATCCGACTTCTTTTCCAACTCTGTGTGAAAACTCCTTAGTTCCAGCTGTTGATAAGAAACTAGTCTTTCAATTTTACATTTTTTAAAGAAGCTATTCTTAAAGCCCAAGCATTGCAATAGAAGTTCTATGACTGGGGAAGAAGGGCTAACCCAAAATTTAAGCCTGAAGATCTGGTTTGGTTATCCACGTTAAATTTAAAGTTATCGTGCCCGTCCAAAAAACTGGAACCTAGGTTCATCGGACCTTTTACATTTAAGAAGAAGAATTATCCTGTGTCTTATGAACTCATTCTTCATGCCACATTGATACTTTGCCCTGTCTTTCATATCTCAGTGCTTAAGGCAGCCAGACCTAATCCTTTCTCACAACAATTGGTTCTTCTTCCAGCTCATTGGTTGATGTAAAAGAAGAAGAATTCAAGGTCAAGAAGGAGAAGACCATGGGGGACTTCTAGCTTCACTTACCATACACCTGCTGGGAGGCATCCAGGCAGGTCCATCATGGGTAGTTATATCACGCATGTTCGTGTGCGCGTGCACACTGACGTCACTCCCGGAAGTTCGGCTTAATGTGCCTCCCTTTTATAGTAATTTGTTTCTGTGTTCTTCTGCTCTTCTCAGCCTGTTACAGTCCACATACAGCCACAGATTTTTATCCACATCTCTAGTTTCAGCTCTTCTTATTCCATACCATATTCCCACTACTCTGCTACAGTCCAGTATCCAGTGCTACCAGCATCCAGCTACTGATCTTCCTTCATATCTCCAGTTACAGCTCTACCTGCTTATTCTCCTTTATTCTGTTACAGTCTGGTCTCCATATCTAGCAGCCACAGCTCTACCTCCATATCTACAAGTTTCCAGCTACAGCTCTACCTTCATATCCCACAGTATACCGATTCAGTCCGGTCTCCATACCTACCAGTATCCAGCTACAGCCCAACCTGCATAACCACCATTACCCTGCTACACAATTCCTTGTAACTGTTTTCCTTGGTGCCGCACGCCTCCATTACCGCCACCCTTACCCTACTGAGTTTTGAGGCTCCGTCTACTAGAATTCTGACACTGGATAGATGCAGAAATCTCTATATCTACCCCAAGAGAGAGTCGCACTGTAGCAAAACCAGTGATTTTTATTTGTGAACCATCACTTTTAATCATCATCAGATGATGATCAACAAGTGATTATGATTATCAACTGAGGAAAAAGAGAAATTCCCTCAAAACATTGTGATTTGATGTCACTTTGAAATTCCAGGATCATGTTAAAGGGCAACTGTGCCCACAAAGCACATTTAAAATCCTTTCAAATCATAAATCTTTTTCCTGTGAAGGAAAGCCTACTACTAACTCTTTGGGTGACTGCTAGCACAATTAATTAATACACAATGGTAATTATAAGATTGACAGGAAAATCATGGACTTTAAATAAATACTCCCCTTTAAGGACAAGTGCTTAAAAGTATGTCCGTGGGAAAGTGGGATGAAATTGGCAGGTGGGAGGGAGAGAGAGCCCACAGGGTTACAGGTGAATTCCACCAGTGGGCACACAAAATAGAGAAAACTGCTTAAATTTAAATACAGAGCCAAAGGGACAGTAAGAAAATTAACCAAAGGAGTTAGTTGGAGTAAGATAGATATGTAAATGAGTGATAATATTAATATGAAATGTTAGGTGGGCCCCTAAACTTGTTCTGGTGTCACCCTCGTGGGCCCATACAGTCCAGTCCGACACTTTAGACAGGTGTGAGGGGGAGAGACTGTGACCTATGGAGAGCCAAATTGTTGTGTTGGACTGAGTAGGAGCCATGGCGATCTAACCACCACTTTGGCAAATTCGAAAACGCATTGGACAGTACAGTCTAAAGTGGGGACTTTTGGGAGCTTAAAAACAAGTCCCACAATGTGTGCCCGTGAAGATAAGAAAAAGAGTGCATTCCATATATTGCTGGGAGCCATGAATATAGACTTTGTTTAAGCCTATGGAAACTGTTGCCTAGTATTTTATCCAAATGATATACTGTATGTAGCCTGAGTATGGAGACTGACAGCATGGAACTTTTGGATCCGCCCACCTTAGGAGTCTCTAGTGTGCTTCAGCTTGGACGGTCATCCAACTATAATATAGTTGAGGCTTTGGTGGTTTATTACTACAGCTCTCTCCCTTTCTTACATTATGAACTTGGGGTATTTTAGATATTTATCCTGTTTACTTCGAGATAATGTAGATTTTATTGTATATGTACAGTGATATGCACTTTATGTGTTTTTTTCTATGTGACACACACAGGCTATGGGAAATTTTTCATTAAATTTTATTTTTTTGTGGCATATATGTATTTGTCATTTGTTTAGTTAATAGTCGATTTGATTGATTTGGGTCTGAGGGTTCCTTGCATATCTATCCTAGGAACTCCATTTCAATGTTTGTGTTTAAAACTGTTTAACCCATTATCATGGCACCTGGAAGAAGCTAGACTATGAAACGAAGGTGAAATTGTGAGGTGGTGCAGAGGTCATATGTAAAATATGACCTAGCATGAGCAGTAAGCAATCAAAGTTCCACTCATGCCGTGGGTAATGGTTCACCAGTCTTAGGTAACCTCTTATATTATTATGGTGGGTACAATATTTACTATATCTCAGTGGTACTAGTTATATTTTTGGTCATTGTATTTAAGTTAATACAACCTAGAAGACCATAGAGGCTGCTATGTTTGCAGTCACTTCTATTATTTGCCTAATACCCTTAAATTAGAAGGGTTATTCAATCAGAATTGATATTGTATTTTGTTATGACAGATTATGGACTTGGGTAACAGCAGATCCATTTATGGTTAAGGAGAAGTGAGTGGTAGCTGTTCTTCTGAATACATTCCTGTGAAGGTCAACTATGGTCTACGAACAAGCTAGGGTTAAATGAAAGCCTGCTGTCTTTCCTGTAAAATAAGCTGTGGATCACATCTCTGGCTAGAGCTTGTAGAAAATGATATGGCAGATATTGTTTAAACTTACAGCTTCCACACCTGACCCCCTGCTCCCCAGGGTCTGAGCATGCTCGCTTAATGCTAGGAACAGAAAGCACGAACTTTAAAGGATAAGTGCACTGTAAAATCAAGCTATGTTCATTTGGAAGCTGCAGCTTTAAAATAGCGTTGACATATTTTTTTTTACCTATGCCCCTCCAGAGCCTAGCTTTGTGCCTTGAAAGTTGCTGACATCTTGCTTGTGAAGGTTTTCATTCATCCAGGTCATAGAATATCTGTTGTATTCAATTAGATCAACTAACTTGAAGTTTAGTTCTTGAAGACATTTCGCTAGTCATGCGACTGGCTTTCTCAATTCAGAATGACTTGTACAAGATCTTTGGCAATTAGTACCCTGGAAAATCCAAATTAATATATTAGCATATTGGCTGTGATATGCTAATTGGGATTTCCAGGGTACATAATTGCCAAAGATTCTTGTACAAGTCATTCTGAATTGAGAAAGCCAGTCAGATGACTAGCGAAACGTCTTCAAGAACTAAACTTCAAGTCCAGTTGATCTAATTAAATACAACAGATATTTGCTGACATCTTGTTACTGGTTTGCTGATGTTAAGCTCCGCCCTTCTGAGATTTCTCTTGCTTTCTCCTGCTTGAGCCTCAAACAGTAATGCCTGTGAGTTACTTGCACATGCGTGTGCATGGAACTCACAGGAATTCTGTTTGAGGCTCAAGCAGGAGAGTGCACGGACCTCACAGGCATTACTGTTTGAGGCTCAAGCAGGAGAGTGCACGGAACTCACAGGCTTTACTGTTTGAGGCTCAAGCGAGAGTGCACGGAACTCACAGGCATTTCTGTTTGAGGCTCAAGCAGGAGAGTACACAGAACTCACAGCATTACTGTTTGAGGGCAAAGCAGGAGAAAGCAGAGGAAATCTTAGAGGGGCAGAGCTTAACATTCAGCAAACCAGTAACAAGATGTCAGCAACTTTCAAGGCACAAAGCTAGGCTCTGGAGGGGCATAGGTAAAAAAAAATATGGCAACGGTATTTATTGTGGTTTTTAACAGTATAACATAAAATATTGGTCGTCAAATATTATTAGTTACAGTGCGCTCGATTAACATAGAAATAAAGGTTAATTTTTTATAGTGCCTTTGTTTCTTCATACTGCGTCTTCCATTAACTCTGTTGCGGAATAACATCTATTCATTGAAGATCGTATTGGAATAAATAGAAAACAAGGAGATATCTGCATAGCAAATCATAGTTGCGCCCCGCAGTGGCGCACCCGCGGGCACCCCCAGTGTGTTGGAGCTAAACGGTTCCCACAGTCTGTGATTGCATTTTTTTTGGATCCATATTTCTCAAGTTTTAGTCCAATTTCTCAAACTATTCTCAGATGAGTGTACCATATACTCGCTGTCATGTACCCACAATACTCTATTTATTAATTCGGTTTTTGTGATAGATCCTCCCTTCCAAGTTTTGGCTATGGTATTTCTAGTGATGGCACAGATAACTTTTATCAATATATTAACATTTTTGTTATATTTTGCAACAGGAAGGTTGAATAGGGCTGTATAAGGAGTTAAGGTAAAGGAGTTTTCAATTACTTTCACAAGGGTGCCAAATAGATTGGACTCTAGGGCATTGCCACCAGCAGTGTATCTGGTCTGCCACCATCTGCCACCCTCTGAAACATAGCGGTGATAGAGTAGATTAAATTTTATGCAAGGAGGCCGGGGTGGCATACCAGTTGTACCAAATTTTATACGATTTTTCTTTTAATAATACATTTGAGGTTCATTTAGCTGATGCCAAAAAAATCTGTATCCACTGTTTTTCCTCCAGTGGAATTTGGAATCTCTCTTCCCATTTAATCAATGGGGCAATTTTAATGGGTTAGATGTTGTGCCATATAATTTTGTAAAGCTTGGATATTTTATAAATAATAAATTGTGTTGTCTGAGCTAATCTAGCTGCTAAAAAATATTGGTAAAACACTGGTAGGGCAAAGCCTCCTTTGTCCTTATGTCTGGCTAGGTAGGAGTATTTGATTCTAGGCCTTTTGTAATGCCACACAAACTGTCTTATTTTTTTCTGTAATATTTGGGCATCTTTCAGTTTAAAATGGATCGGGAGTGCTCTAAAGAGGTAGAGGCTTTTGGGGAGTATAATCATTTTAATTGCTGATATTTTGCCAGATAGTGAGAGAGGATATGGGGACCATTCTTTGAGAAGATTGAATAGATGGGTGAGAAGTCTTGTGTAGTTGTGATTATATAGTATCTGCGTGTTTGCACTCAACTGGACTCCCAGATACCCAAACGATTCAACAGCCCATTTGAATGGAAACCTATCGTTTAGCTCCTTTCGCGATTGTTCTGAGATATGTATGCCATAAGCAGTAGATTTAGTGTGGTTTATCTTAAATCCGGAAATCTCAGTAAATTCCCTTAACACCTGGAAGGCTGCTTGCAGGGACTTCTCTGGGTTGGACAGATAGAGCAAGGTATCATCCGTGAATAATGAAAACTTAGTTTCCAACTTTCCCATAAAGATTCCCGAAATATCGTGTTTCTGTCTGATATAAATTGCTAATGGTTCTATACTCAATGCAAATAAGAGGGGAGAAAGGGGGCAACCTTGTCTAGTCCCATTACAAATTTTAATTGCAGTCGAAGGGTATCCCATGTTGCGGACCCTGGCTTGTGGGTTTCTGTATAGGCTGTACGCAATATGACCAGTCGACCCTGTCAAATGCTTTCTCTACATCGAGAGAGAGAAACATTGCTGGGTTTTTATTTAGAAGAGATGTTTGCATTAAGTTGAGTGCTGTTCTTATGTTATCAGTGGGTTGGCGGTGTATAATGAAACCTGTCTGATCGTAATGAATCAGAGATGGTAAGATTATTTTGAGCCTATTGGCGATAATTTTAGCAAAAATTTTTATATCAGCGTTTATCAATGAGATGGGCCTATAGTTTTGGGGATAATGTGTGTCTCGGTCTGTCTTGGGGATAATGATGATGTTGGCGTTAAGCATTTCGGGGGGGGAATATATCTTTTCCTGTTGAGGGATTAAGTTTTCCTTATATAGTTTATAGTATAGGGTTGTAAATCCATCTGGGCCTGGGGATTTTCTGGTTTTAAATTCTTTCAAGGTATCTGTAAGTTCCTCAGAAGTAATAGGGGCTGTAAGAGAATCTGGTTGGGTAGCAGACATTTGTGGGATCTGCAGGGAATCTAAATACTCCTCTATTCTAGTTTGGGTTTCCGGGTTGTGACAGATTGTGTTGCCGTTATACAGGGACTGATAGTACTCTGCAAAATGGTCCGTTATCCATTGCGGATCAAAATGCAGGGCTCCACTTCCATCTTTGATAGGCATAAATTTGTTTGCGGTGAGCCTTTTGTTCAGTTTATTTGCCAACATGGTGTCTGGTTTGTTTGCTTTATGGTAAAATTTTTGATTAGTTAGACGGAGGGATTTCTCGGCTTTAGAAGATAAAAGCTGGCTTAATTCTCTTTTACAACGTTCTGCTATTTGGAATATAGAGACTTCCCATGATCTTCTACGTTGATTATCCAACAATTTAATTGTGGAGGTTAATTCTAATATCCTGGCGTTCCTCGCTTTTTTAAGCATAGCTGCTATCTGGATGCATTTCCCTCTGATAACCGCTTTGTGTGCGGACCAGAGGAGGGAGGGGGAAATAGTTGAAGATTTGTTTTCCTCAAAGTACAACTTAATTGTTTGTTTAATTTCTTCATGAACTGAGGGGATATTTAAATGGGACTCATTGAGTCGCCAAGTGGGGGGAGGTTTATGATGTATCAGATCTCTTAGTGTTACCGTGGTGTATGCGTGGTCCGACCAAGAGATCTCCGAAATATATGGTCTCTGAACTGAGGGCAAGAACTGCGGAGAAAGTAGGATATGGTCCAGTCTGGTATAAAGTTTGTGAGCTGTTGAGTAAAAGGTGTATTCTCTCAGTTTCGAGTTTGCTAGTCTCCAGGGGTCCACCAAATTGTTAGTTGTCAGAAAGGACCGGAAGCTTTGTGAATTTAGAGGATTGGAGCCAGTGCTAGGGGGTTTGGACCTGTCCAATGTAGTTTGTAATATGGTGTTGTAGTCGCCCCCGGCAACAAGCAATCCCGTTGTATGTTGTGTAATTTTGGAGTTTAAATTGCGGTAAAATACTTTTTGTGCGGAGTTAGGAGCATATACATTTATTATGGTCACTTTTGTGGACTGTAATTGGCCATTCAGAATTATGTAGTGTCCGTTAGGGTCGCGGTAAGTGGATTCTTCAATGAACCAATATGTTTGGGTGTATTTTTTACCCCAGTATTTAGGGATATGGCCTGTTTTAAAGTGCGTTTCCTGAAGTAGGATAATATCTGGGTTTGGTGTGTTATAGTATTTTAGTGCCATTTTTCTTTTTTGTGGGGAATTTAGGCCTTTAACATTGTGGGAGAGTATCACTACATCATTAGTCATGGTGGTACATCAAAGACAGAGCTGTGCTGTTAAGATAAATATACTTACGGTTGGTGTATCTATAATGGGAGGGGGAGTTTGTCTTGTTGGAATGTTTGTAGGGGGCCCGCCGATGCGCCACCACCCGCGCACCCCAAAACAGATATAACATTCGGAAAGCATGAGGAATGAGAGTCAGAACTGTACATTAACAATCTCTGTTAACCAATTAAAAAAAAAAAAACTATTTACAATTAAATAAAAAAGAAAAATAAAATAAAAATAGAATCCTTGGGACCTGTCATATTTCGACAGAGTCCGGTGGATGGGTAAACATGGTCCCATCACTAGGGATTACCAAACACTGTGGGTATACCTGAGATAGCGGTATACCAAATGGGGGAGGGGTCCGAGCCCTGGAAGTCTCGGCGACAATTACCAGGGGTGGGGCGGCTTGGCTCTATAGGTAGATAAATCTTGATTATCTGGGGGTGGGAGTACCCATAAGTTTGTTAACAAGTGGGGTTTATGACCCTCAACTTTAATTAGGGACCAGATTTGTTGTAGCTTGTCTATGGCCTTACCAGCCTATCAATAATGGCATGTATTTTCGGGGAACTTATGCTTTTGATATTTTTCTTGAGTTTTCAGTAGGTGCTGTAAAGGTGGGTAAGTAACAGGTTACCTAGAGACTACTCCGTACTGCTGTCTGCAGGAGCTTTAGTCCGCCCCTGTTAACCTTCGTGGTTGGGGTTAGTCCCTCGGACTCCAGAGTCCTTATTACGTATACCTCCAGTTGGCAAGAGTTGATTAGATATCTGATTGCTGTATTGTTGGTTGGTTCGTAAGGGGGGGGGCTACTTAAGTTTTGTGAGGTGCTTCTGAGGGGAGATGTTTAGCGGAGGGTAATAGGGGTGAGTGGTATACTGGAGAGATGTAGGGGTAGTGATCTCCAGCCATATAATAAGGCATATTTTGCAGGGAAACACTTATTGCTTTTCTACAGAGCATCAGGGTTCCCGTACCTTTTGAGATGAAAACCAAATACATTGTTAAGTGTGGTATACACATTTTTAGAGAATAGTTACATTTCAGATACTAGATTAGCTAAAGCAGAAGATATCAATATACTGGCCTTGCCGTTTTCCTTAGTTGAGAACAGGATGGGTCATAGATATATTGCTCCGCTCCCAAACTTTAAGTCCAAGATCACACATCCCACAACATTATTACTGGGAGGTATAAGTGGGTAAGCTGGAGTGTAGGAGATTTTTTTTTGGGGGGGGGGGCGTGCTCCAGGTTTTGTTTACGTAAGGCTATTGCTTTAAGAAGGTTTTCATTAGCGAATCGCCACATGTTGCACCAAGAACACAGCTGCCCCACTACGTGCCTGTAAGCAGTCTCATCCTCGTTATGTATGAGTCCAGTAATTGCAGTTTCATCTGCAAACTTCAAAAGTTTTATTAAAGGTACATTTATTGGTATAGAGTTAATATAGCTCTCTCGTATGTCAGTTTTAGCCTTAAATGTAAATTTAATGTGAGATCTGTGTAATCTTTATTTTGAATAGAGCTTTCAGATATTCCCTTTAATTTTTCATTTTGTTTTATTGGGTTTTTTTTCCAAAAAAGTATGTGTTTTTTTAGGCAGTGTCTTTATAATAGCCATTATAGAAAATGAATGAACCCATGTAATTTATTCTAAGATGAAAAGGTTGAAAGTTAAAAGCGTATTACTTTAATTTTCAAATAGAGGTTGCACACACCTTTACATACATGCAATAAGCTTTTTAAAAATAGCTGATCGTGGTACCTAGGTGCAGATTGGCAGGCCCTTAGTCACAGGGGTCCCCCACCATCAAGGGGGCTATTGTTGGGTCACTTTATAATAATTATAGAATCCACACCTGGTGGTAAATCCTATGACCCCAAACTTTAAACAATATCATGATAATAAGCATTTTACTATGCAGTAGAAATGAACACAAAAATAACTGTTTAGAATCTGCTGCTGGTGGGGGAGGGTCAGCCTTTCTTATCATCTGCAGAATGAATATGTTGAAATTTGCTGGCAGGGGTTGTGTGATTTGTCGGGAGGTTGTGTGTTTCTGTGTTAAAAGGTATTTTGTTGGAATTTACAGGTGGGTGGGAGGGAATATGTGGGGGCCTGGTGGCAGAAAAATATGTTGGAATCTGCAGGGGTTGAGGGTGGGCAGACAATATTCCACCCTGTTTTGTTGTGGATTATAATGGATAGTTTTCCATAAAAAAGGTATAATCTGTGTGTTTTAAATTGCACAAACCTTACCCCATTCAAGCATATCCTTGTCCCAGCATTGCAGAGAGTGTAATTGCTCTTGGGTAGGGGTTTTGGACATTTTGCAGTTTGCCCAGTGCAATAATTTTCTGATGTGCATTCTCCTTCATCTTGACACCGTTCACCTTTAGATTTGTAATTGCAAGAATGATTGCAGCATAAGCCTTGACTAGGGCTATAAAATGAATGGCAAAAAAAGCAGATTTAGCAGCAATTTATTGCAGAAATACACATAATCTTCTATGCAGTACAAGTATTTGCGTTACGTAGGTTTTTAACTTTTACCAATACTTAGTCCTTTGTAATTTTACCTGCATTGTTTTCCTGGCTTTAATGTGCAAGGCAGTACACTTTTTGCACTATAACAACATGGGTCAGCATCATTAGAGCCAACATCACATTCTTCCCCATCTTCCACTATTTGATTCCCACAGCTTGGTTGATCACTCTCTGGAAAATAGAATAATCATAGTTTGACATGCAACCGGCATATACCTCTCAACATTTTAGAATTGTCACGTGGACCACCTATCCTAACTCTGCCCACTCCTGCCTCCAGCTCCATTCACATAAACATGAGGCTCATATTCTTGGACACTGTAATCTAATCTGTGAATGCAGCATAAATTCCATCAATCAAATTTAATTCAGTCTAAACCAAAACACTGACATTCTACTACAAAGACTTTTCACTTCTTGTTTAGAAACTTACAGGGTTATTCAATAAAAGTTCTTATCGTTTAAAATGGTGCTAATTTTGCCCCAACCAATCAGATGTTAGCTTTCAGATGTTAAATAATTTCTGATTGGTTGGTGCAAAATTAGCACCATTTTAAATGATAAGATCTTTTATTGAATCTCCCTGTTAATAAATAAGATTCTGTTTCATTTCATTTGTAAAAGAGAAATGGTCTGTTCTGAGGCCTCAGATTATTTTTTGGATAACCGTCACAGTAGACCTTATCTTACCTACAGCTGTTTTGGTATATATAGAAGATGTCACTAGGTTTTTACAGTGAATAGAATGTCTCCATTTTTCATTCTTTATTGCTGCTTTGCTTACCAACAAAACATCGATCTTTTTTTACTTGTAGAAGATTCCAAATATAATGAATTGAACAGGGAGAAAATTTATCATTGTTGTATTGATTTCCATCTGTTGCATATGGAAACATTAAATAATTTCCATTATCACCGCTTGTATCAAAACTTGCACATTCTTGACTTTCATCATGCTAAAATGAGGAACAAAAATAAAATTTGAAGAAAGCCAATTACTTTGGGTAATGATCAGTTGAAAAAACCTCTGAAAGAGCAAAAAGGAAGCTATCGATATTACCCATAGCAGATTACACTGCACCCCCATACAAAAAAAATCCAAATGAAACCTGCTCCTTTTGCTTTATTGCTTAATACAGTATTTTACCCTCTGAAAGAACAAGAGAAACGATTACTACCTGATCACTTGTGACCATTAACATTTTTTTCTGTGTGAAAAGATGACATGGCAAAAGAAAGGGAGGCTGTACATTACAGAAATTCAGAATGAGACAAGTGTAAGCAGATGAATAAAAAAGTTCCATAAATAGGAAAATATTACACACAAATATATATATAAGATAGAAGTAAATAGCCAGAGCACTCCAAGGATTGAATCAAACAGTTTTAATACAGTGGGTATTAAAACTGAAGGCCACATCCAAGATGGACGAAACACAGAGGTGATCTGGACCCACTGTATTAAAAGTGTTTTATTCAATTCTTGGAGTGCACTGGCAATTTACTTCTATCTTCTGTATAACTCTACAGTAGCATCCAGGAATAGTGTACCAATACGGAGTGCGAGGATCCTGTACAAATATATATATATGTATATATATATATATATATATATATGAAACAATTAGCGTATATCTGCACTCCTGCTCATTACTTTCAGTGCCCGTGTGCTCTCTGGAACAACAGCATATCTAGACATATGAGGCGTACCTCTGGACTTTTAAAAGGCAATCTCTTTATTATATATAGTACATCTATCTACGCATTTCAGCCGTGTTTTACCGGCCGTCATCAGGATATTCCATTTTGAAATTACATCACCATATAAAGGTAAGTGCCTTCCCCTATCCCTCCCACCTCCCACCCCTCAGACGTCACCCTGCGCCCGTATACAGAACATCTCAAAGTATAACGAACAATAAAAAACATTTAATATAAATAGCAGAACTAATCTAAGTACTTACACAGAATCCAACCTCATATAACGATCCCTCATTACAGCTATACACACGGATACATATTAAGAAATGGCTGTACTGTACAAAAGGGGATACTACGCAACAATGTAATAATGTCAGCACCAACCTCCAAAGCAAAAAGCATCCAAGTCATGTGGATGAACACTTTATAATATATGAATAGACACAGTACTCCAGCACGATTTCCTCAGACAAAAAAAAGGTCAGACATGACTATACTGATCACGGACAGAAATGTTGAAGAAGGGAGAATACGCACATTGCGCTAATTAAAGGGAACAATTAGTGCAAGGGGTATATAGAAAACAGGACAATGCCAGTTGTTCATTAAGGCCTCTTGGCACTAGAGTATCCAGAACCCAAATTCACCTGGCTTCCCTTCTTAGTAGGGCCCGTCCCCGGTCGATGTCCTCATTGACAGGTTCATAGTCAATGGCCATCCATCTGAAGCTGGACAATGCCTATAATGCCTATCCCCTGACTGTTCTCCGAAGGTACTAGTCTTTTTAAGACCCTAGGTTAAGGTGTCTGAGTGCTAGGCGATGGTTTGCTAACCTGTCACGAAGGGTGGTGGTCATCTCACCGACGTAGTAAAGGCCAAAAGGGCACGTGCTTATATATATAACAAATGTGCTGAGGTAGGTCAATCTCCCCTTAACCTTAATACGACGTCCGTTATGAGGATGGGGAAAATCTACCCCTACCAATATGTCTGCATGCCTGACAGCCACTGCACTTATAGCAACCCCATTTGTTATGGGGTAGCCAAGAGGTAATACCCTCACTTTTCGGGGTCCTCAAGTCAGTTTTCACTGAGGGTATATAGGATTGTTGGAGGTTTAGCATTATGTGAATATGTGTACCTGACGAAGGGCAGTGCGATCCCCGAAACGTAGTACATTTACATATGTGCTAAATAAAGCTTTCAAAGCGAAGAACTGTGTGCGTATATAATATTTATAATTTATTATTTTATATTATATATATAATATATATATATATATATAAATATATATATATATATTATATATATATATTAAACAACGATCAGCGATCAGCACACCATTCCCAGGGACGATGGCCCGGGTGCACATCAAAAGCAAGTAATCCAAATGTAGAGATCGAAGGCACTCACGGGGCTTAGTAAACCTTTATTAGTACAAAATAAAGATGCTATTCTACGCGTTTCGGGCTAGCCAACAAGCCGTCCTCATATATCCTAAGGACGGCTTTTTGGCTAGCCGAAACGCGTAGATATAGCATCTTTATTTTGTACTAATAAAAGTTAAGTTTTACTAAGCCCCGTGAGTGCCTCTTCGATCTCTACATTTATATATATATATATATATAAAGCACAAGCACTAGCACTTTAATTTGCATGGATCGTTTTGATGATGTCACTATTGGAGGAGGGGTGAATGGCTTTAAATTTGGAATTGTTTGTATCACAGTTGATATGAGGCTTGAGAAAGGTACCTAGGAGGGTACCGAAATGTTGCCTACACAGTGATGTATTAAATAAATGGTTTTTGATGAAGAAATCCTGAGAGTGCGTTGAATCTACATACTTACCTATATATATATATATATACATATACACATACATATAGAAAGTAGAAGAAGGTTGATTGCACTCCGCTTCAAACTCATGAACCAGGGTGCTTACTCCGGGGTAACAGAATAAATATTTAGAAAATTCGGAGCACTCAACTGGATTTTATAAAATAACAAACAAAGTTTATTAGAATCATATCACATCAACGCGTTTCAGTCCACCTGGGACCGTCATCAGGAATCCTGATATATATATATATATATATATATATATATATATATATATAAATAAATCAAAAAACTAAATAAATATACTTTATTTTTCAAATATTCCTTTTTGAAGACAATTAAATTAATATTTTGAGTAGCTTCTCTAATTCATCTGCATCATCATACATCCTGCTGAAAAAATTAACAACACTGAAGGGAGGTGCCACCAAGATTGGCAGACAAATCAGTTGCCCATTAGATGTTTATCTGCCACTCCTGCCCAACAATAATCTTACACGCGTATGAGCTTTAAGAAAAATGTGGGTAAACTTTATACACCCAACTAGCTGTTGGTAAAATAGCCCCCTGTGCAAGACCTTTTCTAGTCACCGCCCCCTGTCAGAGGGCACCCGACCATGTTGTGAGGAAGGGTGAACACTAACAGGTTAAGTTTCAGACTGCTATTTGATAAAGGGCAACTGCCTGTCCCTAACACACACTGCAAAGGCAGGTAGAACCAGCAGACACATACAGACCAAAGTGGCAAGCATAATTTGTTTGATCAATAATTAATTAAAGGCCCAACAGTGCCTGCAGATGAACCATGAAAATGTAATGTGTACATTTTTAAAGAGATACAATGGAAGGACTGTGGAAGCACTCCTAAAGGTTCGTACACACGCTCAATTTGCGAGCAAGCAACGACCCCCGATGGCCGAGCGACGATTCTTGGTTGTTTTGGCCGAGAATCGTCCATGTGTATGCGTTCGGTTGGGGGTCGTTCGTTGATCCGCCTGGCGGTGGGCCGTTCATCGCGTGTAGTGATCGTCCCTCGGGGGTCGTTGCTTGCTCGCAAATTGAGTGTGTGTATGAACCTTTAGGCTACATATCTGGTCAAAGGAAAGATAATTAATGCACATTCCTGGGCTACACACAATATCATATTATCTCAACACTGTCCTACATTATAAACAAAGGGGTTTTAGTATACATTACTGTGATCACATGAATGAAAGTCTTGTCTTTCATGTGATCACAGTAATGTATACTAAAACCTCTATCTTTTCTTTGTTTGTACATTTTTAAGGCGAATGAGCATCAATACTCATTATGTAAGTCATCACTTAGATGAAATACACTAAATCATTTGGTTTATTGAAACTTAGGGTTCACAAATGCACTGCAAGATAAACTCCATATGCTCATCCTTTTTTCTGGGTCTGGGAGTGGACATGTTTGTAATTGGCACTTCTGATGCTAGGCTCCTAATCTAGTGATATCATATGGGAGACGTGACACTCCTGTGCAATCAGCTATGCCATACTAAACTGCTGACCTAAAAAGAAATATTGGTGCAACCATTTCATAAGCTCTGAGTCTCCTTGCCATTAACTGTGCAGCTACAATCACATTCTCTCCCAAATCTCTCGATTTCTCTCCTTTTTCGTGTATTTTTCTATGTTATATTTTGCGATAATAAAGCATATGTTTTATATGGAAATGCCTCCGCTGTTTACTCAGGTTGAACAAGCCCATGACTGGTGATTTTGAAGTCTTACAAGTAGTGATAAGCTCTGAATGAAGAAGCAGTATGGAACATAGATAAAAGCTTTTATGGGTGGTCCAAACAAAATAGCTCAGTGAATGCTGAAGGTAGGGGCACCAGAGTTTGATTGTTACAAAGGTAATATAAAGGCTAAAGGTGCCCACACATCTATGAGATTTTACTTACCTGACCGAGCACTCACGCGATGTTCCTTCGATCCTGCCAGAACCGCTTCTCCCGATCTTACATTCGACCGACATGCAATCGCAAAATGAATGGGATTTTGCAATCGCATGTCGCTCAAATATACGATCGGGAGAAGCGGTTCCTGGCAGCATCGATGAACATCGCCTGAGCACTCGGTCGGGTAAGTAAAATCTCATAGATGTATGGCCACCTTAAGCTTATGTCTTTATTTCTTTTTCTCACCAAAGTATAAAATATAATGCATGCAGTAAATCATTTATGGTATATTTGTTTGTCAAGCTTTATTTGAGGCCGTACAAAAACAACTCAAACTTGCAAACAGGAAATTAGAACATTTTGGAATGCAAAGAGTGGAGATAATAAAATAAGCCCCGTGGAGTTAATAAAAGTCCCTTAAAAACATAATTACTATTAAATGTGTTACTCACTGGAGATCCCAGGCTGTGACCAAATTCATGAGCTAGCGTGATATGTATTAGTCTTTGAGGTAAATATTGACCGTATTTCTGTATTGTTACTATCCCAGTATTCAGAGAAACCTGTTTTTCAAGATTCTCTTCAAACAATGAGTATTTTGAACATACACCTCCAGAATTACCTATGGAAAAAAACATGAAAACTTGGCAAGCTGGTAAATTATTTATTTTAAATCCAGATACAGTATTATTGGTCATAGACCAATATATGTTACTATAGAGTATAAACCTGAACAAGGATGGCACACTGTATTTAAGATTAAAGGGCATCTATAGTGAAAAAAAACACATTACACCCTTGCAAAGTTAAATTCATGTACTCTGTGCTGCCTTAAATCCTATCTCTGTCAGTGACTTTGTTTAACCATGGTGTCAGATCTCTCTCTCCCCTCTGTTACCTATTCCATGTCTCAACTCCGGCTAACCGACAAGCTTATCATGTGCAGTAGGAGTTAAAAGTTCAACATCCTGAAAAACACACCCACGCACAGTGGTCAATAGAAAGCAAGCTGTCCTGGAGACAGGAAGAAGAAGGAGAACAGTACAGTTTATGATCTCTCTCTTTGTGACCCATCATCAATCAGTGAAAGCTATCAAGAAGGGGGGTCAAGTGCAGCCTTATATCTACCATCAAAACTACTTCTCTCCCCCTGCTAATGCTCTTATCTCTATGTTTATTACAGAGCAGGGAGGGGGGATCACGTCACAGGGATTTGATTGGCAGTCCAAGTAGGAGTAGAGGAATGCAATCATGTATTCTTCTAACTGGTGTATCTCAGGACAGAGAGGGAATCTGAACAAAGTTAAAAAAACTCTGGGGGTTGGGGTGAATTATAGAACACCTGGAAAGAAAGTAAAAGTTAATTTTCCCACTATAGATGCCCTTTAAGTAATAAATACATTTCTTAACAGCATCAATTGTTGATTGCCAAACCCATATTCTCTACAGTTATGAGTAGCTAATTTTTCTTTTCTGTTTTTGCTTTACCCGGTCTTCCGTTCCAAGCAAGCCCAAGGACTCCATTGTAATCTCTATCTGTTATCAGGTATGACAAGCAATA
Source organism: Hymenochirus boettgeri (assembly GCA_019447015.1). NCBI lineage: Eukaryota > Metazoa > Chordata > Amphibia > Anura > Pipidae > Hymenochirus > Hymenochirus boettgeri. The sequence goes on along the minus strand of CM033469.1, from coordinate 181,083,119 downwards.
ATTGTTCCAGACAGATTCTGAGTGCAACATCAACAGTTTTTCTGGACCAATGAAATTAGAATGCATAACATTTGAGGAATCCACCTCCTGATCCACCTGTAAAGGACACATTTATATATAACTACTAATTACCTTAATGTCCTGCTATATCTTTGTTACAATGTTACAGTAATAACCACAACTCTTGCATAATACAGAAAAAAAAAATTAGGGCTGAGGTCCCACTACAACACACCAAATCACGCACGCAATCACGAGCGTTATTGCTTGCGTTTGCGTGTGCGATTTCTGTGCATTGTTGGAAGTCTTTCTGCATTTGCTCATGTGTTTTCGTAATTTAACATTATAAAAAACGCATGCGTTTGCGTAAAAAAATGGTGCATGAAAAACGCAAATGGGTGCGCAATTGCATGCGCATCGGAAAATTTTAATTTTTAACAAAATCACATGCGCAATTGCGTGCGCTCTTAATATCTAGTGCTGTGTTCTCATAAACCAAGTCCTGAAGCATATGAAAAAAAGATCGAATTCATTTGGTGAATCATTATTGTGAAATTAATGGACATACCGTACTGTACTGTCAAAATACACTATAAACATGTGGAAAATGTTAAATTGATTATGTAGCTGAATTCTACACTAGTACACTGTTAGACTTATTCATGTAGCTAGATGAATTATTTGATCGTTTTACTGGTAAACTTTTTGTTTTCTGTTAATACTAACATTTTGCTTTGAATCACTTTAATTGTTTAAGGCCTAGAATCCACTGTCCAACAATTTTTGATACTCTTAACCATCTTATCTTGACCAATTTTAATGGCTGTGAATAAGTTTGGGTTCTTTTTTGTAATTTCTACTAAGTAATGTGACATTCAAAAATGTATTACGAAACAATATTTTTAGAACATTTTAGAAGATTTTTTTTGATACTGAAAATAATACTTGCATTTAACTCTTTTACTTTGAATTTGATATTTTTGACACCATTGAAATTCGCCTTCTCATATATTGTATTTACCGCAGCCAAATATGAAGAAATCTGTAAAACAAAATGATAAGTCTTATACAACCGTTGGCACACTAAATGTGCATTATATATTAGAAGTCACCAAGGAGTTTCATGAGCATATAAAAGAAGGTACATTATTCTTTATTATTAACTTCTATGCAGTACCCCTTTTGAATCTGTAACTTTATAATAAATTATAGTTAAAGGCATCTCAAACGCCCCACCCCTGGTCAAAAACAAAGCCACTTCCCCACTGCCATCTTGCACACACAACAACCACAGATAAATAACTACATACCCTAACAACTCACCGCACACTAGCCCCCTCTACCAACTCAAAACATAAAAAAACACAAATAGCCTAAGTAGCAACACTGCAACAAGAAAAACAGGAATTGGTAAAAACTAGAGAAGGCCCGTCCGGATCCCAAGGATTTTCCAGAATTCTCCTTTCCAAATTTTTCTGAACTGCGTTTGGAAATTTTCGAAAAATCGTGAAATTTAAAAATCCCAGGAATTTTCGAAAATTCTAGAAATTTGGCAGAAATAATACAGTAACTTACTGTAAATGGCCCTTGGTCCTGGGAAATAGTCTGGGGAACAGACAATCTGATTCTTTCTGAAAGAATCTGATTGTAACCAATTCTGATTAGTTACAATCAGAATTTTCAGAAAGAATCTGATTGGTATACTAACCAATCACATTCTTTTCCCATCAGAATTCATCTGATTGTAACCAATTCTGATTGCATACAATCAGATTCTTTCAGAAATAATCTGATTGGCATTCTAACTAGAGATTGACCGGATTGTGGATCCGAACCTGGTTCCACTGCAAATCTCCGAGATTTGTGGATTTTCCGGAATTCCACTTTCCGGATTTTCCGAACCCACGTTTGAAAATTTTAGAAGATTTTAATGTATCAAATTCACCAATGGCAGCTATTTTTACTCGTGCCAACCCCTTGGGTATAAAAGGCAGCTAGACAGGTGCCACTTTGTCAGTTTGTTAAAGTTAGTTTAATGGAGATCTGACAGTGTAGGAGTTGGAGGGTTTTTTCTGCTTTCTGAGCTTTCTGTGTGTGAATTTTAATGTGGTGGATTGGCACTTGTTGTTAACCACTCCTGTATTCACACAATTTGGGACCCAAAAGTCCCTCTGAGGACTAAACCCCCCCCCCCCTATAAGTTTTTGGGACAAATTTAGTGTTTGGCCTTTTAGAGGTCTAGGGGCCCTATTTAAAAACACATGGTATTGCAATTTATTGATAGAGTGCATATACATTAATGCTGAATGTTTGTTAATTAACAAACCAATTCTGGAGGACCAAGACAGTGGTATGGATGCGCCAGCCAGTGCTATGTAGCCCCTCCATTATAGTATACTTCTGATACTGTACGTGCCTGGTGCCCATTGCAATGCTTCAAATCCAGGGGCAAGCACAGGATTTTTAAAGGGAGGGATTTCTGAAGAATCACAGTAGGAAGTTCATGATTAGAGATGGACTAGACCCAATCTTGAACCCGAGCTTTAACTGTTTGAATGGACCCAAACTATTCCGGATTTTGAACTTCCGAACTTTTAATAATTATTGAATTTTTGATAATTATCAAATTGATGTTCCTCGACTTCAGCGCTCCATAACCTATGCAGAACGGGCCACACCCAATCACTCAGAATACAAACAAACAAACTGACAGGCAAACAATAGAGACACACAGGGACTATGCACGCTGGAGACGGCTCCGAATACTTGCACTCCTGCACACACAAACGGTGTGAGAGTGAGTGCCAGGTGAGTGGCGGCTGACATAGATGGTGGAAGGTAGATTTTGGCCCAATTTATATGTAATCCGGAGATTGGACCATATCTTGTGATGGTGTCGTACAGTGCTTCCACTGAATTGTTTGATACATTGAGAAATGGGATGCTATTGTCTGCATACAGTCCGATCAGCTCAGTATATTGTCTCTGATGCTATTGCCTCCATTGTCATGGCCAAGCTGAGATTGGATTAGGGTACGTCTAATATTAATTGTAGTAGACTAACTTTTTGGTGTTGTATTGAGTTTTGACACATTTGTAGAAGGGGGGTTGTTAGTATATCGGAGTAACGTTTAAATATTTCTGCAGGTAGACCATCTAGTCCAGGGGCTTTTCCAGGGTTGAGGTCTTCTGCTGCTTTTTATTGTTTCTTGATATAGTTTACTGTAGATGTTAAAACAGCCCAGTAGATATGCCTTTAGAGCATCCCATTGAGTAGTGTGAGACCTCGTCTTAATCTATTTCCAAATAATCCTTTGATTGTTTGCAGGCTTTATCTGTTTTTGGAAAGAGGTTAAGCCAGAAGGGGTTTAGCTTCCAGAATCTATTCTCTTGAATAGCTGAGTTTCTGGTTACAACAACTTGTACTGAGGCATGATCTGACAGCCCTCTTGGTAGGTGCTGTACTTGGTTTATCTGCAGTGCCAGGGAGGAAGAATATGGAATATGTAATCTAGATGGGATAGGGTACCATAAGTTGGTATGGTGTAGTATAGTATTTGAGGTTGAATAAAGAGATACGTCCATCCAGTTCAACCCATCTAGCAATACCCACATCACCTGCCTAACTATTGATCCAGAGAAAGGCAAAAAAAACACACCAAACCCACCAAATTTATGAAGGGGGAAAAAATTCCTTCCTGACTCCAAGTGGAAATATCCAGAAATATTCAGAAACATGTGAATTCTCTGGATTTGGAAGGGGGGGTGGGGGTAGTTTGGTTTAAGATGGTATAGTAGGTGTAGTTATTCTTATTCAGTATCAATCCCATATTTTATTTTGGACCAGGTTAAAGTCTCCCATACATATTAGTTGAGCTGTTGGAAATTTTGCTAGGAATAGAATCATTTGTTGCAGGAGATAGATTTTTTTCTGTAGGTGGATTGTATAATCCAATTATTACATAAAGGATAGAGTCTATTTCCAATGCCACAATTACATATCTTCCTGTTGGGTCTGTTTTTATTTTAAAGGATAACTGTTATTGCCTCAATGCATTTTTTTAAAAAATTACTTTAAAAAGAGTAAAGGTATGCAGGTAAGTATACAATAGGGGTCCCGAAGAGCTCCGCAAATGATCCGACATGCAGTCCTCCCCATACATTTTTTTCCTGATTTCGAGCCATTCTCTGTCTTCAATTAGCCATGCTGTGAAGAGGGCGTAACAATTCTGTCTGCCTCTAACTGTCACTCAAAGCATGCGAGAAAACACTCCTCCACCCATCCTTGATCAGCTTGATTATGTAGGCGGTATCCTAGAAACAGGGCATTTCAAGTTTGTTTAACTGGCAGAGGAGAAGGAGAGAGGTTGTAACAGACATTCCCACCAGTCAATGACAAGTGTTATGTTAATCATGGCCCTGGGCCGTCTAGGAGGCAGGCTTTTAGCATTCATCTTTGCTGTGTGATATCTAAGGGAGGGCAGCACGGTTGTAAATGTGAGTAAGCTGCTGGAAGTGTGGACATGTAATGGGGGTGATGTTTTTTTTGATATTGTTGTCATTTTAATGTATATTATATCTGAGTGAACGTCTAAGTATTAATGACACTCCTCTGGAGTAGGTGGAGTGGCAAATGTGTGCTGCCCAAAAGATCCAGGGCTTATGCAGCCATTGTGTTTCTGAGAGGAGAAGATGCATCTCTTGTATGCATATTATGTCTGGTGAGTAATGATTAATAGTGTCATGTATTTGCAATCTTTTCAGGGGTTACCTAGCTCATCTGACATTCCATGTCAGATGTAAATAGAGTAAATAGAGAGGTTTAGTAAGTAGATACATATATTGGTAATGACATTTCAAACCATGTTGTTTAGCAGTATGTAAAAGACCGTAAGATATTTTAACACATAGATACATAAAACATTTTAAACTTATAAACTGAAACATTAATTCCATATACAGATTGGAGTAACAGTATATACCCTTAGTGTGCATGTATAAGAGCTGCGCTCTGTTCTGTTACTTATATTGATGGGTCAATAGCAAGCAAGGGAACAGAGGGGGGCAAAGAGGGTCCCCTTTCAAAGTTCTGCACTGGATTTACAGTAGGGGTATATAAATAGTAGTCATGTGGTTATGTGTTGTTTGTGGGGAGTATGATTAAGGTAAGGTAAGAGTTGGGTGAGATGACTTCTATGTTTTAGTCTTTTACTGTTTTAGAGTTTTACTGTATCCATATCAGTACAGTAAGTGTGGTGTTTGTGAGTTATATACAATAAGGTGAAGTAGTACTGTTCTGTGCATTTGTATTGTGTATGAATATGCTTGTGAAGGTTCTCATTCATCCAGGTCATGGTATATCTGTTGTATTCAATTAGATCAACTGGACTTGAAATGTAGTTCTTGAAGACGTTTCGCTAGTCATCCGACTAAAATCCCAATTACCATATTAGCCACTATGCAATCACACCCTTAACACCTGGCTGTGATATGCTAATTGGGATTTTCCAGGGTACATAATTGCCACAGATTCTTGTACAAGTCATTCTGAATTGAGAAAGCCAGTCGGATGACTAGCGAAACGTCTTCAAGAACTACATTTCAAGTCCAGTTGATCTAATTGAATACAACAGATATATTGTGTATGAAATGTAAAATTGAGGTAAGGCAGAGTATAGGAAAGGGGTATCAGTATTTGAGCTTTACTATGTCCCCATATCATCATTTACCCCAGTTGTGTTAGTCTGTATATGTGTTGTGCATGTGGTGAGTGGGTGTTCGAGAGGGTAGTTTGTGAAGTGGTATATGGAGAATATAGTCAGTACAATAATATGTACTTGTGTGTATTTGTATAGTTGCATTTGGAGGGCACAATAGGCATACATTGTCCTCACTCATTTATACTAAGGCATTTCTGTTCAGTATAACCATTCGTTTAAAGAAATGAGGGGAAAGGGGGGTGACATTAGTTATATATATTTTTTTTTTTTCCAAGCAAATTCCTACATTAATGTCTCAAAGGGTAATGGGTGGTGTGGTGAGTTTTACTCTTTGAAGTATTCCAGAGATATTTGCATATTTCATCCCATGTGTTTGCTAGACAGAAAAGCGATTATGACAAAAAAGAATGGTTGATATTGTTCAGTTATAATGAAATGTTTATTAAGCGAGTTCACCTGGGGTCAATTTCCCATTATCTTCAATTATGTTATGACTATGTTTGTTCCTGGTGGTTAGAGCAGAATAAACATGGTTATCTTTAACTCTGGGAATAGATGTTTTGTTCTAAAAGTAAAACTGAAATTGTCTCTTGATGGGGGAGCAATAGGTTTATTTGAGTAATTTGGTCTCGGGTGTGTATGGCATAGTTCGAGGTGTGTTACAGTATGGCAGGTGTATGTATGCCAGGTAAGTTCGATCAGGGTAATGATTCAGGAGCCATCTACTCCCTCTCCCATTGTTGATTCAGCCAGTCTGTTGCAGTGGTAAAAAATAGAGTTTGTTGTCTGTATGTTCAGCAGTCGGGCCGGATACATCATAGAATAGGGTATATTTGCTGTTCTAAGCCTTTGTTTGACTGCAGAAAAGGTTGCTCTGTGTTTTTGCAGGTCAGGTGTAAAATCTGGGAAAATCATAATGGTTGCATTTTCATGTTGCAGGGGTTGCTTGAGTCTTGCCATTCAGAGGTTGCCCAGAACTCTGTGTGCTCTTTCCACAGTAAACATAGCACTGGGGTTTTCCTGCCCAAACTGTGCTGTCAACCAATGTTTCCAAGAAATTCTCAGGCCTAGGACCCTCTGCTTCCTCTGAAAACCCCACAAACCTGAGGTTTTGTCGGCTGCTGTGGTTCTCCAGATCCTTCAATCTGTCTCTCTGAAGTAGCATCTGTTGTTGAGGTCTACCACATTGTTCGCCATGGGTGGTAATCTGTCATCAATTCGAGATATGCGCTCTTCTGTGTCTGCAATTCTTTGGCGGAGTTTGTGAAGATCCTGTCTCACAAGGTTTACATCTATTTTAACCTCTTACATTAGATTCATAAGTGAGGACCTGATATCCGTCACAGCTGTAAGGAATTGTGACAGTGTGGGCTTCTTGGTGGTTTGTGTTTTGCCTGCTGCTGCCATTATGGATTGTGTAGGCACGGAGGCTGTTCTTTAGGTTGATCAGGTGGTGGGTAGGCCTCGGGAGCTGTTGCTGGTTCTGCATCTTTATCCTGTCGCGCAAATCGGTGTGACATGATGAACAATTCTACATTTTAATGTCAACTACAACTTCTACTATGTAAGCAATAAAAAAAAAGCCAATTAATGCAGATCATACAGGAGACTAAATGCAAAAATATATACTTAAAGGATAAGTGTATTGCCTCAATGCATTTTTTTTAAAAAAAAACTGCTTTAAAAAGAGTAAAGGTATGCAACCCTCCCTATACATTTTTTTCCTGATTTCGAGCCTCTCTCAGTCTTCAATTAGCCTTCAATTAGCCATGCTGTGAAGGGGGCGTAACAATTCTGTCTGCCTATAACTGTCACTCAGAACTAGCATGCGAGAAAACACTCCTGCACCCACCCTTGATTAGCTTGATTATGTAGGCTGTATTCTAGCAACAGGAAAGTTCAAGTTTGTTTGACTGGTAGAGAAGGAGGAGAGAGGTTGTAACAAACATCCCTACCGGCCAATGACAAGTGATATGTTAATGATGGCCCTGGGCCGTCTAGGAGGCGGGCTGTTAGCATTCATCTTTGCTGTGTGATATCTAAGGGAGGGCAGCACAGTTGTAAATGAGAGTAAGTGATTTCAGCTGCTGGAAGTGTGGACATGTAATGGGGGAGATGTTGTTTTTTGGGGTATTGTTGTCCTTTAAGAACATGTCCACCCTTAAAACAAAAAAATGGTGACTTGTTATTTATTTGTCCCTAACCCCAATTGCTATTTTTAGCACTTTATAATATGCATTTCACAGCCAGATATTTCATGGTATGTATTGCCCTCGTTTTCTCCCTTTTTTCAGACTAGTGTGGCCTAGCCCTTAGTGTCCATATTAAAGGGGAATGTTGGGGGGATGCCACTTGCAGCGCTTTGCCATGTTGTTTCTATAAGTTTACCAATTAAAGGGGTACTGTTGGAGGGGATGCATATACGTTCTATAAAACTGATGCAGCAGGAAGGCTGCCTGTGGGAAGTTTTGCATAAATAAAAACCTTCCATGATTCCAACAGTCCCCTTTAAAATGCATTGCACAGAGCTCTGCTAAGATCAGGTTCACTTTAATATGCTGCACCTGCAGATCTGGCCTGTTTTGTTTTTATAAGTGTACCTTTTAAGTTATAAGTACAATTCTACTGGGGTTGCCACCTTTCACTTTAAGACCCAAACTCTTATGAAATTGATTTGCTGCAGTGCTAAGTGCCATTGCATTAAATCCATGCTGTATGGCTAAACTGAATCAATGCAGGTAGCGTTACACTTCTAAATGTAAGGTAGATTGCAGCAATATGCACACACTAATATAAATGGAAGACTGCATAAATCTACACAAAAAAAGACAGTCTCTTGCAGAAATGCTCCAAAATATAAAGGGTTAACAGGTTGATTTATAAAAGGGTTTTCCCCAATCTGTTTAAGCAGTAAGGTCTAGGCCACGCTAGCTAGCGTGCTTTTTCGCGATATCGCTTGCAATTGCGCACAAATTTGCGGGAACGCAAAAATTCCTGTGATTTCCAATGCACATGCGACTGTGCATGTGTTTTGGTACCACTTGTGATCAACTTTTTTTTTTTGCGCAATTGCATGCGTTTCCATAATGGAAGATAGCGAAATTGCACTCACAAATGTGAGACAACGCATTGGAATCGCACACGCAATCGAGTGCGACAATATGCGGGACTGCGTGCACACTGTAAAGAGCTGTGGCGCTTTATAAATAAACAATGCATACATACATTCACAATTAAATTCACCTATAGTTTAATTCCATTACATTTTAATTACATTTTTATACTTTTCAATTTAGAAATGCTCCAATATTTATTAAAAAAATTATTTGATAATATTATGAATATCATCAATTTACAGGGGACTGGATTCTTCAATTTGGAAGTTTTACAAAAAACATTCAAAATGTATATGCTCATTTAACCCTTTTGGAGTTTTTATTTTTAATAATCCACTTAACGCTCAGCTTGTTACAATAATTTCTCTAGGTTACCACCTTGTCATCCAGTATTGATTTTTTGTACCACCTTATAGTTAAACATTATTTTGTTCTCTTTGTTATGTTTAGCTATGGCACTTTTTTCTGTCTGTTTCTGACTGCTCTGATGTGCTCTTGGATATGAGCCTTTATTTTCGATTGACACGGGGGGGCAGTTAGGGTTCGCTGGGTGTCCCTTTGGGAGGGGGGGGGGGGGGGGGGGGGTTGCCTTCCTCTGGATCAACAGTTAGGCAGGAAATGAGGATATTGCTAAATGGTTTGGACTGGATGGACATATGTCTTTATTCAACCTCAAATATACTATACTAAGTAATAAACAAGATTTCGGTTTTGTATGGTTTTCCTCCAGGAATACTAACTTTTTCTTTCTCTCTCATATACTCATATGTATTACATCCCACACATTTTCTGTTACATTTATGGGGGGGGGGGGGGTAAATCCCATCCAATTCACCAAGTATTTTTTTGGGGATTTAAAATGGCTGGGTGATACCATATCCCTTAACTTTTCCCCTCTTTTAGCTGTTATACAGGGAAGAGGGCCAACAGTATCTTTTATTTCTACATCATCTGTTAGTAGGAACCAATATTTTTGAAAAATACCCCTTAGTTTAAACCATTCATTATTATTATTATTATTATAGATGGTAACAAATCTGATAAAGTTTTCATCAGTGGTCCTTACATATTTAGAATCATGCAATAAGTACATTCTCGAGCCAAGTAATGCCTTTTGGTACCCTATCTCTCTAAATTTCTCATTCAAAGAACAATTTTTTGGACGTGCTGGAATTGCCCTATTGGGATACCTTTTTCAAGCTAAATAATTAATGGCCACTTTTAAAAGGTAGGTTCAGTGCAAATACATATACTTTTAAGAAAAAATAGCAGTATTTTTCCATCCTAATGATGTTAAACTGCCCATTCAGCATTTTGTCTGTGTATAAATAAATGCTTCCAAAATACTGACTTCCTGTTTGCAAGAGATAGAGACCATTATGGTCTTGCCCTTGACCCAGTGCCTGGGTTGATTCAGTTGCTCAGTAGAGATCTGAGCATGTTTCACCTATCCAACAGTCAATTAGTACAAATTACTGTTGGGAACATTCTAGGAAGAAGAAGGACCATTATAGAACCTGTGTTATCTCACTAATGTCCACAGCAGGGAATAGCAAAGGGTATAAACTCAACTGATTTTTAAAATGGAAAATCATTTGTAGAAAAACTATGTATGCATAATACAAATTTTAAAAATAATGCAAATTTTCCACTGAACTTTCCCTTTAGCAGGTCCAAAAGGTCCCAGTCCTCCCCTGAATACAGTAAGGTGTTTTAAGTGTTTTAATTTAAACAAATTGCCTTGTTACCTAATAAATGTCCTGTTGGAAATGTTCTGCCTTTGTTTGTAATGCTGTTTCCTATCCTTAGGCCAAAATTGACATCAGATTTTATGCTCCTTTTCTCTAAAGTGTACTTTGATGACAATTCTGCTACAAATTCTAAATATTTGCTACTATGTCCACAGTAGAGGAATCGCAAGGGTTTTTATTGTAGTAATAGAATATTTAAGAATTTTACCTGAGAAATAACTCGTTCTACACTGTTAAATCTTTTATAAAACAAATAGTCAGCCTTCAAATAAAGCAGGCAGGTTGTGCGAGACAAATCCAAGCTTCTCTTACTCCTGACAGGATCTTGTTCCTTAATTAAAACAATATAAATATATTCATATTATGCAAGTGAACAAATGTTTAATTGTATGACCATCTGTTAAATATTTTGTCATTACTATTGTTAAACAAAAATTACCTTGTCATATATAAAGATTTCTAAATTATTTCCCTTTATTTTGTGGAGAAAATCCTTGTTATTTAAAGGATATCTTATATATTAAAGGATATCTTTATATATTTTTTAAATTGCCTGGAAACTATAATTCTTCCCAACTATCACTGTACCATTCCTTTGTAGATCTGTCCCCTATTTCTTTACATATATTTTAAAATATCTTACATTTTAGCTGTCACTCTAGTGCCTTATTATCATAAACTCTGCTGTGTACAGTTTTGCTTTAACTGAAATAGTGATAGCTGGAATATGTAAACTTTTTTGAAATTCCTCCTCCTATAGTCCCATAGCCAACTCATAGTGATTACTGAGATTGCTTAACATCTCAGAAAGTCATATAGAAGGGGACACCGCACAGTATCTTTACTGCAACACAATTGCCGTTTATTGGTTGCGGCACTTGTGTTTCAGTAAATAAACGGCACTTGTGTTTCAGTAAATATTTTGTGCAGTGCCCCCTTCTTTACAACATTTAGATAGAATTGTCTCAGTCACTGGAGCAGTAAGAAGGAGAGGACCCCCAAAATATACCTGGTACATCAGGTGACGCTCTATTGTGTGTACATCTTAGAAAGTCATGTCAGATTGAAGGAGAAGAAATTTAAGAACACCGTATATACTCGAGTATAAGCTGACCCGAGTATAAAACCAGGTACCTATTTTTTCCTCAAAAATTAGGAAAACCTTATTGACTCAAGTATAGGCCAAGGGTTGAAATTGACCACTACTGCCTTCTGTAGCCATGTACATTTTATTACATACTGGTAGCCATGGGAATTGCCTCACATACTGGTAGCCATGGGAATTACTGGTAGCCATGGGAATTACTGGTAGCCTTGGGAATTACTGGTAGCCTTGGGAATTACTGGTAGCCATGGGAATTACTGGTAGCCTTGGGAATTACTGGTAGCCATCGGAATTACTTGTAGCCATGGGAATTACTGGTAGCATGGGAATTACTGGTAGCCATGGGAATGTTATTTACTGTTTGGTGTGCAGAGCCTTCCGGACGCCTTCCCAAAGCCTTACAGAAGCAGCCGCAAGTCAAGATGGAAAGCCGGCAGTTCCCAGTAGTGCTTTGCGGGTGCGCAATGACGTCATCGCGCTGGCGTGCGCAAAGTACTACTGGGAACTGCCGGTTTTCTTACCTGACTCGCAGCTGCGTCCAGAATTTAGGTAAGTCCCAGCTTGACCCGATTATAAGCCGAGGTTCATTTTTCAGGTCATTTTTAAGACCTGAAAACCTCGGCTTATACTCGAGTATATAGGAGGGGAATACGTAGGCTCATTTTAAAAAAAAGTATTGGATTGAAGGAAAGCTCCTCGTTCCAGCGTCGTTCTGGTCAGGCTCCCTGCCGGAACTACAAGCAGGGGGCCGGACCGGCGGCTGCAGCTGTGATTGGCTGAGAGGCAGCCAATCAAATAGTCACAGGCTTCAATCAATACAGAATGCCGCGGGAGCGAGGATCTGTAAGTAGAGTTTGGAATCGATATTTAAAGTTCCAATATAGCGGTTGGGGATGGGAGGGCATGCTCTACAATATAACTAAAGCATATAATGCTACATGAATGCCAGCCAGGGAGGGGGGAAAGGGCTCCCCTGCGCATGCCAGAAGCAACTAAGCGGACACAACAGAGGCAGCAACTTTGGACAGGAAGACAGCTCCTACCTTTCATTTTCATGGACTTTGAAGAGACACTACAGGAGAACCATAAGGAGCAGGGATGTAAGGTAAGGATTTTTTTTAAATTGTACAGTGGGGCCAATAGTTGGTTAAAATTTAGTTTGGGGGGTGGACATGCCCTTTAATACCTTTTTTTTCCATTTCATTTTTTCCAAAAATTGGTATTTCTGTAATGTTAATTCAATAGATCTTTTGTCTTTCATATGAGAATAGTCTGAAAAATAAGAAAGTAAGTAAGTAATGCATTTTAACTGGGTAATACATTTGACATGACACATAAAAAAGTGACATAAGAATAAGTGATAAATGTGGCAATATCCACTTATCCTAGTGTTCATACGAGTAAAAGGGGATATTGCACACTTAACCTTTAACAGTCCAGCAGGGAGATTCACCCAGAAGCACAAACTCTCTGGGCAAATCTCCTGTACCGGATTTACCAGAGGCTGTGCGGCTGTGGGTTATTCTCATCTGCACATAAGTATTTAACACCAGCTATCAGTGATGGCAGAAGAAATAAGAAATAAGACGCTGGCAACACCAGTGACGTTGATGTCGCCAGTGCCAGCAGTGTCACTGGCGGCCACAGTGACATTGCCTAGTGTTGGCGACATCAGCGGCACTGGTGTCGCTGGTTGGAAGACAAGGCCCCAAGGGCACTTCTAAGAGCCTATGGGGGTCCTTGTTTTAAGCTGTAGGGCCCCTAACAAAGGCACAAGTCAGTGCCACAAGGGCACTTCTAAGTACCGGGGAGTGGGGTACCGGTTCGAGCTGCGGGACCCTTTAAGCCCCAAAAGACCCTTGAAAGGGCCATAACGGTCCTTCTAAGGATCCAGGAGGGGGTTCCGGGTTGAGTCACAGGACCCCTGAACTTCTCGCCGTGGGACTTCGGCGATTCACGAATCCTCAAACATTCAGGATTACCGAAAATGGCCTGCGGAAACCGAAAGTAGCGCACAGGGACATGTTCCTCGGACCAGGTCCCAGAGCCATTAACAGTAAGTTGCCACTGCTATTTAAACCCTTATTTTAGGTGGAAATTTCCATACTCCCCCCCCCGTTGACTTTAATGAAAAATTCGCAGATTTTTGATATTTCCAAACTTTTCCGGGAAATCTATGAACCTTCGAGCGGAACGGATTTTTGGAAGTTCGGCCATCTCTATTGATAACTGGAAGCAGAAACAGGGGCTACAGAACATTGTGCAGGATTTCATTTGAGGGCTGGACTTGCCCTTTAAGCCTTGCCTCTCAGCCCAACTCAAAGGCTGGTATTTTTGTCCAGGAAGCTGGAAAATCTAGACACCACACAATGTCATGAGCTGCTAAAATTTGTTTTATTGCAACCTGTTTCAGATGACAGCAGATTGTTTATATTTCTCCATTTTAATCTAAAGCATGTTGCAATAAAGTGATTTTTTTTGTTTGTTTTTTTAGTTCATTATACTGTGTGGTGTTACTTTCTCCTTCAAAGAAGAATCGTACTATTACCAGTGGCGTAGGGATCACCATAGCAACCATAGTGATTGCTATGGGTCCCGGAGCCAAAGGGGGTCCTACCGGTCCACCGTCCTAAGAAATTTTTTACCTCATGTTCAGTCCCCCAAACCCCCTTTTCATTTTACTTAACCCTTTCAAAGAGGCTTCCAAGCTCAGATATTCTACTTACAAAACTGCAGCTTCTCTCTTCATACGTGATAGTGACATTACCGCCAATGGCTGACGCCTGTTACATAACAAAACTCCTCTGCTACTGTGCATTCTTGTAACCAACCAGCATGCAACAGCATCAGAGGAGGGATGTCCATGCCAGCAAGGGATCAGGAGTTTTATAAGTAGAATATCTGAGTCTGGGAGCATCTTTGAAAGGTAAATGTAAAATGAAAATGGGGTTTGTGGGGCTGAACTATTTGACATTCTTAGGAGGGTGGACATGCCCTTTAAAAAACCTGCCCAGATTGGGTTGAACTGCACCAAACTGTTTTTTTTGCTATGGGGCCCTGCGATTTCTAGCTAGGCCACTGACTATTACTGTTGTCAATAATATTAATAAGCAATAATATTAAGGACAATTATTCTCATTTTTTTATATGGCTCTCTTTATGAGGCTTGCAATAAAAAGCCCCTTAATATAGGAGGCAGGAATCCTAGCTTTCTGTGTAGAGTGACGGTATGCTTAAGTGTACTATTATTAAATAGCATTGATCAATATGTTGTGCTTTCTGCAATTACTTTTAAACCAAACAGAGCACCACCAAGAGATTATCACTGAAAAAGTAATTTAGAAAGATGAGCAGCATTTTAAAGAAAAACTGTTTTGTCAACTTACTGATGTCATTTTCATGATACATAAATGAATCAGCCGTGCCATTTTGATGTTTTTCATATTCTACATAATATGTACCATTTTTTGTTTGCATAAAGCCTTCAAAATGTCCATCAATAACAGATCCATGGCAAAAAGATTCCTTTTCATCTATAAAAACGAATAGGTATAATTAGGTATGAATTAGGTATATATCTATTAAATAGGTATATTTATCTACAAATAGACTGGATCTATGCATCTGTTTTAAGTGATTTGACTAGAAATTCTGATAATGTAGGAGTGGAAGGAGAGCTATACGGAGGCCATGTGGTCTAATAGAAAGGCATCAGAGCAGCAACATCATTTTAAAAAATGCGTGAATTTACACCTACAAGTGTCCCCTCCCCTGCTGCTCTGCATCTGCACTGCCGCCTTTCTAAGAGTAGTGTGCCTCTGCTCTGCTGCCACTGTGGGGAAATAGCCACTGTGGGGAAACTTATGTACTAATTACAGTGAGCCAAATTATATACTGTACCAATCACTGTGGGCAGACTATGTACCAATCGCAGTGAGCAGAGATTGTACCAATCGCTGTGGGCAGACTCAATACCAATAACTGTAGGCAAACTTTGTACCAATCACTGTGGGCAGACTTATGTACCAATCAATGCGGGCAAACTTATGTACTAATCACAGTGGAATAATGGGTGGTGGTATACATTTCACTGCCCACAAAAGGGGAGAGAAATAAAATATATTTTTTTTAATTTGTTTTATTTTATCAAACCATTGCATATTATTTTCTAGGAAAAATATGTGGATTCAATAAACAATTATATGCAGTGATGTTCTGACATTTCCTGTTACAATAACAGTATTAATTGTATTAACCAATGGCTACGCACTGTCAAATTACTTTATATTAAAAAAATAATTTCACACCTATAAGATTGTAGTGTTTCTTACTTTAATTATGAGTTTTAAGTAGGCGCCGGCTCAGCCACCCCAAGCTACCAGAGAGCCACTGTGAGGAAACTTATGTCCCAATCACTGTGAGCAAATTTATATACTGTACCAATCATTGTGGGCAGACTTTGTACCAATCACTGTGGACAGACTTTGTACCAATAACTGTGGGCAGACTATGTACCAATCACTGTGGGCAGACTATGTACCAATCACTGTGGGCAGACTTTGTACCAATCACTATGGGCAGACTTTGTACAAATCACTGTGGACAGACTTTGTACCAATCACTGTGGGCAGACTATGTACCAATCACTGTGGGCAGACTTATGTACCAATCACAGTATTCATTGTATTAACCAGTGGCTATGCACTGTCAAATTATATTTATATTAAAATAAACAATTCAAACCTATAAGATTGTAGTGGTTCTTATTTGTTTGATTATGAGCTTTAAGTAAGCGCTGACCCCAGCCGCCCTGAGCTACCAGTGAGCCAGTGTGTAGAGAAATAGAGTTCACATGGGTAAAGTCTCAGGAGATTCCAGCCAATTGCTCCAGATCTTGTCATATTTGTCTGGGCAGCCTCTTTGTAGCCTCTGATAAGAGGAAGGTCATCTGTAATCAGATTCAACCATCCTCTGATCTTAGGATGCTTGGGTGACAACCAACGTCTTCCTAGCATAGAACAATGTTTACAGGGTAACCCTTTTGAAATAAAAAATAACAAAAGTGGTATAAAGGTAATACCTTTATTGGCTAACTAAGATAATCATAGCAAGCTTTCAGAACATTCTAGTTCCTTTTTCAAGCTGAATGCCATGGCCCACTGATCTCCAGTGAGATCTCCCAGACTGGGGCCCATCTAGTACTTATATGTTCCACAAGAGTGTTGGCTTTTATTTGCATAATTAGTAGGAATTCAAATATTTACTGCTCTTATTACACTTGCAATTCATCACAGAAAGCACATTATTTTTGAGAAATATTATATACTGAGATAAAATATTTACCTTTCAATATTCCAGAGTATATGAATGAAGTATCTGTGGAAAATGGCTGATTACTGGATACCACTTGAAAATCTTCAGTAAAACTACTCAGATCTCTTCTTAAGACCAGTGAAAATTTTCTAAAGTAGAAATAAAACACCCTTTTTTGAGAAATTAAATCAAGAGGAAAAAGACATTTTAGGTAGAGGCCACACTACATTGCATTGTAGCAGACTGGAAGCGTGCAAGCAAACACTGTGTTTGCGCTAGTGTGTGACCAGAGGTGTGACATGGATGATGTCTAACATGGTAAGTAACCTGCACGGCGGTGCAGGTGAATGACACATAATGTCTCATCTCAGCTGGTTGATACGATGAGAGAGTCATGGAGGGAGTATGTATGATACACCTTGAGAGGATTGAGCAAATCTGCTTTTGTTGCTTTCAGAGGTTTTATATTATATATCTGACGGGGTAGGTTGATTCACTTTGCACAGGGCAGGGTTCGGAGGTGTTATATGGGGATTTTTACATGTGGGCACTGTTTGTTCTGAGGATGGCTTGAGTATGAGCTGAAGTGCTCCAACATGATGTGTGCATTCATTTTTTGTCATTACAGTGACCACAAGTAAAAATAGGTGTAGCATATGATGACACAGAAGCTGTGCAAAAAAAGAAAAGCTTTATTTTAGAAACAGGCATGGTACATGTTTCAGACAACAGTTCTCAAGCACACCACATGTTCTAAAGTGAAAAACAATATAGGTAACCAGAAAGTGATACCTCTAAGCCCATCCCACCATTTCAAGATTAACCCTATGTGTACACAGAAAAGTTGAAATAAAAACATATCATGACATAAGGATGATTTTCAAAACGTCCAAGGAGTATCCAATATTGGTGAATATCCAAGTGTAGATTCCTAAACGTGTCCAAACCAAGGTATAAAAAAGTCCAAAGATGGTGTCCATTTGCATGTCCATTTTTATAAAATACATAGTAGTAATATTTCTAACCATAGAACCTTATTATTTGTAACAATTGTGGTTTCAATATATCTATACATATTTAGTAAGTTTTAGATAAATACGATACTGTCATCTGTGCCCATACAGTGAAATATGCTGTAGAAAAAAATGGTTTAAAAACAAAAACTTAAGAAATGTGGATATGATAACTAATAATAAAAAATATACCTTTTGTATGCAAAAAGATCTAAGGAAATAGGTTCCATCCCAGTTGTAAATCGTCTTGATCTTTGGTGTTTGCGATGAAGAATTTGACTATCATATGATATGTTTTCATAGTAATTTAAAAATGGCCTTTTCTTTACCCAGCTGCAATCTATTAGTACAGAGAAACAATGTATAGTTTAATATTTGAGGTTGAATGAAGACATATATTCAGTCCAACCTACTAAGAAATACCCACATTTCCTACCTAACTGTTGAAGGCAAAAAAAAACACCAGAATTATGAAGGGGGAAAAAATTCCTTTCTGACACCAAGTGTCAATCTGAAATATTCCTGGATTAACTCCACTTTATAAATCAATACCTGTGACCTGCAACATTCCTTGTTTTCAGAAACTAATTCAGCTTTTTTTTTTAAACTATCTGTCTTCATATTCAAGCTACTCTATTCCCTTTATTATTTTAATTGCCCTTCTCTGAACCATTTCCAAGATGTCCTTTTTGTATGCAGGATTCCAAAATTGCACTGCATATTCCAAATGATGCATTTCCAATACTATAAAGAAGGAGAATAACAAGTTTTTATTTTTATACAAGACAATATCTTGCTGGCTCTAGCTGTTGCTGCCTGGCACAGCTTGCTACCTTTAAGTTTGTTATCCACCAAAACTATTGGTGCACTGTTTGGTTTAGAAAAGCAATTGCAGAACATATTGATCAATAAAATTTTATAATCCAAATAGGAAAAATATGTTCAATATGATAGTCCAAGATGGAAGCCAATATACAGTACTCCCCAATTGGCTAGTGATGTGTCCTTGTCTTGATGTTACATTAAATAGAGAACTCATTGCCCTCCCATTTCCGTAATATTTTTGCATTATACTGAAAATGGGAGTGGTTTGGTCCCTGGAGGGTGTGTTTGTTCCCTCCCTGGGAGCTGCTTTTTGGAGGGAAACTTTGGTATCTATTTCCCTCTATATGTGCACCGTACATGCCACATACAAAATATTAACAGTTTTGTGATCCGCTAATTTTATACAATCCAGAAATACCAAACATGATATATTTAAGTTCCCCTTGAGATACCAACCTATAAATTATATGTACAGATGTGCATTCCAGCATCAGCTGACATTATTTGGGAAAATATGAAAAATACTTCCCTTAATTTATTATGAAATATTAATTGTAAGGGACTGAAATCTGTTTAAACTTTGTTTTCCTTAAAGTAGCGCCCCCTGTGGTTTTCCTGCAAGTATGACTGTGCTATACTGGTTGCTGCTGTAATATTTCAGTGTCCTTTTTTTTTGTCCTGCAGAGTTTAGACCTCTAAACAACATATGGAGATGGAGGAAGTGTACTTGTCTAAACTCAGGGTCTTTTCAACCCTGTGAGTGCCTGTAAATTGGAACAGGTAGGAGCTGTCATATCGATTGACACTGCTAATAAAGTGAGATGAATCAAAAATTAATGTTGCCATTATAGATATTATCTATAAGAGTCAATCACAATAAAATTCCTAGTTTGCTACCAGTATATAATGACATTTCCAGTTTGCTACCAGTATTTAATGACATTTCCAGTTTGCTACCAGCATGTGATAAAATTGTCAATTTATTTACCAGTAGATAATGAAATTGCCAGTTTACTGTGCCTTAGAGTCATTAATTTGTGTGTCTCTGTCTCTCTGGCTATCTGTTTCGCTTTATAACTAGTAGGCGTGGCTTATGTGGGGGGAGGGGCGTGGCCTAAAAAATTTGCACCGAGCTACGTACAGCACATAGAGACGCCCCTGGTTAACGACTACCCTTTTTGAATATGGCTACATAAAGGTTGCCTCAAATGAGAGCTTGTTGCTGTAAGTTGCTAGGCTCTTGCCAATCTATCATTTATCTTACTGTAAAATAAAAAGGTAACTATGCCCCCCAAAAACTTTGAAATCTTCCTCAGGGAGGATGGAAATCCTGTTGCTTAGTCCAAATATTGGTAGGCATTACTAAAAGTGGGCAGGAATGTGCACTTACCAACAAAAAAAAAAACAATAGAGGAGATAGATCTCCACCATAATTAGTGAACATATATATTTTTGCTTTTGTAATATGGACCAAATAAAGGGCCATATTAAACAATGCAATATAAGGGCTGTCCAGCCTTTATGATGCAAACTGGGGTGCTCCCATTTATTTGTACAGACACAGCAAAAAACACAACATTTCAGCTCAAAGCCTTTATCAAGTATTACAGTTTCAGTGAATCCCACTCCTTATGTACCTTACACAGTGACATCGAGTGGACATTTTCAAAACATAACCCTCTAATACTGCGCCTCTAGAAATATGGTTCAAAGTTTGTATTATTATGACAGCGCACTGCTTACCTATATATGCATTGATTTAATCCGAATTGGGAACTGGGTTTTTTTAGATTTGTGAGTGTGAGTTTGGTCTTGGATCGAATCAGAAGGTTCCCTGTATTTTTGGAAATGTAAATATGGTATTATAATTGGTTATATTGTAGTTGATACAAAGATCCTCTAATATTGTCTTATCTAATAAGTATAATATGTAGCGCTCCTGTCTATATTGTAAGTGCCTCCTTATTGTTGGAACTGCTGATGTTAATCTTAAATCACGCAATGTCTTCATCAAAACAGTACAGATTCAATATATTTGTGTGCTATGAGCAGCATTTAGGGTAAGTTTGTATAAATAAAGTAGTTGGCCGCGCTGCTCCAATGCAAGCGAGCCCGCATGGTACCAAACAGAGGCCAGAAAGCACAACCACACAGTCTTGTGATACAGGAAAAGCAAACAGGCAGCACTTCCGGTTCTGATACAAAAAACATTTTTTTACACGAACAAGCCCTGTAGCATCATCCAACGCGTTTTGGGGACCGCCTCCCTTAGTCGTGGAAATAAGGGGACGCTCCCTGAAATGTGTCAGATGATGCTACAAGGCTTTTGCATCAGAACCGAAAGTGCTGCATGTTTCCTTTCCAATGTTTGTAGTACCTTAATTGTATCTTAACTGTCTCCAATATTAAGCAGTCATTTATAAGACCACTTACCGGTGCTACAAGCCCCAAACCTGTGTCGGACTTTGCCTTAGGTAAGTATTACCTTACTTTCCCCAGCCCTTAGGAAGCCACTGTTTGTGAAGAAACACATTTTGCTTTACACAAGAGCAATGTAGCAAGGCCAAGAGGCACGATTATGAGCAATAAGACAGGAACACAGAGACGTGTCATAGTCGAATTAGTACTGGGAGTTACTATTCATATTAGGGTAAATAAAGTAATACTTTCCTAAGGAAAGTCGGACCCAGGACCAGGGAAGTGGGTCACTGTGTGACCTTTTCTTTACCCAGCTGCAACCTATTATAGTCAGAGAAAGAATGTATAGTATAGTATTTGAGGTTGTCCATCCAGTCCAACCTACTCAGAAATACCCACATTTGCTGTTTAACTGTTGATCCAGAGGAAGGCAAAAAAACCCCCAGAACAACAGAATTATAAACGGGAAAAAAAATGTTCCCGACTCCAAAAAAATCGGAAATATCCCTGGATCAACTCCAACTTTATGTATAAATACCAGAAACCTGTGAATGCTTAATATTGGAGACAGTTAAGATACAATTAAGAAACCATGAACTTACCCTCAATACGGCTCATAGCACACACATACATTGAATCTGTACTGTTTGGAAGAAGACATTGCGTGATTCAAGATTAACATTAGCAGTTCATACAATGAAGAGGCATTTACAAGATAGATACTGGTGCTCACAACAATAAGGAGCTACATATACTAATTTCCTGATTTTGCAACATTGGATGATCTTTTCAAATTTGAAATTTTGGTATTCAGTTTTATTGAAGAACGTGAGGTAAAGGAGCCGTGTCTTACCTCTCATTCTTCAATAAAACGTTCAGGAGTTGGGAACGAAGGTAAGGTACTTACATGATTGCTCGCTCTTCCCCAGTGTCCTCTGACAGGTCCCGACGGACTCTGTATTCTCTGCACATGCGCATCGCACTTGCACATATAAGTACTAAGTCCGTCGGGACCGACCTGTCAGCAATCAGGTAAGTACCTTACCTTCGTTCCCGGCTCCAGAACATTTTATTGAAGGACGGGAGGTAAGACACAGCTCCTTTACCTCCTGTTCTTCAATTAAACAGAAAACCAAATTTTTGGGGGATTTTTGGATGTTTATGATTATATGGTGTATTGAATTTGTGGATTTCTGATGACTTGCACAATATGGTGTATTAAATAAAATGCATTAATAGTGGACTTATTTTCACATTAATTGTCATTAATTGTAATTAAAAGCCAAATTTAATACTATATGCAGTGTGCTGATAAGCAGGAACTTTTTCCCTCCATCTTTATTTATAGTTGCAAATATTATGTCCCACAGCAAAATTAAGGTAAGTCGAAAGGGCAAATTACTGTGGTTAAAAGTTAATCTTTATTTAAAATTCATATAAATATAAAAGAAACAACACCCCATCAGGTTATTCGCATTATGCTTTTCGTGGGAGGTCCCACTTCATCAGAGCACCGCTTTTATTAAGAGGTGTGATGCAATGGTAATCATTTTATTAGAGTTGATGTCGTTTTCAATAGTAATTTCTGTGTCCCTATATTTTTTACCCTAAAATCCAGGAAATCCTATTCCTACCTGTGGGGGGCTGCATATAGCATCACCGGCTGTTTGCCCCGGGTTGCCAATAGCAGCTCTTGGTGCATCGGGCTGATTGTCTCTCTGCTATTACTTCAGAAAGCAATTCATGTTTTAGCAAAACTGAATTTTACTGCTCCCTATAGACCCTGGCATCTTGGGCCCTGGCCTGGTTGACCTTATGGTAAATCTAGCCCTGGACATCTGCGCATTTCCAAGTCAGCCACTGCACCAAGGGACTTGGCAGCTCAGCAACAAAATGGACGAGAGAAGCACTCTACATAAGCATCTGATTCTTTATTGTGAAAAGCATACAATGTTTTGGGGGCTCAACTGTCCCCTTCCTCAGAATAAACCTGAGGAAGGGGACAGTAGAGCCCCTGAAACATTGTATGCTTTTCACAATAAAGAATCAGACACTTATGTAGTGTGCTTCTCTCATCCATTTTGTTGCTGACTGGAAGATTGTAACCCATAGAGTAGGGGGTAGAGAGGATTGCACCTACCAAACACAAGCCTTTGCCACGTGTGGTGTGCTAGAATGGACTAACTTTTGACTTGGCAGCTAATCAGTCTGCTAGGGTCCATTCAGGGAGGTAGTAGGAATAGGATTTCCTACCACCTTGTAACAGGGACATTTCAATATTAGAAGTTTTTTATTTGCCCTTTACATTTCAGTATATTAAAGCCATCCATGTTTTCTGTCTTTACTTAAATATAACAATGAACCCCAGATTAATTAATTTATCAGAAAAATTCAGTTTTATTCATAGACTTTTAGACCCTTGGTACACCAAATATAAAAGACTATTTATAAAAATCACAATGGCTGGCCATCCCAAACACAGTCTAATACATATATACTCTAAAACATTAAAATCAATAAATATTACTACCCTGTATATGATCAATTATAAAACATCCTATACGTAAATATAGTCCTTAGAGATGTGCAACAGTCACAAATTGTATCCAAATTGTAAAGTTTCATTTGGGACTAGAATATACAATGTCATTAAGAAAGAAGTTACTTTGTATTAAATGTGAGCTAGCTACCATTTGCCTGATAAAGCCGTAAGGTGAAATGCGTTGCGATAACTACATACCCTGTTATTATTTGTTTCAAACAATCAATATTTGTGGAAGAATATTGCCAAACAAAGAATGGAGAGAACCAGGTGAGACGACTGGGTGAAATCATTAGAGCAGGACAATAGTGAATAGGAAGCGTGGGATATTGCAAAGTTACCAGCATCTGTGATAGCGGACTTGGATGCTCCGGGCCGGGATACATGGCAGAGTGTGAACTGTGAGGACCCAAAGTCAGTTTCCGCTTAGAGAAAAAACAGAGTACAACGAAGCTGGATGTAAACCATGAGATTCACTGAAGGAGACGCCGCCAGGAGACTCAATACCCAAAAATCTCACACTCCCTGGAAATAGGCATTTGCACTACAGGACCGATAAGTATCCAATTTAAAGAGTGATGACTAGCTCACATTTAATACAAAGTAACTTCTTTCTTAATGACGTTGTATATTCTATTCCCAAGTGAAACTTTACAATTTGGATACAATTTGTGACTGTTGCACATCTCTAAGGACGATATTATGTATAGGATGTTTTATAATCGATCATATCATAGGGTAGTAATATTTATTGATTTACATATAATATACAAAAAGCTACGCCTGGGAGATAGGCCTCCCATGCTCCTTACCAGCACTCTCACACTTGTACCTCCAATATATATAACGATCCTCTTGGTCATGCAAATAAGTATTTATTATAACACACTTGATTTGAAAATATCATATGTTATATAAAAATGCTAAAATTGTATCAAAATAAGCACAGTGTAACCTTTATAATAACCACATGATATGGTTGATTATAAAGGTTACACTGTGCTTATTTTGATACAAGTTTTAGCATTTTTATATAACATATGCAGGGTTATTCAATAAAAGTTCTTATCGTTTAAAATGGTGCTAATTTTGCCCCAACCAATCAGATGTTAGCTTTCAAATGTTAAATAAGATCTGATTGGCTGGGGCAAAATTAGCACCATTTTAAACGTTAAGAACTTTTATTGAATCTCCCTGATGATATTTTCAAATCAAGTGTGTTATAATAAAAACTTATTTGCATGACCAAGAGGATTGTTATATATATTGGAGGTACAAGTGTGAGAGTGCTGGTAAGGGGTTCTGTTAGCATGGGAGGCCAGTTCTGTTATAATATACAAAAAGCTACACCTGGGAGATGCTATGATATTAGGTACCCCTAGCACTGCCCTTGGTAGGATAACACAACCTCGGGTCAGTATATTTACCACAGTGCGCCTGTGGATTCATTTAGTATTTGATTTACACTTATCACGATAGGTTGCCATTATGTCATAACCCAGAATAGGATTGTTTCACTAGGCTTTCCAATAGCTCACTTATAATTATATCTTAAAATTAACTTTTCCTATGTATATTGCAGATATCTTTGTGAAATGTCAAAATCCATTAATGAACAAATGCAGATGGTATCAGATGATCTCCTTAAAACTACAGATAGATTTCCTGAAATCTTAACAGTGTTAGAATGTTTTCAATATTTGTTTTCCCTCCTTTTTCACTCCTGAAACACACAGTGTCTGGCAGCAAAACACATGTGAAAATACAAGTAATATTATAAAGTCTTACCTGTTGTAATGAACAAATCCCCAATTATTAAGGCCACCTGGATATATTGAAGTAAAAGCATTATTCTTTCTTAAAAACTCCTCATGTTTTCTACTACAGAATGCATTTTCACCCCAGGTATAGGGAAGTGGATTGCCAAGCCCAGAAATGAGCATGTTTAGGCACGTGGGAGTTATTTGGTTTTTCATGTATGAACAATTTAAATATGTTGCTAAGTCAAAAGCAACCCATCCACCTAGTGAGGTTATTGGATGATTGTTACAGCAGGTCAGATTACAAATTTTGGATGATTTTTGTTGTCTGATTTTGGCATAGTTCAAAACTATACGATCATCATATGATTATAGCAATTTTTACATTATAACACTTTATGCTTGGGCAGTTTAAGGCAACAGGGGACTTTAACATCAATTAAATAATAACAGGGAGATTCACTCAACCTAGAGGTTAAATTTACGCTAACCAATTATAAATCATTTAGGGCAGCTTCCCCCTTTTCTACTCATTAACTACCCACAGTGCTCAGTAACTCATATAGTGTATTTCAATGTATCCATTGACAAAAGTTTTAGTTACAAAGTGAATATTCCATCATAGTATTAGCTAAAACAAAATATGAAAAACAATCATTATGTGTCTAGTAATAAAAACATTCAGGTAAACATAACATACAGTACATTAAAGTTAATATATATCAAAGCTTATCGTATAATAATATCGTTGTTATTCTTTATCAATGTAGTTCTTTCTACATAACAGTGTTATTCTTAATTGTATTAAAACCCAATTGTTCTTTATACAGTGAGTAGATTAAATGTTATTTTGCATATCAAAGGAATAATAGCCCAGATTAATTCACTATTCCTATTCATATTTAAAAGTAACTTTGGATAAATAATTCTACCATTGTCTATTATCTGTATTGCCACAGTGTTTCAAGTCAAAATGTACCATATCTAATAAAGTTACCATTTATACCTCCTCCCTTTGCAGGAAGTATTGCGCAAAATTGCCATAGTTGTGAAGCGTGATGCTTTCTCTTAAAGAAATGTCTGTAAGCTTATGTTTGGTTCTAAAAGGATATTTTTTCACGTTTAATCCTTGGTGTGCAATACTCCATATTGTCTAGTGCAGTTATTCTCAACCTTTTTATCCATGGGGACCTTTTGAAACAATTTTCATGTTTCAGGGAACCTCTACATAAAATAATTCTTTATTATTATTTTCCTCTCTCAGTCATCATACATCAAAATATATATTACCGTAATACAAATATGAATAATAAATCTATAAATAAATATCTATTTTTTTTTTTAAAAATGCAGGGGATGGGTCTAAACTAGTGTTTCTCAGGGAACCCTTACATAAAACACTATTACTTATTTTGTATTTATCTCTCAGACATCAATACACCATATACATAATTCATACAAATACAGAACATTGATAAATATATAGAAATATATATTTGTATTCATTACAATAATGGATCCATACAGTTTGCCACAATCTCTTTGCAACCTCTAATGGCCCCTAAGGGTCCCCAGACCCCTGGTTGAGAAACACTGGTCTAGTGAATTGATCTTACAGACACTACTGCACATGCTCTTCTGTAATATTATCAGTGCATCCAGTTATTTATTCCCCCCCCTTTACCTCCATTGTCTTCTTATAACAATATTACTGCACTCACTTACACAGCCATCCTTCATTTACCCCCACGTCACCCTTGTAACAATATCACTACTTACCCACCACCCTCCTTGTATCCCAATGTCACCACATACAGTGCACCCAAGCTCCCACCCACTCCCTGTATCCCCTGTTTAGTATAGGGATGCAGGACTGTGTGAGGCACAGGTAAGCACATTGTGATTGGTTGGGGGTGCAGGAGTGTGTGAGTACATTGAAGCACATCTAGATCAACTTCTTGAGTTAGATGGCTAAATTGAGATACCATAAGTATATCACTGTTTTTTTTCTTTGAAAACCAAACCTATTATTTACAAATCATTGGCCTATTGTACAAACAGATAAATAATTACATAAATTGTTTAGGAGGGACTCTACCTTAAAAAACAGATTGTGTCCGGTGAAAAATGAGTGGGGAAACATAACTTTTTAAGTAAACCTAAATGTTTTAAGCTTGTGAAGGCTCTCATTCATCCAGGTCATGGTATATCTGTTGTATTCAATTAGATCAACTGGACTTGAAGTTTAGTTCTTTTCGCTAGTCATCCGACTGGCTTTCTCAGTCATTCTGAAATGAGAAAGCCAGTCGGATGACTAGCGAAACGTCTTCAAGAACTAAGCTTCAAGTCCAGTTGATCTAATTGAATACAACAGATATCTAAATGTTTTAAGTGTAATTGTTGTAATAAGAAGGGAGGCATTTAACCATCCAACCAAGAGACAGGATCTAATCTAAAGTATATTCAACATGTAATACAGAGTCAAGGTATGAGTCAACGGACGGTCGTTTAGGGATCCCCGACCGAACGTCCATTTCGGCCGATAAAGGCCCTACACACGGGCCGATTATCACCCAAAACAAACGTTTGTACACTGTTCGACGCAGGTCTTTACCCGCGACTGCACATGTGAAATGCAAAAGTTTGCTAATCGTAATTGAAGTAAAAGAAATTGAAAAGGTTAGACGTTAGGACCTTCCAGACTGGGGTTACCTTGACGTGGTTGGAAGGCTTTTCATTCATGTGATCACAGTAATGTTACTAAAACCCCTTTGTTATAAAGTATGCCAGTGAGCAAATAATATGATATTGTATGGGGCCTAGGATGTGCATTGATTATCTTTTCTATGTTTGTATAAAGTTTGACCAGATCAGTAGCACTTCCACTAAATGTAGTTGTAAATTAGCCTAATTGGAGTGCTTCCACAATTCTTGTTGTATGTATTTATTGGGAGGCTTGGTCAAGCCCCATGTGGTAATAGCACCCCAACACGCCCCTTTAATGGGAGGTCCTCTGCCTTTAATATAAAGCACTGGATGGCCTCTTCCCTCATTTTAAAAAGCCAAAGGCTGAGGGGGAAGGAGAGAGCCTGTTAAATGGATCCAGTGTGTAAGAATGAAAATGCAAAAGTTTGCTAATCGTAATTGAAGTAAAAAAATTGAAAAGGTTAGACGTTAGGACCTTCCAGACTGGGGTACCTTGACGTTGTGAAGGCTTTCATTCATGTGATCACAGTAATGTATACTAAAACCCCTTTGTTTATAAAGTATGCCAGTGAGCAGATAATATGATATTGTATGGGGCCTAGGAATGTGCATTGATTATCTTTTCTATGTTCGCGACTGCACATGTGTACGAACCTTCAGTCATATAAGTGATTAAGGCTGCGGCCACGCTACAGTACATGTAATGCATGTAAAAAAGTACAATTGTGTGCTTGCGCTGCGATTCTGTCATTCCATTATTAGAGTGCATCGTAGAGCAGTGCATACATTGTGCCCACTCATATTGTAATACATAGGAATGTGCAAAATGTAAACACATGAGAAATGGGCCAATGTAGTATAGGCCTGAAAGCATGTGTAACATAGTAACATAGGAATTGAGGTTGAATAAAGACATACATCCATCAAGTCCAACCTATTCACTTTTTCTTTTTTTAACCCTTCCTAAAAGTTGAGGAGGAAGGCAAAAAGAAACCAGCTAAAAAAAAGGGGGGGGGATTACTTCCTGACTCCAAATGGCAATTGGAAAGTATCCCTGGATCAATCAGATCAATCATATCTACAGGGATCTACATTAATACCAGTAATTCTCAATATTTTCTAGTTTTAGAAACCTATCCAGGCCATTTTTAAAGCTATTTAATGAACTTTCCATTACCACATCTGCTGGAAGACAGTTCCACAGTTTCGCCGTTCTCACTGTAAAAAAACCTTTCCTAACCTGAAGATGAAACTTCTTTTCTTCCAACCTTAAAGGATGTCCACAAGTCCTCTGATATGACCTATTCGTGAACAATGCACCAGAGAGTTTATTGTATGGCCCATTAATATATTTGTATAAGGTTATCATATCCCCACGCAAACGTCGCTTCTCCAATGTAAACAGCCCTAACTTGTCTAATCTGCCTGTATATTCAAGCCCCTCCATTCCCTTTATTATTTTAGTTGCCCTTCTTTAAACTGCTTCTATTTCCAAGATGACCCTTTTGTATATGGAATTCCAAAACTGCGCCGCATATTCCAAATGAGGCCTTACCAGTGCCTTGTAAAGAGGGAGAATAATATCTTTCTCTCTTGAATCTATTCCTCCTTTTATACAAGACAATATCTTGCTAGCTCTAGCCGTGGCTGTCTGCCATTGTTTGCTATAGCTAAGTCTGTTAACTACCAGAACCCCCAAATATTTTTCCATTACAGATTCACTTAACACAGAGTTATTTATGGTGTAGGTGTCACAGGGATTATTAAATCCCAAATACATCACCTTACATTTATCAACATTGAATCTCATCTGCCATTCTGCTGCCCATTTTTATTATCTATCTAGGTCTGCTTGCAACACTTGCACATCATTTGAAGTTTCCAAAGCTCTGCATAGTTTCATCAGCAAACACAGAGACCTTGCTCACAATGCCCCCTTCTAAGTCATTTATAAACAGATTAAAAAGAAGCGGCCCCAGTACAGAAACCCTGAGGCACTCCACTTACAATTTTAGCCCACGTAGATGTAGCTCTATTTACCACCACACTCTGCTTGCGATTGAATAAACAATTCTCTATCCATGTACAAATGTTTTCTTTTAGTCCAACTGTCCTCAGTTTATACATTAGTCACCTATGTGGCACAGTATCAAAAGCTTTCGCAAAATCCAAGTATACCACATCCACTGCTGTGCCTGAATCTAAATTCTTACTCACTTCCTCATAAAAAAACAAGTAAATTTGTCTGGCATGATCTATTTCTCATAAATCCATGCTGACTACTACTAATAAGATGAGCTCTGAAGATAAAGTCAAGGATATGATCCCGTAACAAAGTTTCCAGAACCTTCCCTACCACTGATGTTAAGCTTACATGTCTATAGTGTGGACTGCCCTATGTAGGACAGACTGCAAGATTGCACAGATTCAAGAACATTAGAATCTGTACATTAGATACAAGAAGTATTAGAAGTAGTTAAAACACTTAAAACGGAAAATAGGTAAATAGTTATGAAAAATTACTATTGAGGAAAGTAGGATAAAAAGGATAGATGCAGTGTTACCTTCTGAACTAAATTACTTTTGGAGTCTAAAGCCATACATTTCCTTGACCCTTTCTTTCCTTTAGGTTTATCTACCAAAAAGGACAGTAGGGTGGGTAAAGCCTATGAACCTTAGCCGTAAGAGTTACTTATGCACACAAACTGGGGTGGGTGCTGACTTCCTATGGTCTTCCCACTTCCAAGGAAGGTAAGTATCGATAAAGTCTGGATATGGAGTCGCACACCTTGATGAATTCAAATATTTATTCACAACCACACATCAAATACAACGTTTCGGGGGAACGTGCCCCCTTCCTCAGGTGATGCAATTACAACAACCAGTGGTGGTAAAATACCCTATCTCCTAAGTGAGTCCACTCCCATTGGGAGTGGCTAAAGTGCTAAGTGATAGCAGAACCATCTAAAACATACTGTGTAAAAACCCTCATACAAATACCCGCTAAGAATACAAAAAGGTTAAAAACGATGATAAAACTCCTATGTGTCATATGTGACTAAAAGCATAAAAATCCATCCATAAATACCATTTTTGTTTAAAACATAGTAATACAATTTAGCTGTGCACATAGTAAAAAAATGATGAAAATCTTATCTGACTCAAAGATGCCTAAAGTGCTGGGGTGAAGAAAGTGCAGTAGATCAAAGAAGGGTTAAAAGTCCATGTTCCAAGATAGTCCTGTAGAGGGAGGAAGTGCCTCTCTGAAGTACGGTTACAATGTATTCTAAAACTTTCAACGACGTCACGCGCATGGCGCGCTGACGTCGGTGCGACGGGAGACTGGGGTAAGTATGAAGGTAAGTATGTCTCCTTACAGTACCCCCTTCCCCAGGAGGGGCCGAAGGTAAGTATGTCTCCTTACAGTACCCCCTTCCCCAGGAGGGGCCTCAGGACCATCGTGTCCAGGTTTTCGTGGAAAGTCTTTGTGGAATTTCCGAAGTAAATGAGGAGCATGAACATCCACCTGTTTGACCCAGGAACATTCTTCCGGCCAGAAGCCTTTCCATTGGATAAGATACTGTAGGGTTCTTCTGGAAAGTCTGGAATCGAGGATCTTCTCTACTTCATATTCTTGTTGGCCATCAACCAAAATAGGAATAGGGGTGGAATGAGGAGAAGAAAAGTGGTTAGAGATCACAGGTTTAAGTAAGGACACATGAAATACATTAGGAATCTTCACCTGCGGAGGCAGAGATAATCGAAAGGCAGTAGGGTTGATTATTTCCACGATGGGAAAAGGGCCAATGAATTTAGGGCCGAGTTTGGGAGATGGTAGCTTAAGATTAATATTCTTAGTAGAGAGCCAAACCTGATCCCCGATGGAGTAAGGAGGGGAAGGTCTGCGTCTTTTATCAGATCATTCTGCCATCCGACTTACACAGAATCGTCCTTCGGGCTATCGTCTCACTCTCAAAATGGCTATATTGTAGACCCTTGGTGACATTTTTCGGGTGAAAGCTATTGGCCAGTAGTAGATTATTTTATCTGTACTTTTAGTATAACAGATCAGTCGCTAGCTTCCTTTTTGTTTATACACTACCAGTCGAATAGTGAATGCTCTAGGATTATAATTTTAAAGTGAACCTCATAGCAGAATGCACCCCATTAGATATATTCCAAACTGTTTCAGGGAAGCTTCATCGTTATTCCATATAAAAAAAATACTCATCTACAATAACGTTTATAATGTACGATATTATCGATAAACTCATTGTCCATAATACATATTTCGTTTCAAAATGGGACACAAATTATTCGCATATGCGGGTGCAAAATTTGCACCATACTGGTACCCTGTTTTTCTGATTTACCAGGTGTTTTGAAATCTGAAGAAATTTTTTGTAAACAGATGGTAATTAAATCATGATGAAGTAAACCATTCTATGGTCATATCCATGTCTAGAATGCTTCTTCTATACAGTCAGTCCTCGTGTGGGTATAGAGGTGTTAAGAGCTTCATGTCCATAGTACAGAGTAACCATTCTGTACACCATTATAGATCGTATGTGTTTCAAAAAATCTGTAGTGTCCTTAAGGCAATGTTTATCAGTGGATACGATGGGCTGAATAAATGAATCTAAATGTCCCAAGGGTTGAAGGAGGGAATCAATACTGGAACTGATGGGTGCCAGGGGGGTTAATAAGGTTTTTATGAATCTTGCAAAAGGTAGAAACTGGTGTTCAGGTGTCTCGCACATCAAAAAATCTTTAGTAGTTGTCTATGATACCTGACCTCAAACGCTTCTGCGATAATGGCATCAATATCCTTTTACAATCGGTGGGTTGGATCTCCTTCTAATCAGTATAGTGTTCCTCCAGGTTAGTTGCCTTTCAGCTTCCTTTATATACTTATTCAATCCATGATAACAGTGGCGCCCCCTTGTCGCAGCTTTTTTTAATGATAATCTCCTTCTCTTTGAGTGATCTCAGTATGGTAGCTTCTTTTTAAGTAGATTGGAATGGGCTTGGTGTCTTCTGCCATGGTAAGGATTTAACCTTTTTGTAACACACTTGCTAAATGCTGCTAATGAGGAGTTAACAACTTCAGTGTAAAATTCGACTTTTTCCTAAATTTAGGTGGAGGCCCCCCGGTGTTACACAAACTCATCCTATTTGATATTCTAGAAAAAACCGATACCATTCCTTTTTAAAACAAACAACGACCCTTATGTGTTGGAACAAATCCCATACCCTTGTTAATAAGTGCCTCTTCTTGTTTAGTAAATGTATGTTGTGAAATATTCATTAGTAATGTGTCAGTCATAGAATGTTTAATAGGGGGAACTGGTAGATCAGTACCTTGAGTTATTTGCGTGATCTGGTTCTCCTGGCTGGTCCCCTCTCTTCTCTCCCTCTGTCTCCGTTGTGAGCGCCGGATTCTCTTCTTCTTTTGAATCTTGCTGGGGTGTGTTGTCGGGCTGTGACTAAAAAATCACTCTGTGAGCTGTCCGTGGAGGTAGAAGTGCCGGCTTCATCTTCCGATGTTGGAATCCAGCGTCCTCTCTCTTGCCTGTCGGTGCGCGTCCTCGTTGCCATGGGGACGCGGCTTTGCTTTGCGGTGCCGGTACCACGTGGAGGGGCCCGGCGTTCTCGTCTGTCTTTGGCCCATGTGTAGACTCTCTGCATTTCATAGTCCATGGTATCTCGTCTGAACTTTCTCAATTTCTTTTGGATCAGGTCCATTTTCAGGTCAGTGATACTGCTATTTAGCTGCTGCAGTATTTCATCATTTTTTTCCACTGTCACCATGCTTTTTAATTCTTGTTCCGTCTTAAAGATCTCTTGTCTTACTTTTTGTATGGCAGACTGTAGGTGCTCAATAGTGAGGTAAATAAGGTCCAAACTACATTTGTTTAGTACCATATACCATTTTTGTTTATACTCCGCGTCATCTTGGCATAGTATTGGGTGCAAGTTAACCCTTAGGCCTCTGGGGATCCTCTCTGCCAGTGCATACTCTCTCAATGCTGTGATATGTAGCTGAAGGTTTAATTCCCTTCTTCGTAGCGCCTCAAATCTTTCCTGGCAGTCCCTTTCTGAGGTACTAAGGGGGATAGCCTCCTCTTCCGTTAACAAGCCCAAAATCCTCTTTTTTTCTGCCTCACTGAACGCCAAAGTAGTAGCTTTTTCCTTAGTGGTTTTCGCAATGTCTGAGAATGACATCTTCAGATCAGTTTGGTGCAACAAGTATGGAAGTAGACAATATGAACCTTAGCCGTAAGAGTTACTTATGCACACAAACTGGGGTGGGTGCTGACTTCCTATGGTCTTCCCACTTCCAAGGAAGGTAAGTATCGAATAAAGTCTGGATATGGGAGTCGCACACCTTGATGATTCAAATTTATTCACAACCACCATCAAATACCAGTTTCGGGGAACGTGCCCCCTTCCTCATGATGCAATTACAACAACCAGTGGTGGTAAAATACCCTATCTCCAAGTGAGTCCACTCCATTGGGAGTGGCTAAAGTGCTAAGTGATAGCAGAACCATCTAAAACATACTGTGTAAAAACCCTCATACAAATACCCGCTAAGAATACAAAAAAGTTAAAAACGATGATAAACTCCTATGTGTCAGTGACACACTATGTGTCATATGTGACTAAAAGCATAAAAATCCATCCATAAATACCACTGGAGTCATATACCTTCTTAAATGCCCCTGTTGGTAAGGCATATGTGGGCAAAACAAAAGGGAGGCCAGGACCAGATTTGGTGAGCATAAAAGGACATCTCCAATTATGATGGTACTAATGAGAAAAAGCGATATGAAACCTCTATTAGTAGACATTTTTTGAGTATAAACATAAAGCTTCTCAACTAAGATGGTTTGACCCTGGAAGTGGTGAGTAAAAATCAGAGAGGAGGAGACTTGACCGCTACTACTACAAAGGGAAAGCCTCTGGATCGATAAACTGGAGACTCTGGCCCCAAAAGGGTTAAACGGAAATTAATTGGGCTTGCTTCTTATAATAACCATACTTAGTGCGAGTTAGCTAAAGTTACTGAGTGGACTGTATACCTGTATTTTGTAATTCTAATCGTCAATTGTATTTTAACCATTGATTATATGGCATAAAAGTGTTTATTATTGTTATATTGCAGACTGACAAGAATAGCTACCTTCAATTGCACTCTGTTGAAAGTTTTAGAATACATTGTAAACCGTACTTCAGAGGGCACTTACTCCCTCTACAGGACTATCTTGAACATGGACTTTTAACCCTTCTTTGATCTACTGCACTTCTTCACCCCAGCACTTTAGGCATCTTTGAGTCAGATAAGATTTTCAATCATTTTTTACTAGTGCACAGCTAAATTGATTACTATGTTTTATACAAAAATGGTATTTATGGATGGATTTTATGCTTTTAGTCACATATGACACATAGTTGTGTCACTGACACATAGGAGTTTTATCATCGTTTTTAACTTTTTGTATTCTTAGCGGGTATTTGTTTGAGGGTTTTACACAGTATGTTTTAGATGGTTCGCTATCACTTAGCACTTTAGCCACTCCCAATGGGAGTGGACTCACTTAGGAGATAGGGTATTTTACCACCACTGGTTGTTGTAATTGCATCACCTGAGGAAGGGGGCACGTTGTATTTGATGTGTGGTTGTGAATAAATATTTGAATTCATCAAGGTGTGCGACTCCATATCCAGACTTTATGGGTAAAGCTTATACAATGTAAAAAGTTATTGTACTGTATAATATATTGGCTATTGTTGGCTCTATTCCTTTTTCCTATGTTTTACAGTCATGGTGTAATGATTACCTGTAGGACAGGCGAAGTCAGGACCACGAGGAAATCGGCACCACCAGCACGGCAAGCCACAGGAATCAGCCACAGATATGATTGAAGAATAAGTCCAGGGAATAATAGAATTATCCGCACAAAGTTCACAGGCAAGGATAATGGGGGAAACCAGGAGAGGCAAGACAGGAATCCAATGGAAAATAAGGTACAAATCGATTCAGGGAACCCAGCACGGCTCAACAGGCAAGCGATGCTATTTTCGGGCATCTGCCTGCAGTTTCCGCTCTTTTGAATCTTCGCGCCGCCGGGCGCACTTCCGTGACGTCACTTACTCACGCAACTACCGTCGCACCCTTGTGACGTTCACGCGCATGGCGCGCTGACGTCGGTGCGACGGAGACTGGGGTAAGTATGAAGGTAAGTAGTGTCTCCTTACAGTACCCCCTTCCCCAGGAGGGGCCTCAGGACCATCGTGTCCAGTTTTTCGTGGAAAGTCTTTGTGGAATTTCGAAGTAAATGAGGAGCATGAACATCCACCTGTTTGACCCAGGAACATTCTTCCGGCCAGAAGCCTTTCCATTGGATAAGATACTGTAGGGTTCTTCTGGAAAGTCTGGAATCGAGGATCTTCTCTACTTCATATTTGTTGGCCATCAACCAAAATAGGAATAGGGTGGATGAGGAGAAGAAAAGTGGTTAGAGATCACAGGTTTAAGTAAGGACACATGAAATACATTAGGAATCTTCACCTGCGGAGGCAGAGATAATCGAAAGGCATGTAGGGTTGATTATTTCCACGATGGGAAAAGGGCCAATGAATTTAGGGCCGAGTTTGGGGAGATGGTAGCTTAGATTAATATTCTTAGTAGAGAGCCAAACCTGATCCCCGATGGAGTAAGGAGGGAAGGTCTGCGTCTTTTATCAGAGTATGACTTCTGTATCAAGGAGGTCTTCTCTAAATGTGATTTGGTAGCACTCCAGATGGCGGACATGTGGGCTGCAAGGTCATTGGCTGCTGGGACTTCAGTAAGAAGAAAATTTGTGGGAAGGCTAAGGGATTTTGTCCATACACAGTCAGAAATGGTGATCTACCCGTGTGGAGGAATGTGTGGCATTATTATGGGCGAATTCTGCCCAAGGTAACAGCTCAGACCAGTCATCTTGGCACAGGGAAACATGACAACGAAGGAACTGTTCAAGTGCTTGATTAAGACGTTCAGCTGCCCCATTGGATTGGGGGTGGTAGGCAGAGGAGAACTGAAGTGAAACCCCTAGGATTTTGCAGAGGGCTCTCCAGAAGTTTGCAACAAATTGGGTTCCCCTGTCAGAGACTATTTCGGCAGGCAAACCATGAAGGCGAAAAATATGGGAGATGAAAAGTTGAGCCAGTTCAGGAGCAGAGGGGAACTTGGGGAGAGGAATAAAGTGTGCCATTTTACTGAAGCGATCCATCACGACCCAAATGACAATATTTCCTTTAGACGGGGGAAGTTCACCAATAAAATCCATAGCAAGATGAGTCCATGCCTGATTCATATGGTCTTCCCACTTCCAAGGAAGGTAAGTATCGATAAAAGTCTGGATATGGAGTCGCACACCTTGATGAATTCAAATATTATTCACAACCACACATCAAATACAACGTTTCGGGGGAACGTGCCCCCTTCCTCAGGTGATGCAATTACAACAAACCAGTGGTGGTAAAATACCCTATCTCCTAAGTGAGTCCACTCCATGGGAGTGGCTAAAGTGCTAAGTGATAGCAGAACCATCTAAAACATACTGTGTAAAAACCCTCAACAAATACACGCTAAGATACAAAAAAGTTAAAAACGATGATAAACTCCTAGTGTCAGTGACACACTATGTGTCATTGTGACTAAAAGCATAAAAATCCATCCATAAATACCACTGGAGTCATATACCTTCTTAAATGCCCCTGTGGTAAGGCATATGTGGGCAAAACAAAAAGGGAGGCCAGGACAGATTTGGTGAGCATAAAAGGACATCTCCAATTATGATGGTACTAATGAGAAAAGGATATGAAACCTCTATTAGTAGACATTTTTGAGTATAAACATAAAGCTTCTCAACTAAGATGTGTTGACCTGGAAGTGGTGAGTAAAAATCACGGAGGGAGGAGACTTTGACCGCTACTACTACAAAGGGAAAGCCTCTGGATCGATAAACTGGAGACTCTGGCCCCAAAAGGGTTAAACGAGGAAATTAATTGGGCTTGCTTCTTATAATAACCAGTACTTAGTGCGAGTTAGCTAATGTTACTGAGTGGACTGTGTATACCTGTATTTTGTAATTCTAATCGCAATTGTATTTTAACCATTGATTATATGGCATAAAAGTGTTTATTATTGTTATATTGCAGACTGACAAGAATAGCTACCTTCAATTGTAACTCTGTTGAAAGTTTTAGAATACATTGTAACCGTACTTCAGAGAGGCACTTACTCCCTCTACAGGACTATCTTGGAACATGGACTTTTAACCCTTCTTTGATCTACTGCCATTCTTCACCCAGCACTTTAGGCATCTTTGAGTCAGATAAGATTTTCATCATTTTTTTACTTGTGCACAGCTAAATTGTATTACTATGTTTTATACAAAAATGGTATTTATGGATGGATTTTTATGCTTTTAGTCACATATGACACATAGTGGTGTCACTGACACATAGGAGTTTTATCATCGTTTTTAACTTTTTTGTATTCTTAGCGGGTATTTGTATGAGGGTTTTAACACAGTATGTTTTAGATGGTTCGCTATCACTTAGCACTTTAGCCACTCCCAATGGGAGGGGACTCACTTAGGAAGATAGGGTATTTTACCACACACGGTTGTTGTAATTGCATCAACTGAGGAGGGGGCACGTTGTTTGATGTTGTGGTTGTGAATAAATATTTGAATTCATCAAGGTGTGCGACTCCATATCCAGACTTTATGGGTAAAGCTTATACAATGTAAAAAGTTATTGTACTGTATAAAATATATTGGGCTATTGTTGGCTCTATTGCCTTTTTTCCTATGTTATTATCAGTACATGGTGTAATGATTACCTGTAGGACAGGCGAAGTCAGGACCAACGAGGAAATCGGCACCACCAGCACGGCAAGCCACAGGAATCAGCTCACAGATATAGATTGAAGAATAAAGTCCAGGGAATAATAAGATTATCAGGCACAAAGTTCACAGGCAAGGAATGGAGGCAACAGGAGAGCAAGACAGGAATCCAATGGGAAAATAAGGTACAAATCGATTCAGGGAACCAGCACGGCTCAACAGGCAAGCGATGCTATTTTCGGGCATCTGCCTGCAGTTTCGGCCTCTTTTGAATCTTCGCGCCGCCGGGCGCACTTCCGTGACGTCACTTACGTCAAGCAACGTACCGTCGCACCCTTGTGACGTTCACGCGCATGGCGCGCTGACGTCGGTGGGAAGGGAGACTGGGGTAAGTATTAAGGTAAGTATGTCCTTACAGTACCCCTTCCCCAGGAGGGGCCTCAGGACCATCGTGTCCAGGTTTTCGTGGAAAGTCTTTGTGGAATTTCGAAGTAAATGAGGAGCATGAACATCCACCTGTTGACCCAGGAACATTCTTCCGGCCAGAAGCCTTTCCATTGGATAAGATAATGTAGGGTTCTTCTGGAAAGTCTGGAATCGAGGATCTTCTCTACTTCATTTTGTTGGCCATCAACCAAAATAGGAATAGGGTGGATGAGGAGAAGAAAAGTGGTTAGAGATCACAGGTTTAAGTAAGGACACATGAAATACATTAGGAATCTTCACCTGCGGAGGCAGAGATAATCGAAAGGCAGTAGGGTTGATTATTTCCACGATGGGAAAAGGGCCAATGAATTTAGGGCCGAGTTTGGGAGATGGTAGCTTAGATTAATATTCTTAGTAGAGAGCCAAAACTGATCCCGATGGAGTAAGGAGGGAAGGTCTGCGTCTTTTATCAGAGTATGACTTCTGTATCAAGGAGGTCTTCTCTAAATGTGATGGTAGCACTCCAGATGGCGGACATGTGGGCTGCAAGGTCATTGGCTGCTGGGACTTCAGTAAGAAGAAAATTTGTGGGAAGGCTAAGGGATGTTGTCCATACACAGTCAGAAATGGTGATAACCCGTGGAGGATGTGTGCATTATTATGGGCGAATTTGCCCAAGGTAACAGACAGAACAGTCATCTTGGCACAGGGAAACATGACAACGAAGGAAATGTTCAAGTGCTTGATTAAGACGTTCAGCTGCCCCATTGGATTGGGGGTGGTAGGCAGAGGAGAACTGAAGTGAAACCTAGGATTTTGCAGAGGGCTCTCCAGAAGTTTGCAACAAATTGGGTTCCCCGTCAGAGACTATTTCGGCAGGCAAACCCATGAAGGCGAAAATATGGGAGATGAAAAGTTGAGCCAGTTCAGGAGCAGAGGGGAAATTGGGGAGAGGAATAAAGTGTGCCATTTACTGAAGCGATCCATCACGACCCAAATGACAATATTCCTTTAGACGGGGGAAGTTCACCAATAAAATCCATAGCAAGATGAGTCCATGGGTGGGAGGGGATCGGTAAGGGTCCGGGGGACAGGAGTGGTCAGATTTGATGTAGTACAGATTACACAGGCCGATACAAAAGTCTTACGTCTTTGTCATGGACGGCACCAAACCAGACGATTTAGGAGTTGTAATGTCTTATGGATTCCAGGATGACCGGCCTGTTTAGAGCTGTGGGTCTGTTGGAGGATGGTTAGTCTGTGTTCTGGGGGTATATAAATCAAACCGATAGGAGTATGGATCGGTGCGGAGGATTGACTGGATAGAAGCTGAGGGGCAAGCGGAGTAGACAGAGAGGCAATGACCCTGGAGGAAGGTATGATGGGTTCTTCCAGATCAGAGGAAACTTCAGAGGCCAGGAAACTTCTAGACAGGGCATCCGCTTTCCTGTTTCTAGAACCAGGCCGAAAGGTGATAATGAAGTTGAAGCGGGAGAAGAAGAGTGCCCAACGGGCCTGCCGAGGATTCAGCCTCTTAAGTGATTGAATGAATTCAAGATTTTTATGATCTGTAAAAATAGTGACAGGGTGATTAGAACCTTCCAAAAAGTGTCTCCATTCTTCAAGAGCTAGTTTGATGGCCAAAAGTTCACGGTTTCCAATGTCATAATTCTGTTCTGATGCTGAAAATTTTTTTGAAAAGAATGCACAGGGGTGAAGTTTGCCATCCGACTCGTGTTTTTGTGATAATATTGCCCCAGCTCCAATATTGGATGCATCTACTTCAAGAAAAAATGGAAGAAGAGGGTTAGTGTGTTTGAGTATAGGAGCAGAGGAAAATGAGTCCTTTAAAGAGCTGAAGGCTTCCAAAGCCTGTGGTGTCCAAGAACTAGGTTTACCACCCTTCTTGATAAGGGCGAGGATAGGGGATATACGGGAAGAGAATCCTTTGATAAATTGTCTATAATAATTGGCGAAGCCAATGAATCTTTGAACTGCTTTGGTAGAGGTAGGTATAGGCCATTCCTTTATGGCGGCAATCTTGATTGGGTCCATCTCAAATCCTTCTTGAGAAATTATATAACCAAGAAATGGAATCTTGGGGACTTCAAAGATACATTTTTCCAATTTGGCATACAGGGAGTTTTGACGAAGACGAGCTAGGACTTCTTTTACATGATGTCTATGGGAAAGCAGGTTCTCAGAAAAAATTAAGATGTCATCTAGATAGACCACTACATAGCGACCCAGAAGGTCTCGGAACAGGTCGTTGACAAATTCCTGAAAAACAGCCGGAGCATTGCAGAGGCCAAAGGGCATCACAAGGTACTCGTAATGTCCGTCACGAGTGTTGAAGGCGGTTTTCCACTCATCCCCCTGTCGGATGCGAATTAAATTATAGGCTCCACGGAGGTCTAGTTTGGAAAAGATACGGGCATTTTTTAATTGATCAAACAATACAGCAATCAGGGGAAGAGGGTAGCGATTTTTAATGGTTACCTTGTTGAGTCCTCTGTAATCGATGCAAGGGCGAAGGCCCCCATCCTTCTTCTCCACAAAACGTCACGCGCATGGCGCGCTGACGTCGGTGCGACGGGAGACTGGGCGCCGCCATCTTGGAGGGACCGGAGCGACGGAGAAGGTAAGTATGTCTCCTTACACATGGTGGCTCACTGGTTAGCACTGATGACTTGCAGCTTGAATCCACCCTTAGACTCATCTGCATGGAGTTTGTATGTTCTCTCTGTGCTTGCGTGGGTATCCTTCGGGCACAGTTTCCCCCACAATCATAAAGACATACTAATATGTTGTATGTTTCAAATAGATTGTAAGCTCTTCGGGGCAGAGCCTGATGAAAATGTATACATGTAATCGTAAAACGCTATGGAAAATCCGCTATATAAATCCACAATAATAATAAAAATAATGGACTAGAGTAGAAAATGTTTGGTAGACTGCCCTAAATGGTCTGTAGTACTGCTTAACATACAGATAGGCATTTAAGGCAGCTGGAGTGGTATACAAATTGCAACTATGCAATTCCTTTTCATATATATCTGTAGATTGTTAATGTTAGATGAATTTTGTATTTCTAATACTTGTAGATCGTTTTATATGAAGTATCTATTTTTAACAATTTTAGGACATGACCACCTCCAAAACTAAAATTTAACCCACTACTGGCCCCACTGTGTAGTGTTAAAAAATCCTTTCCTTACATCTCATCTCCTTATGGTTCTCCTGCAGTGCCTGTCCAAAGATCAGAAAAGTGAAGAGTAGGAGCTGTTTGTGTGTCATTCAGT
Organism: Hymenochirus boettgeri; assembly: GCA_019447015.1. Taxonomy (NCBI): domain Eukaryota; kingdom Metazoa; phylum Chordata; class Amphibia; order Anura; family Pipidae; genus Hymenochirus; species Hymenochirus boettgeri. Next base: position 181,040,221 of record CM033469.1, on the reverse strand, counting down.
CCCTACTAAGTTCTTGTCTTCCTGGAGGTATCTAGCATGCGCAGGGAAGCCCCCTTTTTTCTAACAAACAAACAGCAGTTGGGGGGTGGGCTGGGGTACCCTACACTAAAGCAAATCTTTGTTTTGGGGGTGGAGATTCCCTTTAATATATGAGAATATATGAAATACGGAGTTACTGGATTGCCTGTAAACGGATTAAAACAGTACACCTATGGACTGAAGGATTTGTTACCTATGAGAAGTGTGGGGGTGGTGTTACATACATAGTAATTTGGGTTGAATAAAGAAATGCATTAATCTAGTCAAAGCTTTATATCCTCCTCTTTACCCCTACATAACAGTTAATCCAATGGAAGGCACAAAATAATAAAACAGATAAAAATAGGGGGGGGGGGATTCTTTCCGGACTCCAAATGGTAATCGAAAATGATACCTGGATCAACCAGAACTACAGTATATTTATTATCCTATAAAATAAAATCCCTACCTGCTGCGTCCATGCCTCCATGTGTGCCCCAACAGCACTCACTGAACATGTTTAAGATTCTGCCTGCAGTTTCTATTGATAAACCACTAGGGGTAGAGTGAGATTGTCCCTGCAGTTTCTATTGATTCACCACTATGCATGGAAGCATGGACAAAGCAGTTACAAGAAGGGCACAGCAATTAAAGTTAATACTGTCCAGGAAACTCTAGGCTCAGGACCTTGAAGGGGGGCTTTGGCCTTGAGACCCTGATGGGGTGACTTTGGCCTTGGGACCCTGAGGGGGGCTCTGTCCTTGGGACCCTGATGGGCTGACCTTGTCCATGGGACCCAATGGGGTGACCATGGCCATGGGACCCTGAGAGGGGGACTCTGGCCTTGGGACATGAAGAGGGGACTCTGGCCTTGGGACATGAAGAGGGGACTCTGGCCTTGGGACACTGAGAGGGGATTCTGGCCTTGGGACACTGAGGGGGCATTTGAGCTTGGGACACAGAGTGGCTTCTGGGCTTGGGACACTGAGGGTGATCTGGGCTTGGGACACTGACAGGGGACTCTGGGCTTGGTACACTGAAGGGACGACGACTCTGGGCTTCTAGTGCCAGTTACATTGTAACGGGATTAATGACTAGTTACCAGTAATTCTCAATAATTTTCAGTTTTAGAAACTTATCCAGCCCACTTTTAAAGCTATTGAATGAACTGGCCGTTACCACATCTGCTGGAAGACAATTCCACAGTTTCACTGTTCTCACTGTAAAGAAACCTTTCCTAACCTGAAGATGAAACCTCTTTTCTTCTAGTTTTAAAGGGTACCTCCACCCCTAAATTAAATTTTTTATCATGTGTAGGACAACATCAAAGGAAGCACAAGCAAACATGCATGAATCGTTTCATGCACACCTCCAGGCGCTGGGTAGTGCGTCTAGCATTTCAACTATTTTCCTAACTAGAAAATAGTTGAATTCTCTGAAATAAGCAGCATCGTGGAAATCTTTTTAAGGGCACGGCCACACTGCAACACAAACGCAATCGCAAGCGATTTCATGTGCGATTTTGTTGCGGTTGAGCATGCGTTTTTTTTTTTTATTGAAAAACGCATTCAATTGCGATTTAAAATGCAGAAAGCAAATAGCAATCGCAACCACCCGAAAATGTGCATTTTCGGTGCGTTGCTGCGTTTTGAATGATATGAAAAAAATGCAAGCGCAAACGCAAAAAAATCGCAGCAGTGTGGTCTAGCCCTCAGAAACAATAAAAAAATACCTCTTTTTAAGAAATAATAGATTTTCTTATTTTTCAGACAGCTTTGACATTGTGAAGGAGGGTGCTAGAAATGTTGTACTTCTATCTATCTAAAGCTGGAAATCAGCAGAATAAGGCCGGGTACACACACAAGCGATATTTCATGCCAAACTGATCCCCAGCCTGACAATTTGGTTGGATTGCTTGGGGGTCAAAAATTTAGCAGTCAACCAATCATTCTCAACTTAATTACTAATATAGGTTGTTTGGAAACAAGTGAGTGAATAGAAAATAAGCTGCCAGCGAACAGTGTAGCTGAAATTAGTCTGGTTTCACCTGTACTTCCAACTGCCAGTTTCACAGATAATTATATCATTAAGTCGGTCAGGAGCTGGAGATCATTTGGTTTGTACACATAATGGACTAGAGAAAGGACCTAGACTGTCCGAAATATGTGTCGTTATGTGCACAATAAATGCACAGTTGTTAATAGCAATACCTGTGGGGTTGCCTGATTTATTGGTTGCTCTCTAACTAGTATAATTTATTTTGAATTTATGTCCAGGAACTGGGCAACCAATGGACGTGGGGAGAGGAGAGGTGGGGATCTGTAATTGTATTCACATAATACACATGTCAATATATGTCAATAATATTCGCTCTGATTAAAAAAAACAAAAAAAAAAAACATGCAATCAAATTGTACATTAGGAAATCACGTAAAACATACATGTATGGCCTCCTCAAAACTAATGATTTACCTACAATCCTGACATTTTTAGAGGTGGCGTTTGTTCTATTTTTAATATGCTCCCTTTACTTTACTCTGCCTTACCCTGAAACATTATTGACCTAATCTAGGAGTGGTCTACCGGTTTGTTTACAATAACTTGATTATATTATAAATGTGTATATTTTTGATCATGTTTATTTTTATATAATATATAAGATAGGGAAGGGCCTGTTATGTCCCTTGTCCCTCTATATATACCGGTATATATATTATTAAGGCAATACGTTTTTTAAACTGAGGGATGTGTCTTTAATTATGGCTGTACTATGCACATTATGAGGGATATACTGTTTTGGGGTTGTTTGAATAAAGTATTGGATTGTTTACACATATTTGTTGTGTTGCCCATTTATACCCACTGCTGCTTCTCTCCTTTGTTTGTGGTTTAATATTTTCTTAGTGGGGGTGCCCCAAATGTGTATTTTTAATACAATATTGGACAATCTAGCATCTAGTGCCCAGCTTTTCATATGTACATAATTTTAGCGGTGAGTGACAGAGCTCTCTTTTTGTTTGAAATTATTGAGTTTGGTCATTTATAATCTTTTTTAGTTTGAAAAAAAGATTTGAAAAAAGATTAGTTAGAAAGCATTTTAACGTTAAGGGGAAAAAAGTTGGTAAATACTTTCTATAATTATTTATTTTTGTCAACTTGAGCCCTTTTTACTATACTTCAGATTCCTGATTCCATTTTGTTTATACTTTTATAAATAATAGTTTGGTTTTTTTTATGACAAGTAAACGCTATTTTATTTACACTAACAAGTTCCAAAGTACACAGAAGTTGTGGTTTCTTGCCAAATGAAAAGTCATTCAATCAGATTACATTTTTTCTAATACGATAAATAAAATGTCTTTCTGAGTTGCACACATAATACAATACTTTAACAATTAAATGGTGCTCCAACACGCAATGACATCATGGCACTTTGGCAAGCTAGCAAGAGTGATTTTGAGAGTGCATCTAATGCAAATTCCTCACCCTACAATAAAAAAACTAAATACGGTTTATGGACATGTCTGTGGATGGCATACTGATTAAGCACGAAAATCCCACATGCAGTAGAGCAATGAATTATATGTTCCTTGGGCATATTTTCATTTTTGGTTCCTTGACCCATCAAGGCTACGGTTGGCTTGTTTAACTAATTTGCATTTTTATTTATATATTTTCATTATATACGAGTGTTTTTGCATAAACAACATGTAACATTTTGAAGTCACTGTAAATATCTAAAGTAACTATATTGTTTCCAAAAATGCAAAAAAATTATTGCACAAAAATTTTAAATAATAAGATGAATAAAGGAATTGCAGCATAAAACACTCATTATTTAGTAAATGATTTAGCACATATTGAGAATCAAAAATTTTAAATCATATTAAATCATCAAAAATGATTTAAAGGATAGTTTCTATCAAAAAAGGTTTTCGTGGCTTCTGTTACATTAATTGAAAAACGAGAGGTAAAACATAGTTTCTTTACCTCCCATTCTTCAATTAATGAGAAGAGGTATAGGTTCGGTTTTTAAGTGAACCTATCCTTTAAATGCACGACTAATATCTGAAAAGGCTATAAAAGTGTGCAAAAAATGTCTATGTTGAATATTTGAGTTTGGCACGAGCAAAGACCATTTTAAGTGAATTTTTGACATCTCTGTTTCTTAAGCTGTATATTAAAGGGTTCAGAAAGGGAATAATCACAGTGTAAAAAACTGAAATAACTTTGTCTTGTTCTGGAGTGTATGCAGATAAAGGTCTCAGGTACATAAAAATAATAGTCCCATAAAATAAAGCCACGACTGTCAGGTGAGATGCACAAGTAGAAAATGCTTTTATGCAGTCTTTAGAAGAATGGATTCCTAACATGGTGCTTATGATGCATATGTAGGATACCAAAATCACCAACAAAGAGGACAGCTCAATAAAGCCTACTAAGGTAAAAAGGATGATTTCGTTAAGTCTTGTGTCTCCACAAGAAATCTCGATTAGTGCAATGACATCACAGTAAAAATGTTCAATATATTGCCTTGATCCACAGAAATCAAGGTGAAAGAAAGAAAAGCATGTCTGAATTATGCCATTTAACATACCACCAAGATAGGAGACCAATATTAAAATCCACAGGGTCTGTTTATTCATGGTTTTTAAATATGTCAATGGGTGGCAAATGGCTATATACCTATCATATGACATAGAAGCCAAAAGAAAACATTCACTTGCTCCAAATCCAGCAAAAGTAAACATTTGGAGGCCACACCCGATTATTGAAACCGACTTTTTCTCTGATACAAAGTCACTAAGCATCTTAATTGTAACAGAGGAGGAGTAGAAAATATCAATTAATGATAATTGTCGCAAGAATATATACATGGGAGTAAAAAGCTGCGTATCATAACTGATTACTGCTATGAGAGCTGAGTTTTCAACTAAAATAAGAATATAAATAATGAAGAATAGAACAAACAAACAAATGTTTATCTGAGGGTTGTTAGAGAGACCAGCTAGAATAAATTCTTCTACAGTTGTTTTGTTTTTGTTGACCATGATTATGATAAAAACTACAGGAATTCATCTGTGTTCGTTAGCCTAACCTATAACCCATTGAAGTAATACTCTTTGCCTAGTAAATATATGGTTTAGGAAATATTAAAACGCATCATTGTTCAGTTGTTTGCTTGTTTAATTGAAAACATATCTCATGGTGGTTAGATAAAAACCTAGACAAAAAGATTTATGCACATCTGTATAGCGGATATACCAGTTGCTTGAATGTCTGTAACATATGCTCACTTCAAAGTGTGGTAAACAAGGTTTTTGTGCTTTGATTTGCAAAAAGCTATTACGGTAGCTATTTCACAGTGTAATATTATACAGTTTATAGAAATGTCCTTAAGATGCATTTGCTAGTAAAAACATACACTGGCATCTGTGTTTCAAAAAGAAACAATATAAGTATTCTATATGTCACCATTGCTCAAGGAAAGAATAATTGCCTTGTGATTTTTTTGGGACCAAACTAAATAAATTTAGTTAGTTAATTTAAATGCATTTCTTGACACCCAGGCAAGTGAGAATTTGATCAGATCTTGTACAGAAGTACTTCCTAAACTCTGAATAAGATTCTCTCCAACACTGCATTTCCTTCAATAGAACAATTCTGCAATGTAGACTGGTACACCTTTACCTCAGTCAGAAATATCAACAGTGTTTATATAAACAGAAAACCACATAGGGATTTGTAAATTGGCAACAGGCGGATATATTTTTTATGCATGAGAGATTTCTTTCTTTTTCCTTGGCAACTATTCTTAACAAATATATTAAGCATAAGGAGATTTACCCTTTTAATATCTCGATAGGTTAAGAGAAAGTAATATTTTCAGATAGGAAAACTGGTAATACTGATGTCCAAACCCCCCACACTGATGTCCACACACCCCATTCAAATCTATACTTAACGCTGACCAGCTGTACTTTACATTACTGTACTTTAACATAAATTAAGAATTTTGTATGTTTTATTGAGATTTGACTAGATTTTTTCTAGATATGCCAAAAAACATATAATTTAAAAAAAAATTCAATTTTGCATTTTTATGTGTAGATAAGTTGTTTACACAAATATTCTTACTGTTTCCAAAAACTTTCATTCTCCAAAGAATAACGATACCAGACATATATATAGGCACAGGGGTGTTCCTAGGGTTTTTGACACCTGAAACAAATTTTATATGGCCCCTATTGGCAGACGGGTAGCGGCATGTTAAGTGAGCGTGGCTTCATCAAGGAACATAGGCGTGGATTGTGGAGGTAGGGGTTGTGGGCTGATTAACACTGGTGGACTGGAGGGCTGACTTAACATTGATTGGTGGACTGGTGCTGAAATGCAGTATTGGAAGGAGGATTTTTTTAACTGCCCCCTTTTAAGTGTTCTGCCGAGGTACACCCTGAGAAAATGTTTCAGTGTGCTTCATGATAGGGGCACCCCTGTATAGGCAACACGTTATTCCCATTCAGTAGACACCATGAAACAAAAATTAGCATTATGTAGAATTTTAAACAAAATAAATGTAAAAGACTTTCTGGCAGTTAGTTTCGAATATTTAACATGTTACCTAAAATGCAAGTGGGATAATTTTAGAAACAACATACCTCCAGGTGTTTAGGTGTGGCAAGTTTTGCTCAATACACAGATACAATTTTTCAACAAAATAAAAGTGTTTCTTTTTTTCTTAAATCAACTGGACTTAAAGTTTAGTTCTTGAAGATGTTTTGCTAGTTTTCCAACTGGCTTTCTCAATTCAGCATGACTTGACCAAGAATCTGTTTGCAATTATGTACCCTGGAAAGTCCCAATTAGCATATGACAGCCAGGTGTTAGGGACCTTCTGAATGCAAGGTGTGGATGCATTGAGGGTGCTTTTGAAACTGCCCAGGGTAAGGTGTCAAAACCTCATTGTACATGGCAGACAGTTGGTGTCGAACCCCCCACCTCTATTCAGGCTTGATTTCTTTATTTTTGCATAAATGGCCTCCTTGGCACCTCTCTTGAACCAGTCATGTTCCTTTGCCAAGATGTTGACATTACAATCTTCAAAGGTATGGTAAGGTAAGATGCAGGTACACTTCCCACTGCACTGCGTACACGATGTTGCCTTTCCTGCCTCGGCACTGGATCCCCCGGATGCACCAGCCACTGCTCCTGTGTGCTGCCTGGCCCAAAGCAGACAGGGATACGGTGCCTACCGAAAACTCCTGCCAACCTCTCGGAGACCCCTGCCACACATGAGATGACCATGATCCCTCTCCCTTCCTGCTTTCCCCCTCATTGCCGGCACTCATGCTCTGTTCCATACACCAGCTCAAAGGGCTCCCCTGAGATGTCCAATCTCGCCTCTGTGCTAGTGGGCATGCTCTCCACTCTGTGCTGCAGGGCTCTGATGACACCCAGCCCGCAATCAAAAGGGAGGTAGGAGTCAAACATCAAACACTGGTCCGTGTGGGCTGGCCCTTTGCAAACCTCTACTAAAAGTCTTCTGCCTGAATACCACCTATTTCAAATATAGAGAAAAGTTCTATGAGCAAAAACATGGATGTGCTATGGGATCTCCTGTTTCACCCATCGTGGCAAACATTAACATGGAGGAAGTGGAAACACAGGGTTAATACCTTTAAGTGCATAGCACCCAGCCACTGGTTCAGATACGTGGATGGCCCCTAGGTTAAAATGCCGTAGACCAAAACATCAATTTTACAAAGGAAGAGGTACAAAACAACACACTGGCTTTCTTGGTCTGCTTGGTAGAAGTCAGGGAGAATGGTAAACTGAAAGTAGAGGTTTACAGAAAACCAACCCACACAGACCAGCACTTGATGTCCGACTCAGACCACCCCCAGATCACAGAGGCGAAGGCCAAAGAACACAAACATCTTAGAGGAGTCCTTAAAACCCGTGGACATTTGGACAGGGCCACCACCAAAAGGGGCAAAAAGAAAGAAAAGCACATGAACATCAATGGCGAAGGGGGAATGCAAGACAGGAGAAAGAAGATGGTCATCCCACATGCAGCAGGGGTCCCTGAGAACTCAAGAAGAATCCTCAAAAAACACTGTATCCCTGTCTGCACCAAACCAAACAACACACCGAGGCAGCAACTGGCACATCCGAAAGACCCAGCACCAAAACACAAGAAAAGCAACACCACCCACTCAGTTCAGTGAATTGAAGAGTGCTCCGACCTGCACATGGGGGAGGCCAAACAGCAACACGCATGGCCCAGCACAGAATAGCCAACTCCATCCAGTGTACTTAATTGCCAACAGATTTTTGTACAAGTAATTTTGAATTGAGAAAACCAGTCGAATGACTAGCAAAACTGAATACAACAGATATTCCATTTTAATGAGAACCTTCACAAGCACTTTTTTCTTTAATTTTCATTCTTTAAAAAAAATATTAAGAGCTCATTTCAAAGGTGAATTTCACAAAAAAACAGTAGTGGAAATTTTAAAACCAACACAAATATAAAAGCAGTAACTAAATCCAAAGGAGGCCAATGTATAAAGGTAACTTTATGTGTTTAGTTTTCCAAACTAAACACCCCTCTATTCTCAAAATACTATCCACACTTTTTTAGACCCAATACATAATGCTGCCATGCATGCTTTAGATGTACACAAAGACAGGGCCACAAACTATACCCAAAATCAAGCAATGCACAAGAGGCATTCACTGTTTGCAGCAGTAAGTAGGGGGTCTCCAGATTTATAAAGTCAGCCTTCTGTTGATGGAAACCAATTCCATTGAGGCATGGAACAAGATAACGAATGCTCAAGATAATAAAATTTATACTCAATTATAAAGAACATTAAATTGCAATACTGAGGGATCAAATAAGATATTTTCATAAAAAGAATTGAAAAGTTATGGGGGGGGAATTGAAAAAAAAAAATTAAAAATTTTTAAAAAATGTTTCTCTCTGCGCGCGCTTAGAAGCAGGACATTACCTTTTGCGACTACTGAAGAAGTTGGAACCAGGGAATCTCGGAGGGGTGGAGCTAAACAATCACTAAACAGATTAAGATGTCAGCAACTTTAAAGCAGAAAGGTAGGCTCTGGAGGGGCATTAAAAAAAATGCCAATAGTTTTTTTTAAAGCTGCAGCTTCAACAAACTTAACATAGTTTTAAGGCATACTTATCCTTTAATGGCCAACTATAAAAACTTATAACAAAAGTTTAATAATTGTAATTTTTTTTCCATAGAGAAAATATAATTTTGGGATTTCCCCCTTAGGCGATGTGGGGACTCACACGGTGATGAAAAACAGATATGTAGTTTCCAGAAATACACTCTAGCACTGGTCAAACAGCAGTTTTCAACATAAAATCAGGGTAATACTGTATTGCCAGTTTATCAGATGAAAACACAATTTTTCTATGGGTGTGGTAGTTTGAGGAAGCAGCTGAACAACCGAGAAAAAGATTGATACAGAAAGGCTACAGCCACGCAGTGGTAGACAGTGCACAACGTTGTTTACAACTCAACAGATCAAGATTGTTACAAGATAAGAAAAATGGGGTTATTTTATATTTTCTTTAAACATCTATCTACATCTAGTGCAACCGGGAGCCAGAACAAAATTTTGAATTACACAAATTGTAACACAAAAGCAGTTAAATACCTAAAGTCAAAATATAAAAAATAATTTATGGGTTGGCCAACATGACTGCTGAAGAAGAGGAATAGAAAACACAAAGTGGGAAACCCTTTTTTGAATGTAGCGGAAGTCAGATAGGGAAAGAGAAGGTGAGAAGAAAGGTGAGTGGAGGAAACACGATCCAACCCATAAAGAAAAGGAAAGCTTTCTATTTTTTAACGTTAGAAACTAGGATTCCCAGAGGTTTTAAATTTCTATTGGGATTTGTCATGTATTTTTTAAAACAATCTCAATATTTTTAATTTGTTGCTATACATTGTATTATCTGTTGCTTTTTAACCCTTTCAGTGCCAGAAGAATTTCAAATTTTTTTGCGTTAAGTGCCAGAAGAATTTTCAGGATTTTGCCCTTAATCGCTTTAGACTAATTTTACAGTCCCTCCAGCGGGGCCCTGAGAAGGGCCTTTTGGGGCTTAGGGGGTCCCGCAGCTCGAACCGGGACCCCCCTCCCCGGCCTTACAAGAGCCCTTGCGGCACTGACAAGTGCCTTTGGCGGGGGTCCCGCAGCTCAAACCGGGACCCCCAGTGCGGCTCTTAAAAGAGCCCTTGGGCGACGTCTTCTTTCTTCCAGTCCCGGCGACACCAGCTCCGCCGAGGCCGCCGACCCCCGAGAGGTACCCCTGCGGCCGCCAGGGGTACCCCCGGCGGGCGCCGGCGACCTCAACGAGGCCGATGTTGCCGGCGTCTTGATCCGACGCGACGTCTTCGGGCTGGCGACACCAACCCCACTCAGGTCGCCGATGCCAGGCAGACTCACTGCGGCCGCCAGTGAGCCTGCTGGCACCGCCGGCCTCAGCGGAGCCGATGTTGCCAGCCGCTTCTTTCTTCTTTCTTCAGCCATCTACTGCGATGGCATCTGAGTTCCTCGGCGGAAAGCTCCTCTTTATATAGGTTTGCAGAAATCCATAATCCGGTAATGTCCCTCCAAATCCAAAGAGCCTGGCCGAGTCCATATAGTACTCGTCTCTCCTCCGTGAGAAAAATCACATGCTCAGTGCAGCCCTCCCCCCCTAGCTCAAATACCCTTTTCTGTAGTGTAGGGCACCCTCCCCTAACCCCAACCGCCATAGTTATTTCCAGAAAAACTCCCCCAATCTATACTTACATTGCCTCTTTCCCCCGACGTTCAGTACAGCTGGAAGCCACGTCCGTGATTGGCTGCCTCTCAGCGGGTCCAGCCCCTGCTTGCAGTTTCATGCAAGCAGAGGGCCGGGACTGAACGTCGGGGGGGAAAGAGGCATGTAAGTAATGATCAGGGGAGTTTTGATTCGAATAACTATGGCGTTTACGGTTGGGGAAGGAAGCCCTACACTACAGAAGAAATTATAAATGGGGTGGACATGCCCTTTAATTTTTTATTTTGACAATTTAATTCCACTTGTCTAACCTCGTTTCCAGAGTCTATAACTTAACAATAAAACCTACCACCACCACCACCTCGGACAATTTAAACATTTGAAAGTTTTAACAAATTCCATAAATCTAACAAAGCATTAACTACAAGCCTATATAAAAGAAAGAGGAATTTGTCCTCATATACAACCACGACCATTCTGTAGATTAGGTGGAACAACCCTCCCTGCAACTTAGAAAATATGCAATCGTAAACAACTTTTCTTCTCCTAATCCTTCACCAGTTGAACTAAATGAACCATGAGAAAAATTCTATAAGATAACCTCCTTAATCACCCCTCAGTTAAGTTATTTTCTCACTGTAGACATATTCTACACCAAAATGTTGATTTGCTACATTGCTTTGCTACTGATTAAAAACTTTTTATCCAAAGCCTCAACAGTAAATAATTTGATGAGATTATCATTTACATAATATACCTCCCAAATTATTTCTGTTCTTTGTTTCCATCTCTTTCCCCACCTTCACCTCAACTTTTTTTCTTAATCAACCAATTCTGTTTAAGTAACTAGAGATGCAGAAATTGCAAAAATAACCTAAAAATATATTTGTATATCCTTATAGATATAACTCTTTTTTTTATCTATAAGCAATCAATAGATTATTGTAAATATTTTGTCTTTAGCATTAACCTATAGGCAATCAATAGCGTTATTTATTTTATATTCCAAATTTACTATTGCATTTTTTGTAATAATCTGTATACAATCAATAGAGTAATATTTATATAAGGAGACTAAAGGGCATGATATCGCTGCTCTTGTATTGCCAAGCATCAGAGACAGCCAATTTCTAAAAACAGCAATAATGCCGCAAAGATTTTCACAGAGGCAAAAATCATTGCTTTAGGTCGAATAACACAGCAAAATAGAGAAACATCCCAACTGTGCACAGAGAGCAAGAATGTGGAAGGAAATTTACCTCGATATGCAGATGACAAGGACCAAACTTTAGTCATGGTGAATTTTAATTACTCTGACATTGATTGCAGCATGGGAACGGCCAATACCTCAAACATTTGCAGAATTAGCATTTACTATCACAGATAGCTGATGTTCCTATTAGAAAAGATTCTTTGATGGATCCGGTAAAATCTAACAATTCTATACTATTAAAAGAATGGATAATTGAAAGAAAGCAAAACCAACCCCAAACAGTTTTTTCTAACTATATTAAGGCCTGCCTCTGTTAGTCACAGATAATGTTACAGAAGATTTTGCCTAACAGGCAAAGAACAGAAATTAACAATTTTGAAAACACAGTATTGAGGTTTAGCAGTATTAATCTCCCTACACACATTCTTGTGCTTTTCATTCAAAAAAACATTAGTCTTACAGTTAATATCCTAAAAACAACATAGAGGAAAAAAAATAATTCTAAGCTTTGAACCTGTGACTTAATGGGCTGTGTTTCTAAAATGAGCACTTTAGACTGCTTAGCCACCACAGCATATGACGAGAAACAGGAAAACAGGTCATTAGAAAAATTCATATTTTGCTAGAAACGGCATTTAAAAAAAGAAAAAATGGCAGTAAAATCATTTGAATATTGAAAAGCTGTCAGCAATGCTTGATAATTGTAAAATAAAAGCAGGGTAACAAGCAGCTTTCAAAGTCTCAAGACATTGTGCATATATACAGTAAATACTGGGGTCAGGGGGTGTGGCAATAGGTACACATGCTCACAAGGTTCTTTGAAGTCTATATAGGATGTGAGTTGCACTGGCAATAACATGGAAACATTTTATTTATAGAATCTATTTCTCTATGTACTTAAATGCAACTTACTAGAAAAGTGTCTAACAATTTACAGGTGTTTGTTGGAGAAAGCTTTCACATTTAATAAGATTATGTTTAGTTCTTCTTTAATTATTTAGTATACCAAGGTGACATATGTACAGATTTTGGTAAGTGGCTGGAAACTGGAACAGGCTGAGGTAAGTAGCTGGATGCGCCAGTCAGTTAAGTGGCTGGAAACTGGATCATGTTAAGAAAAGAAGCTGGTAACTGGATCAGGTAACTAGCTAAAAGCATATAGGTAGCCAGGGGTAGTGTTGCTACAAAAATAGGCACCAGAGAGGGACTACAGCATTTCACATCCTGCATACTGGGACCTTGGAGCGGGGAAACAGGTAAGCTCTTACATACCCAAGACTTAAGCTCTGTAGGTGTGGACCTATTTTGTTTTACATCTGTTCCCTAAGGGTATAAATTTAGAAGTTTAATAGTAATAAGTGAATAACTCTTTAAAAACAGTCATCTCTGTTCAGTATATTTACCACCTTAAATTTATCATGATCACTATTCCCTAAGCTCCCACTACTTTCATCTCTAGAAATTAGATATTACCAGATCCAACAAATTATCTTTCTTGTAGAAACTGTGATGGAAATTGCATATAAAACAAGCAACAGTTATGGTTTGTACCGTGTTAGCCAAAGCAAGGGAAGAAAAGTAGAGCTGTGATACCTTTTATTAGCTAACAGACAACAACAAAAATATAGCAGGCCTTTGGGAGTCCTAAGCCCCCTTAATCAATAATTTTTTGTTGTCTAGTAGCCAATAAACTGTATCACACCTCTACATAATACAAGTGCATCTTGGCAAAATGTTATTTTTTAATTATAGTGACTATTCACAATTGTTTGCTTTGAAGCCTGAAATGAAGACACACAGACAACACTTTAAGAAGTTGTTGAACTGCAATATTTTACAGATTCCACAGAACGTAGTATTAGGGTTAACTTTGGTCTCGGTCTAGGCCTGTATGATCAATATGCTTGTGCTTTAAGTCATTATAAAATTGAAGGTAAACTTTTCTCAACTTCCTGTCAATAGGTTTTCCTCAGGAGAGTTCCCAATTTCTTTTTGTCTCCTATCCTGATACTCAACCCAGTCTCTGTTGTTAGAAATGTGATTTTTTTTCTATCACACTAAATATATTGACTAGAAAATATATGATGCATGTTTTTATTTATCATAAATGAGATTTATGTTGTATATAATTTTAAATTTAAAAAATGATACCAACAGTCATTAAAATTGTGATATTGGCATCTTTTTTAAGGGCATGTCCACCCCAAAACTATAACTTAACCCACTACTTCCCACTCTGTGTGCATAAAAATCCTTACCTAACATCCCAGCTCCAATTGTTCTCCTGTAATGTCCCCCGAAGTCCCAAAAACTTGCCACCAGGAGCAGTGCAGGGAGGGAGATTGTTTCTGCCTCTGAGACTTCCTCTAAGAGGTTTTGGCTTGCTCAGAGCAGCCCCCCCCTCCCTCTCCTCCTGTTTGCTGTCCCTCCCCCAGTGTAAAACCCTTTGGCACATAGCAAGTCTCCTTCCCCCAACCCCTATAATACATTTTTCAGAAAGTCCCCCGAACTCTACTTACCTTACCTCTCTCCCCGTCGTTCTGTGCAGCCAGCAGCCGCGTCCATGATTGGCTGCCTCTCAGCCAATCAGGGACGCGGCTGCTGATGCGGCCCCTGCTTGCAGTTTCAAGCAAGCAAAGGGCCGGGCAGTACTGCGGAGGAAAGAGGGAAGGTAAATAGCGTTTGGGGGAGCCATATCTAAAGCATCTTGTTCCATAAAATCACAAAAAGAAATCTTTTTGAGAAAAGTGTTTTCTTTCAACCTTTACTAATACTCCTATTATTTCTTTTTTAAAATGTCATTAGGATAGATTCTTACATTAATATTTTCCATTTAAATTATTGTTCTACAGCTTGTAGCAAACCACTCTCCTGATACTCATTAATCTAATGACTGCAAAACAAAGTAAGGTATTTAGTGCAGAATTGTGTAATGATGTTATCTCACTGACACACAGTCTCCTCTGGTTAATTACAATAATTGCCTTTTATCATTAAACATCTTCAGGGAAAAAATATTTTGAGAAATATGAAAAACATAATAAGAGTAATAATGGAAAAATTAGCATTTTTATATGCTCATTAATCCTTTTACACATTAGGTAAATTACTCCTAACCATCCTCATACAGACTGCTTAGTTGTAACCAAGCAGCTTGTTCTATACTATAGGGAGGGGGGGGGGGGATCGGGAAACTCACTCACTCACTGAATACACATACACAGATTGTGGCTAAAACGATTGTGTTGCTCATTCCATCTGGCAGTTATTTAACCTGTGTAGAAAGCATGCGGTACTAGGTTTCTACTGGATTTCCTGAGTGAAGCTGAGTAGAATGGTTGAGAATGTATTTAAAAGGCTTGATCACTTTGTGTGATACTGTATATTTGTTTTAATCAGCAATTACCTGGACTATAACGTGCAAAGAAATTGTTAAAGGGCAATTATAGTGAGAAAATTGTTTTTTTTAATTTCTTCTAATGATTCCTATAAGTCATCCAACACCAGGGTACCTTTAGTTTCTTTAAATTCTTCATAGTCCCCGAGAATAAGCCTTTGAATATGCTGTGATTTGTAGGAGTGCTACACCTCATCTGTCACTCAAAAGGCACACACCCACACATCCAAAGCTCCCATGCAGTACTGTCACACACTCTCTCACCCACACTATATGTATTGAGGGGGAGTAGCAGAGAGGGAGGGGGACTACACAGCTTGGTACAAACTTCTGCCAGTGTGAAGAAATGAAGCCACACAGAAACATGAAAGTAAGGCAGCTTATACTAAGTGTCTAACATTGTATACGGACAAAGTTTTTTTTTCACTATAGTTGCCCTTTAAGCCCTATTTATAGTAGCTTAACAAAATAACATTCCCCCCATGGACTCTGGTATAAGTAGAAATAGTATGTTAGTTTAAATGGCTCAGGGACCTGGGAAAGATGCATATAACCAAAATGTAGTAAAAAAAAAAAAGAACGTTCTTCTTGCAAAAGCAATTTTCGAGGTTTTGTATTGAATTTTCTAGGGTACACAAATTCTAATTTGAGAGTTTTTCACTGCCTGTCACAGGCCAGCTTAACATTCTGCTGAAGCAAAGCTCAAGCACTCCTTTACTTCAGTTGCTGATTAGCAAGGTCAGCACCAGAAGTAAAAGATACAATGTTGCATTGTTAAACCGGCTAAGAAATCGTGATGTGTGACAGGCATTGAAAAATCCATAATTCACAAATTTGAATTTGTGAACCTCGAAAATACAATACGGAACATCAAAAATAGGGAAAACGTTTAGGACTGACAAATTTCCTTCAGCCACAGCTGACTCCTATACTTTAGGGGCTGACCACATCCAATTAGAATTCTCCAGAGGCCGACTGTGAATGTGCATTAAAATGCGTGCCCAGCTTTAAGCTGGCTAGGAGTTGTGACAAAATAGGATAGGATTTTTTCTTCCTGTTAAAAAAAAGTCAGCCTGCAAAAAGTTCCAGCTTTTTGTTGAGGAGGCAAGAGCAGCCATAGGTTGGTGACAGACATTGAGGGGCAGTGACTCTGGCAGAAATCACTGTATTAAGGGGACAATTAAGTTTAGGTGTGCTTTCCACAGGTGTTACCGTCTGTGCTGCGATCTGTACAATTTTGCCTGTATTCACATAAAAAAAAGGTGATTGTATGTGCTCCGAACACAGATCACAGTACATTAAACACCTGAATATGAAGACAGGTTGAATAAGATTAAAATTATGTACACTAGAGAAAAGGCGCTTACTGTGTATAAATACATAACAGGCCATACAATAAACTATCTGGGGCATTATTCACCCAGATGACATGCAGACATCCCTAAAGACTTGAAGAAAAAAGTTAGTCTAAAGTTCAGAAGGGTTTTTCACGTGGTGGCCCCGGGGGGCAGTTAATTCCATGGGCGGATGCTCAAAGGATTTTTAAACTACCCCAGACATTGTGGTTCCAATATACTAGAATATTATCCTTTGTACGAAATATGATGAGGGACTGTACAAGTCAAAGGCCTACCCCAATCGAAATCTTTAAGTCAAGCACAGAACAGCAAAAGGAGCAATATCCTTGTTATTTAAAATAATATGGCATGAGAAACAACACATAAAAATCCCCCCAATAGCGAAATGGGAAACTAGACTCCAAGCCACACTTACAGAACACAATGGACCAAAATATTCCTTAACTCAGCAAGATGCTCTTCCAATATATTATAAGGAAGAAAAAACTTTCAAGATAATGTATGACTGGTACACCACCCCGGCCTTCTTAAATAAAATATACCCTACCATTCCACCCTTGCTATCGAGGATGCCAGGAGGGAGTAGCGGATCAGCTTCACTGTTGGTGGGAATGTGGGAGGTTAGGGCAATTTGGACAATCTGCGAACAATTAATAGGGGAGATCTTCATACAACATTTCACTCTTACACCGCTGACAGCACTACACTATTAACCATCCAGTAACAGACTACAACACCCAGGCTAACAAATTAATAGCAATGATATGTGGGGCAACGAGAAGCCTAATAGCTAAAACATGGAAAGGAGAAAGGTCACCAAAACAGAACTGATAAACAAAATTTGGTGGGTGCGCGGTGGGAATATGTGGCAGCATGCTGACTAACAATATAAAAAATTGGTCCAAATATGGGATCTCAGAATGAACCCTCAAACATCCAATATTTGAAATGTCCTTGGATTAAAGCGGAGCGGGGGGTGCTGTCTAGCCGTGGGTCCACGAGTGAAGGAAGGAAGAGGGAAAATATTGAGAGTAACTTATTGTATTGAGCTGATTGACGGCTTTTGCCATAGATATAACATGAAAAGTATAAGAGGTAGGATATAGATTCTGGGAGAGTTAGATTGACAAAAGAAGGATCAAACTCAGGAAATGTTGTGTTTTCTGTTATTTAGTATGTAGTAATGTTTACTATTTTTGAATAACTTTATACTCACAATGTTTAAGGGGGAAAAAAAAGCATACAAGGTATATATATTTTATTTATACTATGTATTTAAATATGAAAAAAAACAACTGAAAAACCAAAAATAAGAGTATTGAACCAAAAAAAGAAAGGGTTTTTCACTGTAAGAGCGGTAAAAACTATGGAACCCCCTTCCATTAGACGTAATGATGGCAGGTTTATTGGATAGGTTAAAGAAAGCTGGATGGGTTTCTAGAAGCAAGGAATGTTGCAGGTTACTGGTATTGATACTAAAGCAGAGTTGATCCAGGAGTATTTCCAATTGCCACTTGGAGTGGGTGACATGGGTATTGCTGAGTAGGTTGGACTGGATGGACGTATGACTTTATTCAACTTCAAATAACTATACTACAAAGAGCACTAACTAAATGTGGGGGTCTGTTATAAGCTACCAAATGCCAGTGAGGAGGTGGAAATCACATTCTATTGTAGTTGGCGAAGGGTGCAGGTATGGGGTACGTTCTGGTCATGGGGGATTTCAGTTACCCTGACATAGATTGGAGTTAAGGAACTACCAGCACCTCAAAAGGTATCAAGTTTGCATTTTGAGCATTTTGTTTTCTTTGTTGGATCTGGTAATACCCAATAACCCTGAGCTCATTATAAAGATGAAAGTAACGGGAAACTTAGGGGATAGTGACCATGATATATTGTCATTTAATATAGGTTGTAAAAGTGCACAGGGTTAACAAAAACCTTTAACTTAGGAAAAACTAATTATGCTAATAAAAGAATCCTCCTGCTCATATACTGTTATGGGATCATATTTGAGCATTGCCTCCAGAACTGATCTATAAGTAGTAACAGATCGTCAGACTAACTCGGTGATCCTCAAAATCGGCTCTCCAGATGTTGAAACTCAAACTCCCAGCATTCCTCAACTACGAGAGAAGCATAGGAATGCTGGGAGTTGTAGTTTTCAAACATGGAGAGCCACAGTTTGCCCATCAGTGGACTAACTTGTTGGCTTTATTTTTTTATAAATGTTTTTATTAAATCTCAAGACAAGCATAAAATTATACATTGCTTTAGTATCAGTAGACATAGAGTTGAATTATTAATGTAATGTGGGTAATTCTAAATAAATGGACAATTATAAACAATCACAAACTCAGCAAGTTTACTATTTATGTGATGTACCAGTAATTGTGGGCAAACTTGTATGTACCCGTGATTTGGACAACTTGTGATTAATCACACTGGGCAAACTTGTATGCACCACTGTGGGAAACCCATATTCAACAAT
The DNA here is from genome assembly GCA_019447015.1 of Hymenochirus boettgeri. Taxonomy (NCBI): domain Eukaryota; kingdom Metazoa; phylum Chordata; class Amphibia; order Anura; family Pipidae; genus Hymenochirus; species Hymenochirus boettgeri. The sequence goes on along the minus strand of CM033469.1, from coordinate 181,020,943 downwards.
CTCTGTGTGCACTTATATTTACCAGTCTCTGTTTGGCACAGAATATACCAAACTCTATGTGGCATATATATGTCAGCCCTCAATTCCCCAGTCTTTTACAAAAGTTTAACGTAAAAGTATCTAAAATATATAAGAATTTTGTGTTTTATGTTCTCCATATGTTAGATGAATCTTTGGATCTATATTTTTCACAGTTTGCTTGTGAATTCAACTAGGTCGGATAGGTTGAAATCACTGCATTTATGTTTTGCTTTTACATTTTTTTTTTGTTTGCTGATAATTAAGATAACTATTTTGTCTGGTTTTATTGGGTACATAAACATTTGGTATTGCATTTTATTTACGTACTAGACATTAAGCCTGTTACAATAATGGGCCATAGAAGCCTAGAGTGCTTCTTAGTTCCCAAGGCCCCCCTCCTCAATGTCCCAAGGCCAGAGTTCCCTCTTAGTGCCCAAGGCAGAGTCCCGCTCTGTCCCAAATCCAGAGTCCCCCCATCCCAAATCCAGAGTCCCCCTCTGTCCCAAATCCAGGCTCCCCCTTGGTCCCAAATCAGGCCCCCCCTTGGTCCAAATCCAGGGCCCCCCGCTTTGTCCAAGCAACCTTACCTGCAGTCTGTGTAACTGCTATGTTCTTTCTCCGTGCTTGTTTCCTGTCTCTCCCTCTAGTGGTGAGTCAATAGGAACTGTAGACAATCTTACCATCTCCCTCTAGTTGGAGTTAATGGGAACTGCAGACAATCTTACCATCTCCCTCTAGTGGTGAGTTTTTAGGAACTGCAGTTACACAAAGAGCCAGACACACACTTCACATGGACGCAGCACTTTTATTTTTATAATATAGGATTTATAATATAGGATATGGAAAACTAGGACAATAAATGGACTTGTCTTGTGATAAGCTACAATATTTATTTTTTTTTGCTATTGCAACTTATTATTTCATCTGAAACTTCATAAATATTGGGGATAATAAGTGTTTTCACTCACTCACTCATACTAATTCTCCAACTTGCAAACTTGCCATGGAGGCAGACGGCTTAAATTTGGCAGGCACATTCATTGCACATTACTTACAAAAGTTAAGCAGGTTTCGTTTCGAAATTCCACCTGTTACGCCCTCACTCACTTACTCACTCATCACTAATTCTCCAACTTGCCGTGGAGGCAGACGGCTTAAATTTGGCAGGCTCATTCATTGCACCTTACTTACAAAAGTTAAGCAGGTTTCGTTTCGAAATTCCACCTGTAACGCCCTCACTCACTCACTCACTCATCACTTTCTTCAACTTGCCGTGGAGGCAGACGGCTTAAATTTGGCAGGCCATTCATTGCACCTTTCTTACAAAAGTTAAGCAGGTTTCTTTAGAAATTCCACCTGGAACGGTCAGTATCTGACATTGACAGACCAAATTTTGATGCATATACTCCTTTACCAGTAAAAGGTTAACGAAATATTTTTTTTAGGGTGGGGGTGAATGGGGGGGATAGAATTTGAACTCCTGCACACTAAACGGTGGACCGATTTTTACCAAAATTTCAGGGTGTGTGCGGGGACTGGCTGAGAACCAACATTGCAGAAAGCCACCAACCAAACTCGTTGTGCAATTAGCATAGTCTCCACTGTCACATCCCTGATTACATGCTGTCCAGCATCAACATTGCCGGAAGAGAACGCTCATCCGAACACCCAAGAGCATCCGTTACAATTAACAGCGAAACATAACAGATTTTTCTGTGGTTGTTATTATAATTACAGCAATCTTGATACATTATTGCTTTCTTACTAAAAAGGTTATTTCAATACATCTCCGCTGCGAAGCGCGGGTATTTTGCTAGTAAATTATATAAAATCATTTAAAGGCTAATAATGTCCTATTCTGAGTATATCCCAAAACGAAAACCTGTGTCTTCGAAATTATGCTACCGTATAGGAAGTATTGTTTAGATATATTTACATAACTGTGTATAGAAGTTAAGGTGTGGATAACCTTTTTCTTCTGACAGGATTATTATAGTTGAAGGGCATCTATCACCTCCTTGATATATAGCAGTTCATTCCGCTATCTTGAATGTGGCGGCAGCATAAAGTATTAGATAATGTTAGTGTTATATGTTGTTAGATTGTTTAAATGTTATACTCATCAACCAGTCAACTCCCTTTAAAAAAAGGCAATGCCACATTCAGTACCTCTAAAACACAAATAAAGTTTAAAAAGTATTATTACTTTGGTATTATTAATATCTGTACATACTATACATACCTTACTGCTTATTTATTCATGTTGTACTGTGGTCTAGCAAAAAAGTGGGTGTGACCTGTGGAAGTGGCTTGTGGAGGTTGGGTGGTGGGGCTAACTAACAATGGCTGGTGAATTAGAGGGCTAACTTGACACTGGCTGATGAATGGAAGGCTGGCCTAACAGTCCTCCAGTTAACAGACACTGTTAGGTCAGTCCTCCAGTTCAACAGAAACTGTTGGGTCCGTTCAATAGTTCACCAGCCACTATTAGGTCAGTACTCCAATCACCAGCCACTGTTAGGTCAGCGCTCCAGTTGAACAGAAACTGTTAAGTAAGCCCCATAATTTACCAGTAGAGATGGACTAGAACTCAAAATCAAACATGCAAATTAAAAAATTAGATATGTGGTCAGTTTTAGTGTACCATAAATACCAGTCTAAAATCCAATACAATAACAATATAAAAGATAAATGATAAAAGGACACTTACGTTTTCTAGAAGCGTTATTTCTTTAAAAGCACTTAAGTAGGTATAAAAAACGCCAGTAAAAACATTACATAAAACACCCAAGCCTTGTGGAGTAGAAACGGGGTCTCTGGGTCTTTGAAAATGCAACAAGACAAACCTCTGAGCCTTGTGGAGTAGGTGAAAACAGGGAATTCGATGTAATATATAGTCTGTCTATGAACTCAACGCGTTTCACCGCTTACCAGCAGCTTTTTCAAGAGTGATAGAAAATCTCAGAAGAAACCTCCAAGTCACAAATTCCTGAAGTGCAGAGGATCAAAAACCTCAAGCAGCAAAGAGTAGATGGAAGAGAGTAGATGGAAGGCAAGTACCCTATATGCATACATATTAATCGTTATGTTTAACCTTTATTATTAATTAATTTGGCTTGAAAAAGCCAAATTACTGTTCTTTCTATTTCTTCTTCTTTTTCTTCCGTTTTATTCTTCCGCTTTTTTGGACCGTATCTCCTCCCACAGTTTTTGAGCTAGAGACATGAAATTCGGTACATACATGCGGGGTATATAGGAGAAGTGTGATATCTTCTAGCTAAGGAATCTGCGGAAGCGTTACGGCGTTATCGGCGAATTTCCGGACATTTTTTCCCATAGACATAATGGTAACAATCCTCAAATGTGGATATTTCAAAACAGTTTTTTTCATGGTCATAAATACAAATGGTGATACCCCCAACACCCCACACAGACCCAGGTACACCCACCTAACTGACCTACCTTTCCATTCCCATGGAAGCCATATTTAAAGGGTAACTAAAGTCAAAAAAACGAATTTAGATTTACTCAATAAAAGATATTTTATGGTTATAAACACAAAAAAGGCATACCCCCTCAACCAGAACCAGGTACACACACCTACTAATCTACTTATATTACTGCTGGCAGCGATACTTAAGGGTAACTAAAGTAAAAAAAAAACTAATTAGATTTATCCTCATAAAATATAGTTTTATGGTTGTAAACACAAAAAAGACAACCCCCTCAACCAGACCCAGGAACACACACCTACTGATTTACTATCCATTACTGTGGCAGCCATACTTAAAGGGTAACTAAAGTCAAAAAAATTAATTTTGATTAATAATAAAAAGGTTGTTTTTTTAACCCCCATGTGGCACAGTTACATACACCTACTGACCTACCGCTCCATTACTGTTGCAGCCATACCTAAAGGTTAACTAAAGTCAAAAACACAAATTTTGACCAATCATCAAAAAAGTTAGTTTTTTTTAACCCCCAACCGGACACAGGTACATACACCTACTGATCTACGTATCCAATACTGTGGCAGCCATACCTAAAGGGTAACTAAAGTAAAAAAAACATATTTTGACCAATCATCTAAAAAGTTTTTTTTTTAACCCCCAACCCGACCCAGGTACACATACCTACTGATCTACTTATCCATTACTGTGGCAGCCATACTTAAAGGGTAACTAAAGTAAAAAAACATTTTTTGACCAATCATCAAAAAAGTTTGTTTTTTTAACCCCCACATGGCACGGGTACATAAACCTACTGACCTACCCCTCCATTACTGTTGCAGCCATACTTAAAGAGTAACTAAAGTCAAAAACATTTGACCAATCATCAAAAAAGTTTGTTTTTTTAACCCCCAACCCAACACAGGTACACACACCTACTGATCTACATATCCATTACTGTGGCAGCCATGCTTAAAGGGTAACTAAAGTAAAGAAAAATATTTTGATTAATAATGAAAATAGTTAGTTTTTTTTAACCCCCACGTGGCACAGGTACATATACCTACTGACCTACCTCTCCATTACTGTTGCAGCCATACTTAAAGGGTAACTAAAGTCAAAAAAAATAATTTTGACATCATCAGTAGTTTGTTTTTTACCCCCAACCTGATCCAGGTACACATCCTATGACCTACCCTTCCATTTTCATGGCAACCATATTTAAAGGGTAACTACAGTCAAAATACAAATTTGACCAATCATCAAAAAAGTTAGTTTTTTTTAACCCCCACATGGCACAGGTACAGACACCTACTGACCTACCCCTCCATTACTGTTGCAGCCATACCTAAAGGGTAACTAAAGTAAAAAAAAAAAAATTTGACCAATCATCAAAAAAGTTTGTTTTTTTAACCCCCACGTGGCACGGGTACATACACCTACTGACATACCCGTCCATTACTGTTGCAGCCATACTTAAAGGGTAACTAAAGTCAAAAACATTTGACCAATCATCAAAAAAGTTTGTTTTTTTAACCCCCAACCCGACACAGGTACACACACCTACTGATCTACTTATCAATTACTGTGGCAGCCATACTTAAAGGGTAACTTAAGTAAAAAAAACAATTTGACCAATCATCAAAAAAGTTTTTTTTTTAACCCCCACGTGGCACGGGTACATACACCTACTGACCTACCCGTCCATTACTGTTGCAGCCATACTTAAAGGGTAACTAAAGTCAAAAACATTTGACCAATCATCAAAAAAGTTTGTTTTTTTAACCCCCAACCGACACAGGTACAACACACTATGATCTACTTTCAATTACTGTGGCAGCCATACTTAAAGGGTAACTTAAGTAAAAAAAACAATTTGACCAATCATCAAAAAAGTTTTTTTTTTAACCCCCACGTGGCACGGGTACATACACCTACTAACCTACCCATCCATTACTGTTGCAGCCATACTTAAAGGGTAACTAAAGTCAAAAAACATTTGACCAATCATCAAAAAAGTTTGTTTTTTTAACCCCAACCCGACACAGGTACACACACTACTGATCTACTTATATCATTACTGTGGACAGCCATACTTAAAGGGTAACTAAAGTAAAAAAAACAATTTTAATCAATCATCAAAAAAGTTAGTTTTTTTAACCCCCACATGCCAAAGGTACATACACCTACTGACCTACCTCTCCATTACTGTTGCAGCCATACCTAAAGGGTAACTAAAGTCAAAAATGTTTTTTGACCAATTATCAAAAAAGTTTTTTTAACCCCCAACCTGACACAGGTACACACACCTACTGATCTACTGAGCTACTCCATTACTGTGGCAGACATACTTAAAGGGTAACTAAAGTAAAAAAAAAAACATTTTGATCAAAAATCATTATCATTGAAAATGACGCTAATTTTGCCCTAACCAATCAGATGTTAGCTTTCTGATTGATTGGATCAAAATTAGCACCACTTTGGGCTGGGTACACACAAAAGTTTTTTTTGTCCCAAACAAGCGTTCACTACAAACTCATCATTCCCATTATTGAGTTTTAAAATCTGCAGCAAACACACATATTCCCTTCCAAAATGCAGCCCTTCAAGCCAAATTCAAAGTTTATACTTAAACTTTCCCTTTCTAGTTATATATGATGTATATAACACATTTTCAATTATTTCCACTTTGTATAAACAACATAAATAATAGTCAGACAAACGTTTGCTTTTTGCTTTGTACTAATACAAGTTTTTATTTTTGGTAAAGCACTCCTGAGTGCTATTTAAGTTTTTTTTTTTTTTTTCATTCAAGTATTCTCAATTTTGCATCACCTTTATTGTGTTAAAACACTTCCTGTTAAGAATTAGTTTAAAACACTTGGTATAGTAGTGTTTCTTTTCTTTGTTTGCCATTTACTTTCCATCTCCCCCTCAAAAAATGAAAAAATGAAAAAGATCAAGGAAATCCCCTCACTCACTAGGTTTAAATTCCCCAAATCGGCTCCTAAAGGTACTTACCAGGCTTTGTTCCCTCATTCTCGGCCTCTTCTAAGACTTGGTCAATAAGACTCAGATGAAGCTGCTAGTCCGGCTCCTTCAGCTGCTTTCATGTGGAAGAGCAGCAGAAAGAGCCGAGGCAATGAAGGCTGGTAAGTACCTTTAGGAGCCGATATTGGGATTCTAAACTGTCTAGGGTGATTTCCTTCATCTTATTCATTTTTGTTTTTGGCTAAGACGCATGCTTAATCAAAAGGGAACAGGAGGGAGGAGGGGAAAGCTCCAATGTGCATGCCATAAACCTCTCAGAGGAGCAGGAAGAGGCAGATACGCATTACACAGAGAGAGGTTTCTTACTCTTCAATTTCCTGGACTTTCATCAGGCTCTTCAGGACAAAACTATGCAGCAAAAAAGAAGGGTAGGAAACTTTTAATTCTACACAGTGGGCTCAACAGTGGGGACATTTTTAGTTTGGGGTGGGGTGGTGAACATGCCCTTAAATGTTTTATTGCGATCATTCATCCGTCTGTACATACATGTGATCACGAACCACAACTTGCAACACAAGATTGTGTGGCCACAGGATGGTCTACCCGACTGAGTGCTCATACAATAAGCGATTGTCGCCCAAAACGTCTGTTCGGAAAACATTCATGCATTGCGTTTCGGTCCCGCAAGTGCATGTGTAATTGAAGGTTTAATACAGCAATTTTCAGAAAATCTTTTGTGTTTGCTTTGTACTAACACAACATATGAAATGTGCTGGAACATGTTATCACAACTTAACATCATATTATTTTTTTTAAATATAAAATTGCAGGTGAGGCTCCACCAACCAGCTCAACTCCTGCATCTCCTGGGTTACCTCATCAACTTCCCAGCTCACCCCCTCCACCTCAACCACCTGGATCTCCTCGACCACCAGCAAGACCCTTTGCCTCACCCCCATCAACGATGAGTGCAGGAGAACTTTGCCCAGATCCACAGGACTCTCTCCAACATCAGCCACTTGAGCAGGATATTAACTTTGTAAAAAGAAAGAGTTATTGTTATTATTTATTATAGTTTATGTATGGGTTTTTTTTTATTAACTTACTAAAAAATTTTCTACACAAAATGTGTCTTTATTAATTACTGTACACATAATAAAGTAAGCCTACCAATTAGCTTGTGGAAGCAGACTTTCCCCACATTGCATTAACAACTCTTTTTCAGCGTATACATCATGCAAGGAAAAGTTGATAATTTCTTTGCAGCATCACGGAGGCAGGATTGACCCTAACAGAATGACCCAACATCCCATAACCAACTCTACCTCAGAGTATTTATTGCACAAGGGAAAGTGGGCTATGTGGTACCATTTCATCTAAAATCAAATAACCCCAATATGTATGCACAATACTTAAAAGGCGACTTTATTCTAACATAAAAATCAGGAATGGCAATCCATAAAATGACATCAGCTATCTATTAACACACATATGTGGCTGGCCAGCCCATAAAAATGTATATAATATCAGTAATATAAATCACAGTTAAAAACACAAAAGTTGGAGTCCATACATCCACTAAGGAAATTTCCTTATTATATAATAACCAGATATAGTCAATTTAGTTCTCCTAAATTATACTGCTTATACTGTTAATGGCTCTGTGTTAAGTGAATCCCTGTTGGAAAGGGATCTTGGAGTTTTGGTGGATAACAAACTTAAAGGAAGCAAGCAGTGCCAGCATGGTATTGTCTAGTATAAAGAGAGGTATGGATTCAAGGGAGGAAAATGTTATTCTCCCTCTTTACAAAGCATTGGTAAGGCCTCATTTGGAATATGCAATGCAATTTTGGAATCCTGTGTACAAAAAGGACATCTTTGAAATGGAAAGGGTTCAGAGAAGGGCAACTAAATTAATAAGGGGATTGGGGGAGCTTGAATATGAAGAGAGACTGGAAAAGTTACAATTATGTACGCTGGAGAAAAGGCGCTTCTATAGTGTATACAGAGGAAAAAATATTATTCAAGACATTTGCTTTATCGCCATCCTCCGTAATTAACTTATCCCCATTAATTAATAGTGCCACATTCTCAGTCCTCATCTTCTTACTATTAATATACTTAAAAAAATGTTTAGGCTTAGTGATGCTTTCTTCAGCTATCCTAACTTCATTATTAATTTTAGCGATTTTGATTGCTTTCTTACACTCCTTGTTACAGTTTTTATAATCCCTAAAGGCCCTTTCCGTTCCCTCGGCCTTAAAGGTTTTAAATGCCTTTTTCTTCCTTACCATTTGCCTCTTTACATCAGAATTCAGCCACATGGGCACGGATTTATTTTTTTTACATTTATTTCCCAAGGGTATAAATTTAGATGTGAACTGGCTTAAAATCCCCTTGAACACAGTCCACTTCTGTTCAGTACCTTTTCCTGATAATACATTCTGAAGAGCAGCTTTTAACCTGGGAAAATTTGCTTTCCTGAAATTAAATGTCTTTGTTAACCCAGCGCACTTTTCCTTTCGATAACAAAGTCCAAATGCCACTATTTCATGGTCACTATTCCCTAAGCCTCCAGTTACCTTTATATCTATAATGCGCTCCACAATGTTAGATATTACCAGATCCAACAGAGCTCCTTTTCTAGTAGGAACCTCAACCACCTGTGAGAGAAAATTATCCTGCAGCAAATTCAGGAACTCATCGCCTTTTTCTGTGATGGCAGTTCCACCACACCAATCAATGTCAGGGTAATTGAAGTCCCCCATAATGAGCACACTCCCCAAACTTGCAGCCCTTGCCAACTGCATATGAAGTTGACTCACCTCCTCTCTGCTAGCATTTGGCGGCTTATAGCAGACACCAACAATGACATTACCCCCTTTCCTGTTGCCTAATTCCACCCATATTGCCTCCACTTTATCATCCATATCACCAGTTATCTCTTCTTTTAAATTTGGCTTCAATTCTTTTTTAACATAAACACATACTCCTCCCCCTTTCCTTTTTTTCCTGTCCTGCCTAAACAAGGCATATCCTTCTATATTTACAGCCCAGTCGTGAGAACTGTTCAACCACGTTTCTGCTATACCTATTACATCATACTTTTCATTCAATGCCATCATTTCCATTTCACCCATTTTGTCAGCCGGGCTTCTCGCATTTGCAAACATACATTTTAGATTATGATCCTGTAATTTATTCGTACACTTTAATACACATTCCTCCCTATCCCCTATGCTAGCCCCACCCCCCTTTCCGCCCACCACTGGCCTATCTACACCCTGCTTTCCTCCTGGACTATCTATCCCAGTGAGACTGCTAATACCCTCCCCCCCCAACCTAGTTTAAAATCTCCTCCAACCCTCTAGCCATCTTCTCCCCTAAAACAGCTGCACCACCATCAGTGAGGTGCAACCCATCCCTACTAAAGAGCCTGTAGCCGACAGCAAAGTCTGCCCAGTTCTCAATAAACCCAAACCCTTCTTCCTTACACCACTCTCTTAGCCACGCATTAATGCTCCTAAGCTCCCGCTGTCTCCCTGGCTTAGCACGTGGCTGCGGTAGTATTTCTGAAAACACTACCCTGGAGGTCCTTGCTTTTATCTTGGCCCCTAGTTCTCGGAAATCATGTTTAAGGACCTCACCTCCACCTCTAACTTTGTCTATGTGAACCAAGACCGCTGGGTCACACCCGGCCCCACCCAATAATCTGTCTACACGATCCACCACATGCCGAACCCTAGCACCAGGCAGGCAACACACAGTTCGGCATGTAGGGTCTTGGCGGCAGATTACCCTATCTACTTTCCTTATAATGGAGTCCCCTACCACTACCACCTGCCTTGCATTCCTGACCATTCGTTCCTCCTCCCTTGTATCAGAGATGGCAGTCCCCTGGGTGCTCAAGGGACTAGCCCCCCCATACACGCTAATTCCGAGGTGTCCTCCTCCACTTCATTACCTAAGGCGGCAAATCTGTTGGGATGGACAATCTGGGAAGAAGCCCCCCTACTCTTCCGTCTCCCACTTCCCCTAGAAACCCTAACAAAACAACCTCCTTCCTCATCCTTTCTTGTCCCTCTTCCACCCACCTCTATACTGGCCCCAGCCAGTGCCTGCTGACCCCCCAGTTCTGCCAATCCCCGCAATGCTGCAAGCTGCCCCCTTAGACTGGTCAGTTTAAAAAAAAAGCTGGATGAGTTTCTGCAAACAAGGAATGTTGCAAGTTAATGGTATTGATACATAAAGTAGAGTTGGAAGGGTTTAAAAAAAGTTAATAGGTTGGACTTGATGGACGTATGTCTTTATTCAACCTGAATTACTATGTTACTATGTTAATGGTAGCAAACTGGCAATTTCATTATATACTAGTAGCAAATGGGAATTTCTTCACATACTGGTAGTAAATAGGAATTTCCTCACATACTGGTAGCAAACTGGCAATTTCATTATATACTGGTAGCAAACTGGAAATGTAATCACTAGGGATGGCCGGTTCGCGGATCCGAACCCGGATCCGCCGCGGATTTATCCCGTTCGCGAACGGCGGATTTTTCCGGATTTTCCGCCTTCCGAACTTCCGATTCACGGATTTTTCGTATTTTCGAAAATTTTCGAAATTACGAGTTTTCACATATTTTCGGGAATTTTCGAAAATACGGGAAAACACGTATTTTCGAAAATTTTCGAAAATACAAGGATTTCTCTTAATTCCATACATACGTATTTTCGAAAATTTTCGAAATTACGAGGATTACTTGTATTTTCGAAAATACATATTTTCGAAAATACATGAAAACTCGTAATTTTGGAAATTCACGAAAATACGTAAAAACTCGTAATTTCGAAAATTTTCGGAAATACGAAAAATCTCGTTTATTTCAAGGGTATTTTTAATTTTATCGGGTCCGCTCGCGGATTTTCGAATTTTAAAATTTTTCCGAAAATTCACGGATCCTCGAGCGGACCGGATTTTGCGAAGTTCGGACATCTATAGTAATCACATACTGGCAATACATGGGAATTTCATCACCTACAGGTAGCACACTAGCAATTTCGTTATAAACTGGTAGCAAAGTGGCAATTTCATTATATACTGGTAGCAAACTGGAAATGTAATCACATACTGGCAATATATGAAAATTTCATTACCTACTGGTAGCAAACTAGCAATTTCATTATATTCTGGTAGCAAACTGGCAATTTAATTAACTACTGGTAGCAAACTGGCAATGTCATTATACCGTATATTGGTAGCAAACTGGCAATTTCATTATATACTGGTAGCAAATGGGAATTTTATTAGATACCGGTAGCAAACTGGCAATTTCATAACCTACTGGCAGCAAACTGGCAATTTCATTATATAATGGTAGCAAACTGGCAATTTCATCACCTGCTGGTAGCAAACTGGCAATTTTATTGTATACTGGCAGCAAATGGGAATTTTCTCATATTATGGTAGCAAACTGGCAATTTCATTATATACTGGTAGCAAACTGGCAATTTCATCACATACAGGCAATAAATGGGAATTTCATCAAATACTGGTAGCAAACAGGCAATTTCAGCACCTACTGGTAGCAAATTGGCAATTTCATTATCTACTGGTAGCAAACTGGCAATATCATTATCTACTGGTAGCAAACTGGCAATTTCATCACATACTGTCTGCAAATGTGAATTTCATCAGATACTGATAGCAGACTGAAAATGTCATCACATGTTAGGGTAGGCTATTACCAACCCCATGTGCAGTGCAATCCACTCACTATAAGAGGGTAGGCAGTGTGGCAGAATTTGGTAATGTGCACTCTCTGCCCTAGTGAGTGCATTACCAACTACTGCCACACTGCCTATCTTCTTATAGTGAGTGGGTTGCACTGCACATGCGGTAGGTAATAGCCTAATAGCGCTATTAGGCTTTTACCATACACTGTCAGACAGGCACTTGGCAATATGTGGAATTGTGTAACTACCTACATGCATTTTGGACTTAAGAATCCTTGTGCTGCTTATACTATAAATGGCTGTGTGTTAAGTGAATCCCTGTTGGGAAAGGATCTTGGAGTTTTGGTGGATATCAAACATAAAGATAGCAAGCAGTGCCAGGCAGCAACATCTAGAGCCAGCATGGTATTATATTGTATAAAGAGAGGTATGGATTCAAGGGAGAAGAATGTTATTTTCCCCCTTGACAAAGCATTGGTACGGTCTCATTTGGAATATACAGTGCAATTTTTGAATCCTGTGTACAAAAAGGGCATCTTTGAAATGGAAAGGGTTCAGAGAAGGGCAACTAAATTAATAAGGGGACTGGGAGAGCTTAAATATAAAGAGAGATTGGATAAGTTACAACTAGAGAAAACGCTAGAGAAAAGGTGTGGGGATATGATTACTGTGTATAAATACATTAATGGGCCATACAATAAACTATCTGGGGCATTGTTCACCAACAGAACATATCAGAGGACACATGGACATCCATTAAGACTTTAAGAAAAGAACTTTAGGCTTCAAGTTCGGAAAGGGGTTTTCACTGTGAGAACGGTAAAGCTATGGACTGTCTTCCAGTGGACGTTTTGATGGCGGGTTCATTGGACAGTTTAAAAAAAAAAGCTGGATGGGTTTCTGCAAACAATGAATGTTGCAGTTACAGGTATTGAAATATAAAGTAGAGTTGATCGAGGGATATTTCCGATTGCCACTTAGAGTCAGGAAGGATTTTTTTCCCCCTTCATAAATTTGGTGGTTATTTTTAGCCTTCCTCTGGACCTTTAGGCAGGTAATGAGGGAATTGCTAGATGGGTAAGACTGGATGGATGAATGTCTTTATTCAACCTCAAATACTAAACCACTATCAGTCCTGTTTGCAGGCTTTTCCAAATGCACAGCCCAACAGGATCAGTTCAGTCTAACACAACTGATCCTGTCAGCTGTACTGTTGAAGAGTAGTGATGGACTAGAACTCGAATTCGAACATGAGTTTGAGCCGAACTATTCGAATTCGAATGAATTCGGACTTCTCGAACTATCCCGGACCTTCGATATTTTTGAACTTTGGATAAATATCGAATGTTTGACCGTTCGAATATGCGAGTAAAATGCCTAATATACCTATACGCGAGCATCGAATCCGCAAGTAAAGTGTCCATTAAAACCTATATGCGAGCATCGAATCCGCGAGTAAAATGTCTATGGTATCTAGGCACGAACATTGAATCCGCAAGTAAAGTGTCCATTACAGCCTATACGCAATCTGGGCGTAAAATGTACATGATACCTAGGCACGAACATCGATTGTTTGAACGCGAGAGCTCAAAAATAGTGCCAGTGAGAGTAAAATTGATTTTTCGAATGTCCTGGATATTCGAACATGTTCCCCAGACCATTTCCCAGGTTCCACAGCCATTTACATTAAGTTAACATTAATATTTTATTTGTATTTCATTAGAACTTTTCGAACTATTTGACTCCCATTGACTTTAATGGGTCCAGAACTTTCCATATAGTTCGAAAGTTCGAAAACAAGTAGTAAAATGAGGCTTCATGATGACATTATCGCGACACCATGTGTGATGGCCTTGTGAGGTCATCACGCTGCCGTGGAGTAATACCTTGAAAAATCTGAAAACTGAGATTCAGGGCACTTAAAGGAGGTAGCTTCTGTTAAAACATTCGGGGCACTTTGTCAAAGATCTGGGGGACGTGCTCCGAATATTTTGGCATAGCAATGCCACTGGGAGACCTGTGCATTCATGGGGACACTAAGGACTATCCTACAGCTAAATTTATATTGGAAACTGCATGTGGGACTGTTGACCCTATATGAGTAAATGACAATCAAAAGGCTAGCACCTCCCATCTTTATATAACAGTGCCGATGGCTCACCTATTATTAAGGTGGTGCTAAGAGAAGAATAGATATATATAAAGACTAAATTTTAAGGGCCGATGGCACAGGAGTCACCTCCCTTAAAGCGAAGCGAAGACACTAATACAATGTGCAAATTACGCACTAAAAAATGACATTAGCAGGAATACCAAAATCCAAGATGTATTTATATATACCACAACATACACATATCACAGAAAACCGTTACCCCATTAATAAATCTACAAACACCTATACCAACGGTAGCAAGAGAGGTTAAGCAGGTTCAAGAGTCTGTCCATAACTGATGAGATACAAATGTCTATGTAGCCAGCAACACGGTCTCCAATTTCACAGTCAGGCATAAGATCCTTCTCATTACGCTGCAACAGAGTCTCCTTGAAAGACCCTAAAATGTAGTATAGTATAGTATTTGAGGTTGAATAAAGACATATGTCCATCCAGTCCAACCCATCTAGCAATATCCTCATTTCCTGCCTAACTGTTGATCCAAAGGAAGGCAAAAAAAACCCAACAAATTTATTAGGGGGAAAAAATTCCTTCCTGACTCCAAGTGGCAATCGGAAATTTCCCTGGATGAACTCTACTTTATGTATCAATACCAGTAACTTGCAACATTCCTTGTTTGCAGAAACTCATCCACCTTTTTTTTTAAACTGACCAATGAACCTGCCATAACAATGTCCACTGGAAGACAGTTCCATAGCTTTACCATTCTCACAGTGAAAACCCCTTTCCGAGCTTGAAGCCTAAACCTTTTTTCTTCAAGTCTTAAGGGATGTCCTCGTGTCCTTTGACATGTTCTATTGGTGAACAATGCCCCAGATAGTTTATTGTATGGCCCGTCAATGTATTTATACACAGTAATCATATCCCCACGCAAGCGCCTTTTCTCCAGCGTACATAATTGTAACTTTTCCAGTCTCTCTTCACATTCAAGCTCCCCCAATCTTCTTATTAATTTAGTTGCCCTTCTCTGAACCCTTTCCATTTCAAAGATGTCCTTTTGGTACACAGGATTCCAAAATTGCACTGCATATTCTAAATGAGGCCTCACCAATGCTTTTAAAGAGGGAGAATTACATTTTCCTCCCTTGAATCCATACATCTCTTTATACAAGACAATACCATGCTGGCTCTGGCTGTTGCCGCCTGGCACTGCTTGCTACCTTTATGTTTGTTATCCACCAAAACTCCAAGATCCCTTTCCAACAGGGATTCACTTAACACAGAGCCATTTATAGTATAAGCAGCACAAGGATTTTTAAAGGGTATGTCCACCCTTAAATCTCATTTTTAATATAGCCTTCCCCCTGGTCCCCCAGCCTCAACCGCATAATTTTTATTTTAAGAAAGCTCCCCAAACTCTTACTTACCTCCCCTCTTTCCTCCACCGTGCTCCCGGCCCTCTGCTTGCGAGAAAATGCAGCCAATCATGGATGCGGCTGCCGGCAGCTCACTTCAGCGGAGGAAAGAGGAGAGGTAAGTAAGAGTTTGGGGAGCTTTCTTAAAATAAAAATTATGCGGTTGGGGCTGGGGGACCAGGGGGAAGGCTATATTAAAGGGGTTAAATGCTAGGGGGAGGGAATCCGGAGAGGGAGGGAGAGGGAGGGGGAGAAGGGCTGCAGTACGCATGCCAAACTTCTCCCGGAGGCCAGGTAGGAGGCAGAGTCTTATATGGAATCTGCTATCCTCCTGGTGGGCAGTTTTTGGGACTTTGGGGGGGGGACTACAGCAGAACCCTATGGAGCTGGGATGTTAGGTAAGGATTAAACTACACTACATGGTGGGGCCAGTAGTTGGGGGGATTATAGTTTTGGGGGTGGTCATGCCCTTTAAGTCCAAAATTCATCACCTTACATTTATCAACTTTGAATCTCATCTGCCACTTAGCAGCCCAATGTGACAATCTATCTAGATCCCCCTGCAACGATTGCACATCCTCTGAAGTTTTTAATGGTCGACAAAGTTTTGTGTCGTCAACAAACACAGAAACCTTGCTGACAATACCCACTTCCAAATCATTAATAAATAGATTAAATAGAAGCGGCCCCAACACAGAACCCTGTGGCACCCCACTTAGCACTTTAGTCCATAATGATGAAGCCCCATTTACAACTACTCTCTGCATACTATTCATTAACCAATTTTCTATCCATGTACAAATGTGCCTCCCCAGACCAACAGACCTCAGCTTATACATTAGTCGCCTATGGGGGACTGTATCAAAAGCCTTTGCAAAATCCAAGTAAACTGCTATGCCAGAGTCTAAATTTCTACTTACTTCCTCATAAAAGCCAAGCAAGTTAGTTTGACAAGATCTATTCCTCCTAAATCCATGCTATTTACTACTTATAATGTTAGTCCTTGAAACATACTCTAGAACATGTTCCCTTATTAAACTTTCCAGGATCTTCCCCACTACTGAAGTTAAACTTACAGGCCTGGGGGGGCATGTCCAAGATGGCGGAGTAGACGGACATGTCTGAAAGAGCTCCGCTTCAACTATCCTGTCTAACTCACAAAAGGGCCAATACAAACCCTAAGAAACTGTGATATGCCTAGAAACAAGGACAAAGACAAACAAAAGTCGCAAATGGCCGAAAGACTGAGCTGCTATATGCATCGAGACCGGGATACAACAACCCCACCGGGACCTGCGGCCTCCTCATTAACTTCCCACGCACAAAGCACGGATGCAGCACTGAATCCTGAGCTGCCCGAAAACCCCTCCGCAAATGCAGAACCTACACTTACCCAGGTACTCCAGGCAATCTCGGACAATCCCTCACAACACTGCTAGAGGAAGTTAAAATAGATGTGGGTCTGCTCAGGTACAGAAGATTGTATAACACAAATTGAAGATGACCTGCCGACAGTTACACAAGGAGAGGCGGAACTACAACACCTCATACAGGTTCATAAAGAACGCCTGGAAGACCTTGAAAACAGGTCCAGAAGGCAAAATATAAGATTTATTGGTTTCCCAGAGGCCATAGAGGGGAATCGGCCGGAAGAGTTCATCGAAGCATAGCTGACTGGGCAATTTGGGCGGGAGAACTTCAGCACGGCCTTCACAATTGAAAGGGCACACAGAATCCCAGGTAAAAGACCAGCCCCTGGCTCCCGACCCAGACCCCTCATAGCCCGCCTCCTCAATTACAGGGATAGAGACGCTATCCTTCATTTGGCAAGGACCAAGCACCCACTGATATATGAGAACACTACTGTGATGGTCTTCCCGGACTTTTCCCCCGATGTACAGAAACGGAGAACCACATTCCTAGCAGTAAAGTAGAAACTTAAGATGGCCGGCCTGACCTATGCCATGATGTACCCTGCAAAGTTACGTGTAATATACCAACAACGCACACTATTCTTTAATACAGCCACCGAGGCATCCGACTGGCTAGATCAACACCGTGGAGACCTGGGACCCGAAACGGTGAGAAACCCTGAAATACCCGACCAAAACTAAATGGCTCAATTTTGAAACTTCCATATAAACCTGAAGCTACCCGTAACCCCACAAAAGTGACATTGGATTACAAACTCAACTTTGGAATACAACCACAATACCAAGGCCTAACAATTAACCACGGTACACCTATTAAAACCAGGAGGACGATGTCCAGTGGTGAGTAACAGACATATATACCCCAATGGAAACATTACCCACCCCCTGCCACTTACCCCCTTGATGCCCACCTAACTCTGTGTTGGCGCAAGACATGCACAAGACCCTTAATATATGTGACTTACAATTGAGAAACCAGACCTCAGGACCATCAAACAAACACTTTAAACCAGGAGAAGCCGGACTAATTGGCATCAAACCACCGATAACCAACCCCCCTCTCCCCCCCCCCTTTTTTTTTTCTCTCCTGCTATATATGTCAATAATGAAAATTATATGTTATACCATGTATATGCTATGTATGAAAATATATGTGACTATATGACCAACATACTAACTGCCTCCCCCCCTTCTGACCCACCCACCACCATAACAGGACATATGATGATAAATGTAAAATAGTTGCACTAAGCTGAAAGCTGCACTACGTTACAGATCTGATTATCCTGTTTGACCACTATAATAATCTGTGAACGCCTGAGAACAAAACTCAAAAGTGGGGTGAAATGTAATCCATAGATCACTTACTATCACCCACCCCCCACCTGAACGGGTTAGCTAAAAAAGACAGAACGCCTGATGAACTTAAGAAAGGAAATAGAGATGAGACCCTAACTGCCCCCTACACAACATGGGCCACACCCATATATTGACTCAAGACGCACAAGGGCAGCGGAAATACTCACCTCCCAGACCCCATATATAACTGCCCTCAATATTAACAAGCGGACAACATCACCCAGACACCCCCACATATATAGGGTATAAAGTTACCCCCAGTAACCCCTATACAGAAAGGAACAAGTTCAAATGTTTGTATATACTTTATTACCAGTTTTAAAGGTTTATTCAGCACAGTTTGCTGAAAGTTTATCAAGGGAAGCAATTATTTTATATACTGAATGCCTAAATGTTGTGTATTATGATATATCACATCCTGCTAACCTCTCTGACCAATACTATTCTCCCCCCTCCTGGCCCGACCCTCCTGGACACCTAAAAAATAGTAAATACCAGACCCTACAATGACAGAATACCTTACATTATTTACCTGGAATGTGAGAGGATCCAGGGAACCAATAAAGAGACTTCAAATACAAGACACAATTAACCGATATAAACCAGATATAGTATGCCTCCAAGAAACACATATAATGCTCTCAGAGACGGACTGGTTGAACAAACACTTGGTCGTGTGGGCAGCCCACAGTTGCCATTCAACTTACTCCAGAGGGGTTTCGTTGTTCCTGCGACGCACACTGAGATACAATATCCTAAAAGTGTGCACGGATCCACAAGGACGATAAGTCTTGGTCGCACTGGAGATCGATCTAACCCTATATGTAATAATGTGGATATACAACCCACCACCAGCATCAACATCTCTCCTTCAACATATAACCCCATTCCTTGCAGACTACCCAACAGCCCAAGTCATTTGCATGGGAGATTTCAACATGGTACAAAACAAACAATGGGATCGCTACCCAATTAGATTACCACTACCGAGTAACGGCACACAGCTATACCAATTCTCATCTACATGGCACTGGATTGACAGCTGGAGACATCGAAACTCACTAGCCCAGGGCTTCACCTGCCATTCAGCCACACACAATACAAGACTAGACTATATATTTCTTTCCCCATCACTAGCAATCAACATTCGTGCAGTAACCCACCTACCTAGAGGGCCATCAGATCACGCACCAGTCATGGCAACACTCAACAAGCAAAACACAAACCAATCAACTAAATTTTGGAAATTAAACCCGTTCTGGATCTCCCTGTTCCCTACCCCAGACAAAATACACACACAACTCAAAGAATATCTCGAAATAGATCAAAGTGAAACTACATACACTATGCAATGGGACGCGCTGAAAGCATATCTGCGAGACTGTCTCTTATCAACCATAAATAACATTAAAAAACAAACCAAAGCTACAGAACTCGCAGCTGAGCGCAAAGTACAAGCCACCAAACATGATTTCAAAGATGACCCTACCCCGGAGAACCGGATAGAGTGGCACAAAGCAGATAGAGAATACTCCATTATAACTCACGAGAAAGCACAAAAGAAAGCCTTCTTACTTAAACAGACCTTCTTTGAGCAGGGCAACTAATCAGCCAAACTCCTAGCGTACATGACCAATAAAAAACGCACAGACAATATGATCCTAAAAATCAAAGACCCATTACGAGGCCAAATAACAACAACCAAAGAAATCCTAGAAAGTTTCCAAAGATACTACCAAAATCTATACCAAACCCGCAACACCTACACAACGGAAGAAATCAGAAACTACTTAGCAGACGTTACTCTCCCACAACTCACAACAATACAACAAAATTCCTTGGACAGGAATATATCCACCGAAGAAATAACACAAGCTTGAAAAGACCTTAACCCCGGCAAGGGGTTCTTCAAAGAACCTCTACACAAAATGTACCAGAAATCCCTCGAAAACCACCACTTACCCCCCACACTATATGAAGCAAAAATTATCTTATTACTTAAACCAGACAAGGACCCGGAAGATCACAGCTCATATCGTCCCATTTCCCTCCTGAACACGGACTATAAAATACTTGCAAAAATTCTAGCAAATAGACTACAAACCGAAATCCACTCACTCATTGCCCCGGACCAAACAGGATTTATGCCTGGCAAATCCACTACCATAAACATTCGCCGAACTCTGATACAGACACAAGTAGACCACGACAACAAAGGCCATAGAGTCATACTCTCACTCGACGCCCAAAAAGCATTTGATTCTCTGGAATGGTCGTTTGTATGGGAGGCCCTACGTAGATATGGATTTGGAAACCACTTCATCAAACTGGTACAGTTACTATACAAGAAACCCACAGCTAGAATATCGCTAAATGGGACAACATCTGAACCATTCCCTCTGGGTAGAGAAACAAGACAGGGATGCCCTCTATCGCCCTACCTGTTTGCACTGGCAATCGAAGTGCTAGCCACAAAAATTAGATCCCACCCCGATATAAGGGGCCTCCAACTCGGCCCATACAATGAACTGATAGGACTTTACGCCGATGATATAATCCTATTTTTTGATGCCACCAATACAACACTGCAAGCTCTACACACTACTATTACAGAATATGGACCGATGTCAGGCCTACATATAAACTGGTCTTCACTATATACCCTAGATGTAAACCCAAATGAAACTGCACAGCTGCCTTTCCCAATATCAACAGTACAGTCATTCAAATACCTGGGTATTCAAATCACCAAAGACCCACAACTATTCTATGACCTCAATCTCTGCCCACTCTTACAATGGGTTAAAACCAAAACCCAAACCTGGAAACATCTACCACTAAATCTTATAGGGAAAATAAACCTAATCAAAATATTCTTACTACCCAAACTCTTATACACTCTGCAACATACGCTGAGCTATGTCCCTAATAAATACTTCCAAACTCTAAACAGTCTAATAATCAACTTTTTATGGAGCAATGGAAGACCTAGAGTACGACTAAAACAACTACAAGCACCCAAAGAACAGGGAGGACTGGCATTACCAGATTTTAAAGTATATTACTTGGCCAGCCAGGTGAAACTCCTAAGATGTTGGGTCAACAATATGGACCACCCAACCTCCTCAGATAATATGCTAACTCTATACCTGAAAGGACCATATTTAGCCTATGTAGCCAATCCGGATGCCCATGTGCTTGGCCCTAACACTAAAATACATCAACAAGCGACTAAAGTGTGGAAAGAAACTAACTCCATTCTAAAACCACAAGATATACCGAACCACACACCACTATGGCACAACTATGCTTTCCCACAATTGTCTGCGTTCGCTAATGCTAAAGACTGGATAAATAAAGGAATAACAACATTTGGTCAACTGATACAAAGCCAACAGGTACTCCCATACGAAACTCTATCCACAACATATGAACTACCTCCATCATACAGATTCAGGTATCTGCAGCTGAGACACTGTATACAAGCCGAATTTGCTGGTCAAATCCCGCAATCCTCCACACACCCAATAATGTCAATCCTCCAGCGCACAGAAGCAAAAGGAACGACATCACTTATCTATAAGCTTATAGCTCAAACCAAAGCACAACCAGAAACAGAAAAAATGAACAACAAATGGCAAAAATGCATACCAAACATTACCACATCACAACTGCTTGAAATAACAGGGTCCCCCATGATAGCCTCACCCTCAGCAAACAACAGGCTTATTCAATACTATATTATGCAACAAGCCTATCTGTCACCAATGCGAATAGCCCGTATGCGAGGAAACAATGAGGCCCTATGCCCCAAATGCAGGGCCCCAGATGCAGACTTCTGGCACCTTATGTATAGTATAGTATAGTATTTGAGGTTGAATAAAGACATACGTCCATCCAGTCCAACCCATCTAGCAATATCCTCATTTCCTGCCTAACTGTTGATCCAGAGGAAGGCACAAAAAAAAAAAAACACCAAATTTATGAAGGGGGAAAAAATTCCTTCCTGACTCCAAGTGGCAATCGGAAATTTCCCTGGATCAACTCTACTTTATGTATCAATACCAGTAACTTGCAACATTCCTTGTTTGCAGAAACTCATCCAGCTTTTTTTTGAAACTGACCAATGAACCTGCCATTACAACGTCCACTGGAAGACAGTTCCATAGCCTTACCGTTCTCACAGTGAAAAACCCTTTCCGAGCTTGAAGCCTAAACCTTTTTTCTTCAAGTCTTAAGGGATGTCCTCGTGTCCTTTGACATGTTCTCTTGGTGAACAATGCCCCATATAGTTTATTGTATGGCCCGTTAATGTATTTATACACAGTAATCATATCCCCACGCAAGCGCCTTTTCACCAGCGTACATAATTGTAACTTTTCCAGTCTCTCTTCATATTCAAGCTCCCCCAATCCCCTTATTAATTTAGTTGCCCTTCTCTGAACCCTTTCCATTTCAAAGATGTCCTTTTTGTACACAGGATTCCAAAAATTGCACTGCATATTCCATATGAGGCCTTACCAATGCTTTGTAAAGAGGGAGAATTACATTTTCCTCCCTTGAATCCATACCTCGCTTTATACAAGACAATACCATGCTGGCTCTGGCTGTTGCCTCCTGGCACTGCTTGCTACCTTTAAGTTTGTTATCCACCAAAACTCCAAGATCCCTTTCCAACAGGGATTCACTTAACACAGAGCCATTTATAGTATAAGTAGCACAAGTATTTTTAAGCCCAAAATGCATCACCTTACATTTATCAACATTGAATTTCATCTGCCACTTAGCAGCCCAATGTGATAATCTATCTAGATCCCCTTGCAACGATTGCACATCCTCTGAAGTTTTTAATGGTCGACAAAGTTTTGTGTCGTCAGCAAACACAGAAACCTTGCTGACAATACCCACTTCCAAATCATTAATAAATAGATTAAATAGAAGCGGCCCCAACACAGAACCCTGTGGCACCCCACTTAGCACTTTAGTCCATAATGATGAAGCCCCATTAACAACTACTCTCTGCATCCTATTCAACTACATTTCAAGTCCAGTTGATCTAATTGAATACAACAGATATACCATGACCTGGATGAATGAGAACCTTCACATGCCCTACTGTATGCGCTACGTATATGCACCTGTATGTTCTATTAACTCTTTCATTTAGAATTAAAGAATGAATAGAGGTAAAGCAAAAATACACCTAAAATGCTACTTCCTCACCTCTAGGGGTACAGCTGGTAGATTAAGTACATCTAGGTGCCATCAGGGGCGTACCTACCATGAATCAAAGTAAAAACTCATTGAGCGTCCCTCCTATACACAGGCAGCTGTTTAAAAAAAATGTTATTATAAAAAGTATTACCAGTTTGGCCTGCACAGTTCTCAACAACTTACACTAAAGGTGGCCATACACTATTACGATCATAATTACGATCTTAAACCGACTGATACAGATGTACAATGTTAATTGTACCAAGATGTACAATAAATATTGTTCGACATTCAATTTGTTTTGTGATTAATGTCGAATGTCGTCCATTGTGAGGTTACATTACATTCACATTTAATCGGAACTTTAGAAAACACTACAATCATTTTACCAATCGACTTAAAAACCGACTTTCCCGATCGTAATTACGATCGATTTTACGATCTAATGTCGTGTGATAAGAATGGGAAAATGTACAATTTTTCGGCCAATCGATGGAAATGTCGGATTGTATGTTGGATTGTACATAAAATCGGCCTAATGTATGGTCACCTTTACATTGCCACCACAACTATGTAGACACAGGGTGACTTCTCCCTGAATAGACAAGTTATACACATGATACACATGGGTCAAATTGCCCCTCTGCCTACAGGGCCACTCCTCGCCAGCTACCTGCTGTACCCCCCACGGTGAGGATCTAGCATTTTTTAATTTGGCTATGGCTTAAAGGACAACTCCACCCTCATAAGAACATCTTTTAGAAAGAATGGCCTCTTCAAAATATGTTGATACATCATAGTTTATCCTATGAATTCATTACTGTATGCCTGCTATGCTTCTGGATGCCTCATGGAAACTGAGCAATTAAGAAACCTGTACTGAGCCTGTACTGAGCCTGGGCATGCTCAGATGTGGCAGACAGGGGATTAACAGTCAGTCATTGGCTGTGATGTCAATTGTCAAATCCATAACTGACAGTTGTTAACTGGAAGAACCAGGAAGCAGAAACAGGGGAAACAGGACATTGTGCAGGATTTCAGGTTAGACTTATATATTTCACATTTCAAACTATTACCGTTTAGGGTTTTGGGGGGTGATTTACCTGTATGTAAGTTTTCATTTTGGGGCTGGACTTGCCCTTTAAGAGAGTGGGTTGGTTTTAGCTTTACTTCCCTTTTAACATTCTTATCTTTTCCTTTCATTTTTAAGCCATTCATTGACAATAATATTGACAATATATCAAGCAATTATAAGCACCTCTAGGATGGACAAATCAATATCTATAATTTACTAATTTATCTATACGTTTTATCTACTCCTACCTCGTTATTACAATATCTGCAAGCTGTGGCTAAAGATGGCCATGCTGACAAGCTCCATGCATCCCATAGGTCACCTTGTCTCCTTCAGTGTTAAAAACTGGTTGTTGGTGCCCATCATGAAATATAAGATCTAGTTCCATCATTAAACGTTAAGTGGCCCACTCAACATTTCATCTCTCCTTATTCACATATCTGTCTGAATTCTTAAAAGACAATTATACTCACCTCAGCCCTGCGCCTCTTCTTCTCCAGTTGTACCCAGGATGAAGACCCAATGCGCAAGGTCCTCACGTCTAGGTTTACCTTGTATAATCAGAACAAAAGGTTTATAGTCTCCTTTGTGTGGCTGCCTTGCTCCACTTCCCCCTTTATGATTATACGGGGTAAACCCAGGGTTGAGGACCTTGTGCCTTAGGTCATCACCCTGGGTACTTTTATTGGGAGGAGGTAGGTAAAAAGGGTATTGTTGTCCTTTAAGTCTTCTTATGTTTATTACCTTTCCATTTCTTACTTTAAATTACCCCTTGATCTAAATGATTAGAATTTTATCTTATTTGATTGGTGAATGGTCTGTGGTCCCACTTTTCTCAAGCCTTCCTCCTTCTGTTATATATAAGTACCCATGTTATATGTGACAGGAGTGTCGTGCGAACTGATGGGGGGGGGGGGGCAGAGAGCTTTCAAAATGAATGTTTCTGCCGGGGGAATATCAAAGTTGATACTACATCCTGATAGATTTGATAATTGAACATCAAATTGACCTGTGTGTGGTCAACCATACAGAATGCAAATATCATCTTCCTAAGATATGGTCGTGCCACAAGGAGGATGGCAAAATCTTTATATCCCCTGCACACCTTCCCTTTAAGGTAGGTTCTCTCGCCGGGTGCTGCTGGGTCACCACTGCCACTGGTCTCTATTCCAGAGATTAATATGAAGTCCACTGCGCACATCGGTCAAATGTCACGTGTTTAATAAACAACACATGTGCGCAGTGGACATCATATTTATCTCCACAAGAAGAATAGCACAACTCTCTCTTTTAAACTTTCCGCCTGATTTTTTCATCAGTTTTTGTGTGAGTTTTGTGTTAGTTCTGTTAGTTAGGCCACACTGGTGCTTGTTTTGCTATCCGTTAGCGTGTGAGCGTCTCAGTGCTACGATCCATTTTTGGAGCGCATGCTATCTCCATTTTTCTGCACAGCCTTCGGCTGCCGCCACGCTATCATCACACGAAAACACATGTGAAAAGCACAATGGCAAAGCAGCATGTTACACATGTGGTACCGTGAATTTGTGCTGCGATTTTCCTGTTCTGTTATTCTGTTATTGGAACGCATGCAATCCACTCCAATAGTGGAACAAATTGGACACTCTGGGCCTGTCACATTAGAATGCATTGGCGTGCTATTCGGAATGGAAAAAGGGATGCAAAATGGCTGCTCACTAATGTCAATAACTGTAGTTTACAGTGTTGCAGAAACTAACTCCCTTAACCAGAGATGTCAACTTGACCTTTGTCAGGACTTGGGTTAATGAAAACTATATGAAACTGCCTGATGAGAAAATAGTATAGTATATAAAATAGTATAGTAAAATACAGAAATCAGTGGATGTCTCCAGTGTTCTATTACACCTTCGCCCACCAAATACACTCGGATGTATGTTTACAAGGGCAGAGTTGGTTATATCTATTTGACAGACTCACTCTATGCGTCACACAACGAGAGTGATTATAATTGGACAATAGGTTTTCTCCTTGGATTTGCATGCTGGTAGGAAGGAGATGTCAAACTTGTGGCCCTCCAGATGTTTGAAAACTACAACTCCCAGAATGCAAACCAGGGAATGCTGGGAGTTGTAGTTTTCAAAACATCTGAAGGGATTGCATGTTTGACATCCCTGTAGGATCTATGGATTTCCCATGATCCAAAGCAAAATGTAGCCAGTCCTTTATATCTAAAGTGAATGATACGGTAAAATGTATAAGCATATCAAGATATGAGGTCATTATATATTATTTACAAATACAGTGTAAAATAATAGATGTAGAGGGATATGGCTGTTAAATAATGACAATAGAGCAATAATAATGATATAACCTACCCCTGTAGTGGATTTCTATGGGATGAATGGTAAGATTAGTCTTATAATCTTACAGTTCCAGAAGGAGAAGGTGACCAGAAGTCACAAAGGGGTAGGTTATAATATAATAATGCACCCTGTAAATTATAGGGATATTAGAGGCCACCTTGGAGTTCCATGCCCTATATAAAAGGTACTTGGCCTGCGCCTTGTGGTTTTATGACTTCTAATATCCTTATAATATACAGTTGGGGGTGCATTATCCACTTTATAATAATGATATAATACATAATAATAACATAGTGGACTATGTGAAGACATCTCATTAATATTACTCATTAACATGTCATGAATAATTAATAGCTTGTATAATAATATATGTTAAGGAGCAGTATTAATGAAATGAATTAATTAATGAGCTGTGCAGATTTAATCTTTCCTTTCACATCGTAATCATATGCAGAAGGACCTTTCTATGCGGTTCCAGGCAGCCATTATGTGAGAGGGTCCACGTCCCACCTTAAGCCCCCCCACTGCCAGGTATCCAGTCAAAAGGTTGACACGAAATAGTAGGCGAGGCGTGGAAGGAAGGAACACGCCCACAAGACAGGGAATATCCCGCCCTCCCTTCTCCCAGCGGTGAGATCAGTCCTTATCCCCGTGGGCGTGGCTTGGCCGGTCACGTGCCTTAGGAAAAGTTTTCTGCGGGTCCCAGTGTGGGGATGTGAGAGGAAAAGTTTCCGTGCTAGTTGTTTGTGCGAGTTCCAGAGTTGCCTCGTCCGCGCGACTTCCCACCCGTACGGATCATAGTGGTATCTCCTTCGGGAAACTATAGAGGAAGTGCGAGGCAGAGATTGCAGGAGCGAACTATCCCTGAGGGGAAGAAGGGAGGCTGTGGGACCCACCACCTAAAACTGAGATGAGCGGGAGCCCCAGGCGCTGTGAGACCGGCCGGATCCATTGACTGCTCCCATCCACCCCCCAACTTTACCTTCCCCAGTGGTCTCTCTCCATCACCACCCGGTACTCCTGGAACCATGGACCCTGGGTCCCAGCAACCCCCCCCTCCTCCCCCGGCTTCTCAGCCGCCCCCAGTCGGGCACCAAATCGTCCACGTTCGGGGAGACTCTGAGACCGACCTGGAGGCTCTGTTCAACGCGGTCATGAACCCCAACAACAAGACCGCTAACATGCCCGTGCCCATGCGGATGAGGAAGCTGCCGGACTCGTTCTTCAAGCAGCCCGAACCCAAGTCCCACTCCCGGCAGGTAATCCCCACCCCCTGCTGGGTAAACTGGGGGAGCCTTGGTAGAACCACCGTGCCGCCATCTTGGTAGTGACTTATTCCCCCCTTTAGAATGAATGGACTGGACTCCAGCCCATTGAATGGTGTAAGGGTCATACCATTATCGGGCAGTTCTAGAAGGAATCTTATTCCATTTCCATAACAAGTGGTCCTCCAGATGTTGGAATACTACAACTCCCAGAATTTCATGTCTGCCCTCTGCCTTTGCAGTGCTTGTAGAGAAATGGTTAGAGTTGTAGTTTTCAGGAGGGCTACTGGTTGCCTATCCCTGCTGTACACTGTACTCCAGATGTTAAGAAACTATAACTCCCAGTACTCTGCAAAGCATGCTGGGAGTTGTAGTTTCCAAAACTATCGAGTGCCATAGTGTGACATCAGGAGGGAGATGACATACGTTGGGGAGATGAAATACGTTGTTTAAAATGGAGGGTGCGGGTTTAAAGGAGAACTATAGTGCATATAAAGTTTTACAAATAAAAGTTCCTGGGGCAGGGAGGTAGGATTGGTACTTCCCAAAATAATTTCTATGAGAAAACCGCATCTACCAGGCTTCCTGAATGCTTCAGCACTATCTTTAATACATGAAGGCCCAGGACACTAACCTGGCAGATGGAAACTGTGTACTGTAGCTCCTCCACCAAACAATATTGGGCGGTAGGTATAATCAATCCTACCTACCTGACTCAGGTACTTTTCAATTTTAAAAAGTTAATTTTTACAGTATAGTTCTCCTTTAACGTTGTCAAGTTGTAGTAGTTGATGGGCCAACTTTCTAAAATGGGTGGATTGACTCAATGTTCTTTTTGGAAGAATTGAAGTGTTTGAGAAATCCTGGGCCAGACCTTTGCCCACCAATCTTGAAATTCAGCAGGGGTAATGTGAGATCCTATTTCACTGATGTTCGAACCCCTTCTGGGAGTTGTCATTTTCAAACATCTGCAGGACCACTTGTTATGGTGGTTTTGACCAAGTTTGACATCCCTACTATATATAAATAGGAATCACGTTCAAACATCTGTTCCCTTCACATAGATGCCACCTCCTTTATGTTGTGATACTTTGAGTGCAGCTAGTTGTAGCACCTAGTTACACATTGTTATTGTATCACTGCGGTAACAGTTGAGGTAGGCATTATGTTTTATTCTCTGTGATGGGCTCAGATACATAAACAATTATAGTTATTTTTCTCATGTTACAGGCATTTCTAATGGGACCCAACAAAACAATCACATTTGGCACCAGGATTTCAGCCTCTAAATCTAGACACTACAGTGTTAATGTGTTAGGAAGCTGAAATGTAATATAAACTGAATGTTATGGGTGTCTTAAAATCCTGGAAGCCTTGATCACCCCCTTCTATTTATGTTGGGATGGCCTGGAAGGGGTGGAGAAGTGAAGTGGTGTCCTGCAACTCCTACATATGTTGGGGGAGGTGTTCTGAGTTTTACTGCTGTGTGCTGGGTAATAATGCTGCTCTTGAAGTCATTTATTAATAGCTTTATATGGCCGTTTCCTATAGAAGGCAGCACTTTAATGTTAAGTGTTAAAGATGGGTGACCATTCATTCCTTTAACGTGAAATATCAAAACAGTGGTGTGGTGGAACATGCCCCTAATGCAATCTATTTTGCATTTCCAGTCTGCTGTGTTCTAGTGATGGTGGTTACTATTTTTTTTTTGCATTAGAAAAAAGTTGGTCAGTTTAAAGCTATCTTGTAGTTGACTTTGTAGCCTTGAAATGGGAGAGCAGGAACTGCTGGAGATGGGAGCAGGCAGTACTGGCAACTATTGAAAGTTTAATGGGAAGGGCAGACTGTTGAGGAAAGCAGTTTATTGCACCGTGCAGACTTTATTTGGGGGGCTTCGCTAGGGCTAAAACATTAGTGTTTGTTGTTTTTCCCAACAAAATATAGTTTAAGCTTCCTTATATCTACAAAAATGTTTTCGTTTACATTTTTTTTTTTTTTTTTTTTTACCTTTTGTGAAGTTTTTCTTCACCATAAAAAGCATTGCATTTGTTTTGTACAGAATCAACTCTGCTAGTTTTCCCATTGATGGCCCCAGGGGGGAAGGCAGGAGGGAATGGATCTAAGGGGAGGGACTGGCTATTTAAAAGGACATGGACGTATCGGAATGTTTCCAGGCTGGGGAGAATCTAGTCTGCAGTTCCTTGGCTGTTTACTTTTTTTTTTAACCCTTCTATGGACTCTACTTGTCATGTGGTTATTTCTGATCACTTGATGTTAGAAGTTTTTGTACTTTATTTTGTTTGTTCTAGAATCTTTTTTGCAGCAGTTCTTATGGTGGTGTTCAGTGCTGTCTGTTAAAGGCACAAGGAGGCGGGCTGAATACCCTTCCCCCACATGAGCATTTATGCATTACTTTTTCTATTTTGACCACCCAGGTTTTGTATTGGAAGAACTTTTCTGGTTTGTTAAAACCTTTTATGTCAGTCAGCCTTAACCCTATTTATATATTCTGGAAAAGCAACAGACATTGGTTTCCTTTACACCTCTATACACACACACACATATAAAATGTACATGTGTTTATTGTCCCCCAACTTATATTTTGCTTAAGATGAGTGAGTTTTTACCAGTTTGTTTGCATTCGGTAGAGGAATAGTGTCTTATTGCTGATGTACCACATTTTAGCTGTTTTGCCTTTTCTCACACTGACATTTGTAATGTAGATCCTTGCACTAGTTACAAAGGCTACAGAGTTGATAAAGCAGCATTTGTTTATTTGAGAGAAGGTGACTAACTAAGCTAAAACAAACATTTTCTGATTTCTTAAAATGAGACAGCTAAATAAAACAATACATCATCTGCCTAAAGCAGGCCATATGCGGGCTGGTTATTTTCTATCATTCCGCCCCAGTGAAAAATGGTTGAAATACCCCACCTCATACTGTCGATCTGGAAGATGAGATAGATGGAAAATTTTCCATCTGACTCGATCTTTACTTTTTTGATAAACCGCTTTATAGCAGTAAGCAAAATCTGTTATATAGACACTATGGTATGGCATGCTTAATTGATTCCTTCTCCAAGATCTATCCTTAATTTTAGCTTCCCCCCCTGGGTGTAGCAAACTTTTGGGAGTAGAGTTTTCTAATGAATTGAAACACCACATCACCCCCTCTCTTTCCATGTCTTTGATCTTACTGATTCTCTTAATGAGCTTTACCTTCTCCTAGTATTTGGAACTGCAAAATCTCTTGGTACAAAAAGCTGGCTCTTACAGCAAGGAGCCAGTGTGGATAGGAGCAATTATTAGCTTGTTGACTAAATGAAAAATGCTTCTGACCTGGTCCACAGAGCGGTGACTGCACCATGAACCACAAGGAAACACAGATTTCCTGTTAGTTTGTGGTGCAGACAAAACCCATTAAACTATATTAGTTTCCATCATGGTGAATAGGGACTTAACTCACTTAACTGCTCCTGAACATGCCATCTCCCTGCAGTGGAAGCCAGTGCTGGTTTGACACTGCTCCATGTACCAGAGAATATGCAATACAAGCTTACAGCACATTATGCAAGCTAAAGATTGCAGTGAAATGCATGAAGCGGTAAGGTGCTTGGGCCATCACTATGTTCAATTATTATGTGACTTTTGTCAGATTGTACAGTTTGTTAGGACTATCAAAGTTGAGTTATTTTGACATATCTGTGTGTAGTTCAGTGCGGCCACATAACTAGTAATTGGGCTATCCTGATAGGTTCATGCTTCTCTTGCAAGTGGGACATGCTTTCCCAGCCATTAGATTTGTCACTTGAAGCAGTAATGGAGCTGCCGTGACCATCCTCCTGGAAAGGGCAGGGACTAATTACATTACTGGCCCAGGGATTTACTTTGTTGTTTCCGTGAAGCTAGCTATTCTACTACGTTTATTTATTTTTTTCTGTTGACTTCAATCAAGTCAGTAGAAAAGTTGTGTTATTTGCATATCGGTGTAAAGGGAGCACAAACCTGTCACTCTTTAGACCTGACGTCATTGTTTAGTAAGGGAAGCACACCCAGTCAGTTTCCCCACTCTGTTTCCCAGGGGAATAACTGGTGGTTAAGTGCCTGGAATAATGCTCCGTTCATACAATAAACTGACCATTCATCTGAGGAATACAAAAAGAGCTTCCCTTTGACAGCAGATGGATTTTCATAACATCCCCCCATCTGACAACCCTGTGTGTCATCATCCAAGTGGTGCCAAACAATTGTTGGAAAGTCTGCCGGATCTTAAAGTTGTTGCGTTAAGCTTGGGCCTCTGCTTTGAAGCAATTGTCTTTGTTTGGCAAAACATATTCACAAGTTCTGCACTAGTATTTGGTAATTTTCTGTTTTTCTCTGCATAGAGGAAATGTTAAGATGAATCACCCTTGTGACACATGGGTAGACAAATCAAATTCATATGTTTATAGACTGCAGTTCAAAATAAAAGCAGCCATGGGCAACATTTGACAAATCCCATTGGATCCACAAGGTAGCCTCAACAAAAATCTAAATTCTATTTTGCAATTTGTTTAACAAAAATAACTTTACCGTTCCTGGCTTAAATAGATCTGTAACAATCCGTTCAGACCACAATCGGAGAGTGTCTGTGTGATGGCTAGGAGTGTACCTACCTTCTGAGTAAGGTATGCCTGGCCTGCTCTGTGTTTCCTGGGTGCACTGATAATCCCTTTTACACATACTAGTATCAAGCAGAGCGTCTGTTTTACTTACGATCTTCCTTCATCTTTCCCTGTTCGGATCATTATTTGCAATTGTCATAATAAGGGCAAAATAAACAGGCCAGTCATATTTTAAGAACTAATTTATGACCCGCATTAAGGTACCCATACACCTTACCGATACCCGACAAATCCTGTCGCATCTGGCAGGATTTGCCAAATATCGGCAAGGTGTGGGGACCTAAATCAACTGACAATGACACTGACGAATGTCTGCTATCTGTCATTCCGGGTAGAAATTTTTCATCAATTAGTACAGGGAACCTGTACCAATCTATGGAGATTCCTCAGGGCCGTGTATGCCATTACTAATGCATGTGTAATGGTATTCTAATGGGATCTGCCAGTGTAAATGCATAATCAAATGTGTATGGGCACCATTAGGCAGAGTACAAATGTGGGTATCCTTCAGACTGACTGTTCGACACTTGTGACCAGTCAGCCTGGACGAAGGACTGTAGGTCACGTGGCCACCCAAAAAATGTCTAATATTTCGGGCCAGACGACCGATACACTGAAATGTTGTTTGGCGGGCCAGAAATATTGAATGGTGTGTACCCAGCTTTAATGTCATCAAGGGAGGAAATGTCTCTGTCCTTCGTGGGTGGGCTACCGGTCCGCACTCCTCGATCCGGCAAGAATTTTCTTGGTCACCAGGTTAAAAACTTTAAACTTTATTATAACGTTTAAAATCTATCACACAATCAGTCACTTGCCTGACGCGTTTCGAGCGGTACTGAATGCTCTTACTCATAGGCTACAATGGAGGAACTGTTCAATGAGCTACCTGTGCTAAAGTTTAAAAAAAAAAAAAAAAAAAAAAAAAAGTTGGGCTTAGGCCACACTCACTGCTGGGTTTCACGGTTTGCGGTCAACAACGTTCTTGTTGGAGGTCCTGGTTTTAACTGGAATCACGGGTACCATTTCTGGTGCATTTGTCTGTATGCATTGTAATGCAACTCGTGTGAATACAGAAAAGGAAGATTCGAATGCACCTAAATAATTGTACATGCATTTTTTTTTTCTTTACCAATGATCCCCTGGAAAATGCAAGATACCAGAATTGGACAACAAAATTGTAAAAAAAAAAAAAAATCTCCATGCAATCGCAATGTGTGATTGATGTCTCAAGTAAAAGTAACAGCACAGCTGCTTTGCTGAATGATTTTTCATATAGTTAGAAATCACTTAGAAAGGCGAGTGGTGTATAATTTTTAATGATCAGTGTCTGGGGTAAAATGTTTGATCATTAGAGCTTGAGTGCCTTAAAAGGTAACTGTGACTTAAGCACAAGGAGCTATCTTAACTTTTAATAAATCCCTCTACAGCCCTTGTACCTGCAGCAGACATGAACGCCGGCAGTTTTCCAGAAAACAGACGTCATTCCAGGTGTTCTTGATGATGTCTTGGCGTGTAGTGATAGCGCATGCCTTGATCATCCATAGAAGGGGGAAGTAACCAAAGGAGTGACGTCCGTGTCCAGGGATGGTGCTGGTTTCTTTAGAATTTGAACCTATGAAAGCCAGCTTCGGTTGCTGAGGAATCGAATTGGAGTTCAGACATTGGGGCAACTCTTTGATTCACACCAAAAATAACCCAAAATGCAATAACACCTTGGGCTAGGTTCCACTTCGTCTTGGAGCGTGCTTTGCATTGCGTTTGCACGTGCCAAACCAATGCTACTGGACAGTTCCCAGTCTGCACAGCGCTCCTGGTCATTTTTGATCGCATGCATTTACAACTTTTTGTGCAGGTCACATGCTGGCCAATAACACATGTATGACTTGGAACGCAGCGCACATAGAATATTTTACGCACAGCAGCGCATTGTAAAATCCTGTGTGATAGTGGGACCTATCCCTTAGCCAATATTTTTTGTCAGATGGTTTTTCAGTAAATTACATGAAAAATATAAAAGGGAGTAAAGCAGCTGTTTAAAATGTTATACTTTGGTAAATCGCATATTTGCTTGTTTACTATTAAATTCTTAAATCCATTCTGTTTTAAGCAGTATTGAAAGTAGTAAACAGTCTGATATTTAGTGCACATGTTATTATTTAATTCTTCCACAGTGTAAGGTGAAATGTTGATGGAGATTTCATTGACTAGTGAATGTATGTATAATTTTATTTATATAGCGCCACTTGGGTATGCAGTGCTGTACGTTATAAAATACAGACAGGGAGATTCAATAAAAGTTCTTATTGTTAAAAATGGTGCTAATTTTGCCCCAACCAATCTGATATTTAACTTTTGAAAGCTAACATCTGATTTGTTTGGGCAAAATTAGCACCATTTTTAAAAATAAGAGATTTTTTTGAATATTGAAAGTCTGAAAGGTATTTTATGTGCATAGCATACTAAGTCTGTAGGGACCTGTCGGAGGACGCGGCAGAGGAGTGAGATATTGGGTAATTTCCGTAACTTCGTTCCCGGCTCCTGAATGTTTTATTGAAGAACGGGAGGTTTTTGAATACCAAAAAAAATATTTTACCAGTGTAGATACCCTTTAATGATTGAAAGCTACCCATACACATTCAATTACTCTTGCATGTTGCAGCACAAAATCCATGTGCAATATGTTACGGCTAGCTGAGAATACGCTGATGTTCCTCTGTGATGCTGACAGTGGTAGTACCTCATGCTCTGTTCTATAGGGTGGAGCATCTATTACCCCCTTCAACCCAAACCCCAAGTGGTTTAGTGACCTATTAGGATAGAGCACTATACAAAGAAAAATGAGAAAATGGATTAGGCACATCGGGAATGTGTACCTGATCTCCTACCACTATATTTCCCATCCAAGAGACTAAAGGTTTGTACACACGTGCGATCACGAGTCTCGACCCGTGACGCACGATGTGTTTGAACAAACATTTTGGCCGATAATCGGCCCGTGTGTAGGCACTTTATCACCCGAAACGGTCGTTCATTCGGAGATCCGCCAAGTCGGTCGTTCAACGACCTGCGATCGCACGTGTGTAGGAGCCTTAAGTTTATCCTGCGATCTTGAAATGGCCCCCTAACGTTCAGGATTACAGATTTGTGGTCTGTCTGAAAGGAAAATTGAGTGTACACTGGTCATACACTATTACTATTCTGGCACTTACACTACGTTCCCCCCGGCATTCGCAAAACATTAGAAGAACTGTTCTTTTTTTTTTTTTTTTTTTTTTTTTTGCATTGTACGGTAAATCCCTGGCCTGCTTTACACTTTCTTTAGATTTGATTGATTTGAAAGTTGAATCTTATGAAACATCTCTGTATTCTATGGGCAACATGAAGGTGTCTAGACAGTTACCTCTGATGTACAAAATTCAAGCAAAAAACTCAGCCTGATTACTTTTCATGTTTGTGTTATAGCTGTAATGTTGATCACAAAGCATTATCTAGCAGGGAACATCACAATGTAAGAACTGTTACCTGGACTTGACAGTACTAAGCCGAATTGATGAAACATCGGGCATGTGTATAGTTGGCATTGCTTCTTTCTGTCTGATTCTTTTGTGTGCCACAACAATAGGATTATCATACAATAACCAGTATCATGCAATTGTGTCCTTAGGCTGGATTCACACAAACGGATTATTTGTCCCAACCGAGCGATCGCTCAGTGGGGATAAATGTTCGTTGGTCGTGGCAAATTTAGCCTTAGTTGAAAGGGTCCCTTT
Organism: Hymenochirus boettgeri; assembly: GCA_019447015.1. Classification (NCBI taxonomy): domain Eukaryota; kingdom Metazoa; phylum Chordata; class Amphibia; order Anura; family Pipidae; genus Hymenochirus; species Hymenochirus boettgeri. The sequence continues at coordinate 180,984,098 of CM033469.1, read as the reverse complement.
GTAGCTTTTCCACATCCAGTACCATTACCCCCCTCAAATCCAAGAAAACAGTATGACAAATGGGAAATCATTTGCAGGTTTTATTCCTTTTGCACTCTATACAATACAGTCAACCAGTGGGCCAGAAAGGACAAAGACTCTTTTAAAGGAGAACTAAACTTAATTTTTTAAAATCCTTATATGAAAGCTTTCGTCTCCAGAACACCTATACATTGTAAGATTCTTCTTTAGTAAGTTGCACTTCTTACATGCGTGAAATGTAATCTGTAACTAAGAAGGTTTCCATGTTGTTGCCAGTACAACCCACAGCCCATGAAGTCATCAAAGAGCCACGTCCCCTGACCCTCCCTAGTATTCGCTGATTCTATGCACAGAGGGTTTTCTATACAGATGTCTTCACACCAATATGATAAGACTTTGAAAGCTGCTTCATATATTGCCCACCTGGGGCAATATATTATAGTCAGCTGATTTTACTGCCTATTATTACTATTATTATTATTTTTTTTTTATTCTGTTACTAGCAAAAGATAAAACATCTAAATGTACCTGTATTCTTGCATCTGCAGTGGTGGCTCACCAGTATAAGCACATCTTTTAGAAACAAACAGCCCAAATAGATCACATGTTCATATCCACTGACTCTTTTTGTTTAATTTCCATTATATTCCTACCAAAAGATAAAGTTTCTGCATGTACTAAATCTTTATACGGCAGTTGTATACAGCTTTGCTTTTAGCAAGAGAGAGTAGATGAGGTTGCGGGTTCAATCCCCCAGACATCCTTTTATTGTTTACTGAAAAGTAAATATTCTGTTACTTACATCCTTGCTAGCTAAGAAATAAACTGCAAAGATTACATTTTTTTGTATTAAAATCAACGGAATATATAATTGTTAGGGACAGGATAATTTAAATGTTTACACAAAGACTGCATCCCTGTTCTGTGTCAAGGAAAGAACATTGATTGGCTGTCAGCTTCTTGGAAGCCAGGCTGTAGTTTTCTTGTTTTGATCTGTTGAGCACTGGGTGTCACCCAACTGAGGTGGATTATGGGAGATGGATTCTAGTACCCACAGGTTAATTTCATAAATCCCCCAGCAGCTACAGCAAAGGGAGAGGTGAGACACAGCTTGTTGTATGTTTGTAAATGTGCTCTTTCTATTGGGATAATGTTGTCTGGAAATTTTAGTCATCCTTTAAATCTTTTATAACTACACAAAGACTCTGTCGCTTATGGACTGGGAAAATTGGGCTAGTATTTCTACATGGAGCAAACTGGAAGCATCCCAAATACAATCCACAAAGTCTCAGTTAACTTAAGAGCCCCTAGTTGTAGTGGGATATTTTGGGACTCTGAGACTATAAAAATACTTTGACATATTTAAACGCAGAATCACATGGGAGAAATGATTGCCTAAAATAACCAGGCAATTTTTAATGTTGTGTATCAGTGTCATTGCATGCGTTAAGAAATTAGCAGTTCAAATGGGTTCTGTAACTAATTATACAGAAATTTACCAGGAAACATGTATGTATAGTTTATTTATAAAGCACCACTTGGGGACGTAGCGCTGTACAGTAACAAAATACAATAAAGTCATACAAGGGGGATAAATACATGGATAGTTCAGTGCATAAATATATAAATATATATAAAAAGTGCTAGGGCTTTGCCACAAGAGGAAAGGAGGTCCCTGCCCCTTAAGGTACGTACACACCTGCACCTCCAAGCACGATGTACACCCGCGACAAACTGCTGATAGTCACGTGTGTATGCGTTGTTTGGGGGTCGTTCGTCGATCGTACAGGTGTATGCCGGGCTCTGGGGTCTGGCACACATCTGCAGGTGTGTACGAACCTTTAGAGCTTACTATCTAGTTAGGTGGGTAACATACAGATAACAATTTAATAGGTATAAGTGCTGAAGTGAGATATCTGCAGTAGATATATAGATACCATATACTGTGCTGGTTACCAGATAGGTAGGATAAACATTGATCCTTTACTGATATATTTGCATGTGATGCATCTGGTGTTTCCACATTTAAAGGTCCCTTTTGTAGTTAACCAATCTTTTGTTGGGATTTTTTCCCCTTTGATTTCACTTGGGGAGAGTAAATCCCCCAAGTTCCTAGCTCTTTTGGGTATACATTGTATCCCATTTTCCAGCGCTTTTCTTAAACCTACATCCTCATGCAATATCGGTGTGTATTTTGTAATCAATTAATGAAGGCATGTCAAACTTGGTAGACATAGTCCTTTAACCGTTTGTTAAAAGATTACACTCCTATTTAAAAGATACAACGGACACCATTAGAAGAATAGAGAGCCAAAATTGGACATCAGGGGGTAATCTAGCTACAATAGATGTTACTGCCCTTTATTCTAACATCCCTCATACCAAAGGTTTAAAAGCTATACAATATCATTTAGATAATTTCAGCGTCTATTCCACTGAGTGGAAAAATTATATCATAGAGGTCTTATATTATTTATTAGAGCATAATTATTTTAAAGACAAGTTTGTGGGGCGGCGATGGGGGCGAAACTTTCTCCCACATACGCCAATTTATATATGGGGTGGTGGGAAGAAACGCGCCTTTACCATCACAAGGCATTCGCCTCCATCCCCCCCCCCCCCCCCCCACTGGCTTTCCACGGCAGATATATTGATGATCTGCTGTGGATATGGAAAGACACAGAAAAGAGTTTCAACCAGAGCTAAATAATAATAATTTCAACCTCACATTTACCTTTGGAGGTCAGACAGTGGATTTCCTAGATATAACCATTTATGGACAAGATAATCATCTGTATACCAAAGCATATAGGAAACCCCAAGCTAAAAATACAATTCTAAGTGCACAGTCATGTCATCCCAATACATGTATAAAATCTATACCATATGGACAGTATACAAGACTTAAGAGAAATTGCTCAAAACAGACTGATTATGTAAAAGCAGCGGATAACCTAACAAAAAGATTAAAGGTGAGAGGATACAGCAAAAAACATCTACAAAGAGCAAGGAATAAAGTAGAGAGTGATCAGGAAATAGGAATAAGAACAAAGAATGTCACAGAAATGTCATTAACAAAAAATCAAGAAAACAGTAAGAAATTGAAATTTATAACAACATATAGTCCTCAGTTTCATCAAATAACTGAAATTATTAAAAAATACACACCGATATTGCATGAGGATGTAGGTTTAAGAAAAGCGCTGGAAAATGGGATACAATGTATACCCAAAAGAGCTAGGAACTTGAAATCAAATGATATGAAATCAAGTGAAATCAAAGGGGAAAAAATCCCATCAAAAGATTGGTTAACTACAAAAGGGACCTTTAAATGTGGAAGCACCAGATGCATCACATGCAAATATATCAGTAAAGGATCAATGTTTAAAAGTTCAGTTACAGGGAGAACATACAGTAATAAATATTATATCAATTGTAACACTACACATGTAGTATACTTATTGACGTGTTTAACATGTAAAGCACAATATGTGGGGAGCACTGCACGAAAACTTAAGGATAGAGTCCGAGAACATATTAGGGATATCAAATTGAATAATATTAAGAGTCCCATAGCAAGACATTTTTTCAACTGTAATGATAACCAAATCAACAAATTAGGAGTTCAAGCTATTCAATGGGTATCAAGAGACAGTAGAAACAGAGATAGGGTGAAGCTTCTACGAAAAAAGGAAGTAATGTGGATATTTGAACTAAAAACGAGGATCCCACAGGGTTTAAACATGATATGTGATATTAATTGCTATATGGGTTAAATAAATAGTACAATTGGCAATAGAAATTGATTTCTAATGATGAATGTAATTGATTGATATGAATTAATTAATTAACTAATTGATATGAAATAATTAGTAATCTGATAGAGAGGGGTAACATAGAAGATGTGTGCGAATTGGGTGACAATAGAATATATGTAACTAAGATATAATAAGGAACTATGATACGGTTGTATTATTATGAGAGAGATAACTGTAAAAGAATTGTATCACACCATCATTTGTTTAATGTTGTATGTTGAATGTTTTAATTGATTTGGTTCACAACAAAAAGCAGTCTTTATTGTGCATCTTAAGAGTTAACAGCAGATCTATTTGTATCAACTAATTAGCTAATATGTTACACACTGTTTGGGAAACATATACAATGTAACAAAGTCAGTTCCCTTTTGTGAACAGCAGAGGGGAGAGTGTCTCTATGTATTTTAGTATAAATAGCTGTAACGGATATGACATGCTGTAGCCTATGAGTAAGAGCGTTCAGTACCGCTCGAAACGCGTCAGGCAAGTGACTGATTGTGTGATAGATTTTAAATGTTATAATAAAGTTTAAAGTTTTTAACCTGGTGACCAAGAAAATTCTTGGTCCGCCCTTGCCAACTGCATATGAAGTTGACTCACCTCCTATCTGCTAGCATTTGGCGGCTTATAGCAGACACCAACAATGACATTACCCCCTTTCCTGTTGCCTAATTCCACCCATATTGCCTCCACTTTATCATCCATATCGCCAGTTATTTCTTCTTTTAAATTTGGCTTCAATTCTTTTTTAACATAAACACATACTCCTACCCCTTTCCTTTATTCTCTTTCCTGCCTAAAACAAGGCATATCCTTCTATATTTACAGCCCAGTCGTGAGAACTGTTCAACCACGTTTCTGCTATACCTATTACATCATACTTTTCATTCAATGCCATAATTTCCAATTCACTCATTTTGTCAGCCGGGCTTCTCGCATTTGCAAACATACATTTTAGATTATGATCCTGTAACACTTTAATACACATGCCTCCCTATCCCCTATGCTCGCCTCACCCCCCTTTCCGCCCAACACTGGCCTATCTACACCTTGCTTTCCTCCTGGACTATCTATCCCAGTGAGACTGCTAATACCCCCCCCCAACCTAGTTTAAAATCTTCTCCAACCCTCTAGCCATCTTCTCCCCTAAAACAGCTGCCTGCCATAAGTGAGGTGCAACCCATCCCTACTAAAGAGCCTGTAGCCGAGAGCAAAGTCTGCCCAGTTCTCAATAAACCCAAACCCTTCTTCCTTACACCACTCTCTTAGCCACGCATTAATGCTCCTAAGCTCCTGATATCTCCCTGGCTTAGCACGTGGCTGCGGTAGTATTTCTGAAAACACTACCCTGGAGGTCCATGCTTTTATCTTGGCCCCTAGTTCTCGGAAATCATGTTTAAGGACCTCACCTCCTCCTCTAAATTTGTCATTGGCACCAATGTGAACCAAGACCGCCGGGTCACACCCGGCCCCACCCAATAATCTGTCTACACGATCCACCACATGCCGAACCCTAGCACCAGGCAGGCAACACACAGTTCGGCATGTGGGGTCTTGGCGGCAGATTACCCTATCTACCTTCCTTATAATGGAGTCCCCTACCACCACCACCTGCCTTGCATTCCTGACCCTTCTTTCCTCCTCCCTTGTATCAGAGATGGCAGTCCTCTGAGTGCTCAAGGGACTAGCAACCTCCATACAGAGCTAATTCCGAGGTGTCCTCCTCCACTTTATTACCTAAGGCAGCAAATCTGTTTGGATGGACAAACTGGGAAGAAGCCACCCTACCCTTCCGTCCCCTAATTCCCCTAGTAACCCTAACAAAACTACCTTCCCCTCAACCTTCCCTGTCCCACTTCCACCCACCTCTATACTGGCCCCAGCCAGTGCTTGCTGACCCCCCAGTTCTGCCAATCCCCGCAATGCTGCAAGCTGCCCCCTTAGACTCTCCACCTCAGCTTCCAAACGGGCAACCCACGTAGGTGGGACAGCACCAGCAACAGTAGCACAGTTCATTTTGGAATTGATGGCGGAGTAGCGGATTTGGTATATCTTTGGGGAGCAAAGTCTTGGATTGTCGACCTGCTGGATTTAGAGAGAAATGGACCGTTCCGATGAGCCGTGGGAGTGATTCAGAGCCCTACTTGGGAGAGCAAGTGGGAACCGGATGTGATACACACGAGCATTCCAGGATGGTAACTATGGGCCTATAAATTCTGATCGTTGGTTGATTCAAAGAGGTACATTTTAGGGACTTTTAAGGAGACTCTGTTGCAGCGTAATGAGAAGGATCTTATGCCTGACTGTGAAATTGGAGACAGTGTTGCTGGCTACATAGACATTTGTATCTCATCAGTTATGGACAGACTCTTGAACCTGCTTAACCTCTCTTGCTACCGTTGGTATAGGTGTTTGTTGATTTATTAATGGGGTAACGTTTTTCTGTGATATGTGTATGTTGTGGTATATATAAATACATCTTGGATTTTGGTATTCCTGCTAATGTAATTTTTTAGTGCGTAATTTGCACATTGTATTAGTGTCTTGTATATGATGCAGTGCTAAAGAGTTGCTTGGCTTTAAGGGAGGTGACTCCTGTGCCATCGGCCCTTAAAATTTAGTCTTTATATGACCCTATATGAGGTAAGAAAGTCAAACATCTTGTTGTCCCACAAACCTACTTTAGGATGGTTCTAGACATGGCTCATAAAAACGTTCGGGGGCATTTAAGAAGCAAGAAAACCAGAGAGTGAATTTTGCAACTTTTTACAAGAAAGTATTATGAATCCTGTCCAGAATGCCAGCTTACAGGTCCTAAGACTCACTTCCATAGCCCACTAGGCCCACTCCCTGTAATTGAGGTCCTCTTTGAAAGGATTGTGATAGATCTAATTGGGTCCCAAGTTAATGTATGTATACTTAAAAAATTACTTTGCCTCATATTCATCTAAAAATTAATAAATGTAAGTAGCACTTACTCTGAGGTGTGTGTGCTGCTGCATGCCTTCAATACAATACTTGATTTGCTCAAGCTCTGACCACTAAACTATTTTCTCACATACCAACTGTCAAAACTGCATACAGCACACCAACTGTTAAACCATTCCAGCTACAGCAAAACTGCTTACAGAAATGCGGAAATGTAAGATTTCCAACTGGATATCTAAAGAAATAGAGGGCAGATCAACAAAAAATTGGTACAGTGATAGTTGGGATGAATTATAGTTTTCACTAATGGGCAATTTAAAAAAAATTTCCAGTATACATACACTTTAAGTCTGCTAGGGTGAACAAATATATTTTAGTAATATTAGATTACACTACACGCTATCCTGAAGCTGTACTCCTAAGGAAAACTGCCAGAAAATTGTTTCATATGTTTACTCCAACTGGATCCCCCCAAAAAATTCTTGCTGATCAAGGCACCCCTTCATGTTCCAAATCAATAAGGAGAACTTAAAGGGGAAGTTCAGTGCAAATACATATGCTTTTCAGAAAAAAGAGCAGTATTTTAGTAGAGACAGTTATGGTCTTGCCCTTGACCCAGTGCAGAATAACTAATGGTTCGTACACACGTGCAATCGCAGGTCCCTGACCAGCGACCCACAATGTGTACGAACGTTTTGGATGATAATCGGCCCTTGTGTGGGCCCTTTATCGGCCAAAACAGAGGGTCATTTTGAAATCCGCCAGGCTGGTGGGGCAGCGATCCCTGACTGAACGTCCGTTTCGATAGATAAAGGGCCTACACATGGGCCGACTATCGCCAAAACATTAGTTCATACACATCATGCGTCGCAGGTCAGGACCCACGATTGCACGTGTGTATGAACCTTCAGTATGCATTACACCAATTAACAATTTAAATTGTTCAAAATCACACATTTAAAGACATTAGTTTATCCTCTCCCAGATGGACTTGTTGAAAGGTTCAATAAGAATGTTTATGTTAGATACATAAAGTTGGAGTCAGGAAGGAATTCTTTTCCCTTTCATACTGTTTTTTTTTTTGCCTTCCACTGGATCAACAGTATTGCGCAGTAGGTTGGACTGGATGGAAGTATGTCTTTGTTCAATCTCAAAAATACTATATTAAGAGTTTTAAGGGCATGTTGAAAAGTGTTGTAGATAAAGATGGCGAAGACTGGGATTGCCTGTTACACTATTTAATGTTTGCAATAAGAGTACCAGAGCACCTCTCAGTATTCAACAGGATTTTCCCCCTTTGAGCTGGTTTATGGCAGAAATCCTCTGGGAATATAAGACATACCTAAAGAAACTTGGGAACATGAGGCTACTCCATTCCGGAGTGTAATTGAACATATATTACTAATGCAAAATATAATCTCTGGTCAAGCAAAAAGTTAGAGAACATTTACTGGAGGTTCAAGATGCCCAAAAAATGAGTATATAATAGATCTGCCAAAACAAGAAACTTAAATCCTGGAGATAGGGTGATTGATATAGTACCAACCACCGAAAGCAAGGCCCTTAAGAAATTGTAGAAAAGGTTAGAGAAGTAAATGACAGAATATATCAGTGGGGTAAAAGGAAGCCATACCAAATTGACTATGTGAACCTGATTAAAACTTGGAAGTATAGGGAGACCCTAAAGGCTAGGCCACATTATTGCGTTTTCTTGCTTTTGCGCATGCGCTTGCATTTTTTTCAGATCATTGAAAACGCAGCAATGCACCGAAAATGCGCGTTTTCGTGTGCGTTGCGATTTGCGTTGCACATTTTAGGGACCTTAGGGTACGTCCACACTGTGCCGCAATCGCACACGGAATCGCATGCGATTTCATGTGCGATTTCGTTGCGTTTGAGCGTGCGTTTTTTGTTAGGTATAGGAAAACGCATGCGATTGCGATTAAAAATGCGGCACAAGAATCGCTATCCTCACTCCCCAAGTGGTATGACTAATGGCCAAATATACTCTAACACATTCGGGACTTACGTGAGAAGCCAGGACCCCTAACGGGATGGACCACACTCTTCACCCGACACCCAGGTAATAGATCGTTGCCGCTCCTACGTTAACTCAGAATCCTTGTATCCGCTCCTCACCTCTTCCGGTCACTGCACTGTTTTGTTTCCTTCTTAGCCTACATGCGTTTCACCAGCTGCGCATGATAGTGCCTTTTTACATAAGGGTCTTGTTTCTGGGGAGCTGTTCTATGGCCCCCCGAGTAGGTTTGTTAGCGAGGTTAGCAGTCACTGTTATTTAGATGCGCCATAGAGATCCACAATTAGTATCATATAAGCAGTTTCAATGTCTTATGTTGTTATTAGCCATCCAAATTAGTAAGCAGGAAAAAGTTTAGTCACAGACTCATTGGTGAAGCAGATGATACTCCCGAAACCTCCCAGTGTCCATTTACATGACCACAGATAATAGGTCCACGGAATGGACCTGTACTCCCTGTTGCCAGTCCGGAACACGATTCCTGCAATGTTCACTTAACCTCCCATGGGTCAATGGTAACTGCCAAGTGCTTTCTCTCACTCCACTAGGAGTCAATGCTCTACTCCCCCATCAGCGTGTACCTTCTTTCCAGTGGTCGCGTGTTTCTCCCCGAGCAGGTGGGGCTTTGTCAGGATGTGATTTGCTCTCCTTCAAACGGATCCTTTTGTAGGAGGATAACTCCTCCTTCCTCCATTTACAACCAAATGCTTATTGGAAATCCGATTGCCCAGGAGCTAAATACTAGACATCTTCAAAAATGCCATCAGTGACTAATACAGTTTGAAAAAGCAGGAACTTATCCTGCAATCTAAAGGACCTAGCACACTTGCTAGTGTAGCATGCTTGTTTTTCATATTGCAACATTCCCCAACAATATCCTTATACCGTATATACTTGAATATAAACCGACCCGAGTATAAACCGAGGTACACAATTTAACCTAAAAAATCTAATAAAAGTTGTTGACTCAAGTATAAACCGAGGGTAGAAACTTGGTATTCAAGATGTTTGGAAACCTCAACTCCCAGCTAATAAAGCATGCTGGGAGCTATAGTTTCCAAACATCTTGAATGCCACCCTCACCCTCCCACCCAGTTCAGTTTGTACCTGTGGGCTCTCCTCCATCCAGTAACTTGGGCCAGCATTGAAGATCAGCATTCTGGCAGCCGTGATCAGGTAAGCATTCCGGTATCCTCTCCATTCCGGCATCCGCGCTCTCATTCCCAGTACTGGCACGCCGGCTGACATCACTAATTGGCGCCGGGCAGTGACGTCGGCCGGCGCGCCAGTACAGGGAATGATCGTGCAGCTGCTAAAGTAAGTAGTGACTCGAGAATAAACCGAGTCCAAGTTTTCAGGCTGATTTTACAGCCTGAAAAACTCAGTTTATACTCGAGTATATACAGTAGTTTAGTATCACTTAATTCAAGTTGCTTTTTATATAAGATACAGCATGCTAACTAGAATACTTTGCATGCTTGCTTTCCAGACAGGTTAGATCTATTAAAGATTATACATTAAGCATCCCGAATTGCTTCTTTTTTATATATAATGCCAGAATTTTACAACAAAGAAGGACAGTATCCAGGCAACCTATTTTCAAATTATCGTTAACATATTTTATACAAAAAGCAACTGATAAATCCAGTACGACTCTCTTTGGAGCAGTCTTTTAACTAGGTTACCTCCTCTTATTCCTAGTGTCACTCTTTCAATACCACAAAATTTAAAATCTATTGATTCCCCTGGATGTGTGTCCATATAGTGTTTGGCCAGGCGATTTCTTATGTCTCCATTTTTTATAGCCCTGAGATGTTCTTGTGCTCCTATTAACAATCTGCCTTTTGTTTGGCCTGTATAGAGTTGGCCACATTTAAATTTAATTTGGTAGACTACCTGGAATGTCTAGCAGTTTATAAAAGACATCAAACGTACTTGTGTTATCTGATTAACTAGAAACTGGCCAGTTTCCACCCATGGGCATATTGGACATCTGCCACATTAAAACATTCCAGTGACAGGTTTCTTTCCAACCCACCCAGATATGTTCATTACTCCTGAAGTGACTATGAGTTAAGTCATCCCTTAGATTTTTAGCTCTTCGTTTACATCCTACAAAAGGATCCGTTAGAAGGAGAGCAAATCACGTCCTGACGAGCCCCGCCTGCTCGGGGAGAAATGCGTGCCGACTGAAAAGGAGGTACATGCTGATGGGGGAGTAGAGTACTGACTGCTAGTGGAGTGGGAGAAAGAACCATTGACCCATGGGAGGTTACTGACTGTTCAACAGGGAGTACAGGTTCACATAACCAGCATTTCCATTCCATGGACCTATTATCTGCGGTCATGTAAATGGACTCTGGGAGGTTTCGGGAGTATCATGTGCTTCACAAAAGAGTCTGTGACTAAAGTTTTTTTCCTGCTTACTAATTTGGATGGCTAATAATGGCATAAGACATTGAAACTGCTTATATGATACTAATTGTGGATCTCTATGGCGCATCTAAATAACAGTGACTGCTAACCTCACTAACATCCCTCCCAATTAACTCTTGCTATTGTAGGGTTATTAATAATTACCTGGATTTATCCCCACTGATGCGTAACCTCCCTCAATAACTTGGTGGTCCCTCTCTAAATCCTCATTCCCACTTGGGACTAAAATTGTTCATTTAAAATTTGGATTATCATCGGATTGGGACTTTGTGTTCAAATTGGGACGCTTCTTTTACTGTCCAAATTAGAAATAGTATTTTGGTTTTATTGTGTCTATCAGTGAGTTTTTATCGTGTGGGATTTGTTTTTTGGTTTGGTATTTTAAGACACATATAATAAAGAAGCTAATAATTTTATGAATATTGTTTTTGTGAACTTAGCCCACAATACCTGTGGGGTATGATATTACGCATACTGGGAAGACCTCCTAAATGGATAAGCGATTAAACCCAGTTAATCAATTTAAACACATATGTATAACACGAGTGCTACAGTCTGGGATATTTTAGGAGAATCTTTTCTCCACATTCTAGCATCAATGTTAGTCTTTATCCCATAGCACCCTCGTTAATATGATAGTCGGCTAATGTTATTTATTTATGGTGTAGTTCCCCTCGTGTTTCTATAGATAATATAAGGATAATACGCTACCTACAGAGTAATATAAGGAGATTACGCCACCGAGGAGTTCCCTGACCAAATAAAAGCACAAGGCTGTCAGGCCGAGTGCTTTTATAGAGGTCAGGGAACTCTGAGTAATATCCGTATATTATTTTGTAGGTAGCGTATTATTCCTTATATTATCTATAGAAACACAAAGGGGAACACCATAAATAAATAACATTAGCCGACTATCTTTTATAGAGGTCAGGGAACTCCGAGGTGAAGTAATATCAGTATATTTTTAATATAATATATTACCATTTTGGGGTAGGTTCCCAAACTTATTGGGAATAGTCCCTGACTGAATGCACATTGTCATTGATTAATAAATTGTTTGAACAGGATAAGGGACTTTTGACTACTATAGGCCAGGATATAGACACTTTGACTAAAGCTGGGTACACACAGTAGCGATAAAGCGCCGATAGACGGTATCAGGGCTTTATCGTTACTGTGTGTACCTTCATTTTCCGAACAAGCGTGCGGCCGGTGAACGAGCTCCTTCGGGAAAGACTGAAAATTTACATCGGCCGTGCTAGACTCCCTATACAGAAGTCGGCCAGGCCTGAGAGAAACACAAAGTCCCGAGAGTTCTCCCTATGATGTGTATAGGGAGAACGTTTGGGACTGTGTGTATGCAGATCTTTGAAAGATGACAGACAGGATCTTGCAGAAAGAGGAACTAGAACGCTACTCGGATGAGCAGGTGATAAAAGGGGAGAACCCCTATATTCAGACATAAAGCAATCCAACATTTCAGGGGGATGTATCCACCTTTCCTCAGGGATCAGGGAAGCACATGGTGTTGGTTATGGGCGTTGTGTGTGGGGCACAGGGAAGCACATGGTGTTGGTTATGGGGGATTGTGTGTGGGGATCAGGGAGAACATGGTGTTGGTTAACGGGGTTCGTGTGTGGGGATCAGGGAAGCACATTGTGTTGGTAGTGGGGGTTCATATGTGGGGATCATGGAAGCGCATAGTGTTGGTAGTGAGGGTTCCTGTGTGTGGGACACAGAGAAGCATATGGTGTTGGTTATGGGGGTTCCTCTGTGGGGGCGCAGGAAAGCACACGGTGTTGGTTATGGGGTTAATGTGTGGGGATCAGGGAAGTACATGGTGTTAGTAGTGGGAGTTTATGTGTGGGGATCAGGGAAGCACATGGTGTTGGTAGTGGGGGTTCCTGTGAGTGGGGCACAGGGAAGCACATGGTGTTGGTTATGGGGGTTCCTGTGTGTGAAGCACAGGAAAGCACATGGTGTTGGTTATGTGGGTTCATGTGTGTGGGACACAGGGAAGCACATGGTGTTGTTATGGTGGTTTGTGTGTGGGGCACAGGGAAGCACATGGTGTTGTTATGGTGGTTTGTGTGTGGGGCACAGGGAAGCACATGGTGTTGGTTATGGGGGTTCGTGTGTGGGGGGCACATGATGTTGGTCATGGGGTTCATGTGTGTGGGGCACAGGGAAGCATATGGTGTTGGTTATGGGGGGTTCATTTGTGGTGTTCAGAGAAGCACGTGGTGTTGGTTGTGGTGGTTTGTGTGTGGGGAACAGGAAAGCACATGGTGTTGGTGTTAAAGTGTGTGGGGCCCAGGGAAGCACATGGTGTTGGTTATGGGGGTTCGTTTGTGTCCCAAACACCTGAACCCCCATAGCAAACAACATGTGCTTTCCCGTGTCCCACAACACTATGCTTCCCTGAGCCCCAAACTCAAACTCCCATAGCCAAGATCGTGCACTTCCCTGCGCCCCATACACCTGAACCCGTAACCAAGACTGTGCGCTTCCCTGCGCCCCATGCACCTGAACCCCTGTAGCCAAGACCATCCACTTCCCTACGCCCGAACCCCTGTAGCCAAGACCCTGCACCCCATTGCCAACAAGTGCTTCCCTGATCCCCACACACGAACCTCCATAACCAACACCATGTGCTTTCCTGAGCCCCACACACCTGAACCCCATAGCCAACACCATGTACTTCCCTGTGCCCCACACACCTGAACACCCATATCCAACACCATGTGCTTTCTCGTGCCCCACATACCTGAAAACCCATTACAAACACCATGCGCTAACCTGTGCCCAACATTACTAAACCTCCATAGCCAAGACCATGCACTTCCCTGTGCCCCACGCACCTGAATTCCCATAGCCAAGAATGTGCACTTTCCTCCCCCTGTAGCCAAGACCATGCGCTTCCCTAAATCCCTGTAGCAAAGACCATGCGCTTCCCTGCCCCCGAACCCCCATAGCCAAGACCCCTATGATATTGAAAGTAATTCTATGATTGTGGTCCTAAATTTATGCAATCTTAGAGCTATGACGACAATCCTGCTTTATGTAAAAATACAATTAAGGCCATAAATGTACACCAAAGCATTTGTAAATGTACGAACGTACTATGCCATACAGCAAGAAAGAAAAAAGGCAGGCAGGCTACCTACCGGACTTTAACAAAGTGTAAAACCAAGTCCTTTATTTGTATTCATCTAAAAACATCTGAAAAGCTTGAACCTCCAGCACTCATAGCAAGCTCTTCCCTACATGTTTCATGGCCCAATGCCACTTCCTTAGGGGCCAGTCTCTCTGGCAGGTGTGTGAGCACTGGATGGTTTGGACACGTGTGGCCACTTAATTACAGGTACAGACCGTATTTCTTATACCATACAGTGGTCGTAGATCTACAATTGCGTTTGTAAACTTACGACCACAATCATAGAATTTCGATCGATATCGTAGATTTAGGTCCATGCTCGTAAATTTACGATCCCAAAAATGCTTGTTAAAGCACTTGAAATAAGGTTATTCACAATGAAATTGCTAGATCATGCACACTGCAGGAAGAAATTCCTTTAGCCCACTTGAAACTAGTCCCCCTTCGAGAACAGCCACACGTGACACACTTCCGTCTCTCACAACGAAAACTCACCCAAGCTTGCTCTTACAACCTTGCTGCCTCGTGATGCGTTAACACGTCATTCTATCTTACCCATGTCTCCACCCAGATGCCAATTACAAATATCACCTAGATAGCCTCTTTTACTACTGTTGTGTGTATTAAATTGGTTAAAAGGGGTTAAAGCCCAGGCGATACCATCAATGTTCCGTATTAACAGCAACCCTTAGAAACACTGTCGAGTTGATTCTCTTAACTTGCGACTTACATAATCACGAAAACGTGGTTGCGTCGAGACTTTCACGCAAGCGCGCCCTTCCTGTGCGGCTGCGTGTGATGTAATCTGCGACGGCGAGAGGTTTCGATAGGAGGCAGTTGGTATTCTATTTTATTAACTCTGCGTTTGGTTTTGGGAGTGCAGCGTGAACATTCTGCGGCTGTTGAGTATTTTTGTTTCTTTTAGTCGGAAATTTATCCAGACGTTTCAATACCAGCTCAAGCTCCTTGACCATTAAAAATGAGCGTGGAGGCGTATGGGCCTAGTTCGCAGACTCTCACCTTTTTGGATACCGAGGAGGCTGAGCTAATTGGAGCCGATACGCAGGGCTCAGAGTTTGAGTTTACAGACTTCACGTTACCAAGCCAAACACAGACACAAGGGCAAAGCCAGAGCCAGCTGGACGGACAGGTGAGTGTCATGGGCGCTTCCGGGGGCGGGAGTGAGAGCACGGCCTGCAGGCTCTGGTGATTTCTCACCTCTGGTGCCGGCAAGTCAGTTGAGGAAGTAAGCGAATTAGTTGTTGATGCCAACAAAATGTAAGCTAGACGATGTGTATGCTGTTCGTTCGTTGATATTCCAACATGCCCGCGTCTATTGGGGTCTTTTATAGTTGTCAAAGTCATCGGGTTACCTGTTTTTACCTATGGGATTTAATAATATCGTGCTTTATACTTAATTTTCCCCGGTGAGGTTTGGTGGTGGTTGATGCGTTATTGCTGTCGCTTCTTAAAGTTGTATACATGTTGTTAATATTATTTTTACATTGTAATAAAACGTGTGTATTTTTGTAATAATTAAATGTATGTACGTGTTATCATATAGCAATAACCAATAAAGGAAAAGATTCACCTAATGTCTTGTTAAAACTAGATTTCCTAGTTTATGATCTCTCTGGTAGGTAATGAACAATTAAATTTGGATCAACAAAGTTCTCTTGGTAATTATAAAAAAATACTTTGTTCTGTGAGCCTTGCAGATTGACAGACGATTGAAAAGTTTGAAAATGTGACATCCTTTCAGTTTTACTTAACGTAGGTAAAACTATAACATATATGTTGAACTGATGTTTCACTAGAATCGTATAATATTACATTATTTCGGTGTTGTGATATTAAGTTACAAGAATGACCACATTCTGCCTCCTCCTGTGGACCGTGGATATGCTGTCAAACAAGCTCGTGCAATGGCTGCACACTAATTTGCACATTCCCTGTGTCATAAATTAGGAATGTATTGGAAATTTTGTATCTTTTATTGCATTGGACTGGACACATCACAGTTGTGCTAATGCTTCTAGTAATTTAGACATTGTTAGACTTATTTTTAAGGGCATGGTAACCCCTCAAATGATAAATATGTTATTAATCTCCCCTAAAATAATTAACTACAAGAGTTAGAAAGCTGACAGATTTAGGGCTAATCTGTTGTGTAGCAAAATTATCTTCTCTTTCCCTCTGCCTCTCTAAGTTTCTTACTCCTCTCCAAACTTTAGTTTACAAACTTTCACATGCTGATAGGAGCAGTTAGATAGGCTTCTAGATTTTTGACAAGCTACTAATGTTAAAGATTTGTCCATCCCTGTGTTACTGACCGCTGCTAACTGGAAGAAGTAGAAAGTCATAATCTTAAAATTGGGCACCATTTCAGGTTCAGGTTCAAACACATGTGAGATCACGGTAGCCGACCCACGATGCACGAGGTGTATGCATGGCCATCTTTAGGCACTTTGTCGAGCCCTGAACGACCAGGCCTACAAAGTTTCAATATGGCACGATTATTGACCGAAATTGCTGTGCACACACATCGAGCTTCACGGGTCACACCTGTGTATGAAGCTTTAGTCTTGCATCTCTGAGATTTCAGCAGGTTTGGGGGTGATTATCCTATATACAAATATAGTCAAAGCAACAATACCGCACTACCATGTACCACTTCCACGGCAATATAATACACCCCCCAAACACAAAAATCCACGGACGCACACAGTTTGACGAAGCAACACCCGAAACATCTTTCATACCTGACGAAGGAACACCAGAAACGTTGTGAGAGAACGAAAACCAACAATGTCGCAATTAAGCAGTTCATTTTACCTATATAAATGTTTTCCTTTGAGGTGTAGACTTTAAAGGGCAAGTCCACCCCCAAAACAATAATTTAACCCACTACTGGCCCCACTCTGTAGTGCATAAAACCGCTATAATACATTTTTCAGAAAGGCCCCCGAACTCAACTTACCTCTCTCCCCTGGCATTCTGTGCAGCCGGCAGCTGCGTCCGTGGTTTGCTGCCTCTCAGCCAATCAGGGATGTGGCTGCCGGTCCAGCCCCCTGCTTGCAGTTTAATGCAAGCAGAGGGCCGGGTAGTATGGCGGAGGAGAGAGGGAAGGTAAGTAGAGTTTGGGGGACTTTCTGAAAAATGAGCCAAACATTTTTACATGGGGTGCATGCCCTTTAAAGTGTTTTTTTATTAATATCTGTGAATGGTAGTTTGTTTAACTGTGGGTTAAAAAGTTATTTGTCCAAGAATTAAGCTGTTTAGTTTAGCAATGGACACATTCAATATATACAATGCATATGTTTTGCTTTTTAGACTAAAGCACAGAAAATTGAATAAGGGTGAGGCCACACCATAACACACACATGAAAGCACGCGTTTTGCAATTGGAGCGTATGCAATTGCGCAAAAAATTCAGATCACATGGGCTTCGATTAACGGAACGCATGCGCAGCGCACTAGTGTGGCCAAATCAATTGGACTTTTAAAAGTGCAATCGGGTCACGCTAAAAAGCGCATCAGTGTGGCCTAGCCCTAAATCCCTTTTTTTTTTTTTTGGCCTGACTTTATTTTGTAGTGGGTTTTCATTTTATTTGAATGAATATGGTACATATATTTTATTGCAAACATCAATTGTTTAACTGCATTCTAACATAGAACATAGCACAGTAAAGGTGAGCACTGTTAGAAATCTTTGTGCAAATGTCACTGGACCACTCCCTGACACTTGTCTGCCACATAAAACTGCTAATGGGTCTCAGTACTAAAAGCACTGATTTCATAAACAAGATGCCTTTAGGCAGTTGATTGTTGGAGGCCTCAAACCATAAATGAAAAATGCATGTGGATTCTTTTAGCCAGTTTTTGATTACCCTTATTGGCATTTCAATATTTTAAGACAGGCAGGTATGACCAAATTTATTTATGGAAATACTAATTGCAAAGATTGGTCTTGCCATGTTGTACACTTGTGAAATCCCCCAAATACTTTAATTGTTTTTTTCTCTGCTACTAGTCTAACATAAGCCATCAGAAATGTACACCATCCGTTTTATTATCTACTAGCAAAATACCCGCGCTTCGCAGCGGAGATGTATTGAAATAACCTTTTTAGTAAGAAAGGATTAATGTATCAAGATTGCTGTAATTATAATAACAACCACAGAAAAATCTGTTATGTTTCGCTGTTAATTGTAACGGATGCTCTTGGGTGTTCGGATGAGCGTTCTCTTCCGGCAATGTTGATGCTGGGACAGCATGTAATCAGGGATGTGACAGTGGAGACTATGCTAATTGCAACAACGGAGTTGGTTGGTGGCTTTCTGCAATGTTGGTTCTCAGCCAGTCCCCGCACACACCCTGAAATTTTGGTAAAAATCGGTCCAGCCGTTAGTGTGCAGGAGTTCAAAATTCTATTCCCCCCCATTCACCCCCACCCTAAAAAAAATATTTCGTTAACCTTTTACTGGTAAAGGAGTATATGCATACAAAATTTGGTCTGTGCAATGTCAGATACTGACCGTTACAGGTGGAATTTCTAAAGAAACCTGCTTAACTTTTGTAAGAAAGGTGCAATGAATGAGCCTGCCAAATTTAAGCCGTCTGCCTCCACGGCAAGTTGAAGAATTAGTGATGAGTGAGTGAGTGAGTGAGGGCGTTACAGGTGGAATTTCGAAACGAAACCTGCTTAACTTTTGTAAGTAAGGTGCAATGAATGAGCCTGCCAAATTTAAGCCGTCTGCCTCCACGGCAAGTTGGAGAATTAGTGATGAGTGAGTAAGTGAGTGAGGGCGTAACAGGTGGAATTTCGAAACGAAACCTGCTTAACTTTTGTAAGTAAGGTGCAATGAATGTGCCTGCCAAATTTAAGCCGTCTGCCTCCATGGCAAGTTTGGCAAGTTGGAGAATTAGTGATGAGTGAGTGAGTGAAAACACTTATTATCCCCAATATTTATGAAGTTTCAGATGAAATAATAAGTTGCAATAGCAAAAAAAATAAATATTGTAGCTTATCACAAAGAACAAGTCCATTTATTGTCCTAGTTTTCCATATCCTATATTATAAAATCCTATATTATAAAAATAAAAGTGCTGCGTCCATGTGAAGTGTGTGTCTGGCTCTTTGTGTAACTGCAGTTCCTAAAAACTCACCACTAGAGGGAGATGGTAAGATTGTCTGCAGTTCCCATTAACTCACCACTAGAGGGAGATGGTAAGATTGTCTACAGTTCCTATTGACTCACCACTAGAGGGAGAGACAGGAAACAAGCACGGAGAAAGAACATAGCAGTTACACAGACTGCAGGTAAGGTTGCTTGGGACCAAGCGGGGGGCCCTGGATTTGGACCAAGGGGGGGCCTGGATTTGGGACCAAGGGGGAGCCTGGATTTGGGACAGAGGGGGGACTCTGGATTTGGGATGGGGGGGACTCTGGATTTGGGACAGAGCGGGGACTCTGGCCTTGGGACACTAAGAGGGAACTCTGGCCTTGGGACATTGAGGAGGGGGGCCTTGGGACACTAAGAAAGCACTCTAGGCTTCTAGTGCCCATTATTGTAACAGGCTTAATGTCTAGTACAGTAAATAAAATGCAATACCAAATGTTTATGTACCCAATAAAAACCAGACAAAATAGTTATCTTAAATTATCAGCAAACAAAAAAATGTAAAAGCAAAAACATAAATGCAGTGATTTCAACCTATCGACCTAGTTGAATTCACAAGCAAACTGTGAAAAAATATAGATCCAAAGATTCATCTAACATATGGAGAACATAAAACACAAAATTCTTTATATATTTTAGATACTTTTACGTTAAACTTTTGTAAAAGACTGGGGAATTGGAGGGCTGACATATATATGCCACATAGAGTTTGGTAATATCTGTGCCAAACAGAGACTGGTAAATATAAGTGCACACAGAGATTGTTGAATATGGGTTTCCCACAGTGGTGCATACAAGTTTGCCCAGTGTGATTAACATACAAGTTGTCCACAGTCACTGGTACATACAAGTTTGCCCACAATTACTGGTACATACAATAAATAGAATAAACTTGCTGAGTTTGTGATTGTTTATAATTGTCCATTTATTTAGAATTACCCACATTACATTTAATAATTCAACTCTATGTCTACTGATACTAAAGCGAATGTATAATTTTATGCTTGTCTTGAGATTTAATAAAAACATTTATAAAAAAAATAAAGCCAACAAGTTAGTCCACTGATGGGCAAACTGTGGCTCTCCAGATGTTTGAAAACTACAACTCCCAGCATTCCTATGCTTCTCTCTGTAGTTGAGGAATGCTGGGAGTTGTAGTTTTCAAACATCTGGAGAGCCGCAGTTTGAGGATCACCGAGTTAGTCTGACAAGATCTGTTACTACTTATAAGATCAGTTCTGGAGGCAATGCTCAGAATATGATCCCATAACAAAGTATATGAGCAGGAGGGATTCTTTTATTAGCATAGAATTAGTTTTCCTAAAGTTAAAGGTTTTTGTTAACCCTGTGCACTTTTAGCAACCTATATTAAATGACAATATATCATGGTCACTATCCCCTAAGTTTCCCGTTACTTTCATCTTTATAATGAGCTCAGGGTTATTGGGTATTACCAGATCCAACAAAGAAAACAAAATGCTCAAATAGCAAACTTGATACCTTTTGAGGTGCTGGTAGTTCCTTAACTCCAATCTATGTCAGGGTAACTGAAATCCCCCATGACCAGAACGTACCCCATACCTGCACCCTTCGCCAACTACAAATGAATGTGAATTTCCACCTCCTCACTGGCATTTGGTAGCTTATAACAGACCCCCACATTTAGTTAGTGCTCTTTGTATAGTATAGTATTTGAAGTTGAATAAAGTCATACGTCCATCCAGTCCAACCTACTCAGCAATACCCATGTCGACCCACTCCAAGTGGCAATTGGAAATACTCCTGGATCAACTCTGCTTTATGTATCAATACCAGTAACCTGCAACATTCCTTGCTTCTAGAAACCCATCCAGCTTTTCTTTAAACTATCCAATAAACCTGCCATCATTACGTCTAATGGAAGGGGGTTCCATAGTTTTACCGCTCTTACAGTGAAAAACCCTTTCTTTTTTTGGTTCAATACTCTTTATTTGGTTTTTCAGTTGTTTTTTTTCATATTTTAAATACATAGTATAATAAAAATATATATACCTTGTATGCTTTTTTTTCCCCCTTAAACATTGTGAGTATAAAGTTATTCAAAAATAGTAAACATTACTTACAATACTAAAATAACAGAAAACACAACATTTCCTGAGTTTGATCCTTCTTTTGTCAATCTAACTCTCCCAGAATCTATATTCCTACCTCTTATACTTTTCATGTTATATCTATGGCAATAAGCCGTCAATCAGCTCAATACAATAAGTTACTCTCAATATTTTCCCTCTTCCTTCCTTCACTCGTGGACCCACGGCTAGACAGCACCCCCCGCTCCGCTTTAATCCAAGGACATTTCAAATATTGGATGTTTGAGGGTTCATTCTGAGATCCCATATTTTGGACCAATTTTTTATATTGTTAGTCAGCATGCTGGCCACATATTCGCCACCGCGCACCCACCAAATTTTGTTTATCAGTTCTGTTTTGGTGACCTTTCCTCCTTTCCATGTTTTAGCTATTAGGCTTCTCGTTGCCCCACATATCATTGCTATTAATTTGTTAGCCTGGGTGTTGTAGTCTGTTACTGGATGGTTAAATAGTGCTGTCAGCGGTGTAAGAGTGAAATGTTGTATGAAGATCTCCCCTATTAATTGTTCGCAGATTGTCCAAATTGCCCTAACCTCCCCACATTCCCACCAACAGTGAAGCTGATCCGCTACTCCCTGGCATCCTCGATAGCAAAGAGGTGGAATGGTAGGGGATATTTTATTTAAGAAGGCCGGGGTGGTGTACCAGTCATACATTATCTTGAAAGTTTTTTCCTTTATAATTATATTGGAAGAGCATCTTGCTGAGTTAAGGAATATTTTGGTCCATTGTGGTTCTGTAAGTGTGGCTTGGAGTCTAGTTTCCCATTTCGCTATTGGGGGGATTTTTATGTGTTGTTTCTCATGCCATATTATTTTAAATAACAAGGATATTGCTCCCTTTTGCTGTTCTGTGCTTGACTTAAAGATTTCGATTGGGGTAGGCCTTTGACTTGTACAGTCCCTCATCATATTTCGTACAAAGGATAATATTCTAGTATATTGGAACCACAATGTCTGGGGTAGTTTAAAAATCCTTTGAGCATCCGCCCATGGAATTAACTGCCCCCCCGGGGCCACCACGTGAAAAACCCTTTCTGAACTTTAAGACTAAACTTTTTTTCTTCAAGTCTTTAGGGATGTCTGCATGTCATCTGGGTGAATAATGCCCCAGATAGTTTATTGTATGGCCTGTTAATGTATTTATACACAGTAAGCGCCTTTTCTCTAGTGTACATAATTTTAATCTTATTCAACCTGTCTTCATATTCAGGATGTTTAATGTACTGTGATCTGTGTTCGGAGCACATACAATCACCTTTTTTTTATGTGAATACAGGCAAAATTGTACAGATCGCAGCACAGACGGTAACACCTGTGGAAAGCACACCTAAACTTAATTGTCCCCTTAATACAGTGATTTCTGGCCAGAGTCACTGGCCCCTCAAATGTCTGTCACCAACCTTATGGCTGCTCTTGCCTCCTCAACAAAAAGCTGGAACTTTTTGCAGGCTGACTTTTTTTTAACAGGAAGAAAAAATCCTATCCTATTTTGTCACAATCTCCTAGCCAGCTTAAAGCTGGGCACGCATTTTAATGCACATTCACAGTCGGCCTCTGGAGAATTCTAATTGGATGTGGTCAGCCCCTAAAGTATAAGGAGTCAGCTGTGGCTGAAGGAAATTTGTCAGTCCTAAACGTTTTCCCTATTTTTGATGTTCCGTATTGTATTTTCGAGGGTTCACAAATTCAAATTTGTGAATTATGGATTTTTCAATGCCTGTCACACATCACGATTTCTTAGCCGGTTTAACAATAGCAACATTGTATCTTTTACTTCTGGTGCTGACCTTGCTAATCAGCAACTGAAGTAGAAGGAGTGCTTGAGCTTTGCTTCAGCAGAATGTTAAGCTGGCCTGTGACAGGCAGTGAAAAACTCTCAAATTAGAATTTGTGTACCCTAGAAAATTCAATACAAAACCTCGAAAATTGCTTTTGCAAGAAGAACGTTCTTTTTTTTTTTACTACATTTTGGTTATATGCATCTTTCCCAGGTCCCTGAGCCATTTAAACTAACATACTATTTCTACTTATACCAGAGTCCATGGGGGGAATGTTATTTTGTTAAGCTACTATATAATAGGGCTTAAAGGGCAACTATAGTGAAAAAAAAACTTTGTCCGTATACAATGTATAGATCACTTAGTATAAGCTGCCTTACTTTCATGTTTCTGTGTGGCTTCATTTCTTCACACTGGCAGAAGTTTGTACCAAGCTGTGTAGTCCCCCTCCCCTCTCTGTCTACTCCCCCTCAATACATATAGTGTGGGTGAGAGAGTGTGTGACAGTACTGCATGGGAGCTTTGGATTGTGTGGGTGTGTGCCTTTTGAGTGACAGATGAGGTGTAGCAGCTCCTACAAATCACAGCATATTCAAAGGCTTATATCTCGGGGACTATGAAGAATTTAAAGAAACTAAAGGTACCCTGGTGGTTGGGATGACTTATAGGATACATTAGAAGAAATTAAAAAAAAACAATTTTCTCACTATAATTGCCCTTTAACAATTTCTTTGCACGTTATAGTCCAGGTAATTGCTGATTAAAAACAATATACAGTATCACACAAAGTGATCAAGCCTTTTAAATACATTCTCAACCATTCTACTCAGCTTCACTCAGGAAATACAGTAGAAAACTAGTACCGCATGCTTTCTACACAGGTTAAATAACTGCCAGATGGAATGAGCAACAACAATCGTTTTAGCCAACAATCTGTGTATGTGTAATTCAGTGAGTGAGTGAGTTTCCCGATCCCCCCCCCCCCCTCCCTATAGTATAGAACAAGCTGCTTGGTTACAACTAAGCAGTCTGTATGAGGATGGTTAGGAGTAATTTACCTAATGTGTAAAAGGATTAATGAGCAATATAAAATGCTAATTTTTCCATTATTACTCTTATTATGTTTTTCATATTTCTCAAAAAATATTTTTTCCCTGAAGATGTTTAATGATAAAAGGCAATTATTGTAATTAACCAGAGGAGACTGTAGTGTCAGTGGAATAACATCATTACACAATTCTGCACTAAATAACTTACTTTGATTTGCAGTCATTAGATTAATGAGTATCAGGAGAGTGGTTTAGCTACAAGCTGTAGACAAATAATTTAAATGGAAAATATTAATGTAAGAATCTATCCTAATGACATTTTAAAAAAGAAATAATAGGAGTATTAGTAAAGGTTGAAAGAAAACACTTTTCTCAAAAACAGATTTCTTTTTGTGATTTTATGGAACAAGATTGCTTTAGATATGGCTTCCCCCAAACGCTATTTACCTTCCCTCTTTCCTCCGCAGTACTGCCCGGCCCTTTGCTTGCTTGAAACTGCAAGCAGGGGCCGCATCAGCAGCCGCGTCCCTGATTGGCTGAGAGGCAGCCAATCATGGACGCGGCTGCTGGCTGCACAGAACGACGGGGGAGAGAGGTAAGGTAAGTAGAGTTCGGGGGACTTTCTGAAAAATGTATTATAGGGGTTGGGGGAAGGAGACTTGCTATGTGCCAAAGGGTTTTTACACTAGGGGGAGGGACAGCAAAACAGGAGGGAGAGGGAGGGGGGAGGGCTGCTCTGAGCAAGCCAAAAACCTCTTAGAGGAAGTCTCAGAGGCAGAAACAATCTCCCTCCCTGCACTGCTCCTGGTGGCAAGTTTTTGGGACTTCGGGGGGACATTACAGGAGAACAATTTGGAGCTGGGATGTTAGGTAAGGATTTTTATGCACTACAGAGTGGGGCAAGTAGTGGGTTA
Organism: Hymenochirus boettgeri; assembly: GCA_019447015.1. Lineage (NCBI taxonomy): Eukaryota > Metazoa > Chordata > Amphibia > Anura > Pipidae > Hymenochirus > Hymenochirus boettgeri. The sequence continues at coordinate 180,958,644 of CM033469.1, read as the reverse complement.
AGTTATAGTTTTGGGGGTGGACATGCCCTTTAAAGATGCCAATATCACAATTTTAATGACTGTTGGTATCATTTTTTAAATTTAAAATTATATACAACATAAATCTCATTTATGATAAAATAAAAACATGCATCATATATTTTCTAGTCAATATATTTAGTGTGGATAGAAAAAAAATCACATTTCTACAACAGAGACTGGGTTGAGTATCAGGATAGGAGGACAAAAAGAAATTGGGAACTCTCCTGAGGAAAACCTATTGACAGGAAGTTGAGAAAAGTTTACCTTCCAATTTTATAATGACTTAAAGCACAAGCAATATTGATCATACAGGCCTAGACCGAGACCAAAGTTAAACCCTAATACTACAGTTCTGTGGAATCTGTAAAATATTGCAGTTCAACAACTTCTATAAAGTGTTGTCTGTGTGTCTTCATTTCAGGCTTCAAAGCAAACAATTGTGAATAGTCACTATAATTAAAAAAATAACAGTTTGCCAAAGATGCACTTGTATTATGTAGAGGTGTGATACAGTTTATTGGCTAACTAGACAACAAAAAATTATTGATTAAGGGGGCTTAGGACTCCCAAAGGCCTGCTATATTTTTGTTGTTGTCTAGTTAGCTAATAAAAGGTATCACAGCTCTACTTTTCTTCCCTTGCTTATGGCTAACACGGTACAAACCATAACTGTTGCTTGTTTTATATGCAATTTCCATCACAGTTTCTACAAGAAAAGATAATTTGTTGGATCTGGTAATATCTAATTTCTTAGAGATGAAAGTAGTGGGGAGCTTAGGGAATAGTGATCATGATAAATTTAAGGTGGTAAATATACTGAACAGAGATGGACTGTTTTTAAAGAGGTATTCACTTATTACTTATTAAACTTCTAAATTTATACCCTTAGGGAACAGATGTAAAACAAAATAGGTCCACACCTACAGAGCTTAAGTCTTGGGTAATGTAAGAGCTTACCTGTTTCCCCGCTCCAAGGTCCCAGTATGCAGGAGTGAAATGCTGTAGTCCCTCTTCTGGGTGCCTATTTTTGTAGCAACACTACCCCTGGCTACCTATATGCTTTTTAGCTAGTTACCTGATCCAGTTACCAGCTTCTTTTCTTAACATGATCCAGTTTCCAGCCACTTAACTGACTGGCGCATCCAGCTACTTACCTCAGCCTGTTCCAGTTTCCAGCCACTTACCAAAATCTGTACATATGTCACCTTGGTATACTAAATAATTAAAGAAGAACTAAACATAATCTTTATAAATGTGAAAGCTTTTCTCCCAAAACACCTGTAAATTGTTAGACACTTTTCTAGTAAGTTGCATTTAAGTACATAGAGAAATAGATTCTATAAATAAGAATGTTTCCATGTTATTGCCAGTGCAACTCACATCCTATATAGACTTCAAAGAACCTTGTGAGCATGTGTACCTATTGCCACACCCCCTGACCCCAGTATTTACTGTATATATGCACAATGTCTTGAGACTTTGAAAGCTGCTTGTTACCCTGCTTTTATTTTACAATTATCAAGCATTGCTGACAGCTTTTCAATATTCAAATGATTTTACTGCCATTTTTTCTTTTTTTTATAATGCCGTTTCTAGCAAAATATGAAGTTTTCTAAATGTACCTGTTTTCTCGTCATATGCTGTGGTGGCTAAGCAGTCTAAAGTGCTCATTTTAGAAACACAGCCCATTAAGTCACAGGTTCAAAGCTTAGAATTATTTTTTTTCCTCTATGTGTTTTTAGGATATTAACTGTAAAGACTAATGTTTTTTTGAATGAAAAGCACAAGAATGTGTGTAGGGAGATTAATACTGCTAAACCTCAATACTGTGTTTTCAAAAATTGTTAAATTTCTGTTCCGGAGTTGGTTGGTGGCTTTCTGCAATGTTGGTTCTCAGCCAGTCCCGCACACACCCTGAAATTTTGGTAAAAATCGGTCCAGCCGTTAGTGTGCAGGAGTTCAAAATTCTATTCCCCCCACCCTAAAAAAAATATTTTGTTAACCTTTTACTGGTAATGGAGTATATGCATACAAAATTTGGTTGAAATCGGACCAACCATATAGATTTGTATAGCTTGTAAGCTAGGTAACCATAAGTCTGTGCAATGTGAGATACTCACCATTACAGGTGGAATTTCGAAACGTAAGTAAGGTGCAATGAATGAGCTGCCGTCCGCCCCCAATACCCCCCACTATTCCTCTGTCCACCCTCCAAATCCTTCCCCTTACACCTCAGCCAGTCCCCGCACACACCCTGAAATTTTGGTAAAAATCGGTCCAGCCGTTAGTGTGCAGGAGTTCAAAATTCTATCCCCCCCCATTCACCCCCACCCTAAAAAAAATATTTTGTTAACCTTTTACTGGTAAAGTAGTATATGCATCTGTGCAATGTCAGATACTCACCGCTACAAGTGGAATTTCGAAACGAAACCTGCTTAACTTTTGTAAGTAAGGTGCAATGAATGAGCCTGCCAAATTTAAGCCATCTGCCTCCACGGCAAGTTGGAGAATTAGTGATGAGTGAGTGAATGAGGGCATTACAGGTGGAATTTCGAAATGAAACCTGCTTAACTTTTGTAAGTAAGGTGCAATGAATGAGACTGACAAATTTAAGCCGTCTGCCTCCACAGCAAGTTGGAGAATTAGTGATGAGTGAGTGAGTGAGGGCTTTGCCTTTTATTAGTATAGACAACAATAAACTTTGTAAACTAGCACTGCATACTGTGTAAGAATCCATGCCTTTCATTAGGTTTATATTGCCACGGTTGCTGTTCTTGTGTATACATTTCAGCTCCACAAAAAGGAGCACTGATATACAACCATTGTTTTTAAAAAATGTATGTACTGGTCTACCAGTAAATGAACTTTTGGTCACTAGATGTCGCTGCTAATTAAGAAATGATTATATTGCAAACCCTTCTACCAGATTTACTTGTAACCCATAAATAATATTCTCAAATTTGGTTTTAAAGGGCATGTCCACCCCCAAAACTATAATCCCCCCAACTACTGGCCCCACCATGTAGTGTAGTTTAATCCTTACCTCACATCCCAGCTCCATAGGGTTCTCCTGTAGTCCCCCCCCCCAGTCCCAAAAAATGACTACCAGGAGGCTAGCAGAGTCCATATAGGACACTGCCTGCTAGCTGGCCTCAGGTAGATTTTTGCCATGCGTACTGCAGCCCTTCTCCCCCCTCCCTCCCCCTCCCTCTCCCTCCCGTTCTACTATCCCTCCCCCTAGCATAAAACCCATTTAACATCCTGCTCCCCCATGTCCCCCAGCCCCAACCGGGTATTTTTTATTTTTAGAAAGCTCCCCAAACTCTTACTTACCTCTCCTCTTTCCTCCGGCGAAGTGAGCTGCCGGCAGCCGCGTCTGTGATTGGCTGCCGCTCAGCCAATCACAGACGCGGCTGCCGGTCCCGCCCCTCTGCTTGCATTTCCTTGCAAGCAGAGGGCCGGGAGCGCGGCGGAGGATCGAGGGGAGGTAAGTAGAGTTTGGGGGGCTTTCTAAAAAAAAAATTATAGCGGTTGGGGCTGGGAGCCCAGGGGGGACCTTTTATAAAAAAAATTTTTTTAGGGTGGACATAGCCTTTAATATATTAAGTATAAATCCTTACCAGGTTCTCAAACAATTTAAGTATATATCCACTCATAAAGGCTTGGCTTTTTTCATTTTAATTGAAGAACAGGAGGCAATGTCTTACCTCCTGTTCTTAATGAAACCGTGAAAAGCAGACAGGGAATGCCACAATCGTGATCCCTAACAATGTAGGCGCACACAGTGCAAGGGAGCATCGGGATCTGTCTGAGAAGCCAGCTTTTTTACATAGCGCCATTACCAGTTTTATTGGTAATGGCGCTATGTCTTTTTATGAGTAGAGACCCTTTAATTGGAACTTATATCCCCAAAAAACAACCTTAGCTAGAATTAAAGTTGTTGCTGCAATTGTTCACAATTATCTACCTAGATGGCAAGTGTGTGAATGCCTTTTCTCACTTTTTATGCTGTGCTTTTAATAAAGATATATCATTTTTGAAGATAGTACAACCTAACCTTCATTTTATTCAGAGACTTTGATGCTACAGAGAGCTTTGTTTTGGCCTGCATTCAATCACAGAGTTCTGTGTGCAGCTCTTAGGGTGAGGCCACACTATACTGGACTGCATTGGACAATTTTTCGAGCCAATTGACTGATCGATCAGTGTGGAAAAATTCCATGGGATTGTCTCAACCAACGTTTGGCCATTCGTTCATCCTAATTGCAGATTGGATGTACTGGAAAACCAGCTACTTATGCCACGGCAGTCAGCTTTTCGGCCTGGCTAACTGGTCCCAAGTGTCGTACAATGGTGCGGGACGAAGTATCCCATGGTGTGTACCCAGCTTAAGATATCTTAAGAAATGGGAGATAGATCAACAATAAATGGTACAAATGATAGTTGGGAAGAATTCTAATTTCTAGTAATGGGCAATTTAAAAAAATCATTTTTCTGGTTTAGATAACCTTTTAACGTTAGCAGATCATGCTGGTAAAATCATGCTACATGAAGCAGTTTTTCCATTTTCCGCAATATATACAGGGAGATTCAAAATGTTGCTAGTTTTACCCCAACCAATCCGATCTTATTTAACATTTGAAAACTAACATCTGATTGGTTGGGGCAACATTAGCACCATTTTTAACGATAAGAACTTTTAATGAATAACCCTGATAATGTCTTACCTTCCGTACAGCCAGAAGTGAGACAACTTATCTGCAATCACGCTCCTCCACTGTTTCTCTGGCCGTTCCAAATGCACCTTTCCAATGTAGGCGCCTGCGCATACAGTGCAAGGGTTCGTCGGCAACTGTCACAGGATTAGTTGTAGCGCGATTGTGGGTAAGTTCACTTTCTTTGCAGCATTCTCCTTGCTGTTTACTGTTCAGTTAAATTAAAGTATAGTTCAGTTAAAGGGTAAGTATAACATTTAAAGGAGAACTGAACTTTTTTCTCCCTAGAACATCTATACATTTTAAGATTTAGTACAGAAATAGATTCTGTAACCAAGAAGGCTTCCATGTTGTTGCCAGTACAACCCACACAGCCCATGAAGTCATCAAAGACAGCACATACTTAGAATTTAAACAGGGCAGCAATGTCTCCCAATTTTCCAAAACTACTGACCTTGTGTAATAAACCCTCATAACTGCTCCTCCAAATGCCAGTCTCCTAGTTCACTGGAGGTTCAGGTCTTGGCAGAGGAGGAGCTTCCCAGCATGCACATGTTCCACGGCAGTGAGTTTCTCTGGCTTCTGTGCACCTTGCTAACTTCCTACCAGCCGGGCAGTCAGTCAGGTGTCCGTAAAGTTATTTTAAAAACGGAACTTTCATATTTAAAAAAAAAACAAACCCTTATTTAAGCCTAACACTTCCTGACCAGTACTAAACCGTGTAGGGTGCAGGAATACTAGGTAGAGCCCTGGAAAACTGGAAAACGGGTCTGCAGGGGACTTGGAAAATAACGTTTTTTGGGGGTTTCTTTAATGGAAAAATTAAATTATGTTGTAGGGGGCCCCTGTGCAATCGCCCCTTTTGCCCAATGGTTAATCCGGCCCTGATCAAAGAGCCACGCCCCCTAACCGATCTTTATGCACAGAGTATTTTCTATACAGATGTTGCTACTAGCCTTACAGACTTTCAAAGAGAACATACCTTTTCATGTTCCGAATCTGGTTGTGCAAGGCCAAGAAAGACACGGGAGTCGATAGCTTCATGACTCTTTGCACAAAGAACTACTTTCAGGCCCGTCTGGTGGATTTTCTCGGTCAGCTGGTCTACAGCAATATTGCTTGGGGCACAAACATGGACATGCCTAGTAAAAAAACAAAACTACCATCAGTTAAAGGAGAGCTAAACTCTAATTTAAATTTATTTTATACATTTATGTAATGCTGCAATTATTGTGGACAGAAACTTTGACTTGAACCAAAATATTTACAACTTTAAAACAAAAGAACAAATTAAAAAGTAGGACGTACGTATATCGTTTTGATAATTATGCTAAATAGTCTTTCCCACATCTGATAATAAAAACAGACTGTATATAGTTGGCCACCATACGCAGAATAATTGTAATGCAATATGTGTTGTAAGATAATATTGCTACATGTGCCTTAGGTTGAGTACACACGAAGGGACTATTTGTCTCGAGCGAGCGTTTGCTACGAGCGAGCGCTTGGCTGGGGCAAAAGATCATCGGTCACAGCAAATACAGCCGCAGCCGAAAGTGCGAAGGATCGATCGGGTGGTCCCGTAGGGAACAGCACGATCAATTTACCGATCCGGACGAACGATCAAGGTCGGTCCTGCTGGTGTGTAGTTAGCCTTAATGATTCCTGTATCATTTTTATAACTATTACTGTACCATTTTTTGTCGATCTGTCCCATATTTCTTTCCTGCTGACTAGAAAAATCTACTAATGGGTGCCTCTCTCTTGAGGCAGAGTGAACCTTTTTAGCTCAGGCTGTGCTCTTCTAATAAGAAGAGGCAACTGTATCAAAATTGTATAAGAAGTGGGCAAACTTGAATTAACCAGTCACTGAGCAAACTTGTATGTACTAGTCACTGCAGGCAAACTTGTATTTACCGGTCTCTGTTCAGGGGCACTCTGGCATATATGTCAGCCCTCCAGTTTATGGGTCCGCCCACCAGTTTATTTTGTTGGGAATTATGGAAGGGGCAGGGGGGTTGACAGCTGGTGCAACGAAGGAAGGGGGGGGGTGTGTTGGACTCCAGGTGAAAGGGGTGAATTTTAATGGAAAATAATGTACCCCATCAATGATACGGCCTACTACTGTTTGCTTTTGTATGATCGTGGAACTCCTTGGTGACATCTAATATCAGTTTGATTTTTAGTGGGGAGGCACATTATCCACTTTATTATATCTGTACTGTATGTGACTTTATAACTGTAGGGGATCGGACTTTTGGCTGTTACTATTATGTTTATTTTTTTGTGTTGGGTAACTATTGACTTTGCAGTGTTTTGAGGTTTTTGTTATTTGTTTTGTTTTGGTGAGTAAGTAACATATATTTGTAAAAGAATGTGTATGTATGAGGGAGAAAAAGCTTGCATAAAAGTGTGTGTGTGTTTTTTTTTTCTCCAATAATTGCAGATATATTTTATCAGGTTCATCTATACATTCTTCATTATTTCAAGATTCAATTTTTCAAAGAACTGCATTGTACAGAGTTAGCGGGAATTTCACATTTTCTTAAATATGGCCATAAGTCTAAATAAGTCTGCCTCTCAGCCAGTCACTGACGCGGCTGCCAGTCTGGCCCCCTGCTTGCAGTTTTTATGCAAGCAGAGGGCCGTGTCAGATCCCTGGGCTAAATAGGCAAAGTAAGTAGTGATCGGGAGAGTTTTTCTGCAAATAACAATAGTGGTTGGGGGTGGGGGGGGAAGCTCTAAACTACAGGAAAACATTGTTAAAAGGGGAGGACATGCCCTTTAAAACCAGTGGTTTTACAAGTTAAAGTTTCTGAACAGTTTACTGGATGGAATAAGTGAGAAATTGCAATGGTTGGGGTGAAAAGGATCCCTGATGAATCTGCCTATTTTCCCTATGCCTATGAAAAGGTCAATACAAGGTTAGTCATGCCCACCACCTGTTGGGCATACCTAATCACTTGTTGATATAGATTCTAATGGGGTCCATGAAGTCTGATTGCTAAATGTATATAACCAACACTCCACTCTGTTGTTCCCAAAACATTAAATGTTACTTCGATGGGTGGGTGGTCCAGTTAAATAGACCCCGGACTCTTCACTGGATTCCACTCCTCCTTAGTGTGTTCTAACTTTATCTCATCTGTATGTGTATACTATATATCTAAGCATATATTAAAAGGGGGGATAAAGTTATTGAGAAATTTAAAGCAGGCTTAGGCTACAAAAAGATTTCCAAAGCCTTGAAAATCCCATGGAGCACTGTTCAAGCGATCATTCAGAAATGGAAGGAGTATGGCACAACTGTAAACCTACCAAGACAAGGCCGTCCACCTAAACTCACAGGGAGAACAAGGAGTGCGCTGATCAGAAATGCAGTCAAGAGGCCCATGATGACTCTGGATGAGCTGCAGAGATCTACAGCTCAGGTGGGGGAAATCTGTCCATAGGACAACTATTAGTTGTGCACTGCACAAAGTTGCCCTTTATGGAAGAGTGGCAAGAAAAAAGCCATCGTTAACAGAAAAGCATAAGAAGTTTGCAGTTTGCCACAAGCCATGTGGGGGACACAACAAATATGTGGAAGAAGGTGATCTGGTCAGATGAGACCAAAATGCAAAACGCTATGTGTAGCGAAAAACTGACACTGCACATTCACTCAGAACACACCATCCCCACACCAGTCACTCAGAACACACCATCATGCTCTGAGAGTGCTTCTCTTCAGAAGGGACAGGGAAGCTGGTCAGAGTTGATGGGAAGATGGATGGAGCCAAATACAGGGTAATCTTGGAAGAAAACCTTAGTCAGCAAAAGACCTTAGACTGGGGCGGAGGTTCACCTTCCAGTAGGACAACAACCCTAAACATAAAGCCAGGGCAACAATGGAATGGTTTAAAACAAAACATATGCATGTGTTGAATAGCCCAGTCAAAGTCCAGATCTAAATCGAGAATCTGTGGCAAGATCTGAAAACTGCTGTTCACAAACGTTGTCCATCTAATCTGACTGAGCTGGAGCTGCTTTGCAAAGAAGAATGGGCAAAGATTTCAGTCTCTAGATGTGCAAAGCTGGTAGAGACATACCCTAAAAGACTGGCAGCTGTAATTGCAGCAAAAGTTGGTTCTACAAAGTATTGACTCGGGGGCTGAATAATTACGCACACCCCACCGCAGTTATTGATTTGTTAAAAATATTTGGACTCGTGTGTGATTTTCGTTCCACTTCTCACATGTACACCACTTTGTATTTGTTTTTCACATGGAATTCCAATAAAATTGATTCATGTTTGTGGCAGTAATGTGACAAAATGTGGAAAACTTCAAGGGGCCGAATACTTTTTCCAACCACTGTACCCTTTAATCCTATTGTTCTCCAAACCTTTGAATACAAAATCAACCCCTTCAGTGCTAAGTTTCAAGAAGTTCAGTGAATAGACTAGAAACTATTTTTCTGATTGTTTGGAGTGGAATAGAGCTGGAGGTTTGTTTAAGCAAATAACATGCTGTACTGTAATTGTTTCAGTTGAGTAAATCTATTTAAATTGTTATTAGAAAATTCTTCATCTACTTGCACATTAAAGTTATACCAACAAGAATTAGTCTTTAAGTAGAAAACTGATTTAAATCAAATCCAGCCTGCCTTGCTCTTTCCCTTCTCTCTCTCCCCCTCCCTATTTCCCGTCTCTCTCCTCCGCCTTCTTTCTCTTCCTCCTTTCATGTATGTCTGTCTGTCTCTCTTTTCCTCTCTGCTTAAAATCGAAAAATTGTAGACGAGCCTCTGGTAGTGCAATGTGCAAAATATTTGTGTAACTATCGCAACATGTTTCGGTGTACGTGCTCATTTTATCAAGCAAAACGAACTGGCAGTGAACAATCCTTTTAAAGGTACAACCACTCCCTCCCTGCATGGGTGGGAGGCTCGTCTGCAATTTTTTCGATTTTATACATGTGATGACCTCAGGGGACGTGGTGGAGTGGACGAGACCCAAAAAGGAAAGAGAAAATAGAGTAACAGCTATTTTTCTTTCGTGACTGTGACATTATTCTCTCTTCCTCTCTGCCTTTTCCTGGAAACAACATTGTGGAGTCGAGCACTGCGCCATCAACCTTCGCCCACTATAGAGTACACATGCAATTAGGGGTTGGCTCTTCCTACGGCGCATGGACAGTGGGAGGAGGGTTGATGACGCTGCGCTCAAGCTTCTCTATTAATATATAGGATAGTCAACCTCATTATCATCTTTTTATGAGCCTCCATAGGTTTGTCATTTGCTTATTTTATAAGATGGTTTTTAGTAGATAGTGACAAAATCCGATGTAAATAACAAGGGGCTGAGTATGTAACCCTGTGGTACTCCAATCTAGGTAATTCTAGTGGTACACACATGATTGTTCGGGCTTACTCATAGAGAACACCCAGAGAGAGATGCTTATCTTACCACCTAATGGGAACGGTGTTAAAAGCTGAGCTAATATCTGGAAAAAGTAACATAAGCATTTGGACTTTCAGGATAGAATAGATTATGAATAACTCGGTTCAACAATATCCTTGGTTGTTTTGTTTGGTTTTTATGCATATTGAAACTGATCAGCAGATATAGCCCCTCAGCTGGTCAAGCACAATTTGCTCTAAACACTTTGCTAGCAAGGATGTTGGTACAACCAGTCTGTAATCATTTGGCTCTTTCTGTTTTTGGTAACAGAATAGTACCGGTATGTGTTTTTTAAAAAATCAGGAACAATTCCTAGACCTAATGATTTGTTAAAAATATCACAGAAGACTTGTGTTTTCATGTATTTTTTGGGCACATGTTTTCAAAACCGTACTAGGAAAACTAGGACCGGCTGCTTTCCTTCCATCTCTCCTACTAAACACGGATAGGACAAACTTATCCCTGGCATTATTCTCAAAACTAGAGTAAAAAATGAAATCTTCACAACAGCATTTGTAAGGCCCAAAGAAAACAGAATCTGATGTATAATATTTGAGGTTGAATAAAGACCTAGATCCATACAGTTCAACCATCACACAGAAACAATATTAGGAGGTAAGAATTACCAGTCCTAGGTATTTTTCATTTTAACTATTTAATAAAAAACTTTACACACGATATCCTTTTCATTTTTATTTGGAATTAACTTGCCTCCCGATAAATTTGCTGATAGGCTGCTTTAAGACCCCCCTCACCTCCCTAGTTTACCATGGTTTATGATTTGCAAAGAGAGTAATTGTTTGTTTGTTACCATTAAAATAGTAGAATTAATAAAATCAACAACTTTAGCCATGTACATATTAATATAATTCTCACATCCAAATAAAAAACGCCCAATCCGTGACACATAATTTTCATTTTAATTAATAAACCATGTTGGGGAAGGGAAAGGGGAGACGTTTTTGTAATTTAGCTAAGCTTATATTCATTACAAACTAATCTTGACATTGGTGTGTTTTCATAAACATAACTATTTAAAGGGCAATTATAGTGAGAAAATTGTTTTTTTTTTAATTTCTTCTAATGTATCCTATAAGTCATCCCATCCACCAGGGTACCTTTAGTTTCTTTAAATTCTACATAGTCCCCGAGATATAAGCCTTTGAGTATGCTGTGATTTGTAGGAGCTGCTACACCTCATCTGTCACTCAAAGGCACACACCCACACAATCCAAAGCTCCCCTGCAGTACTGTCACACACTCTCTCTCACACTATATGTACCATGTGCAACATATAGTCAAATGCTGTAGTGCTAAACACAATCAATAAACCATTAACCCAGCAATATGAGCATAACACACTATAAAACAGCCCCTCCCCCCCAAAAAAAATCTTATATACATACAAAACCAGTGACTCAAATGGAACACTAATACAGTATATATAATACAGTAATACAGACTATATACCAAACAAGACACACAGTGCAATCTATGAAATATATAGACTAAAGCAACTGAAATGTAACAGGACAACAAGCAGTGTCACTGTGTTTGTGAAGGTCTCACTACAAGCTGCTGTTACACTAACTCTCTCTTCAGTGATTATGATCTCAGCTAAGCAGGGGGAGAGATATGAACTTTAGGTAAAAAGTAAATAACAATTAGCAAATTTAGAGAACAGGCAGAGTTCAGTAACTTACTTGTAAAGAATCTCAGCACCACTTGTCCTCCTCTCTCCCCCTCTGCCCCTCCCTTCAGCATATTGCTACTTTATTCCACACTTTGATTGCTTGCAGTCTAGCTCTGGAAGGGAGGGGTCAACAGGATGTCAGCACTTCATTTAAAGTCCTTTCAACTGACAATGCTCGGACTCTGTATACAGCCCGTCACTGCTTGAGGGGGAGTAGACAGAGAGGGGAGGGGGACTACACAACTTGGTACAAACTTCTGCCAGTGTAAAGAAACGAAGCCACACAGAAACATGAAAGTAAGGCAGCTTATACTAAGTGATCTATACATTGTATACAGACAGTTTTTTTTTCACTGTAGTTGCCCTTTAAGTAATGTAGACTATCTTTGTGGTGGACTGATTATCTCTGGCCTTTCAGTCTATTCCTCTGTGTAGGTGGAAGCTAATAAGTGTAGGGAGTGATGAGTTCAAAGCTTGATTAGAATGAGGTATCCCAAGATTCATGTTAAGATCTCTAACACAGAAAAATTATTCTTGACTAGATAAATTATTGAACATCCATTTCTGTAATGTGAATTTATATGCTATGATCTCTTTACTTTTTTAGGTTAATGGGCCTGATGGTATACTTCAAAATGGCTCTGTGGATGACAGTATGGGAAAAACTAGCCAGTTGCTTGGTGAACTGAATTTTGAGGAAGATGAAGAAGACACCTATTACACAAAGGATCTCCCTGTTCATGCTTGCAGGTAAGTACAGTTTATTGGTCTATAACATTTTTTTCACATTGTTTCCTATTCCCGTATAAACAGAGGTACCTATTTTTACCTGAAAAACAAGTGATTGACTTGAGTGTAAACCGTGGGTAGAAAATATGAACACTAATGCAAACCCGTAATTATAAAAAGTGAGTAATAGCAGAATCCAATAACCAACAATTCCATTGCACTCAAATGTTTGCAAACCACAACTCCCAGCATGCTTTGTAGTTTCTAAACATCTGGAGTAGCAATGCTCAACATTCATGCACCCTACAGTACAATCTAAGTCATTTGGCCCCCATAATAAAATAATCATGTATTTATCCACGGTGCCTCCTCACCCACCCACCTATCCATTTACTGCACAGACTTAATAGCCCCTAAACCCCCCCAAACACAACAAGAGCAAGAGTAAAATGGTTCTTCTTACTTGCTCCAGTATGAAAGGGCTGAGGGCTGACAGGGTCAGGTGAAGATTTATTGATCCACCATGGCGATACTATGTCTGCTGAAGACCAAGAACTTGCAGGACGTGCGTAACTCACGCACCTGCTGACTGCTCTGCTCTCCTTCTGCTTCGCCGCTGAAGTTTTCAACAGCCTGCTGCTTCTGAAAAACCGTATGAGCGGAGTATAAACCGAGGTTATACTCTGTTTATACAGTGCCTTTGTCTAGCTATATCAGTCACTTTCTCCTACAGTTGCTTCTTTAATATTTTGCTTTTATATATTGGATAGTTTTTGTTAATTATTAAAGCATTTATTTTCTCCTAAGCTATTGTGGAATTCATGACCCAGCCTGTGTTGTCTACTGTAACACCAGTAAGAAATGGTTTTGCAATGGTCGTGGAAACACTTCCGGCAGGTAGGTAACAATAATATGAACAGTATATTTTGTACTGCTTGAATCATGTCTCTTAATGAATCTTTTCTGTGTGAACAACCTACCCTTCACAAGATTGCAGGTTCACAGAGCGCTTTTATTTTATCATTTTATCTTTTCAAGATGTCCAAAGACATGTGCCCCAAAGGATTTTCACATCAGTGAATGCTGAGGTGTGCAGGCATTTTTTAGTATTTCCTCTATGTATCACGTTTTTGTACTTATTTAAAGGGTATATCAACCCCTCTTAATATGTAATTTCCGAATTAGTTAATGTTGTTAAATATGCTCCCATACATAGATCTCATTCTTGCCAACTCCTTGATCCACCTTCACGACTCTCTCTGGCCCTTCCAGGTAAGGCAGTTAGTCACGGCTGTGACAGTGACATTCGCGGCCGAGCCTCCACTGCTGCTGCTCGGGAATGGAAAAAGAGTAGCAGCAGTGGAGAGGGAGAAAGCAGCGGTGGATCATTAACTTGTAAGTATGATCTTTCTGTCTGGGAGCATATTTAATAACATTAACCAATTTGGAACTTTGGAAGTTTTTCTAAGGGGTGGCCATACCTTTTAATCATCTAAAGTACCTGTAGGTAGAAATCAATGTTCCCTGCTGGCAACTGTTCTTCTGGTTCACGTCTCCACTAAAGCTGTATGAGCTTGCACAGTTGCCAGTGATTGCCTGTCAACTCACCTTCATGGCTGTGACTTCTGGTTGCTGCCAGGAAATACTGGAGAAAGACAAAGCTGCCGACAGAGAAAAAGATGGATAACACCATTGCTCATTTGCTTGAACATTATCAGCTGCATCATAAGACCCGCCCCTGAACTTTTTAAGCTTTTTTTAAAGCTAGCCAGAATCCTGTCCAAAGGCAGAGGAAAGCACATAGAACGGTTGAAGTTCTGTAACTAGCTTTAGAAAATATCAACTATTTGCAATGGTCATTCTGTTGAGGGCACTTGTAGACGAATTTCCCCTTCAAAGGCGTGTTCATCCACTATGAAAACTTTTGCAGATAATCACCTCCAAACTCTGTTTACACAATACTTTCCTTTCTTCTGGGTCCAAATATCGTGCTCTGGTCCCTCGCTGCTCTCAAAGTTCACACAGCCATAAAGAAGACTAGCAGTGCATTGGCTATGCCATCAGTCTTGATTGATGGCTGAAACACAGAAGTGTGGCGAGGGACCAGAGGAGTTCAAGATAAGATATCCTGACTCAAGTGTCAAAATGTATTGAGAAATGCAGTTTGGCGGTGGGTTATTACTCTCGGCAAAGGTATAAACTCTCTCATGTAATTTTACTGTATAAATGCTGTAAATTAAAGGGTATCTCCACTCATACTAACAGATCTGGGGAATTCAGATTTATTGAAGAACGGGAGGTAAAGGAGCTGTGTCTTACCTCCCGTTCTTCAATAAAACTATCAGAAGCTGGGAGAGATGGTAAAGAACATGCTCGCTTGTTCCAAGCAAGCCAGCGGGTACGTTGTTTACCTTCTCTGAGCGAGCAAGTGGGTACGTTCTTTACCTTCTCTCCCAGCTCCTGATTGTTTTATTGAAAACCAGGAGGTAAGACTCCTTTACCTCCTGTTTTTCAATAAAACTGAATTTCCCCAAATCTGTTAATATGAGTGGAGATACCCTTTTAACCTTCTTGATATTCTTTTTTTTTTTTTTTTTTTTTTTTTACCTGCAGCTCTTAGGAATAGGTATACTCTCTCCTTTTTACATCAAATTTCCATTTTATTTTGTAGTCACATTGTGAACCATTTGGTCAGAGCTAAATGTAAAGAGGTAACCCTACACAAGGATGGGCCTTTGGGAGAGACTGTCTTGGAATGCTACAACTGTGGGTGCCGTAATGTTTTTCTTCTTGGATTCATTCCTGCTAAGGCTGATTCTGTAGTTGTACTACTTTGTAGGTAAGTAACATTTTAAATGCTTGAATGTTTCTATTTAGAAATAAAGGTGGGGTAAAAAAAAATTAATCTATGTGTGTCTTTACACATTCAAAATATTTAGGAATACTTTTATGCACAATTTAAGTTTGCTGAAAGACCTGCAATGGTTTGCTTCAGTTTGATTTGCATGTACATTATTGTAAAGTATTTATATTCTTATTGAGTGTTAAACATATTATGCAGAGCATGTTATTAGCCAGCGGTTCTGGACACATGCATTAGCTAAGGGACATAAATGAGTGTTTTGCATATCTCCGCCCCTTACTCTGGGAAACATGGGAGTAAGAAATGACTTCTTGTTTCTTAGGCTTTGTGGGCAATGCTATTCATATAGCATGAGACTGCAAGATGCCTTCTGTTATAAGAAGGTGTTTCTCTGCTTTTATGCTCAGTGAAGGGCTTTTTGCTTCTTTTGGCCCCTCTCTCCCTAAGCTTTCTAGCTGCCTTTTCTACTGTAAACCCAAGTCCTACCCCATAGAGCCATGAATCTGTATCTTGCACTGACGAGATCTAACAAGATCGAAACACGTCGTGTCTGCAGGTCAGATGATTGGCTCTATATATTAAGCTTTATTGCATGTTATTAGCCAGCGGTTCTGGACACATGCATTAGCTAAGGGACATAAATGAGTGTTTTGCATATCTCCGCCCCTTACTCTGGGAAACATGGGAGTAAGAAATTACTTCTTGTTTCTTAGGCTTTGTGGGCAATGCTATTCATATAGCATGAGACTGCAAGATGCCTTCTGTTATAAGAAGGTGTTTCTCTGCTTTTATGCTCAGTGAAGGGCTTTTTGCTTCTTTTGGCCCCTCTCTCCCTAAGCTTTCTAGCTGCTTTTTCTAGTTTAAAATTTAAAATACATTGCTTAGTATCCAATATTATATTTTGGATTAATCTTGTATAAAGTCATACTTGTGTTTAAACATTTGAAGAAAGTTGGGGTTCACTATAAAGTCAGCTAAATAACTTCCTCATTTCCACTTTTTTCTTTCTTTTAATTTTTAAAGATATAAACAGGAAAAATTCTAAATCTATTCACTGTTTTCATAATAGACAACCTTGTGCCAGTCAAAGTAGCCTGAAGGATATCAATTGGGATAGCTCTCAATGGCAACCGCTCATTCAAGATCGTTGCTTCCTCTCCTGGCTTGTAAAGATACCTTCTGAGCAAGAGCAACTTAGAGCCCGACAAATCACTGCACAGCAAATTAACAAACTAGAAGAGCTGTGGAAGGTACTATTGTGTAAACTACACTGCAGATATCATTTGTTATATCTAATGAACTTTGATCAGCTGCTCAATAATGTGCTCTTCAGCTATTGGTGTTTGTTGACATATAGTAACTGGTAGACCTGCTCTTTTATAAGGAAAACCCCTCTGCAACGCTAGAAGATCTGGAAAAGCCAGGTGTTGATGAGGAGCCACAGCATGTCCTGCTTAGATATGAAGATGCCTACCAGTACCAAAATATTTTTGGGCCACTGGTCAAGCTGGAAGCCGATTATGATAAGAAGCTTAAGGAATCTCAGGTAAAGTATTAATATTCCAAGTACATGCTTATAAAATAGCATTATTTATTTTCTGGGAAATTATAATTGAATTTCTTTTTGGTTGTATAATTTAATTTACATTGTTTCATAGTATTTGAGGTTAAATAAAGATGTCCATCTAGTCCTACCCTTTTAGCATATGGACTCTACCTAACGTTTCATGCAAATTTCAGTACCAAAACAAATTTGGATTTAAGGAAATAATAAAGTGTTAAAAAATTTTTTAAATATAATCCATAATTGTTAGGGAGGCTAGTGCTCCTACCTCTTATTCTCAATTTAAAGCTGCACGTCTGCTCTCGACCACACTCCCTCGTGTCCCCCCATTTTTTGTACACTGTAAATTTGTTTGTTCCAGTTGTTTTGGAAAAAAGGCGCTTTAAGGGAAGATGTGCGAGTGATAGATCTAAAGATTGCGTAGGAATATGAACATTAATGGGCCATATAATAAACTGGTGCCTAGTTCACCAATAGAACATGTCATCCCTTCATAGTCTACAAGTTCAGAAATTGTTTTTCACTGTGAGAACGGTTAAGCTATGGAACTTCCTCCGTTGGACGTAGTTATGGGTTCATTGGATAGTTTAAAAAAAAAAAAAAATGCTGGATGAGTTTATAATAACAAGGAAATTTTGCTTGTTTCTGGTATTGATAGGAAATGTAGTTATTGCTGAGTAGTTTGGACTGGATGGATATAACTCATATTATACAATACTTTACTTATTTGTTTATTTTTCTACCTTTTTCTTTTTATAATTGTTTAAATCCACACAGACACAAGATAACATCACAGTTAGATGGGACCTTGGTCTGAACAAGAAGAGAATTGCATACTTTACCTTGCCAAAGACAGATTCAGGTAATCCAGTTGTTTAATCAATATTTCCCAAAATTGTAAACCATCTTATCCCTGTAAAAAACAAACAAAAAAAAGTGTCCGCATTGTATAATGTCAATACAGCTTGAAATGCAGAAATATATTGAAAATACTTACCATTACCATTGGTTGGTTACTGGGAAAGTTTGGCATATTTTAATAAATTAAATGGTCTTAAAGCCTAGAAGCTGCTAATTTGTTTTGTCTTTTTTTTTTTAATTTACAGATATGCGTCTTATGCAGGGAGATGAAATTTGTCTAAGATACAAAGGAGACTTGGCTCCATTATGGAAAGGAATTGGACATGTTATCAAAGTTCCTGATAGTATCCTGTTGTCTTCCTATATCTTAATTTCTATTTTGTTGACCTCTTTATCCTTTTAATGCACCAAAGCATCCTTCATGTAACATAGGCCTTCATTTAACCTAAAAGCAAGGCTATGTATTTGCTTTTACTGAATAAAGACCGAGTTTGTTAAATGTATGTAGGGAAAATTTATTTTTTATATCTTTACCTGAGCTGCAACGATTTTAAAGCCACAAAATATTTGTTTCTCTAGGCCCCAATCTTATACATTATCTGTAAATATGTGATCTTCCAAAGTAAAATCAAATTATTTAAATCTTGAAAGAAGCTAATCTAAATGTGGGTATTGCTGAGTCGGTTGGACTGGATGGACGTATGTCTTTATTCTACCTCAATACTCATACTAAATGAATAAAGGCTCGCAAGCGGACGATTCAGGTCTAAACGAACAAGTAGGGGATGTATGTGCGATGAACGCCTACTTCGGCTGATAATCGCACATGTGTAGTTATTCGGTCAGGTGAAGGTGATCTGACCCAGCTGCTTAACGAACTAAACCCAACCAAATGGCTACACATGTGCAATTGATGCCTGTTTGTTGCCTGCTCATTCTTTGGGTGACATGCAAAATCAATCGTGTGCGAGCCATATTCCAAAAACAAAATGGGTAAGAAATGGCAACCCTATGATTTTCTCCACTCTCTAATGTACACAATTTGGTGATTGAGAAATGGGGTTAAATGTATATAATTGATTAGCTAACAGGTGTACCAGGGGCAGGATTGTTAATTTCACAAAAAAAGGAGAATGCAGGGGGAATATTTAACTTTAGCACAGACAAGTTTCTGTTGTTATATCCGGCTAATTATTTACTCACAAGATCTTCACTTAAGTAAAGTTTTGTTCTTTTTAAAGGATAAGTGCACTGTAAAATCAAGTAATGTTCAGTTGGAAGCTGCAACTTGCCATATTTTTTTTCCCCATGCCCCTCCAAATTGAAAGTTGCTGACATCTTGTTTCTCCTTAGCTGAATGGTTACCTCCTGATTCTTCAGCCTCAAATGGTAAGGCTTGTTCGCTCCGTGCATGTGACTTGACGTCTGTGCGAGCACGGACATGTGCGCATGTGATGTCATCACGTCACACACACGACTTTCAATCTGCAAAGGTAGGCTCTGGAGGGGCATAGTGAAAAAAAATACGGCAACAGTATTTTTAAAGCTGCAGCTTCCAACTGAACATACCTTGATTTTACAGTGCACTTATCCTTTAAAAAGAACAAAACTTTGAAGATCTTGTGAGTAAATAATTAGCCTGATGTAACTACAGAAACTTGTCTGTGCTAAAGTTAAATATTCCCCCTGCTTTCTCCTTTTTTTGTGAAATGAATTGACACTATCTCACAGTGCTTGGGCAAGTGGTGGGACGATGTATTTTTCCTAAAAAATGGGCAAATTCATTAGAATTGATATTCCAGATTTTAGTTACCCTTTAAAATATATGCTAGAAAATGTATATATACCATTTCCTTTTAGGTAATAATGTTAAGTTAACGCTTTGTCCATTCATACCTTAAAAAATGAATACATTGTATGCCAAACAGTTTATTTTTTTGTATATTTTTGTATTTTGTTAAAACTTAACCAAAGCTAAGATTATGGTGATGAAATTGCAATTGAGTTGAGAAGTAGTGTTGGTGCACCAGTAGAGGTCACTCATAATTTCCAAGTGGATTTTGTATGGAAATCAACTTCATTTGACAGGTATGAACCATATTTTACTTCGGTCCTCTGTCACTAATATGTGGTTTTATCACACAGATTTGGGGGGTAGAGCAGTGTGTTTCCTAGTATGTTCACTCTTTGTATGTACACACACAAAAAACATTGACTGTGATGTCAACTGTCAAATCAATAAATCACAGTTGCTAGCTGGAAGAACCAGGAAGCAGAGACAGGGTCAACTGGACATTGTGCAGGATTTCAGGTTAGATTATATATTTGAGATTTCAAACTATTACCATTTAGGGTTTTGGGGGGTGATTTACCTTAATGTAAGTTTTCATTTTGGGGCTGGACTTGCCCTTTAAAGCAAACAAATTACATTTGTTGTACAAATTGTCCTAATAAGTTTTGTTTCTAGACATCTTCTAGACATCATCTAGCATTGACCAAAAAGACATCCGGATTTAGAACTTTGCTGTACCTCTGCCTTGTTTGAATGTTAAAGTATATTATTTTACACTTTGATGCACTGGTTATTGGCAGTGTCACTGTTGCTGGTGATGTACATAGCTTTGGAGATATAGTATGCTTCTCTGGTTTTGACGACTTTTTTTTTTTTTTTTTTTTTACAACTAGAATGCAAAGTGCTTTAAAGACTTTTGCAGTAGATGAAACTTCAGTTTCTGGCTATATCTACCACAAACTTCTTGGACATGAAGTTGAAGATGTGATTATAAAATGCCAGCTTCCAAAACGTTTCACAGCTCAAGGACTTCCTGATCTTAACCACTCACAGGTAAGCAATGCCTGATGTGACTAAATTACAGCATCCGCATGAGTAAAAAAAATAATTACATTATACTTTATTTATCCAGGTTTATGCTGTAAAGACTGTTCTGCAACGCCCTTTAAGTCTTATTCAGGGTCCACCTGGAACAGGAAAGACTGTAACATCAGCCACCATTGTTTATCATTTAGCTAGGCAAGGGAATGGGTGAGTAGTTAAGGTACTCAATATGAAGTGAAAAGTCATTCTCCATAATGAAATATCTATAAAAGCTATATGTCTATGTACTTTTTTTTAAATGATGACCTTCACAATCATATGTACTGTTAGGACAATCTCTATAGATTTCATAAGTTTTTAGGTTCTGCAAGATTACTTTTATTCAGCCATAGTCTACATATTGCATTTAGTTTACCCATATCTCCTAAACATTTCTTAAAATCTGCCACAGTTTCTCAGATTGCATACTCTTTAATATTACCCCTTTATTAGTTACTTATAGGAACAACATGGTACATAGCTGCAGGAAGGTAACCCTCACAGTTCTGTGTAATGCATTTCTCAATAGTGTACCTATCTGAAGGTAACTAAAACCTTTACTATCTAAAGGTGAGTAAAACCTTGAGCAGATCAATCTGGCTCCACATTTGTGGGGGACGACAACACATTAACGGTCCTGTGCAGGGGGAGGGTGTCATATCAGTCTGGTGATGGGCGATTAGGGTGGGGATGTGCACTCCATTTTTGTTAATATAGTGGATAACGCAACACCTACAGTAAATTATAAGGATATTAGAAGTCACAACGGACTTCCGTAAACATATAAAAGCACAAGACTGTATAATTTACAGTAGGGGGTGCGCTGCGCCTAGAGTACAAAGTCAGTCAGGACCTGTCATAGAAACGGCGGAGGAGCACAGCAATGGAAAGGATCAAGGGGGCTGCAAGGGAAGGGGCCACATAGCCCTCAAGTGGGAGGGGCCACAGAGCACATGAGTGAGAGGGGCCACAGGAGGCTGCAATGGAAAGGCCCAAGAGGGCTGCAAAGGAAGGGGTCATGGGGGGCACACGAGGAGGAGGAGACACAGGGAAGAGGTGTTGTCACAGGAAGTGCAGGGGATCTGGTGATGCTGATCCCATCTCACACACATAAATATCTTCAAAACTATGTAAAATAAATAATGAAAGTTAACTGCAAAAATCTTTAGGAAAGCAATTCCTGTTAATTTACCAAAAGTCATTTTTGGACCACAGTTACCCTTTAACATGATTGGTTAGGCACTTCATTTTAAAAGACAAGTGTTCTCAAGTTAGGGTTAAATAAAAGCCCTTAATGTACAATTAACATGAACCCTTAATTGTTTACTTGTTACAGCCCCTGAGGGCATGCTCTTTTTGTGCTTTTAATAAAGCATTCATGTTGATATTAAGAGTGCTTGCTGCTTTTGGTTGTTTTCTGCTGTTAAAGGAAAATTAAAGTCTCCAGGAAACATTGTCCCAAAAGACAGAGTACGTTCACAATCATACAACAAGCTGTCTCACCTCTCCATTTGCTGTGGTTGCTGGGTAATTTATAAAATTAACCTGTGGGAAATAACTCCCATAATCCACCTTAGCTGGGTAAACACCCAGCTAAGTTTCAAAACAAGGAAGTTTCTTCCTAGAAGCTGACAGCCAATCACATAACAGCACAGAGATCCTCCCTCTCCCTGACACAGCAGGGATTTTAGATTTTTTGTTTTCAAATATGCTCCTGTGCTTACAATGATATAATCCTTTACACTTTATACAAAAAGAAAAGTAATCTTATTGTTTATTTCAAAGATAGCATAAATGTAAGAAACAGAATATTAAAATTTTGGTAAAAATAAAAAAAATCTAGGGAATTGAACCTGCATCTTGAACATGTATTCTGTCTTTCTTAAACCACAGTTCTTAACTCTAGCCTAACCGATTCTATGTGAAATATTACAACTTGTAGAATCTAACAGGGAGCTGTAATAAAAGTTCTTATCGTTAAAAATGGTGATAAATTTGCCCCAACCAATCGGATGTTAGCTTTGTTAGAAGCTTTATCTCTCAAAAGGAACAGAATAATGAAAAAATCTCATACATGTGTCTCCACACCAATATAGAAATTCCTGATAAGATTTGAAAAGCTTTGAAAGCTGCTTGTTATTCTGAAGTTTATTTACCAGCAACTCACATTGACTGGGTAATAAACTGAAGCGTAAGAAGCAGCTTCCAAAGTCTTGTCAGGGACCTTTATATTGGTGTAGAGACATCTATATAGAAAATACTCTTGTGCATAGACAGTGAATACTGGAGCCAGGGGCGTGGCCCTTTGATGACTTTGTGGGCTGTGGGTTGTACTGCCAACAACACGGAAGCCTTCTTAGTTACAGAATCTATTTCTCACATGTACTAAATGCAACTTACTAAAGAATAATTTTACAATGTATAGGTGTTCTGGGGGAGAAGAGCTTTCATATTGGGATTAAAAATTTTACGTTTATAAGTTTAGTTCTTCTTTAACTGATTGTAGTTTTTTTTCCCCCTTACTAGACCTGTCCTTGTTTGTGCCCCAAGCAATATTGCTGTAGACCAGCTCACCGAGAAAATCCACCAGACGGGTCTGAAAGTAGTTCGTCTTTGTGCAAAGAGTCGTGAAGCTATTGACTCCCCTGTGTCTTTCTTGGCCTTGCACAACCAGATTCGAAACATGGAAAGGTATGCTCTCTTTGAAGGTCTATAAGGCTAGTAGCGACATTTAATTATTTTAGGGAATGCTAATCTCGGCTAAAATCCATCTTTGTACATTTACTATCACTGAGAGCCATAGTGACGTGGCTCTAATCAGCTGCCTATAAAGTGCAATTGAAACAATGTATTAAAAAAAAAAAATCTAGGACTCCCACCCTACAAAAAAAAAAAAAGCAGTCTTCCTCAAATGGTGCATGCCCCCGTACACCAAACTAGACAATGACACGGCAAAACACACATGCCTAAAGTTATTGCAGTTACCAGCTGTACCCCTGGATATTTTGTCTGTCCAAGAAGACCTTAAAGTCTGAATGAAGAGATTCAGCCAACATTGAGTTTAGGACAACTGTGGGAGCACTCCTTAAGCTAGGTACACACAGTACAGATTTCTGAAAGATGACAGACAGGATCTGCAAGATCCTGTCTGCCATCTTTCAAAGATCTGCATACACACAGTCCCGAGCGTTCCCCTATAGGGAGAACGCTCGGGACTGTGTGTTCATCGGCCGCGCTAGACTCCCTATAGGAGTCTAGCGCGGCCGATAAATTTTCGGCCTTTCCGAACGAGCGTTCGGCCGACCCGATCGTTTGGCGGCCGCGCGCTCGTTCGGGAAACGAACGTACACACGTAACGATTAAGCCCCGATACCGTCGGATCCGACGGTATCGGGGCTAATCGTTAAGTGTGTACCCAGCTTTAGGCTAAATTAGAATTATGCTATTGATCCAGTCAATAATAAGTACAAGGAAAAAAATAATCAATGCACATTCCTAGGCTCCATAAAATATCCTATCTGCAAACTTGCATACATTATAAACAAAGGGGTTTTGGTATACATAACTCTGATTACATAAATGAAAAGACTTTTAAAAACGTCAAGGTACCCCCTAGTCTAAAAGGTCCTAACTTTTAACCTTAATTACTTTTAGCACACTTTTGCATTTCTCATACTTGCGCATTGGATCAATGTAGCAGTCTCACTTCCTCCTGTCCATTGGCTTTAATAATGAGTTCAGAGGCCTGTACATCCTATGCCTTTATATTAAAGGCATGGGACCTTCAATTAAAGTGAGCTATTCCTTTAATGTATTGATTGAAGCCCGGGAGGATAAGGAGCAATGCCTTCCCTCCCATTCTTCAATCAGTTGAGTAGGAGCCAGGGACAAAGGTAAGTATATTTACCTTTCACACGATCCACTGCCGCAGAGATGAGAATCTCTGACCACTTCCTGATTTTAATCCACTGTAGCGTGCAATATCATGCATGCACTCTATAGTGGATTATATCTGCACACTGGCATACATTATAAACTAATGGGTTTTAGTATACATTACTGTGATCACATGAATGAAACGTCTTCCAACCACCTCAAGCTAACCTTAGTCATGAAAGTCCAGGACACCTTTTTCAGGAAGAGCATTCCAAAACAGTACTGCCCTCACAGTAGAGAACCATTTACTTAATCGTAAGTTGTGGTTTTCAGTATTTCTCAATTGGATGTCACAGGATCTCATATGCCTTGGTGAAATAACTTTTGAGATTGAAGTTGTCAGGTACCATATACTATATTTGGAACAACCATTTACTTAATGGGCATTTCCACCTTTAAAACAAATGCCCAGGGTGCAGTCCTAGCTTTTTCTCTGCACCACTCGGAATTGTTAGCAGTACGCTGCATGTGCAGTCTTTAATTTTCCTAGTATAACAGGATGTGCCTACTCAAACATTCAGCTGTGCAAAATATGAAACCTTTCACCATGAAGAGACAAATTCACTTTTTTTTTTGTCCAGCCAAAAATAACCGTTTTAATATAAATGCAGAGCACCCCAGTTTCGCGTTATGAAGAAATGCCAAAGTGGCCCTGAAGGGACTTAACTGACCCAATCCCACTCTACTTCCTGGTCATGGTTGTCAAAGTGACGTTACGCCCTGTTGCCCGACAGCCGTGCACGGGAAGTAGTACGCCTGTCAGCGCAGAAGCTCTCTGTTCCTGATTTTGCTTGAAGCAATAGAAGGGGGTGGCGCCCTGGCAGCGAGGGACCGGGTCAGGTAAGTCTTTGGCATTTCTTTGTAATGCAAAACTGGTTTGGGGGTAGGGTGGGTGGTTACTTTGCATGTTTTTTTTGACTGGACATACCCTTTAAGACTTCTTTCACGCAAATGTTTTTTTCGCAAATGTTCACAAGCACTCTGACGTTTCTGTGAAAATAGCCAAAAGTCTGTACATCTTTCCCATGTTTTTGTGATCTTAGACAAATTGCTTTAAAAAAAAAAAAAAATCAATTGTGAATGTTATTTTGTTTGCTTTAAGTATGCCTGAGCTTCAGAAGTTACAGCAGTTGAAGGATGAAACTGGAGAATTGTCCTCTGCTGATGAAAAACGCTACAGAGCTTTGAAAAGAACAGCTGAAAGAGAACTTCTGATGGTATGATACATCTACCTGCTAAATTGTGAAAATCTGAAAGAGCTATAATTATTTTATAATCTCCTTGCTTCTGTGTGATTGTAGGGTGCTAATAACTTGTATAGAAACAACAGTTACCCTTTAAGTGTCCTTCATTTAATAAGCCTAGGATGATGTCTCTTAGTTCTATGTGGGTCTAATTTTCCAGACCCAACCTGCAAAAACCGCTTCGTACATTTTTTACTTTTTTTTACCTGCCTTCATACACGTGACCCGACCCACAAGTTTTGGACCCGCAACCTAACCATCTTTTGTTCTTCTTTTTTTTTTTTTTTTTTTCCCCTAAAAAAAAAACTTAACAGGTAATTATTTAGAACCAAAAATGATCATTCAAAACCTTACATATGACTAAAATATATAGCATGCCTCCAAATGTCTGAATACTACAAAGCATTCCCTGGATGCCTACTGAAATTCTGTGAGTTAGATTTTTTAAAAAAAAATTTAGACCCACAGGTAGGAGATCCCTTGTAAAGAGTGCAGTGTACAGTACAGAACAGGCAGGGTGAAACTTAAAAGGGGAACTGTGGTCTCCAGAAAACTGTGTGAAAACAGCCTGACTGCTCTCTCGGGCAAACTGCTGATTCTGAGTCTGCATGTAAATGCTGTTTTCAGACAGTTTTCTGTAGGAGGAGGGGGGGGGCATGGGTATGAGGTATGAGTGGGGTTGGGACCACAGACCCGTGAGTAGGATGGGCCATGATTGCTGCAAGGGGGAGGGGCTTGCAAGGGGAGGAGGAAACACAGGGAAGAGGGACTGTCGCATGGTTTCAGAGCAAGAAGCAGGAAGTGCAGGGGATATGGTGATGCTTCTTTCATAACAAATGGGTAGTGTCCTGCACCTCTCTAGGCTGCTGGATCCTGCTGTGCACTGTCCCAAGCACTTTAACTAGGTAAATCAAAAAATTGGTATACAGGTGCTTCCAGACTAAAGAAGACTCCAAAGGATATCTTTGATGCTTTTATTGACACGACATGTTTCGGACAAGGTGATAAAGGACACCTTGTCCGAAACATGTCGTGTCAATAAAAGCATCAAAGATATCCTTTGGAGTCTTTTTTAGTCTGGAAGCACCTGTATACCAATTTTTTGATTTACCTAGATGGCTTCTTTCATACCACACATAAAGTTCCCCATTAAAGGGTATCTCCACTGATAAAATTAACATTGCGTGAAATAGGAGTGTCAATTAAGTTAAACACCTACCCAAAGTTTCAGCCTCCTCTGTGTAATGCATCCGATGATATCAGGCTTCAGATGCCTGTAAGCTCAACAAGCATCCGATCGGCATTAAATTCGTGCACGCCCGTTATGGTACCTCCCGACGCACGTGCAAAGACACTTCCGTAGTCGGAAGAAACTGACAATCTTTTCTCCGTCAGCCAATGGGAACAATCGCATCATGTTCCCATGGCTACCGGCTAGGAATAGGAATCCGCGTTGAGTTCGGCGTCCTATTAACAGTGAGGCCGGAGCAGAGAGACGATTGACCCGCGATATAGCACTCGGGTGAAGAGACGGCACCTGTTTGGGATTACGGCTTTCTTGCTGTGAGAGGGCGTATATGTATAGATAATCTATGTCTATCCATTCTCTATCTATCTTTCTTATCTCTTTCTGTCTGTCTGTCTATCTATTAGATAGACAACGATAGATAGACAGACAGATAGATACATGGATAGATAGAAAGAGAGATGGATATTCATCTATTTATCTTTCTATCTCTATCTTTCTTATCTCTTTCTATCCATCTATCTCTAGATAGATAGATATAGACAGACGGACAGATAGATACACAGATATAGACATACCAACATATAATAGAGAGGAGGGAGTTGTGGTGTGGGGGACCCCATCCAAAATTTTGCTGGGGGGCCCATTGATTTCTATTAACGCCCCTGCCCGGTGTACTATCATTATCATTCTGTGTTGGACTTCCAATAACACAGAGGATTTATCAACTGGAACTCATTAGGGACAATTTATTCACTCAGAAACCGGGTCTGAAGTGTAAAAATACATTTCGCTGAATAAAGATGTTTTTATTACAGTATTGTTATTCGCTGGGTGCCGCATAGATTGTTAGGAGATCCATTATTGTAGTTGTTCCTCATATTGCGTTACAAGGGGTGTAGAGTGCTTTGTAAAGGGATCTTAGGGGTTTGTCCCTATGTATTGGGTTTGTTATATAGTTAATTGTCCCTTAGCACCACCATATATAGGGTCCCCATACCCAAATTCACACATTAGGGAGCGCTCCCAGCAAGCACTAATATACAGCTTAAGAAACTCCTAGCATCCCCTGAAAAATACACATTTTGTGATACTCCCAGCAAACACTGTAATACAACTTGTGAAACTCCCAGCATCCACTATGAAATAAATCTATCTTCCACCTATCCCCCCCCATATGTTTTTTTTTTTTTTATAAAGCTATTAACTTTAGACTTCATAAATATATATTTATACAATTGAAAAACACACAAGTCTCCCCAGCCTTCTTACACACAAGCTTCTATCTTTCCTATGTGTCTGTCTCCCTGTATCAGCTGTGAATAGATCATGCAGAGACAGGTAGAAAGGCTTTGTTTACATCAGGCAACCCTGGGGTCAAGTGGGTGTGGCAGAAATCATGAATATGCATGTGATGATGCACATTGACTGACAGCCTACCCAGCACAGTAGCAGACACACCCCAGAAACGAACAGAACTTCCCCTGGCTGCTGTAAAGAAACAAAGGAGTTTTTAGAGATAATAAAGGTAGTGGGAGGGTTAGAAATAAAAAAATAAAAGTTTTTACATCAGTGGAGATACCCTTTAATATGGATAGTAAATGTTAATGTCTATTTTTAATGTAATTGTACAACAAATATTTAGTATTGACCGAATATGTTACCTTTGTTCCTATGAGACCATTGTTACAGTCATGGTCACTATCACTTTTTTCTTTGTTTTTACAGAATGCTGATGTGATTTGCTGTACGTGTGTTGGAGCAGGTGATCCTCGACTTGCTAAAATGCAATTTAGGTCTATCTTGATTGATGAGAGCACTCAAGCCACAGAGCCTGAGTGCATGGTTCCAGTTGTCCTGGGAGCAAAGCAGGTGAGTTATATATGTTTAGCTCTAATAATCATTCAAGGTTTTTGGGCAAATCATAAAACTAGCAGGCATTAATCCTTCTTTTCTGCTAATTTATTAAGGCTTTAATTTCATTCTTTAAATTCTTTTATTAGCCTTACTAATCTGTCTCACTAGTCTGTAATGCATTAAAAGTAAGAAATAGTAGGGGCAACACAATATTGCTCCCTGAAGCATCTTGCCTGACCATGCTTCTGAACTGCAGTTAACACTTTGCTGAAGGAAAAGCATTGTGCTAGTTAAAATGTGCTGGTTTAACAGGCCCATCCACTTAATGTTTATTAAGCACTACATTAGTTGTGCAAATTTTAACGAAGTGCTTTCTGCATTGAGTGCCAACACTGTTAAGAAGACAACGTAGGCCCGCTAAAGAAGCCGAAAGCCCACGCTTACATTTGGCAGAATGGGGTTTTGTCAAGTGAACCTGCATCTTAAATAAAAACCGGAAATAATAATTAAACACAGTAAATAATCTGGGTGGTGTCTAGTCCATCGATTTGAATTCATCCCCTAGGTGAATTCACAATCTGCGTAGGTGAAAAAATGTAATCAAAAGTGAGATAAAAATGTCTGGGAATTGCCCGATATAAGTTCCTACTCTAGAGCAAAACTTGGCAAAAGGTAAAGTTGTCCTTTCTATAATCAAACACTTAATTTATAGGCCGTTCATTTGTAAGAGTTCAGGTTCGTACACACATGCGATCATGGGTGCTGACCCACGGCGCACGACCTGTACAGACGGCCGTTTTGTGCTGTTTGGACACTTTCTTGGCCGAAACAGCTGTTCGGTTGGGGATCGTTGCCCAACCGACCAGGCGGATCCTAGAACGAGTGGCCATTTCGGTTGATAAAGTGCCCATATACTCCACAATTATCCCCCGAAAAGGCTGTTCATACACATCTTGCACAGCGGGTCGGCACCCGCAATCGCAGGTCCTTAAGGACATTTATCCACACCTTCCCTCTGCTCCTCTTCCTTAGTCAGTACTTTCTACCTGGGTTCTACTGGGTTCACTTAACTTGCCGCATATACTTAATAATCTGATAATCTTTGCCTCTACCATTTTGTTTAAGCAAAGATGTATTTGTGACTTAAAGGGAAAATGTGGTTCCCCAGACAAGATTGTAAATGAAAGGCCAGGTTCCTACCTTTAAAATGAGCCATCAAGCACCTCTCTACGTGCTGCACAACCCAATATATGAAGAAATCACTGATTAGAAAGGGGTGGAAGGCTCTGAATCTGAGGTCACAAATACTAGTTCCTCCTTCTAATCTGTGGTTGGCACATGCTCAGTGAAGAAGAAACAAGGAAGAGTTTACAGTAAATGAAGGAGTGGGAAGCGCCTTGGGGTTCCAAGGGGACTGCAAGGGATAGGGCCCATAAGGAGGTGGGGACACAGGGAAGAGATAGTTAATTTTAAATTGATCATAACCGGAAACTATCATTCTTCCCAACCGCATCATTTTTTTTGTTGATCTGCCCCTTATTTCTTTAGATATCCGATCTAAAACTTCTTATATTTCAGATGTCAATCAAGTTCCTTGCTCTCAAAAACTATTATTCTGTGAGTAGTTTTACTGTAGCTGCAATGGTGAAAGAGTTTGGACAGTTGAAATACTGTATGCTGTGTGCAGGCTTGACAGTTGGTTTGTGGGGAAAAAAGGTAGGTCGGATTGAAGTGGGAGTGGTTAAAAGAGGGAGGGGGGGATACTGCTTCTAAACAAAACGTGTGCTGGATTGAAGGCATGCAGCAACACACGCAACTCAGAGTAAGTGCTACTTACATATATTCAATTTTAGATTAAGATGAGGCAAAGTATTTTTTTGAGTATAGTGTCCCTTTTAAAGGTATGTTGTAATTGTTCTATCTTTCTCCAAATTTTGGTAAATCTTGTTCCCTTATTTTTCAAGCTTCTCCTGTGTGCTATAAACATTTAGCATACAGGTGACATCTGCTTTTTTCTGGCTATGGAATCCATAGAAAAAGTTCCAAGTTAAATGAGAATTTCTGGACTTTCTTCTCCTGTTCACTTTGAAAAGGTAGAATCTTCAAACATTTCAATGTTTTACTCAAAGCCCATTCGTCACTTTAATGAAATTCAGGTCAGAAAGTGTTCATTTAGTAATGACCCGAAATTATTGGTCATGGGTTATCTGCAATACTATGTAACTGTTTAAAACTAACTTGCTTGGGTTTTATGAAGATGTGAGTAAGAATTTTAAGTCTTGGATAGCAATGGATGTGGTATTCCTAGATTTTGCTAATTTTGCATAGGTTACTTATGTATAAACGAAGGTCTGTTGACATTTGTATGTGGATATAGAATTGATTGATAGAACAGGTAGTAGTTGTCGAAGGAGCTTTATCTACGTGGAGTTAAATTGTGGAGTACTTTAGGGTTCTGTACTGGGGCCACTTCTATTTAATTTGTTTATAAATTACTTAAAACTGGGTATTGAGTGCAAGGTCTCAGTTTGTTAATGACAAAACTATGAAGAGCATTGAAAACTTCAAATGATGTGCAACTGCTGCATGCAGACCTAGATAGTGTCAAAACTGGCAAAGGAGTGGCAGATGAGATCAAATGAGATTAACAATCCTTGTGTTTCCTATATCATAGTATAAAAACATATATTTGAAGATAAGGATATAAAGCCAGCAGCTAAGGTACAGTTTGTACCAGTGCAACGAATGGTAAATCAAATAGTGCAAATATAAAAGTGTGCACAGAGACACTTAAACTACCATTACATTCCATATCCCGAACTGGATATGGGCACTCATGCTGCTCAATTATATGAATCATAAGGACCTGAAGTGACCAAACCGGTCATATACTAAGTGGTGGGTAAGACATGAAAGCTTTATTCAAGTTAAATAACCACTAAAAACATTATACCCCAAACACAAATAAACATACAAAATCAACATAAACCACATAAAACCAGCAGCCAGTGCCCTATAAAACTTCAGAACATGTCTATAGACATACCGTATATACTCGAGTATAAACCAAGGTTTTCAGGCTTTAAAAAAAGCCTGAAAATCTTACCTCGGTTTATACTCGAGTCAGTCTATCTCCTACCTTGTGGCGCGCCCGCGCGATCCACATCCTCGCTCCACAGCCTTGCGCATCCGGATGATGTCACTACCCGGCGCCGCAAAGTGAGAGGCACCGGTGTAGTGACAATCATCCGGATGCGCAGAGGCGTGGATGAGGATGCGGATTGTGCGGCCGCCGGACAAGGTAGGAGAAACTTTTGCACGGGACACAGTGGCAAATACTTACAAATAAGAGTAAAACCTCTTTATTTGTGCTACTGTATGCACAAATATAGGAGGATTTACCCCTATTTGCAAGTATTTGCCACTTAAGATGTTTGAATACTACAACTCCCAGCATGCTTTATTGCTGGGAGTTGTAGTTTTCAAACACCTTAAGTGGCAAATACATGCAAATAGGGGTAAATCCTCCTATATTTGTGCATACAGTATGAACAAATAAAGAAGGTTTTACCTTAGTAAGTCAGGTGCACATGTAACCGTCCCTCAGCTCTATGCTACTTTCATAGTATGCTTATGTGGGAATTGGATCTATCACACAGGAGCGCATTCACCTTTAGTCCCCTGCTCAGCACCTGTGCCTGGAGCAGAAGGTTTTAAGCCCGTCTGGTTTGGGGATAGGAACATCTTAGCGACGAGGGTCGCTGCTGTAGCCTGCCCCCAGGCGTGTTAATTAAGGGACTTCCATCTTTTCGTGGGTGTACTGCTGCAGGTCGGAGTTTTTCCCTTGGACCAGCAAAAGGGATCAGATGGTATAGTGACCTGACTTGGCTTGGGGTTTTCAGCAGTACCGGGACGCGGGTCTCGGTTGATGTATGCTGCCAGACACCTGAACATTATCGGAGTTCGAGTGATCAATTCACCTGTTCTCTTTACAGAGGGATTCATAGCCATTTTGGATAAATTTTTTTTGAGAACTGCAGCATTGGTCACTCTGTATATTCAGTACTTTGACTATTTTACCATCCAGGGTGTCGTTCACATCTATAGACATGTTCTAGACTTTTATAGAGTACTTATATTACTCTATAAAAGAGTAATATACTTAGCTTATTGGTATTTTTAGGGGGGTTGTTTTCAGATTCTGGAGTATAAAAAATTGGGTTTAGTTCTCCTTTAATATCCTTATATTCTAAGGAATGTATTATAACACATATGGCTGATATATTTAATGTTTTGCTTTAAGGCTGTGTACAGCTTTAAAAACCATTATGTAGCATTGCAATGCTGTCATTTTAAAATTAAATAAGCAGTAGAAACAGGCCAGTTTACTTTATTTGCCAAACCCCATGACTTTTTAAAACACATTATGGGGTTGGAACAGTGGATGGACAGAAGTGTATGGGGACTGCAGTGGAAGATTTTCCTATAATAATCACCCAGTGACACAGCTGAGTGATTAATATAAGAAAATATTTCACTGCTGCTCCCATTATATTTTGAGACCCTTATGTATTAAACAACCATAATAAATGAAAACTATGTGTTGAAGCAATTCATTTTAATTCTGCAAATAGGCATACAATGCATAAAGTAAAAAAAAATAAAAAGCTTCCATGGCTGTACAAAGATGTGTTGTGTGCACTTAAAATGGTTAAGAAAAGGTTTTAAGACTTGTGACAAGCAGGTGCAGCAATCCAGATTGATAAAATGGTGGCGATTGACCTACAGTTACAGATCACTGATGCACAGACCCAAGTGACAGCAATACCTGCTGCAGTGGATTATTTCAATCGGAACAACAATATGATGACATCACGGCCCTTGCAAGCTCCAACACACAGTGACCAAGCCTATCGCAAATCATTCTTTAATGCCAGCTGCATTTCTCACCTTTCCCTTCAGGTCCAGCACGTACACAGCACTGGCCGACATTCTCGCTTCCAGGAACGCTGCCTTTAAAAGACAACGAAGGGTCGTTCACTAACCCACAGCCACGAAGCTTTTTCTTTAGCTCTGCCGCACCATCCCCGTTATACAGCGCTACAGCGATCCGCTTAGACAGGAAGCATATTGCAACTTCCGGCCATCAGTGTCAAAGATACTTACATTCCACTACTAAGATGGCGTCGTTTGGTAGTACGTGCTGTTTCTTGATGAAATGTTTATACAGAGATGATAATGACGGCTAAACTCGTGTAGTCAATGCAATTTACAAATTTGAAATCATGTTGGACTATTATATAGAATAAATCGTCTGTTATTGTAAACATTTTTCAGTTTTAGCACATTCATTTTACATTTAATATAGAGATGGCCACAAAACTGAACCCGTTCGTCTTGAACCAGAGTTTGAGCCGAACTTTATTAGTTCGGACGAACTCAAAACTATTTGAACTAGTTAGGGTTCGAACTATGTTTTTCTGGACTTGCGGCTGTATTTTCGATAATTAACATAAATTCGATAATAATCAAATTAACAGGCGCTAACCCTAGATTGTATTGTTAGTTTTCGCTAACCCTAGAATGTAGCCTTCGATTTTTGGTGACCCTCGAATGTATGAATCGGTTTTGCTAACCCTTGAATGTATCGTTCGTTTTTGGTAATCCTCGAAAGTATCATTCGGTAACCCTCGAATGTAGCGTGCGCAAAACCCGACAATTGCCGCTCGTGATTAAAAAAGTTTTGGTGATAGTGACAGGTTCCCCAAACCATTTCCCAGGTGCCACAGCCATTTATATTAAATTACCATTGTTAGTTTAGTTGTAAATCACCCGGACTATCACTTTTTAATGGGTCCAAATTTGAACTTTGAAAACGGACCGAACTTTATGAAGTTCGGCCATCACTAATTTTATACAAGATGTAGCTACACTGGCAATGCATTAAAACTCACATGAAAAATGTTTTTGCAATATTGAAAATACATGTCACATGCCATTCTCAATGTGTTCTGTAATCGCGAAATTTTGGGGTGGTCTCCCACACTTACTCGAGACCACCCCAAACTTACCTGAAGTCTCTGCCTCCAGAATGTCCATCTTTGGCAACCATGCCCCGTACTACGCCTTGTTTGTGATGTAAATCACACACTCCGCCCTAACTCCACCATGCCCCTTTGATGATGTCACACTGGCCCGCCATGCTCCTTTCTCCCCATCCTGGCCGGAAGCCACATTTTGCAGGGTGGGATGTCTGTGACGGTGCATATGCTCCTATAACGTATTGGAGTATTGCACAGTGTATCCTTTCACATTTGCATGCACTGGCATGCAATTCTCATGCTTGATCAGAACACAAAGTGTAAGAATTGCTCCAGTGTAGCTGGTATCAGACCTCTCCTGGTAGTTCCGGGAGTTTCCCAGATTCTGTGATGGTCTCCCTCCCGCCCCAACTCCTGCAAGGGCCTGAAGTCCAGTGAAACTCGGAACTGACAGGGAAGGTAGGTTATAAAGCCATTTAATGAAGGTTTAGGTCAATGGTTCTCAAACTTTTTCAGACTGTGGTGTACTAGCAATGCAAATTTTTATCGAGGCCCACTTATGTTCTTAAAGGGGAAGTTCAGTGCAAATACATATGCTTTTCAGAAAAAAGAGCAGTATTTTTCATCTCAATGACCTTAATTTACCAATTCAGCATTTTGTCTGTGCATAAATAAATTCAACTGAAATACTGCCTTCCTGTTTGCAGGACCCCTAGTAGAGACCGTTATGGTCTTGCCCTTGACCTAGCGCCTGGGTTGATTCTGTTGCTCAGTAGAGATCTGAGCATCTTTAACCCATCCAACAGCCAATCAGAAAAAATACTGTTAGGAACATTCCAAGGAAGTGGTGCATCCTGGGAAGAAGAAGGACAGTTAAAACCTGAAATGTCCGCTCACTAATGTCAACAGCAGGGAACAGCAAAGGGTATAAAATCAACTGATTTTTCAAAATGGGAGAGAATATGTAGAATAATTAAGAAGGCATTACACAAACTAACAATTTAACAAATATTGATAATTTCCACTGAACTGTCCGTTTAATGTTGGACTTAGTTGTAATTACCCATATTTTATGCATTTTACATTTAGCATTCATATTAAAGGACAACTCCACCTTCATAATAAAATCTTTTAGAAACAATGTCCTCTTTAAAATGTATTGATCTATCCTAATTTGTCCTCTAAATTCATTACTGTGTGCCTGCTATGCTTCTGGATGCCTCATGGAAACTGAGCAGTTTAGTGACCTGTACTGAGCCTGAGCATGCTCAGAAGAGGCAGCCAGGGGATTAGCATTCAGTCATTGGCTGTGATGTCAACTGTCAAATCCATAACTGACAGTTGCTAGGTGGAAGAACCAGGAAGCAGAAACAGGGGCAACAGGACATTGTGCAGGATTTCAGGTTAGATTATATATTTGAGATTTCAAACTATTACGGTTTGTTATTTGGGGAGGTGATTTACTTGTACATAAGTTTACATTTCAGGGCTGGACTTGCCCTTTAAATGAATGCAATAAAAAAAAGGGCATGTACACTGTAAAAACAACTTTATCTTACTGGATAGCTGTGGCTTTAAATATAATTTTTTTTTGTCCCATTACCCTTCCATACCCTACCTTTATAAAGTGCTTGAATGTCGCTGGCTTCCTCCTCCACTCTAACCACGTTTTGAAGACTGCCCCCACGGGATTCTCAAAATCGTAAACATGCCCTTTTCCAGAAAATAGCGCAGTCGTTTGAAGAGTGCGTGCATGACAAGACGTCAATGTGCGTCGCGGTGTCATTACCTCTAGCATCATCACACCGGGCCCAAGACAGCACAATGACGTCAGAGGCGCGCCCTCACGGCAACATCACCGCTACACTCGCACATTGACATGACGCGCACACTCTTCAAAAGGCCGCATTATTAGCTGGCAAAGGGCATGTTGGAGATTTGGAGAAACGCGGAGGAAGTCCTAAAAACGTGATTAGAGTGAAGGAGGAAGCCAGCAACATACAAGCACTAAAGGTAGGGTATGGGAGGGTAACACCTTAATATTTAATGCCACAGCTATCAAGTAATGTAGTGTACATACGCTTTAATATGTTATTCAGGGACCTCCAAAGCTAGGATATGTTTTGCTTAAATCTTAAAATAATGCTCCCAGAAATTATACTTTCTGCCACTTCCGGGTGAGGCAGTCAGTCACGCTACACTACAGAAAAGTCTTTTAATGCTAGGGGATGAGGGTGGGGGAAAGGAAGGGAGAGGGCTCCCCTGTGCATGCCAGTGTCCTCAGGGAGAACACGGAAGAAGTAGGGACCGGATGACACATAGACAGCTCCTACTCTTCACTTTTGTAAAATTTGAATAGGCACAGAAAGAGAACCATGAGTAGCAGAGATAAAATGTAAGGATTTTTTAACACTACACAGTGGGGCCAATAGTGGGTTACATTTTAGTTTTAGGGGTGGACATGCCCTTTAAATAGAAATATATAATCGTTTTTAAGTAGAGGATCCCTAAGACATGAACATTGTTTCTAGGGTTCCACAAGCAGAGGCAGGGGCAAGTGCAGGAATTCCATGGGAGTTATTCCTAAAAGGGATATAATGGACAACGGGGAGCTCAGTGCATCACCAACATTGTAGCCACGCCCTCTTTAATAGGTCACTCCTATGTTAAAGTATACCTTTCATATAATTTTCTTGCCCCTATACATTTTGATGCATGAAAAATGTTCCCTTTTAGTTTAATGATTTTAATTATATAAGGGATAATACGCTACCTACAGTGTAATATAAGGATATTTCACCACCGAGTAGTTCCCTCCGAGGGAACTCCGAGGTGAAGTAATATCTGTATATTATTCTGTAGGTAGCGTATTATTCCATATAATACATAAGGTCAAAAAAAGAAAAATCCAGCACAGGCACTCTGTCTCCCCCCTCCCTGTCTCCCCCTCCTTTTATTAGTAATGTAGATAAGAAGCCTGTTTTGTAAATTCAAATAGTTTACTGCCATTTGTACTTCAAACTAAAAGATGAGACTAAACAAACCCAATCCAGTTTCCGAGTAAGCACATTCCTGTGAGTCATAATTGACTCAGTTGCTCGCTCTTCCTTATCTGCACACTAATTTATTCATTCAGTGAAACAAACTGGAACTGGACCGGATGAGAGCTGATTTTTAGTCTCTTCTTTTAGTTAAAAGTACAAATGGCAGTTAACTATTTGTATTTACAAAAACAGGCTTCTTATCTACATTACTAATACAGGCAGCAGTGTTCTCCCTAGGGTCTTTTAGCCGGGCGGCCCACCCGGCTACTTTTTCTTGCCACCCGGCTGGAAAAAATTCCTTGAGAGAACTTTAGATCTAGGTTTAATAGGTGCCAATAGGTCAGTAAAAACTCCCGCCAATACTGCCCAGTCCAGACCCATATTTTACACTTGTAAGATTATTTTAGCACGTTTACTAGCTTTTCCAAGATCCCCAAGGCCACAAAAGGGTGGCACATGTGCTTGT
This sequence comes from Hymenochirus boettgeri, assembly GCA_019447015.1. Taxonomy (NCBI): domain Eukaryota; kingdom Metazoa; phylum Chordata; class Amphibia; order Anura; family Pipidae; genus Hymenochirus; species Hymenochirus boettgeri. The sequence goes on along the minus strand of CM033469.1, from coordinate 180,920,052 downwards.
TACATGGGTTACCTTCAGAAGGGAACTACAACTCCCTGCATTGTACAACCACAGAATGCTGGGAGTCATAGTTTTCAAACATCTAGTGGGATGAAAGTTAGACATCCCTGTCCTATATAATGAGCATGATGCAGTGCACATTTTTCCCCACCACTAAATTTCCCCGTCCCACCCCACCCGGCTACTTTTTCATGCCACCCGGCTGGAAAAAAATTCTGCGGAGAACACTGGGCAGGGAGAGAGCCATGGGGAGGGGAAGTAAAATACAGGAAGTCACTCAGTGACATCACTGAATGACTGATTATATAGATTCTTGCCATAGCACCTCCCCATTCAAATGCCAGAGCCTTATGTATTATAATGATATAAGAAGTCAGACAATTTCAAATTACTCATTGCAAATGACTCATTGCCCTTGAGTCACATGACTATATAAAAGTTTGAGGCAAATGTATGTATATAGTATTTTATAATATAAACATTTCTACTATTTTGTTACATGTGCAGAACTATATAAATCCTTGTTCCTTTCTGTCCCTGTATACATAGTTAGTGTATGTAAGCTCTGCCATTAATATTATGGGCAGCAACTGTACATAAGGGTTAAAGAGCAACTGTAGTCTCCGTACAAGTTCAGGGCCGTTTTTAGGTATGGGCGACCTAGTCCAAAGGCTAGGGCACAATTTAGATGTGGAGGGCACTATTCAAAATTTTTCTTTTAAAGACAGGTATCCTTATTAGTCATAAAGCAAATAGCTGTTAACAATGTAGGTTTCTGTAGCCTCTCTGTATACAATATAATCATCTTGGCTGTGTTCTCCAATCTATGCAACTAGTCCAAGAGGTGGTTGGGGTAAGTATCAGTTGGGAAGGGATAACCAGGGGAGACTTGCTTAGGGCACCAAAATGACTTGAACTGGCCCTAAAATTGGGGTTAAATAAAGCCTGCAGTCTTTCCTTTAAAATGAGCCCTGGATGACAATTATATTGTCATCAATGTTCAAATTTCCTGCTTCCAGTTGATTGACTGACATCAACAGACCTCTGCCCTGAGGGAAAAGCATACTCAGAGTAGAACTTATGTTGGGGAAAATGGGAAGTACCTGAACAGATTCGAAGTGCATGCAATCTGCATTTTTTGTGCAATCGTATGGTCTTGCCATGTGCTGCGCAATCGCACACCAGAAAGGCCTGCATACGTGTTTCTGGTTCGCTAGGACGCGGTATGGTGTGGCCTCAGCCTGAACATCCGGAAGATTAATATACCAGTCCAAAAATCGAATGCCTTTTCATGTCTAGGTCTTCACTCATTTTTTTAATCTCCCTTTCAGACACCGCTCATTTTGATGAACTTAAAATACTAGCAATGCAGATAGCTATTTAGAAAGAGGGGATTCTGGGCACCTGTTTTAACTTCTTACTTTTTCTCCAACAGAAACAACTACCCACCAGGCAAAGTAGATAAATCTGATGGCCTCTGCATAAATTACTAAGGGAGTGGGATGCTGTGATTTTCCAAGCATAAAAAGTTTGAGAAAACATTGACCTATAGAACACCTTCCAACATTTGCCTTCTTAAAAATATCTTCTTAAAATCATGATAATTTAGTATGAGTCTAAAGGTTCGTACACACGTGCGATTGTGGGTCCTGACCCTCGACGCAAGATGTGTATGAACAAATTTTTTGGGCCATGTATAGGCACTTTACTGGGCGAAACAGCAGTTCGTTTGGCGGTCGTTGCCCGATCACCGAACAAGTGGCCGTTTCAGCTGATAAAGTGCCCATACACTGGCTGATTATCGGGTGAAAAGTTTGTTCGTACACACCGTGCACATGTGTACGAACCTTTAGAAGAAAACTACAGTGGCTACACAATGGTTGCAAATGTCCCCCACAGCTACCACAGCCAATTTAGTATCACCTTTGCGGCATTTATTGTGAACCATTTTAATGCCAGCAAAAAGTTGTCATTAACATTGCTCTACAAGAACGAACCATTCCCCCGCTTCCCCCAGAGCTGCAAGAATTATAGGGAATTCACGAAAGGGGTGAACTTGTGGCTGCATATATGCACTGTCTGGAATGTAACAGCATTGGCTACAGACTACTAATGGGTGTGGCCTGCTGTAACAAGTTCCTGCAGTAATTAGGCATGTGTGAAGAATGAACAGTGACCAAACTGTGTAATACTGGGATGTTGGAAAATTAAGCACAAACCCATGTTAGTAAGCAGGGTCAGACTAACCCAACATGATACCATATCCCTGGTTTGGCCCAGTCAACTTACCAATCAAAAAATAGAAAATTGCTAAAATCTAAATAACAGAGGTAAGTTTAAGGATATGTCCACCCCCAAAACCATATTTTAAATCTCTGTGGGAAACTCCCTAAACTCTGAAACTGTTTAAATTACAGACCTCAGATCAATTGAAAAAGGGAGATATTTTTAAAGATTGATACCTGCATTTACAGACCTATTTCCCCTCTCCACAGTCAAGGCCGATGACTAGCGAATCTATCCAGGGGTGTGTCTATTCAGCGCATTGAAAGCAACACGGCACAAAAAGTATGGGCGTAAATTTTGCTCCAGCCTATGCTAATATCTTTGTGGCCACATTTGAGAAGAAATGGATTTTTAATGGAGGCTATGAACCACATTTAAAAAAATTATATGAGATATGTGGATGACATATTTTTCCTATGGGAAGGCAATGAGCATCAAGTTCTAGCCATGTGTGTCATTGAACCAAAAAATGTCACATTGAGATTTTCATAAAAAAAATGATAAGATTATAGGAAGTGGTTGTCAAATTTAAACCCAGGGGTTATGAGAAAGGCAAATTAATAGATTTGGCTCTAAAAACATTATACATTCCCAGGGATTATTTATTAAAGAAACCCCTGAAATGGAATCAGGTAAATCAAAGATTCAGTACATATAATACAGTGTCGAACAAGTTCAAGGATATTTTTACCAAAAACTGGCAAATCCTTTCCTCTGACCAAGAAACAGGTCAACTTTTTAAAGAAAAACCCTTTTTTCTTATATAAAAGATATCCCAATGTAATCCAACAAGGTTGCATGTAAACTATTTTTTGTGGAACCAAAAATGGGCACATACCCATGTAGATCGTGCCAAATGTGCAACGCAATTACCGTATATACTCGTGTATAAGCCGAGGTTTTCAGGCTCTAAAAATAGCCTGAAAACCTAACCTCGGCTTATACTCGGGTCACTAGGTAATGTGCCATGGTGGGACTTGCTCTGCTGAGGAGACCCAGTGAAACCACTAATTTCCCACATGCATTAGAACACCTAGCACTCCGATAACTCGCCAGTACACTGTGGACAGTCCTCCGCACCGCCTGATCGTCTTGACGCGGCAACTTACTTACAGTACTGTAGCGCGACTGGAACTGGGTTGAGAAGCGTGCTGTCATGTGACCTTGTGCACGCTGACCTCATTCCACAGAGACCACGGGAGCGGTTTGTTCGTGAAAGCCGGTACTGTGCCTGGGGCTATGGCGCATCCGTTTGGGGGGTAAGAGGAGGCAAGAACATTGGTTCTTCTGCTGGTGTCTACTGATGGGATACTGGGAGTTGGCTCGGGCATGTCTTCCTCCAAGTTGCATCGAGGACCCCAAGTATGGTAAATGGAGGAGAAACTGATAGACTTGGTGACGGCCCTGCACCTGCTTAGGTCAGTCACTTAATACTGCTGTCATTATAGGGGGGTGCCTATAGGGGGGGGCCAGTAGTGGGGGGGATTATAGTTTTGGGGGTGGACATGCCCTTTAACCCTTTGTGTGTGGGGTGTGGCGTTTGGAGGATTGTACCTAAGTAAATATAAATACACATTATGCAACAGTCACTCTGGAAATGTTAGCATAATATTTACAATCCATGTAACCTTTTTTGGTGCCCTTATTTGGAGTATCATGAACTCGCATTAGGTGTGTATCTGCACAAATGATGTTGTCTTTAGTACATGCTGAGCAAACTAAAATATATAACATAGTTGAGCACAAACACAACAATCCTCCTTACTCATTAAATGCAAATATTATGAGGTATGTGACTTGTGTAGGTTAGGACATGATTCAGTAGCACACATAGTTAATGTCAAAAGAACTCAGACATTTTTACTTTGTGTTCTTACATGGTGCTTAGATGAAAGGAAAAATTAGCTTTTGCAGGGAGGTAGGAAAAGTCTACTGTGAAATAGTGAAACAGGAGAGTACCTCTCAAGGACTTCACACAACTTCAAAGAATCATATTTTAAAATGTTTATTCAATACATCAAACACAGTTACACACAGCCCTCCCACCACCCAACAAACTACACACAGCCCTCCACACCCAACACACTACCACAAGCCCTCCCACCACCCAACAAACTACACACAGCCCTCCCACCACAACAAACTGCACATAGCCCTCCAACCACACAACAAACTGCACATAGCCCTCCCACCACACAACAAACTACACACAGCCCTCCCACCACACAACAAACTGCACACAGCCCTCCCACCACCCAAAAAACTGCACAAACCGGTGAAAAAAATCTGGTTACATTTTTAGTCTATACCTAAAAACATCAAAAATCATATATATATACAAATTTTATTTTCTTCCAGAAACACATGTGCAAGCTTCCACCCACTATGCGATGCTGACAAAGTCGAAGCGTGCTGCATGCTTAAAACAAATTTTCAAACAAATGTTGAAAGAAGACATTTCTGACTTTGATGTCAGCTCAGAGGAAGATCAGGAAACGGAGCAGCCTCAAGAATCAGCTCCACCTGAGCATGCCTCCCATTCAGAGGTCTCAATTACACCTCCCGCATTCCCACCTAAAGCCGAAAAAACAAAAAAGAAGCCTACTTTGGAAGAGGGGGACACACAAAAACTTGGTAAGATAAATGCAGGTTGTCTCTTTAAACAGTATTTTTTGGAATTATAACATTCTAAATGCTTTGACATTTGTAATATATTAGGCGGAGGCACCAGAAATGTACGATTCACATATGAAGAAAATATGGCACTGGTGGAAGGTGTGGTACAAAAATGGGACAGATTATTTGGATCCCAGCCTGTCAAATTATCGTTCAGCAGGAAAAATCATCTATGGACTGAAGTGACCAACAAAGTAAATGCTGTCAGCCAATATAAATGGCATATATCACAGGTCAAAAAAAGACTCTACGATCATAAGGGGTAAATGTTTATTTTGTTACTATACGAACAATTAAGGTGAAGCTATTTGAATATCTTACTCATTTTATATAATTACTAATCTATCTTAGTACAAAATTTGGAACAACTATAAAGTCAATCAATATACAATTGTGATGTAAATATATGGCCTAAATCTTGTCTTTATACTTCCATCCATCAAGAAAAATATCTCCAAAAACAAAAGTTTGGGAAAACGAACTGGGGGAGGACCCTATGAGGAGATTGCCCTAGCGGAGTACGAGCAGCAACTTTATGCAGCTATGGGACCCGAAGTCGTAAGGGGTTTGGACAGACCATATGCTGACACTGACAGAGAAGGTCAATATGAAATGGTACATCCATTATTATCTACCAATTAGATTATGACATTATTAATGATAAAGGCCAAATTGGACAGACACCCGGACAGACAGACACGGACGGACAGAGACACGGACGGACAGAGACATGGATGGACACACAAAGATAGACACACATGGACAAAGACAGACAGACTTCTCAAAAAAAAATATTTGACCACCATGATTGTGGAGCAGTGTTTGCATTATTTATATATTTAACATTTCTTAGCAGATGTTCCCCAGCAACACCATAGAGTCATGGAGATCCAGACATGGCAGCAGTGGCTTCTGAACCAGATAATAATGGTAAATCTAATTTTGAATTAAAATCACTGTTCAATCCAACATCTTCCAAGCTAATGTGGCTAATTTATGTATTTTATTTTTTTTTTAATATGAGGATACCCCTATACTATTGAGACAGGTTTCGCCTGTTTTTGAAGAAAACATTGAGCAGATTCCCCCGATCAGCATGACTCCATTGCCACATCCTCCCAGCCTTCCAACCACATCACCAGCACAAAGGAGTCTAACATACAACATTGCATCATGCAACATTATAATGAGCAGAGTAAGCTCTGAACGTCAGAAACAAAGCATCCGCAAATATAAAATGCTGACCAACATTTATGTGAAGCTAGCTCAATTTACAGACCAACAAAAAGAATACCAGGACCAAATGTTGGCTTTAAAAAGGGAGCAACATGACATTTTAAGGGAGATGAAGTCAATCAAGCTCCAAAAGCTGCAAATTCTGAGGGCCAATCAAGCCACAATGGGGGACCAGACAATTGCCACAGAGATCCAATCTGTAGAGGTTGGAGAATGTTCCATGGCTATCCAGCCCCTGTTGGAAAAAAAAATGCTCAGTCCAAAATTCCATCTAAACCTGCTAGAAGAAGCAACAGATTGGCTTCCACTCAATAATTTTTTTTTGGTTTGTTTGTTGTGACATGAATAAATGTCCTTTTATTTACTCAAAATTTGATTGCCATTTGTCTTCTGTTAATGTTGATGTCCAGATCGATGTGTGGGACATCAGCGGTAGTGGGGTGTCTGTTGGTGAGGGAGCAGGTTCAGGTCATCTGTCTTTTCTTCCTCCTCAGCTCTTTGCTTCTCATCATCTGGGATGTAGGAAATACAATGTTTAGGAAATACAATGTTTTAAGTATAATGTCATGTTAGCTGACGTAAGGTATATTTCATTAATAGATAGTGGATCTCATTAGCATACATGCGCTGTTCTAAAAATAGAGGTTAAACTTGTGCTAAACAATATTTCATTGGATACTGCAAGTTTCATTACATATTAGCACCAGCTGCAGGAGTATTCCTAAAGACATATATGCGACTGGAGCAATGTATTTAATCAATCATTTGCAACACTTTTAACCAGTGGCGTAACTAGGAATCACTGGGCCCCCCTGCGGTTGCTCCACTTAGTTACACCCCTGCTTTTAACTACACTATTTAAGACCAGCTAGCTAATGGCTGCTGATAAAGTGGCACTAGCCTCAAATCCCTTTTGGGATTTCCACACAGGTGCAAAGCAGCTATTAAAGACTGCAATCTACATTTGACTTTAAAAAATAGCACAATTGGAATGATACACATTGCACATTAGTGTGGAGTCAAAAGATTCGTGTGTTAATGGACTTATTCGATTTGCATCATTACATTCAATTGTTATTTTTTATTGCTCAATAATTATGGTAACATCAATATTTTAACCTTATAATACACATCCCACCCCAAGATTTAAGCATAATCCATGCATACAGATACACACATGCATAGACTCAGACACACCTGCATACAAACAAACACAGTTTTGAAAGCATTTCCACACACCTGCATACAAACAAACACAGTTTTGAAAGCATTTCCACACACCTGCATACAAACAATGTCACCATAAGTGGTTTTCACTTCATAACATGTAATAAGTCTGACAGCACAATGCTCTCTCACTCTAATTTAACACATTTCATGGAGATTGTATATAATGTCATGGGAGTCATGGATCTCAAATTAATATCAGGGAGATTCCCTGAACTTCAGGGAGAGGTGCGACGCCTGATAATATGTTAGAGAAATAGACAGTACCTTTTTCCATTTTATGCCTTGTGCCTTGAACATATTGTCCTTCTTTTCAGGTAAGTACAGCTGTGCTGGATGAGCAGTAGAAAGCCATTTTTGCCTTTCTTGCCGCTTTTTAGCGCGAAAACACCGCCTTCTTATGGCGCCAAAACGGCACGCCCCCTTCTTTTGGCGCCAATCTGGCGTCCGCAAAGGCGAAAAGTGAAATGCGAATTCACAGCATAGGGTCTTTTATTTGCTTTCCTAATTCCAAAGTTGATCGCCGATTAGCAAGACGAAAGCGCATTTAAAAGTGTATTCAAAAGGCGAATGCGCATTCCAAAGGCGATCGCAGATTAGCAAGACGAACAGACAGAATGAGTTGTTTAAAGGGTGAAGCCACACCAGCGCGTTTTTCGCGTCGCGTATTGGGTTCGCGATTTTTGCTAAAATGGAAATTGCGGGAACGCAAAACTTGCTGCGATTTCAGATTGCACATCCGATTGCATTTTGCTAATGCATGCGTTCACCATTTTGGTGTTCCTTAACGCACAACGCGAGCCTTAGGCTGAGGCCACACTGCAACGCACAGGAATCGCAAACCAAATGACGAGCTCTATTGCATTATAAATTGAGGGATTTGATGCGTTCCCGCAATTTCCATTTTTCCAAAAACGTAGAACTTTTTATTCCTAAAAAGACAAAAATGAAAAATCTATATCTCTCATAGATGTGTTCAAAAAACATGTAAGACAAATTGTATGAATGGCTTTTTTGTGCATTAAAAATCATGAACAAATCCAAAATCCCAACAGACATGCTAAAAACATGCCTTTTCGGCACCTTCAGGGTCGCGCTAATATTCCGCTCCATTTAAAGCGAAAACACACTTTTCGCTTTTTATAAATTGCGTTATGCCTTTTCGCTCCCTTTTCGCTAAAATTACTATTGCGATGTATGGCGAAGTAAGGAGAAAAGTGTTATAGCGATAGCTCGCGGAAATTTTTCCCCACTCGTTAACGCTACCTTTATAAATTGCGTTAACAGGCTTTTTGGTGATAAACTATGCGAAAAGCGAATGCGAAAAGTTTTTGCGACTTTTCGCTCTTTTATAAATATGCCCCTAAATCTATTTTTCTTCAAGTCTTAAGGGATGTCCATGTGTCCTCTGACATGCTCTATTGGTGAACAATGTCCCAGATAGTTTATTGTATGGGCCGTTAAGGTATTTATACACAGTAATCATATCCCCACGTAAGCGCCTCTTTTCTAGCGTACACAATTGTAAGTTTTCCAGTCTCTCTTCATATTCAAGCTCCCCGAATCCCCTTATTAATTTAGTTGCCCTTCTCTGAACCCTTTCCATTTCAAAGATGTCCTTTTTGTACACAGGATTCCAAAATTGCACTGCATATTCCAAATGAGGCCTTACCAATGCTTTGTAAAGAGGGAGAATAACATTTTCCTCCCTTGAATCCATACCTCTCTTTATACAAAACAATACCATGCCAGCTCTGGCTGTTGCTGCCTGGCATTGCTTGCTTCCTTTAAGTTTGTTATCCACCAAAACGCCAAGATCCTTTTCCAACAGGGATTCACTTAACACAGAGCCATTTATATAGTATAGGCAGCACAAGGATTTTTAAGTCCAAAATGCATTACCTTACATATCTCAACATTGAATCTCATCTGCCACTTAGCAACCCAATGTGACTATCTAGAGCCCCCTGCAACGATTGCACATTCTCTGAAGTTTTTATTGGTCAACAAAGTTTTGTGTCATCAGCAAACACAGAAACCTTGCTGATAATACCCACTTCCAAATCATTAATAAATAGATTAAATAGAAGCGGCCCCAACACAGAACCCTGTGGCACCCCACTTAGCACTTTAGTCCATAATGATGAACCCCATTAACAACTACTTTCTACATCCTATTCATTAACCAATTTTCTATCCATGTACAAATGTGCCTCCCCAGACCAACAGACCTCAGCTTATACATTAGTCGCCTATGGGGGACTGTATCAAAAGCCTTTGCAAAATCCAAGAAAACTACATCTACTGCTATGCCAGAGTCTACATTTCTACTTACTTCCTCATAAAAACCAAGCAAGTTACTTTGACAAGATATATTCCTCATAAATCCATGCTGCTTACTACTTATAATGTCAGTCCTTAAAACATACTCTAGAATATGTTCCCATATTAAACTTTCCAGTATCTTTCCCACCACTGAAGTTAAACTTTTTTGAATATTGGAATAACATCAGCCTTTTTCCAATCCAGAGGCACAATTCTGGACATGAGGGAATCAGCAAAAATAAGAAACAATAGGCTAGATAGAACTGAGCTCCCTAAGTACCCGAGGATTATTTTATCCAGTCCAGGAGATTTATTAATATTAACTTCATTTACCGGTAGTTGTTTCATATCCTCGGTTAAGTGCACTTGAATATTTTATACCATTTTTGCTACTATACTCTATGATATCTGTTCTTGGATCTTCTATAGTGTATTCAGAGGGAAAAAAATATTCAAGACATGTGCTTTATCGCCATCCTCCGTAACTAACTTATCCCCATTAATTAATGGTGCCACATTTTCAGTCCTCATTTTCTTACTATTAATATACTTTAAAAAAAAATTTAGGCTTAGTGATGCTTTGTTCAGCTACCCTAACTTCATGATTAATTTTAGCTACTTTGATTGCTTTCTTACACTCCTTGTTAGTATTTTTAATCCCTTAAGGCCCTTTCCGTTCCCTCTGACTTAAAGGTTTTAAATGCCTTTTTCTTCCTTTCCATTTGCCTCTTTACATCAGAATTCAGCCACATGGGCACAGATTTAATTTTTTTACATTTATTTCCCAAGGGTATAAATTTAGAAATGAAATGGCTTAAAATCCCCTTAAGCACAGTCCACTTCTGTTCAGTACCTTTACCTGATAATACATTATCCCCGCTGACATTCCGAAGAGCTACTTTTAACCTGGGAAAATTTGCTTTCCCGAAGTTAAAAGTCTTTGTTAATCCAGTGCAATTTTACTTTCAATAACATAGTCCAAACGACACTATTTCATGGTCACTATTCCCTAGGCCTCCAGTTACCTAATGCGATCCACGATGTTAGATATTACCAGATCCAACAGAGCTTCTTTTCTAGTAGGAACTTCAACCACCTGTGAAAATTATCCTGCAGCAAATTCAGGAACTCCACCAATCAATGTCATTTCATGCCAGTTAGGCAGGAAATGAGGATATTGCTAGATGGGTTGGACTGGATGGACGTATGTCTTTATTCAACCTCAAATACTATACTATACTAATTGAAGTCCCCCATAATGAGCACACTCCCCAAATTTGTAGCCCTTGCCAACTGCATATGAAGCTGACTCACTTCCTCCCTGCTAGCATTTGGCGGCTTATAGTAGACACCAACAATGACATTACCCCCTTTCCTGTTACCTAATTCCACCCATATTGCCTCAGCTTTAACATCCATATCACCAGTTATCTCTTCTTTTAAATTTGGCTTCAATTCTTTTTTAATATAAACAAATACTCCTCCCTCTTTCCTTTTTTCTCTGTCCTGCCTAAACAAGTCATATCCTTCTAAATTTACAGCCCAGTCGTAAGAACTTTTCAACCATGTTTCTGCTATACCTATTATTTCATACTTTTCATTCAACGCCATAATCTCCAATTCACCCATTTTGTCAGCCAGGCTTCTCGCATTTGCAAACATACATTTTAGATCATGATCCTGTAATTTATTCATACACTTTAATACACATGCCTCCATACCCCCTATGCTGGCCCCACCCCCCTATCCACCCACTACTGGCCTATCTACACTCTGCTTTCCTCCTGGGCTATCTATCCCAGTGAGACTGCTAATACCACCCCCAAATCTAGTTTAAAATCTCCAACCCTCTAGCAATCTTCTTCCCTAAAAGAGCTGCACCGCCATCAGTGAGGTACAACCCATCCCTACTAAAGAGCCTGTAGCCGACAGCAAAGTCTGCCCAGTTCTCTATAAGTTTCAGTTTAATCTTATCTCACACATTGTTCATAAAGCATGGTGCAGAGACCTAGCTAGACATAATCAACAATGATAAGACACAGAGACCCATAGTGGTAGGAGGGTACGCCACACATCTTCCCCTTTCAGTTAGACAGACAGAAAAACAAATATAAAACATTAGCTAACAATAACAACCTGCATGAATCTATTAAAATATAATCTTGTTTTTAGCAATGCTCAATTAATCGCACTGGTTTGCTAATAACCCTTCCAGATGAGGTAACTTGTCCATTGTTCTGGACATGTCCATTACTTGGTTCATTGCTTGCTCCAAGTACACTTTGTGTATTCAGTGTTTCTTGTGTGTCACAAGCTGTTGTATTCTCAGAATTCATCTGATCTGACATGATTTGCTCTACAGGAATCTGCAGAAGATGCTTGCGATTCCTACGAAAAGTTTGCCCTGTATCTGTGCAAGCCACATATGACCTCGGGCTCAGTCTGTGAATCACATTAGCTGGTATGTCCCAGGCATTGGGACTTCGAATGCGGAATCTACAATTTCTCTCCAATGTTGTAAGTTCTCTGGATTGTTTGACCTGAATTTCATTTCTCTTTTTTCTGAATTGTAGCTTTTTACAAACCACATCTTTATCTTGGTAAGGTGGCCATGGCTGTGTAGTTGGTAGTCTAGTAACAATCTGACATCCAAACAGTAGTTCAGCTGGTGATTTTACACATGTCTGAGGTGCTGCACGATAACCCATCAGTGCTAGATTGGGATCTTCCCCAGATTCCCATGTTTTTTTTCAAAATTGTTTTAAGAATTTTAACACCTGCTTCTGCCAACCCATTTCCCTCTGGATGTTCAGGACTTGAGGTAAAATGTATAAATGCATAGTTTGAGGCAAAGTCCTTAAAGGTTCTGCAGGAAAACTGAGGGCCATTATCTGTGACAATTACCCTTGGTATACCATAGCGAGCCAGAATGGATTTGGCATGCTTAACTACTTATGTAGCTTGTAGATCTTGCAGTTTTGCAAGTTCCGGATAGTTTGAAAAGTAGTCAACAACAGCTAGACAATGGTGTCAATGAAAACTAAAAATATCCATTCCAAATTTCTCCCAAGGAGAGAAGGATAATCTATATCAAGAAAAGGTACCTTTGGCTGTTTTGGGTAATATTTTTGACAGGCCTGACACCTAATAAAATGTCCAATATCATCATTCATAGTTGGCCAATAAAGACAAGTACAAGCTCTTCTTTTTGCCTTTTCTATACCTACATGACCTTCATGCAGTCTTGACAGAATCAATTTAACCATTGAGGATGGAATAACAATTCTGGAACCTCCGAGAGTACATGGAGATACTGTAAATATGCAGCAGGAATACCGGACATTGCCTTATTATTCTGCATGCTTTGTTTGACTTTCTGCAAAATATTATCTTTTAGTGTTGCCTCAGCTATTTGAGTCCACAGTGCATGTGACACTCTAGCAGTTGTCTTAACTAGATCCACATGTGCAGAAATATCATTAGTAAAAGTATCATTTGAATTGTGTTCAGTCAAATATGCACAGGATAGAGTGTCTGCCACCACCAAGTTCTTACCTGGTTGATAGTGAAGTCATATCGCTGAAGGCGAAACAACAATCTCTGAATGCTGGGTGGAACATCTCCTATGCCCCTTTGCACAATGGTGATGAGTGGTTTGTGATCAGTCTCTGCTTGAAACTTGCGGCCATACAAATATTCATGAAATTTTTCTTTTTCTATTTGAGCATACAAGAATTCATTTGATGTCAATGCTCTGGATGTATAAGCCACAGGGAGCCAACAGTCCTTTGTTTTTTGTAGAAGTACTGCTCCAAGACCTTTCTGAGAAGCAGATAATTTACTTGGCAAGGAGGGATCAAAATACTTTAAGACAGGGTTTGTGGTTAATGTCCTCTAGCTCACCTTGCTGATATTCATTCCAATCCCATTCCATGTTTGCTTTTAGTAAATTTCTCATCTATTTTATAGATGACTGCAAAAATTAACATTTCACTCTGTTCAGCTTTAGATTGTTTTGATGAGCTCTTTGAAGTACCTGTTCTAATCTAGCATAATGCTCTTTTTCATCTTTACCCCACACAAGGATATCATCCATGTACACTGCAGTCCCAGGAATGCCATCCATCATTTGTTGAATGGCACAGTAAAACACCTGTGAGGTAAGGTCCTTAAACATGATTTCCGAGAACTAGGGGCCAAGATAAAAGCAAGGACCTCCAGGGTAGTGTTTTCAGAAATACTACCGCAGCCACGTGCTAAGCCAGGGAGACAGCGGGAGCTTAGGAGCATTAATGCGTGGCTAAGAGAGTGGTGTAAGGAAGAAGGTTTTGGGTTTATTGAGAACTGGGCAGACTTTGCTGTCGGCTACAGGCTCTTTAGTAGGGATGGGTTGCACCTCACTGATGGTGGTGCAGCTGTTTTAGGGGAGAAGATGGCTAGAGGGTTGGAGGAGATTTTAAACTAGGTTTGGGGGGGGAGGGTATTAGCAGTCTCACTGGGATAGATTGTCCAGGAGGAAAGCAGGGTGTAGATAGGCCAGTGGTGGGTGGAAAGGGGGGTGGGGCTAGCATAGGGGATAGGGAGGAATGTGTATCAAAGTGTACGAATAAATTACAGGATCATAATCTAAAATGTATGTTTGCAAATGCGAGAAGCCTGGCTGACAAAATGGGTGAACTGGAAATGATGGCATTGAATGAAAAGTATGATGTAATAGGTATAGCAGAAACGTGGTTGAACAGTTCTCACGACTGGGCTGTAAATATAGAAGGATATGCCTTGTTTAGGCAGGACAGAAAAAAAAGGAAGGGGGGAGGAATATGTGTTTATGTTAAAAAAGAATTGAAGCCAAATTTAAAAGAAGAGATAACTGGTGATATGGATGATAAAGTGGAGGCAATATGGGTGGAATTAGGCAACAGGAAAGGGGGTAATGTCATTGTTGGTGTCTGCTATAAGCCGCCAAATGCTAGCAGAGAGGAGGTGAGTCAACTTCATAAGCAGTTGGCAAGGGCTGCAAGTTTGGGGAGTGTGCTCATTATGGGGGACTTCAATTACCCTGACATTGATTGGTGTGGTGGAACTGCCATCACAGAAAAAGGCGATGAGTTCCTGAATTTGCTGCAGGATAATTTTCTCTCACAGGTGGTTGAGGTTCCTACTAGAAAAGGAGCTCTGTTGGATCTGGTAATATCTAACATTGTGGAGCGCATTATAGATATAAAGGTAACTGGAGGCTTAGGGAATAGTGACCATGAAATAGTGGCATTTGGACTTTGTTATCGAAAGGAAAAGTGCGCTGGGTTAACAAAGACATTTAATTTCAGGAAAGCAAATTTTCCCAGGTTAAAAGCAGCTCTTCAGAATGTCAACTGGGATAATGTATTATCAGGTAAAGGTACTGAACAGAAGTGGACTGTGTTCAAGGGGATTTTAAGCCAGTTCACATCTAAATTTATACCCTTGGGAAATAAATGTAAAAAAAATAAATCTGCGCCCATGTGGCTGAATTCTGATGTAAAGAGGCAAATGGTAAGGAAGAAAAAGGCATTTAAAACCTTTAAGGCCGAGGGAACGGAAAGGGCCTTTAGGGAGTATAAAAACTGTAACAAGGAGTGTAAGAAAGCAATCAAACTAGCTAAAATTAATAATGAAGTTAGGATAGCTGAAGAAAGCATCACTAAGCCTAAACATTTTTTTAAGTATATTAATAGTAAGAAGATGAGGACTGAGAATGTGGCACCATTAATTAATGGGGATAAGTTAGTTACGGAGGATGGCGATAAAGCAAATGTCTTGAATAATTTTTTTTCCTCTGTATACACTATAGAAGATCCAAGTACAGATATCAGAGTATAGTAGCAATAAAGGTATACAAGATTCAAGTTCACTTTGGTTAACCGAGGATATGGTACAGAAAGAACGACCAAACTAAGGTTAATATTATAAATCTCCTGACCGATAAAATACATCCGCGGGTCTTAAGGAGCTTAGTTCAGTTTATCTAGGCCATTGTTTCTTATTTTTGCGGATTCCCTCATGTCCGGTGGTTGCCTCTGGATTGGAAAAAGGCTGTGTTATTCCAATATTCAAAAGGGTAGTCGTTCACAGCCGGGTAATTACAAGGCCTGTAGTTTAACTTCGTGGTGGGGAAGATCCTGGAAAGTTTAATAAGGGAACATGTTCTAGAGTATGTTTCAAGGACTGACATTATAAAGTAGTAAGCATGATTAGGAGGAATAGATCTTGTCAAACTAACTTGCTTGCTTTTATGAGGAAGTAAGTAGATATTTAACTCTGGCATAGCAGTTGATGTAGTTTACTTGGATTTTGCAAAGGCTTTTGATACAGTCCCCCATAGGCGACTAATGAATAAGCTAAGGTCTGTTGGTCTGGGAGTCACTTTGTACATGGATAGAAAATTGGTTAAGGAATAGGATGCAGAGAGTAGTTGTTAATGGGGGCTTCATCATTATGGACTAAAGTGCTAAGTGGGGTGCCACTGGGTTCTGTGTTGGGGCCGCTTCTATTTAATCTATTTATTAATGATTTGGAAGTGGGTATTGTCGCAAGGTTTCTGTGTTTGCTGAAGACAAAACTTTGTCGACCATTAAAACTTTAATTACAGAGGATACAGAGGATGTGCAATCGTTGCAAGGGGATCTAGATAGATTATCACATTGGGCTGCTAAGTGGCAGATGAAATTCAATGTTGATAAATGTAAGGTGATGCATTTTGGACTTAAAAATACTTGTGCACTTATACTATAATGGCTCTGTGTTAGTGAATCCCTGTTGGAAAGGATCTGGAGTTTTGGTGGATAACAAACTTAAAGGTAGCACAGTGCCAGGCGCAACAGGCCAGAGCCAGCATGGTATTGTCTTGTATAAAGCGAGGTATGGATTCAGGGAGGAAAATGTAATTCTCCCTCTTTACAAAGCATTGGTAAGGCCTCATTTGGAATATGCATTGCAATTTTGGAATCCTGTGTACAAAAAGGACATCTTTGAATGGAAAGGGTTCAGAGAAGGGCAACTAAATTAATAGGGGATTGGGGGAGCTTGAATATGAAGAGAGACTGGAAAAGTTACAATTATGTACGCTGGAGAAAAGGCGCTTGCTTGGGGATATGATTACTGTGTATAAATACATTAACGGGCCATAACATAAACTATCTGGGGCAGTGTTCACCAATAGAACATGTCAAAGGACACGAGGACATCCCTTAAGACTTAAAGAAAAAAGGTTTAGGCTTCAAGCTCGAAGGGTTTTTTCACTGTGAGAACGGTAAAGCTATGGAACTGTCTTCCAGTGGACGTTGTTATGGCAGGTTCATTGTCATTTTCAAAAAAAAGCTGGATGAGTTTCTGCAAACAAGAAATGTTACAGTTACTGGTATTGATACATAAAGTAGAGTTGATCCAGGGAAATTTCCGATTGCCACTTGGAGTCAGGAAGGTATTTTTTTCCCCCTTCATAAATTTGGTGGGTTTTTTTTTTTTGCCTTCCTCTGGATCAACATTTAGGCAGAAATGAGGATATTGCTAGATGGGGTTGGACTGGATGGACGTATGTCTTTATTCAACCTCAAATACTATACAATACTATATCATACTATACCTCAGGAGCTGACAAAGTCCAAATTAGATTAGATATCCTGAACCACATGGGCATTTTAACAAAATAACCTCTTGGGTTATACATGTGGAAAAGTCCTGCAATTTGATTGGTGTCCCTTTAGTAGGATGGCACGCCGTCACCAGGGATACCGTATATACTCTCGAGTATAAGCCGACTCGATATAAGCCGAGGTACCACATTTTTGCCTCACAATCAGAAAACCTGATTGACTCGAGTATAAGCCGAGGGTAGATAGTTGCCCTTTAAATGTACAGTAATCCCATACAGTAACCCATACCTTTCCACTGTAGATGTTTTGGAAACTACAACTCCCAGCATGCTTTCGTTGCGGGGAGTTGTAGTTCCAAACACCTATAGTAGAAAGGTATTGGGTGTTACTGTATGGCATACTGTCCCCCACCCTAGGCCCCCCAAGTTCACTTACCGTACCTGGGGGTCTTCAATTCGAGCGAGCAAACAGACAGGTTAGTGCCAGCCCCAACATCCCCTATAATGACAGTAATATCAGCCAGCAGCATGGCAGCCCCCCTATAATGACAGTAATATCAGACAGCAGCATGGCAGCCCCCTATAATGACAGTAATATCAGAACAGCAGCATGGCAGCCCCCTATAATGATAGTATTGTGTAGTGTAGTTTAATACCTTACCTACATCCCAGCTCCATAAAGTTTCCTGTAGTCCCCCCCCAAGTCCCAAATCTGCCCACCAAGGATGAGAGTCCATATAGGACTCTGCCTCCTACCTGGCCTCCGGGAGAAGTTTGGCTGCGTACTGCAGCCCTTCTCCCCCTCCCTCCCCCTCCCTCTCCTCCCAATTAGGATTCCCTCCTGGGAAGAATGATAGTTTCCGGTTATGATCAATTTAAAATTAACTATTGTATTTTTTGGTATTGACGCCCTTTAAACATGCTGAGGTTCATGCCTATGGCTTCTCTGTATCATAAGTTATTAGCCTACACTTCGTTGTCTGTCCGAGTCTGTGACTCCCATGAAATTCCTTGCTTTGCCAGTCCCGTGACCTTTCTTTTGTGTCTTTCGCGTGCAACTTAATTTTTTCATTTGTAGTAAGAACCAGGGCATATTATTGAGATCATGTACACATACTCGCATCCTACCGCTCCAAAAATTGTAACATTCTTTTTGGAGCGGTCCATCCCCAAAATCAGATTGTTTAGTGGGGCCAGCAGTGGGGCAAATTTTAGGGGTGGACATGCCCTTTAAAGATTATTTCTTAACAATCCTGATGATGTCTGCAAGTGAAAGTTGGTAATATACGAAGGAAATATAGAATCCATTTAGCCTAATGTGTTTTTCTTTAGTTATCCTTTAAGAAATGTACATGTGAGTATGTTTTGTGAGATGTATGAAAAAAAATTTTTTTAGGTGCTTATTTGCCGCAATTACCGTGGTGATGTGGACATGTCAGAAGTTGAGCACTTTATGCCAATTTTGATGGAAAAAGAAGAGGAAGGAGCACTTTCACCTATCTTGGCCCATGGGGGTGTTCGATTCATGTGGATTAAACACAACAATTTGTATCGTATCCTTTGCATATTTAAACTGTTTAGTGGTTTTTCATAAAAGGGAAAATTAATTAATTTTACCAAATCATGTTCATTGTTATTTTGTCTTGTGTTGCTTTATAGTTAAAAAGGGTTGCATAGGTGACTTGTGCGACATGTGAAAATAAAGTTAAAAGTGTAGTTTATTAAAACCAGTTGAATAAAAAGATACCTTATTTAAAAGCATATCAAATGTAAAAAAAAAAAAATAACTTAAATTATCTGTGTGTTCCTATTAATCCCAGTAAGTCTGCAATGGCTGGCTTACACTATTTTGCTTGTTTATTATTCCACCTTGCTAAGGATGGGTTGGTTTGCACTTTGTAGTTAAAAAAGTATTTATTGAGGTGGTTCAACAGTAAGGGCTAGGCCACACTTGCACGATTTTACTGTGTGTGCGCATGCAATTTTTTCCCAATATGGGAATCGCGTCAACGCATGTTTTCGGGTGCAATGCGATTGCGCATCCATTTGCGATACGCAATCGCATGCAATCACCATTTTTATGTAAATAACAGTAAAGTGTAGTTTTATTAAACTAGTTTAATAAAAAATACCTTATTTAAAATCACAAATGTAAAAAAAACTATAAATTTAATTATCTATGTGTTCCTATTGATCCCTCGTGATACTTCATGTCAACTGCAATTGAAAAACAAGCAACAATTAAATGAACAGTAACCATGGACCCATACAGACATATAGACCTCACCAAAAAGTCAAAATTTTATCCAACACATATAAAAGGAATATTTACTCAATCGTGGTAACCAATAACCAATTCTTAAAACACAAAAGCGGAAACTGAACCATAGCAGACAAGAGAGCGATAAAGGACCTCAAAAATGATGAGGAAATAATCATAAAACCAGCTGAAAAATGAGGAGTAATAGTAAAAAGGACTAGCTGACAGAAGCTTTACAACTATTGGGTGACAAGGACCCAATTGTGAAAAAACCCATCAAACTCATATGTAAAGGATTATAACAAGCTGGGGAGTGCGTCTTCCCCTGTGGTGGGAGTGCTGTCACTCAATGTGCATCATCATGCTAGCAGGCTCGCCTACTTGACCCCAGTGATGACTGCCATAAATAAAGCCTTTTCTTACTGTCTCTGCAAGATTTTACAGCTGATATTGCAGGGAGAGTCAGGAGGCAAGGTTAAAACCCTTTCCCCACACTACTGTAAGCAAAGGCTGGGGGAACTTGGGTTTATTATGCCTTTTGTGTTCCTAAATCTGAGGGGGGGGGCATTGGTGGGAGTTCGAATAGTGCCACAATATGAATTTTCAGAGGGGATGCTGGGATTCTGCCAAAAGCCCAGCAAAAAAAAATAATATATATATATACATATATATTATATTATTGTACACATACTTTATATAGCCTTGTATTATATAAATATATTTTTATCTTCATAGGAGATTGCATTGAGTTTTTAGGAGCTACCAATGAGGTGGGGTTATGGGCTATTTACATATAGGAAAGGTGTATATGTACGTATGTGCTATCTCACTATTACCATTTAAATGACCTTCAATAAATGTATATAAAGTAAAGCACTGACTAATATTAGGTACAAGACAAAATATATAAATTTACAGAGCTGAGATTCCTATTTTAATATGGGATAGTCAAAACGGAGGTTAAACCACACCCCTGTGACTGCAAAGGGGTCTTCATGTAAATACTGAAAGGAAGTGGTAATGTCAGTATAACATCCAGTGATGTGCTGTTTGTAAAACATGTGAGTCTTAGCCAATCAAATAAAAGTTACTGTATTCTACACATGAAGAGATGTGTATGTGGGAAAGAGGATATAAAGGATTATATTTTGCATGTTTCTCTAGGTAACCTGGAAGAAAGAGATATGTGTTTATATTATTAGGTGAATGTTATTATTATAACATGAGGCTGTGAAGTACCTTTTGTTATACGAAGGCTCTATTTCATTTTATACACTGGGAGCTTTTAGCTCCTTTAACCCCCCACTTCACCTTAAACTATATAGCCAATTGGTATCCTGTGCTGTCCTAACGCCATTGTGACTGTAAATCTGGAACTTGCTCTGGTAAATACCAATAAATATAAAACTAGCATGTAAATCTGGATCCTGTACAGGGTCTCAGATTGCCCAATGGTGCTGTTTAGCTTGAACTGTACATTGTGGCTGGATTACCTGCGTCTATTCTCAGACCTGCAGGTTTATTCCACTTAGACCTTCTAGATTCTAACTGGCAGGCAGGGGGAATAGGCAAGGGAGGGAAAGTTTAGAATCCTGCTGCCTAAAGTAACCTAAATAATCCTTCTCTATTTCAATAGTGTAATAGGTAGGGATGGAAGGGCAGATAGATCACTTGCATGTTTGAGTCCTTGGGTAGAAATTGCCAAAGCATATGACCATGGGTTTTAATGTCAGAAAAATGTCTTTATTCCAGGATGTATGAAAACTAAATTTTCCGGCTAGGGAGTTGTAGTTTTTAAACATGTGAAAAGTCAAACACATATGCTCTATATCTTTAGGCTGTATTGCATATGTGTTTATTCATTAACCAATGGACGTAAAGAAGAAACTTACTGGTAACAGAATGCTGAGAGTTGTAGCTTTCAAACATATGTTCAACACCCCTCCTCTATACCATTAGGCTTTATCACATCTGGACACAGGCTATAAATTAAAAACTTTGCATGTCCCTGTCCATTTCTCTTGGAGTGAGAGATGTGTATATATGTTAGATTATTAGGGTAATGCTATTAAAATAACATGTGTCTGTGAGGTACCTTCTTTAATAAGAAGGCTCTATTTAATTTTATACTCTGTGGAGAGCTTTTAACTCCATTAACCACACCTCTCCCTAACCTATAAAGCTAATCAATATTCTGTGCTCCCACGTCCTAACCGTTACTATGTATCTGGTATTTGCTGTGGTAAGTACTAATGAACCTAGCATGTTAATCTGGATGCTGGAAAGGGTCTTGTGTTGCTCAGTGGTGCGTATTAGCTTGAACTACACATTGTGGCAGGATTGCTAGTGTCTGTTCTCAGTCCTGAAGGTTTATTCCACATTGACCCTTTAGCCGGCAGGCAGGTGGAATTAGTAAGAAAAGGTATGTGTGTTTGTATGTTTATGTAATGTGGTGGGATTGCCAGTGGTTTGTGCTCTTTGTGATCACTGATAGCTCAACTCTGAGCTTTCAATAAAAATGGTGCAGTTTAGGTTGAACTTTGTGGCAGGATTGCCTGGGTCTTTTCTTGGGTTCCCTGGAAGCTAATAACTGTTTGAATAACAATTTAAAATATCCCTGTATTTAGATTTTATAGTCACTGTATCTACAAATAGCAAACATACACACATAATTTCCACTGTGCACCAACGGGCACACTTTTGCCAGTGTGTGAATATATATTTATTAATAAAAAGTAGTGCACCTCTCCCTTTAAACTACATAAAAAAATGTTGTCCAACTCAATTAACTAACCTGTACAGAGGCAAACAAAGGGAATAATATTTAGCAGACAGTGGTGTATACATTACCATCCCCCCCCCAAAAATGCCCATGTCACTGCTTCATTTAAATTCACGAGATAACAAAGCCCAGGAATACGTGCATTTACAATGGTCGCCATGGTAACGTAATGCTTTACATTCCCATTGGCTGTCGGCACGAGTAGCAGGGTCAAGTCTGCCCGACAAATCCATAAAAATTCAGCACATGCACTAAGGGAGCGGGAGCATCAGCAGGTGCACAGACAGGCAGTCATAGAAAATGGGCAGTGCTACAGGCTGCAGTGCGGTCTTGCCACAAGGATTACTTAAAAAGGGGAGATACTGAAGGTAAACTTGTATCTAACCTATAGGAACCATTTGCACAAATTATGTTTTTAGCAGTGGAGATACCCTTTAAGAAAAAACTTTTTCATGGCAAAATGGATTTTACATTATGAGCTCGGAGAAACTACTATCAAAAGAAGCAGGTTAAATTGAACTCCTTGTTTAACCCTTTAGGTGCTAATGTTTGCAAATAATCAACCCACCAGTATTCCCGTTGAGATTTGTAATTGTGTGGCAATATGTTTGAATTCATAGAAATGTCATGCTACTTGGGATCATGCTTGGGTACTCCTGGTTTATAATGCTTTATGTCCCTTTTGTGTTCACTCAATCTAATTTGTATCTCTCTTGGTCTGCACTACGTATCCCGAGCCACATGGGCATTTCAGGAAATAATTACCCCCTGACTTATGCATGTGGAAAAATCCCTGATTTTGATTGATGTACCTTTTAGTAGGGTAGGGTGATATACAATGTCACCTGGAATAGTCGCATTGCATATTTGGGAGGACCTGCATGGATGTGTACCATTTTTAGGTGTTCCAAAAAAGAGCTTTTGTTATCTTTTGCTAGAAAAAAATGTCAGCTGAGTATTTTGTATTTCTCCAGGAAGACTGTCTGCAATTTACGCTAGTTAGTGAATAAAAAACACAGGTGTTATATGTAAAGTTTGTACGTATATTTTTCTATAAACATGATGGAAACAAACCATAAACTCAGATAGTAGACTATTTTGTATTGTTTCATAATTAAGCCAGGGGATTTGAACCTGTGACTTTTTGGGCTGTGTGTTTCTAAAAACATTTATATGTTGTGCACCAGACATAAATCAATGAATGCAGATTTAGAAACATTCTCTTGCACTAGAAGGAGAGGTTTTAGTTGTACAGGCAACAACATGGAAGCCTTCTTAGTTACAGATTCTATTACTTACATGTACTTAATGCAACTTCTTAGTGAAGAATCTTAAAATGCATAGGTGTGCTGGGGAGAAAATCTTTCACATTAGGATTTAAAAAAGTATAGTTATCCTTTAACAAGGAAATAGACCTGGAATTTTCTTTAATGTTTTTCATTTTTAATATGTTTTTAAGAGGGTTGGGTTCTTTGTTTATATGATATTGTATGTTTTTATATCCCTTATATATTATATAAATAAATGTATATTTTTACGGAGATTGCAGTTCTTAGGAGCAACTAATTAGGTGGGGGTATATAACACTATAGAAAAAGTTTATATGTTTGTTTGTAATTATCACTATTTAATTAAAATCACCATAACAAATAACACAATACAAAATATAGTACTACTACCTACTAGTGAATTACAAAAGAAAAGATATACGTACAATTAATAAAGTATACTTACTTTACTTAGTGTAGTATAGTATTTGAGGTTGAATAAAGACATATGTACATCCAGTCCAACCCATCTAGCAATATCCTCATTTCCTGCCTAACTGTAGATACAGAGGAATGCAAAAAAAACCCCCACAATTTATGAAGGGGGAAAAATTCCTTCATGACTCGAAGTGGCAATCGGAAATTTCCCTGGATCAACTCTACTTTATGAATCAATACCAGTAACTTGCAACATTCCTTGTTTACTTGACACCCCTAAGTTTGAATGGAAAATTCAAAATGGTAAGTTTAGCCACACCTCTAGGATTTCTACATGGGTCTCCATGTAGACACTAAAAGGAAGTGGAATTTTACTAACATCCAATGAGGTTCTGATCTTACACTGTTAGCAAATCAAAAAATTGTACACAGGAAGTGTAAGGAAGTTCCTGTATTACTCCCAATTATGTGGAGTTTGTAAAACATGTGACAGTCTTAGCCAATTAGAAAATTCTTCAGACTCTCAAATTTACTCCCCTCCACTCTCCATAGAAAGAAATAAGACAATCCAGTTTCTGTGTGCTAGACAGGAAGTGATGTCTGTATGTGCTAAAATGACTTTGCATATCTCTGAAACTACCCAGCATTCTTAGAGAAATGACCACTTTTTCCTTTTTTCCAATATTAATATATTAACAACATGAGGCTGTGAAGTACCATCTATTATAAGAAGGCTGTATTTCATTTTATACTCTATGGGGAGCTTTTAGCGCCATTAACCTCTCTATAACCCATATAGCCAATCACTATCCTGTGGTGTCCTAACCCCACATTGATTGTAAATGTGGAACTTTCTGTGGTAAATACTGATTAGTATAAACATAGCATGTTTATACTAATCTGGATCCTGTATGGGGTTTCAGGTTGACCATTGGTGCTGTTTGGTTTGAACTGCACATTGCAGTTGTCAGGTGGTTGGACGTGTGACTCCTACTGCCTGAAGTGACCTGAATAATCCTTCCCTAAACTAATAATGTAATAGCTTTGGATGTAAGGGAAGGGCAGATGAATCACTTGCATAATCAAACCCTTGGGTAGTAATCGCTAAAGCATGGGGTTTTAATGCCTGTAAGTCAGTAACAGGGCTTTATTCCAGGATGTATGAAAATTAATTTTTCCAGCATTCTTTGCAGCCAGGGAATGCTGGGAGTTGTAGTTTTTAAACATGAAAAGTTCAACACCCCTGCTAAACCATTAGGCTGTATTACATCTGGATACATGCCCTTAGCTACAGGCAAAGGGCATGCTAAATAAAGCACATTTGACATACTTTATGGTGTTGTCTGAACTTCCAGGATCCCCATCTATTCCTATTTCTATTTCAATAAATAAAATACATTTCTTTGGAAGTGAGAAATATGTGTTTATATGTTAGATTATTAGGGCAATGCTATTATAATAACATTAGTCTGTGAGGTACCTTCTTTTATAAGAAGGCTCTACTTCATTTTATTCTCTGTGGGGAGCTTTTAGCTCCTTTAAAAGATTTCTCCTCTACCTAATCTTTATAGCTAATCACTATCCTATGCTATCCTAACCCCATAGTGATTGTAGATCTGGAATCTGTTGTGGAACTCAAGTTGTCCAATGGTGCTGTTTAGTTTGAAATGCACATTGTGGCAGAATTGCCTGGATCTGTCTGGCATGTCAAATAGATAAGGGAGGGTATGTGTGTGTTTGCTCATGTTATGTGGTGGGATTGCCTGGGTCCTTTTAAGGACTTTCAGACTTCTACCATTTGAGCCTCCCCCTGGATACTTGCTGGGAGTGGAAAGGGAGAGCAAGTTTGGAATGGTTCCTGATACCTACTGGCTAAAGGGATGTAAGTAGCCTCTCTCTGGCCCTACAGCTTAACAGCTATGGCCATAAGGGAGAGGCAGACAGATCCCAAATCACTTGCATGTTTGTGCACTTTGTGTTGGTAGGGGTGGGTAAAAGTAATATACGTAGGGACAGTGTTTATGTGTTGTTTAAGCACTAAATAAATAGTTATACCAATATTAACAAATATGTAGTAATGACATTAAAGTATATAGAAATGTAAATAAGGCAAAATATATAAATAAAAGTACTTAGTAGTCCTCACTCCTGTTTGTTTTGTAATGGTATCTTCAAAATGGACTGTTAAGCTACACCCCAGGAAGTTTTACAGGGAGGCAATGGAAGCTTACATAGGAACATATCTCTCACTTCCCTTTAAGTGTTGTATCCAATGGTGTGCTTAATATTAGATTGACAGCAGTGTTAGCGAATCAAAACATTTTCTGAGTCTTAGTAGGGAAGTAGGAAGTGTTAGTAGGAAGTTGCAAGACTTATAGGTCACTTCCTTTGTAAAACGTGACAGTCTTAGTAAAAACATTCTTCTCACTCTCACATAAATCCACCCCACCCTCCCCATTCAATAGACAAAAAGGAGAGCCACTGTTTGCTGGACAGTAAGAGATATCTATAGATCAGGGATAGGCAACCAGTACATCTCCAGATATTTGGAAACTACAACTCCCAGAATTCTCTAACTACAAAGTGCTTGTAGAGGAATGCTGGGAGTTGTAGTTTGAATTCCCTAACTACAGAGTGCTTGTAGGGGAATGCTGGGAGTTGTAGTTTTCAAACATCTGGAGATCTACTGGTTGCTTATCCCTGCTATATATGATAGCGGGACTCAGTGGCGTATCTACGTTAAAACATTTCGGGGCACGTGCCCCTTATATTTGGCAAAGTGCCCCGAATGACTTTACCTTCAAGAAGTGCCTTGAACTTCTGGATTTCCCAGCTGCGCGAACCTCTGGGCACCGGCGTGACAAGTAGCAGAAAGCCCCTGTGTTTCAGAAAAGATAGGTAGCAGAGCCAAGCCAGAGTTAGATAGATAGAGAGATAGATAGCATAGAGTTAGATAGATAGATGGCAGAGAGTTAGATAGATAGATAGCAGAGAGTTAGATAGATAGCAGAGAGTTAGTTAGATAGATAGATAGCAGTTAGTTAGATAGATAGATAGCACATCAAGGTAAGTATGATTGTTATTTAACACTCGGTCTAGTACATCTTCACCCCATCAAGGTAAGTATGATTGTTATTTAACACTCGGTCTAGTACATCTATACCCCATCAAGGTAAGTATGATTGTTATTTAATATGTGGTCTTGTACATCTATACCCCATCAAGGTAAGTATGATTGTTATTTAATATGTGGTCTTGTACATCTATACCCCATCAAGGTCAAAGTCCCACCTGTTCCTTTCTGTACATCTGGTTTAATCTTCATAAACCATCTCATTTCACATTCGCCGTGTGTCCTCTCTTGTCATGTACAATGTATTTGGCTTTTAATGAATGTCTGTTTGTAGTGTAACCATATGGCTACAGAGATGTTTGCAGTTACAGTATCTGTTCTAGCTTTGTGTTGTTCTGTGCTGACTTCCCTGTGCAATGTCTGATTAACATTTATCAGCATGTTGTTTGGGTGTTGGTGACAGTAAATCAATTCACACATTATGGGCTATTTCTATCCATAGGCCCAGATCTGCAACAGTTTGCAGAATCAATAGAGTTTGCATCTCTTAGGTCTGGCATTGTTTTCCATAGATCCCCTTTTGCCACAAAACTACCCACTATGCATCGAGGAACATGAGTGTGAAAGGCGCTTAGTTTCTCCTTTTAAGCAAATCACCCTATTCCCATGAGCAAGAATATTCCTTTTATAGCATTGAATTGCTTTCCGTAAGTTAAAAAGTTTTTTTTACCCAGTGCATTTTTTTCCCCCAACCTATATAAATGACAATATACTGTATCTGATCCACTTTTCCCTAAGCTTCCCGTTAATTCAGTTTTTTATCTAGGCCATTGTTGAAGGACTGACTTATTAAGAAATAATCAACATGGATTTAGGGGGATATATCTTTCCAACTAACTTCTTGCTTTATGTGGAACTTGACTAGGAAGACTCTGGCATAGCAAGTAGATGTAGTTTACTTGTATTTTGCCAAGGCTTTTGATACAGTCCCCCCTAGGCGACTAATGTATAAGCTAAGGTCTGTGGGCTGGGGTGGCACATTTGTACATGGATAGAACGTGGTTGATGGAGGATGCAAGAGAGAAGTTCGTAATGGGCTTTCAATCACAATGGGCTAAAAGTTGGGTTATTAGATATTACCAATCCAACAAAGCATCCTTTCCTATGCACATTTGATAAAGGATCGGTAAAATCATCCAAAACATTTTTTCTGTACATAAAGCAACGTTTTAGTCAACTTTATTGGTGTCATTTACTCCACCAGGATCTTCATCTCTTTTTCTCAGTTATTTAATTATTGGACACAGGAGTAGAGCGTACCGGCGATACTGGTGTTAGGTAAGCATGTAGGCTATCTTCTTGTTGTAGGCGTATTCTTGTTGTTATTTTATCGCAATAAACATTGCTGTGTATTACAGAATCTGGGGGAACCATATGCTGAGTTTACTCATTCCATAAAGTGTTATAGACCAGCTATTTTCTCATACACCCGTGGCCTATGGCGCCCGTAATGCCCGTTCCGAACCTAGAGGACCAACCCTGACCGCTCTTTCTCTGGTGGATGCTAGCATTTTCAAGCTTTTTGAATTCTGTCAACTTTATTTTTTTCACTACAGCCCTCGCAACC
This sequence comes from Hymenochirus boettgeri, assembly GCA_019447015.1. Lineage (NCBI taxonomy): Eukaryota > Metazoa > Chordata > Amphibia > Anura > Pipidae > Hymenochirus > Hymenochirus boettgeri. Next base: position 180,891,224 of record CM033469.1, on the reverse strand, counting down.
TTTGCTGCAAGATGTGTCTGGATCACCTAATGTGATTTCCCCTCCTCAAGAAAAAACCCTATCCTGAGTTTTATCAAGAGATTTGATAGAATTGGGTATCCCTGATGAACTAGAGGAACTCATTTAATAACTCTGGCTCCTTTAATTGGCCATTTTCCGGGAGGGAAAACTAGGAGGACAAAGGCCTCCCTATCACGTCTTCCTCTCTGAACTCTTTTGCTATTTCAATAGTGTGCCTCCTCGCTGCTTCTATCTATGGATGTTTCTGAGCCTAATGCAAATAGCTGTAACCCTTCCAGCCCTTTTTTTCCTGAAGGAGTAAACCTGTCAGAGACACGCAACCCACATGTTTTTTACTGTTTGCACTAGTACAGATGTTTATGGTAGTATTGGGGGCCCAGGAATTTGCATTGATCATCTATTTTCTTGTTGTTCTAATGTTTTGGTCAGATCAGTAGCACTCCACTATATGTTATAATAATGTCGCCATAGGAGTGCCCCCAAAGCCCCCCCCCCCTTTTTTTGTTTTGTGTATTGTACAGAGATTTTTCTGCAGGAAGAGAGACCAAGCTTCCATGTGATAGATCACCCCCAACACATCCTTATTAGAGGTTTTACACCTTGAAATACTAACATTGGATGGGAGGCCCGTCCCTTTCCTTTGTTAAAAGCCAGTAGCGGGGGGAAGTGATAGCCCTTCACCACTAATCCAATGCAAAGTCCGGAGTCATCTTATCTTTCCAGATAGGGCAAACAAGCATGGTGTCAGTCCATATAAATACCCATGGTATTTTGTTAGGCACGTTCCATACTGGGGTTTACCTGACGTGGTTGGAAGGTTATTCATTTATAGTCATACAATTGTTAAATAAAAACCCCATGTTTTCTACTGTTTGCAACTAGCCCATATCTATGATAGTAATATGGGGGCCCAGGAATGTGCCATTGATAGCTCTTTTCCTTGTTTTGTTTCGACAAGCAAACGTGCATTTTTGTGGAAGTCCGGGACACTTTTTTACGCAAGTTACCTATTTCCCAATATTCCCACTCCTCCCGCCAACTCTGACTCCCTAGTCTAAAAATTTGATCTTTCCCTGTCCCACTTTCGCGAGATTCACACAGAATCCCTTTGTTGGTGGTATTGGTTTTGGTAGGGTAATAATCCCGGCCGGGAGGCCGAGTACTTACTAGTACGCTTTGAGAGGCGCTCCGATTGCTGGTGGGGAATGCAGAACTAGATCCAGAACTGTGGGAACTGTAGGGCTGAGGAATGGTTGGCTAGTGCTGCTTGAGAGAAGGAAGGAATACTGGACTGACAAGGAGTCTCATGAAACAGGCAAGGAAAGGTCAAACTGATGCGGTAGGCAGGTAAGTCTCTGGAGCAGGCTAGGTAAGGTACCTTGTGCTGGTAAGGGCAAGGATTCTCTGGAACCGGCACGGTAAAGTCCACTGGTGCTGTCTGGCAAGGTAAGTCTCTGTAGCAGCAAGGTAAGTCACTGGTGCTGGTATGGCAAGGTAAGTCCCCCCTCTGGAGCAAGGCTAGTAAGTAAACAAGCTGGAGATGAACAGGATCTAGGGCCGGTAAGTAGAAGGAGCCGGGGAGGTAGGCGAACTCTACTATCCAGGCATCCGGTCCTGAAGACGCCCGGGTTTTTTGAATTCTCGCGCCGCCGTTGTGAAGACATTCAAACTGATACTATTATCCCGCAAAGAGTTTTTTTCTTCCACACCCAATTGATCGTCCGATATTAAGAGGTTTCCCAAATGTAGCAACGTAATCCCTCTTTACAGGACTTCCTTTTCCTTCCAGTACATTTTTAATTCCGGAGCCTCCTATGTTTAAAGGCCATGCAGGAAAAAAAAACAAAAAAAAAAACCTTCCGATAAACCCTCTGGCCAGACATTTTGGTTTCTTTGCAAAACTACTTTCGATCTGTTTTTAATGCCAGTTTGGTGGCCGGTATGGAAGCCTTTGTTAAATCTTAATGGTAACTTCTAGTGAGGTTTGTCTAACGGAAAGCAAGGCCTCCAAAAAACTAAAGCCTGGATTTGCTCCAGCCGCTCCCCCGTTTCCTTCAATCCCTGGAGATGATTTCAATGGCATTATGGTGGACCTTCGCCTTCTGAAGGGTATTCATAATTTTTGTATTGGCGACTGCGTTACAAAGATGGCTCATTTTGTTCCTATGTGGGGGTCACAGCCTTTCCGCCTCAGAGACCGTCAACACAGTTTATTAAAGAAATTGGTCAGGCTTCACTGTGACATCCCTAATAATCCAACAACTTCAGACAGGGGAATTGGTTTACTTCAAAGTTCTGGAAACGCTCTCACCAACTACAGTCTCCCTACTTTCCTCGCTTAATCATCCCATCAAACTCCGGCCAAACAGAATGTACTAATCAAACTTTGGAACAGTATTTTAGATGTTATAACTTATTTTTCACACCAGGATTGGGCCTTCCATTCTCCCATTACCAAAATTTTGCCTATAACATTTCCCTTCTTCCTCTCCTTAGCAATCACCATTTTTGCCAACTATGGGATTTCATCCGACTTCTTTTTCCAACGCTGTGTGACAACTCCTTATTTCCAGCTGTTGATAAGAAAACTAGTCTTTCAAATTTTACATTTTTTAAAGAAACTATTCTAAAGAAGCCACAGCAGTGCACTAGGAATTTTATGACTGGGGAAGAAGGCGCTAACCCAAAATTTAAGCCTGAAGAAAATCTGGTTTGGTATCCACGTTAAATTTAAAGTTATCGTGCCCGTCCACAAACTGGAACCTAGGTTCATCGGACCTTTTACATTTAAAAGGAAGAATTAATCCTGTGTCTTAGGACTCATTCTTCATCCACATTGAATACTTGGCCCTGTCTTTCATATCTCGTGCTTTAAGGCAGCCAGCAACCTAATCCTTTCTTCACATCAATGGTGTTCTTCTTCCAGCTTCATTGGTTGATGTAAAAGAAGAAGAATTCAAGGTCAAGACAGAAAGACCATGGTGTAGGTTCTAGCTTCACTTACTATAACCACCGGCTGGGAGGCATCCAGGCATTCCATCATGGGTAGTTATATCAACGAGGTTCGTGCTCGTGCGCACTGACGTCACTCCCGGAAGTTCGGCTTTATGTGCCTCCTTTTATGTAATTTGTTTCTGTGTTCTTTTGCTCTTCTCAGCCTGTTTACCGTCCACATACAGCCACCGATTGATTATCCACATCACCTATTTTAGCTCTTCTTATTCCAGACCATATTCCCACTACTCTCTACAGTCCAGTAGCCAGTGCTACCAGCATCCACGACTGATCTTCCTTCATATCTCCAGTTCAACCAGCTCTACCTGCTTATTCCTCCTTTATTTGTTACAGTCTGGTCTCCCTATCTAAAGCAGCCACGCTTCCTACCTCATATCTACAAGTTTCCCAGCTCAATCTCTACCTTCATATCCCACAGTATACCGATTCAGCAGTCCGGTCCTCCATACCTACCAGTATCCCAGCTACAGCCAAAAAAACCGGCATAACCACCAGTACCCTGCTACTCAATTCCTTGTAAACGGGTTTCCTTTGGTGCCCGGCCGGCACGCCTCCATTAAACCGCCACCCTTACCCGTACTACTGGATTTTTGATGCTCCGCTACCTAGAATTCTGACACTGGTAGATGCAGAAATCTCTATATCTACCCCAAGAGAAGTCCGCCCTGTAAGCAAACCAGTGATTTTTATTTGTTAACCCATCACTTTAATCATCATCAGATGATGATCAACAGTGATTAATGATTATCAACTGGAGAAAAAAGAGAAATTCCCTCAAAACATTGTTGATTTGATTTCACTTTTAAATCCCGATCATGTTAACGGGTCAACTGTGCCCACAAAGCACATTTAAAAATCTTTCAAATCATAAATCTTTTTCCTGTGAAGGAAAGCCTACTATAACTTTGGGTGCTGCTAGCAACTGAATTAATACAACAATGGTACATTATAAGATTGACAGGAAAATCATGGACTTTAAATAAATACTCCCCCTTTACGGACAAGTTTGGCTTAAAAGTAATTCCCGTGGGAAGTGGGATGAAAATTGGCAGGTGGGAGGGAGAGAGAGCCCACAGGGTTTACAGGTGAATGCACCAGTGGTCCACAACATAGAGAAAACTTAACTGCTTACTTTAAATAACAGAGCCAAAGGACCAGTAAGAAACTTAACCAAAGGAGTTAGTTGCGTCAGCATAGACATTGTAACTGACATTGTCATCTTAATATGAATGTTAGGTGGGCCCCTAAACTTGTTCTGGTGTCACCCCGTGGGCCAATAACAGTCCGTCCTGACACTTTAGACATGTTGTGCTGGGGAGGACTGTGACCTATGGAATCCACATTGTCTTTGTGTTTGAACGACGAGTGAGCCTGGCGAGCTAAACCACCCACTTTTGGCAAATTCGAAAACCGCATGCATTACAGTCTAAGTGGGACTTTTGGGAGCTTAAAAACCATTCCCACACTGTGTGCCCGTGAAGAATAGAAAAAGAGTGCATTCCAATATATTGCTGGGACGCATGAATATAGACTTTTGTTTAAGCTATGGCAACTGTTGCCTAGTAATTTATCCAAATGATATACTGTATGATCACCTGAGTATGGATACTGCCAGCAATGGAACTTTTGGATCCGCCCACCTTAGGAGTCTCTAGTGTGCTTCAGCTTGGACGGTCCATCCAACTATAATATAGTTGAGGCGTTGTGGTGGTTTATTACTACAGCTCTCTCCCTCTCTTACATTATTACTGGGGTATTTTAGATAGTTTATCCGTTTAAACGTTCGAGATAATGTAGATTTTTATTGTATATGTACGAGTATATGCACTTTATGTGTTTTTTTTCTATGTGACACACACAGGCCTTTGGAATTTTCATTAAATTTTATTTTTTTTGTGGCATATATGTATTTGGTCAGTTGGTTTAGTTAATAGTCGATTTGATTGATTTGGGTCTGAGGGTTCCTTGCATATCTTCCCTATGAAACTCCATTTCAATGTTTGTGTGTTTAAAACTGTTTAACCCATTATCATGGCACCTGGAAGAAGCTAGACTATGAAACGAAGGTGAAATTGTGAGGTGGTTCAGAGGTCATATGTGAAATATGACCCTAGCATTAGCAGTAGCAATCAACGTTTCCCCCTCATTCCTGTGGGTATTGTTCTCACAGTCTTAAGGTAACCTCTTATATTATAAGGTGGGTACAATATTTACTATATCTCAGTGGTACTAGATTATATTTTTTGGGGTCCTCTGTATTTACGTAAGTAAGTACAACCTAGAAGACCATAGAGGCTGCTATGTTTGCAGTCACTTCTATTAGTTTGCCTATACCCTTAAATTAGAAGGGTTTCAATCAAGAAATGATATTTGTATCTTGTTATGACAGATTATGGACTTGGTAACAGCATAGATCCATTTATGGTTTTTAAGGAGAAGTGAGTGTAGCTGTTCTTCTGAATAAATTCCGTGAAGTCACTATGGTCTAACAAACAAGCTAGGGTTAAATAAAAGCCTGCTGTCTTTCCTGTAACATAAGCTGTGGATCACATCTCTGGCTAGGCTTGTGACAATGATTGGCAGATATTTTTTAAATTACAGACAGCTCACATCCTGACCCCTGCTCCCCAGGTCTGAGCATGCTGCTTAAATGCTAGGAACAGAAAGCACGAACTTTAAGGATAAGTGCACTGTACAATCAAGCTAATGTGTCATTTGGGAAGCTGCAGCTTTAAAATAAGCGTTGACTATTTTTTTTAAACCTAGGCCCCTCCAGAGCCTAGCTTTTGTGCCTTGAAATTTGCTGACAAATCTTGCTTGTGAAGGGTTTCCCTTCATCCAGTCATAGAATACTGTTGTATTCAATTGATCACCTAGACTTGAAATTTAGTTCTTGAAGACATTTCGGCTAGTCATGCGACTGGCTTTCTCATTCAGCAATGACTTTGTAGCAAGAAATCTTGGCAATTATGTCCTGGAAAAGCCAATTAAAATCTATTAGCATATTGGCTGTGAATGCTAATTGGGAATTCCAGGGTAACTAATTGCCAAAGTCTGATTTCTTGTACAAGTCCACTTCGAATTGAGAAAGCCGTCAGATGGACTAGCGAACGTCTTCAAGAACTAAACTTCAAGTCCATTGATCTAATTAAATACACAATTTTGCTGACATCTTGTGACTGGTTTGCTGAAGGTTAATCTTCCAGCCTTCTGAGATTCTCTGCTTTCTCCTGCTTGCGCCCTAACAGTAATGCCTGTGAAGTTACGTGCACATGCGGTCATGGAAACTCACAGGAATTTCTGTTTGAGGCTCAAGCAGGATAGTGTCACGGAACTCACAGGCATTACTTTTTGAGGCTCAAGCAGGCGAGTGCCCGGAACTCACAGGCCTTACTGTTTGAGGCTCACAGGAGAGATGGCACTTAAAACTCACAAGAAGCTTTACTAGTTTTGGGCTCAGCAGGAGAGTACACAGAACTCACAAGAAGAACAAATAATACAAATGATCACCATATACAGCTCCAAAGCAGACGCAAAGCAGAGGAATCTTAGAGGGGCAGAGCTTAACATTCAGCAAACCAGTAACAAGATGTCAGCAACTTTCCAAAGGCACCACAAGGCTTTTAGGCCTCGGATGGCAATAGGTAAAAAAAAAAAATATGGCAACGGTATTTATTGTGGTTTTTAACAGTATACATAAAATATTGTTGTCAAATATTATTTAGTTACCAGTGCGCATCGATTACATGAAATAAAGGTTAATTTTTATAGTGCTTCGTGTTCTTCATACTGCGTCTGCATTACCTCTGTTTGTGAATAACATCTATTCATTGAAGAACGTATTGGATAAATAGAAACAAGGAGATATCTGACATGCAAATCATATTGCGCCCCGCGTGGCGCACCCGCGGTCACCCCCAGTGTTTTGGAGCTTAACGGGTTTTCCCACAGTTCTGTGATTGCATTTTTTTGGATCCATATTTCTCAAGTTTTAGTTCCAATTTCGCAAACTATTCTCAGATGATGTACCATATACTCGCTGTCATGACCCCACAATACCTATTTATTATTCGGTTTTTGGTGATAGATTCCCTCCCTTCCAAGTTTTTGGCTATGATTGTAATTTCTAGTGATAGGCACAGATAACTTTTTCAAATATATTACTATTTTTGTTATATTTTTCAACAGTAAGGTTGATAGGGCTGTATAAGGAGTTTTAAGGTACAGGAGTTTTTCCATTACTTTCAACCAGGGTGGCCAAAATAATCGGACTCTAGGGCAATTGCCACCAGCCAGTGTATCTGGTCGCACCATCTGCACCTCATGAAACATCGCTGATAGATGTAGATTAAATTTTATGCAGAGGAGGCCGGGGTGGCCATACCAGTGTAACCAAATTTTTATACGTTTTTTCTTTTTAATATCCATTTGAGGTTCATTTAGCTTATGCCAAAAAAATCTGTATCCACTGTTTTTTCCTCCAGTTGAATTGGAATCCCTCTCTCCTCTGCCATTTAATCATGGGGCAATTTTTAATGGGTTAGTGTTGTGCCATATACTTTTGTAAAGCTTGGATATTTTATAATAATAAATTGGTTTGTCTGAGCTAATCTAACTGCTAAAACTATTGGTAAAACACGGTAGGGCAAAGCCGTCCGTTTGTCCTTATGTCGGCTAGGTAGGAGTATTTGATTATCTAGGCCTTTTGGTTATGCCACACAAACGTCTTATTTTTTTTCTGTATATTTGGGCATCCTTCAGTTAAAATGGATCGGGAGTGCTCTAAAAGAGGTAAGGCTTTTGGGGAGTATAATCATTTTTACTTGCTGATATTTTTGCAGATAGTGAGAGAGGATAGGGGACCATTTCTTTGAGAAGATTGATAGATGGGTGAAAGATCTTTTTATTGTTGTGATTATAATAGTATCTTGGCGTTTTGCACTCACTGGACTCCCCGATACCCAAACGATTCACAGCCCATTTGAAATTGAACCTATCGTTTAGCTCCTTTCGCGATTGTTCTGAATATGTTGCCATAAGCCAAGTAGATTTAAGTGTGGTTTATTCTTAACTCCGGAAAATCTCAGAAATCCCTTAACACCTGGAAGGCTGCTTTGCCAGGGACTTCTCTGTGTTGGACAGATGGCAGGTATCATCCGTGAATAGAAAACTTAGTTTCCCTTTCCCATAAAGATTCCCGAACTATCGTGTTTCTGTCTGAATATAAATTGCTAATGGTTCTATTACCTCAAGCAAATAAGAGGGGAGAAAGGGGGGCCAACCGTGTCTAGTCCCATTTACAAATTTTATTGCAGTCGAAAGGGTATCCCATGTTGCGGACCCTGGCTTGTGGTTTCTGTATAGGCTGTACGCAATATTGACCAGTCCTACCCTGTCAAATGCTTTCTCTTCCTCTACATCGAGAGAGAGCAACATTGCTGGGTTTTTTATTTAGAAAGAGAATGTATTGCATTAAGTTTAGTGCTGTTCTTATGTTATCAGTGGGTTGGCGGTGTAATAATGAACCTGTCTGATCGTATGATCAGAGATGGTAAGATTATTTGATCCTATTGGCGATAATTTTAGCAAAAATTTTTTATAGCAGCGTTTATCCATTGAGATTGGGCCTATAGTTTTTGGGATATGTGTGTCTCGGTCTGTCTTGGGGAATAATGATGATGTTGGCCGTTACGCACTCGGGGGGGGAATATATCTTTTTTGGATCCCTGTTGAGGGATGAAGTTTTTCCTTATATAGTTTATAGTATAGGTTGTAATCCCATCTGGGAACTTGGGATTTTCTGTTTTTAAAATTCTTTCAATGTTCTGTAAGTTCCTCATAAGTAATAGGGCTGTAAGGAATCTGGTTGGGTAGTCAGACATTTGTGTGATCTGCCGGGAATCGAAATACTCCTCTTTCTAGTTGGGTTTCCGGGTTTGTGACAGATTGTGTTGCCCGTTATACAGGGACTGATAGTAACTCTGCAATGGTCCCGTTACTCCATTAACGGATCCAAATGCAGGCTCCACTTCCATCTTTTGATAGGCATAAATTTGTTTGCGGTAGCCTTTTGTTCAGTTTATTGCCAACATGGTGTCTGGTTGTTTGCTTTATGGTAAAATGTTTGATTCGTTTAGACTAGGGATTTCTCGGCTTTAAGAAGATAAAAGCTGGATTAATTCTCTTTTACACGTTTCTCTATTTGGAATATAGAGACTTCCCCTGATCTTCTTACGTTGATTATCCAACAAATTTAATTGTGGAGGTTAATTCTCTACTATCCTGGCGTTTCCTCGCTTTTAAGCATAGCTGCGATCTGGATGCATTTCCCTCTGATAAACCCTTTGTGGTGCGTAACCAGAGGAGGAGGGGGAAATAGATTGAAGATTTTGGAATGTTCCCTGCAAAGTAAAACTTAATTGTGTTTTTTACTTTCTTCATGAACTGAGGGGATATTTTAAATGGACCTCATTTGAGTCGCCAAGTGGGGGGAGGTTTATGATGGAATCAGATCTTTAGTGTTCCCGTGTGTATGCGTGGTCCGACCAAGATATCTCCTGTCCGAATATATGGTCCTCTGACTGAGGTCAAGAACTGCGGAGAAAGTGGATGACGGTCCAGTCTGGTATAAGTTTGTGAGCTGGTTGAGTAAAAGGTGTATTCTCTCATTTCGAGTTTGCTAGTCTCCAGGGTCCACCAAATTGTTAGTTTGGTCAGAAAGGACCGGGAAGCTTTTTGTGAATTTAGAGGCTTGGAGCCAGTGCTAGGGGTTTGACCTGTCAATGTAGTTTGAAAGATGGTGTTGTAGTCGCCCCGGCACCAAGCAATCCCGTTGTACTGTTGTGTAATTTATTGGAGTTTAAATTTCGAGAAAATACTTTTTGTGCGGAGTTAGGGAGCATATACATTTATTATGGTCACTTTTGTTGGACTGTATTGGGCCATTCAAATTATGTAAGTGTCCGTTAGGGTCGCGGTAAGGTTGGATTCTTCAATGAACCAATATGTTGGGTGTATTTTTTTACCCCAGTATTAGGGTTGGCCTTTTTTAAAAGTGCGTGTTCCTGAGTAGGTAATATCTGGGGTTTGGTGTTGTTATAGTAAATTTAGTGCCATTTTTCTTTTTTTGTGGGACTTTAGGCCTTTACATTGTGGAGAGTATCACTACATCATTAGTCAATGGTGGTAGCACAAAGACCGGCTGTGCTGTTCGATAAATATACTTACGGTTGGTGTATCTATAATGGGAGGGGGAGTTTGTCTTGTTGGAATGTTTGTAAGGGGGCCCGCCCGATGCGCCCCCGCGAACTCCCAAAACAGATATACAATATTCGGAAAGTGAGGAATGAGAGTCAGAACTGTACATTACGACAATCTTCTGTAACCAATTAAAAAAAAAAAACTATTTCAATTAAATAAAAAAAAGAAAAATAAAATCAAATAGAATCCTTGGGACCTGTCATTTTCGACAGAGTCCGGTGGATGGGTAAACATGGTCCCCATCACTAGGGATTACCAACACTGTGGGTTATACCTTAGATAGCGGTATACCAAAATGGGGGAGGGTCCGAGCCCTGGAATTCTCCATCGCGACATTACCAAGGGGTGGGGCGCTTTGGCTCTATAGGTAGCATAAATCTTTGATTACTGGGGGTGGAGTCCCCCTAAGTTTGTTTAACAAGTGGGTTTTATGACCCTCCACTTTAATTAGGGCCCAGATTTGTTGTAGCTTGTCTATGGCCTTCCCGCCTATCAATAATGGCATGTATTTTCGGGGAACTTATGCTTTTTTGATAGTTTTCTTGAGTTTTCAGTAGTGCTGTAAAGGGGGTAAGTACCAGGTTACCTAGAGACTACTCCGTACTGCTGTCTGCAGGAGCTTTAAAGGTCCGCCCCTGTTAACATTCGTGGTTGGGGTTAGTCCCGTCGGACTCCAGAAGTCCTTATTAACGTATACCTCCAGTTGGCAAGATTGATTAGATATCTGATTGCGTTTATTGTTTGGTTGTTTCGTAAGGGGGTGGGGGGTGCTACTTAAGTGTTTGTGATGTGCTTCTGAGGGGGAGATAAAAGGGAATAGAGTAACAAGAAAAGAAAAAGCAAATGCCAATAGCTTCACTGTTGTTATATCCGAGCAAGCAACTTCTAAGATAGGTGCCAGGTCACAAAAGAAATGATCAATGTATGGGCTGCAGTACTTTGTGCTTGCCAAACAAGCAGCAACTGGTAGTGTAGGTGTAAATCCAATGGACCACGAAAACATTATAAGATATCGGCACAATGGGATGGTCATGATAGAAGAATATCTTAAAGGACTGCAAATAGCCAGGTAACGATCATAAGACATAACTGTCAGAAGTAAACACTCAGTAGCTGTTAGGGAACCAAAGATATAAAATTGCAAAATGCAAAAGCTAATAGGCATGTTGACTCCTGTCCATAGCAAATGAAGCATATTTGGTATGATATCTGATGTTATCATTATATCAGATAAGGAAAGGTTGCTTAGAAAGAAGTACATTGGAGTGTGTAGGTGGTGGAAGGTGTGAATCAAAAGAACAATGAATAAGTTTCCACTGGTTATTGTTAGATATGTTACACATAAAATACAAATAGAATGTGTTATAGGCTGTCTAAGTTCTTAAAACCTACATTATAAATAACTCACCACAGTCTGATTATCATTACTTCAGCAAAAAACAATGTTAATTAATTTGGGCCAAAGTATAATTAAATTATAACTAATAGGGCTAGGCCACACTATAGTGTAATTTCCGTGCTTTTGAGCATGTGATTTTTTTCTAACATTGAAACCGCAGCAACGCACTGAAATCACGCATTGCGTTGCGCATCCGTTAACGATATCTCAAAAGGAGAAAGCGAAAACGCACAGAAATCACAAGTGAATTGCACCGGAATCACACATGCAAACACTGCCACAGAATAATGTGCATTATTGGAACTTAAAGCAAGTATCAAGGGACACAGGAAGCTTATTTACAGCAAGGATCATTGTTTTACTCAGCAATGGGAAAATGAATGAACCTACCTTACCTTAACTTTTGTCTTATAATTTATGCCAAATGGAAATAAAAGTTAAAAATATACACTAGAATCAGAGGGACTTGTAGACTGCAGACTTAGAAGCCTTTTTACTCTATTTATAAGTGTACTTCATAAGGCAGTGAATGGTGCCCCATACCCAAACTCCCTTGTGTTTAATTATCAAATTAAGATTGAGAAATGTTTATTCCCTTTATAGAGAAAGCAAATCCAAGTTAATCTAAAAAAAATCATGGTAAAAACATGTAACCGCGGTAGATAATGTGATTTAGAATTCAGTTGTCTATATCCTGGCCACCAAACTTAAGGGGCAGTTGCAATATTCTTCTTTGTCTGGATGCTGTTGAATGGGTTTTGTATTTTCTTCAATGCAGTACTGAAAGAGGTTTTGTTAAGCAATTTCATAAGTATAGTCACACACACACACAGGGATTTACCCATCAGGAGCTTGTAGGCCCAAAGAGCCTGGTGCCATTAGCCACACCCCTAAACACAGACCACACCCCCTAAACCACACCCCTTTTCTCTTTTGGGGGGAAGAAAATAGACTATAAAGAGGTTAGATTGGTGGAAGTAGATTGACAGCCGCCCTTCCAACCTCAGGCACATGCCTGCTGTGCCTAAAGGTAAATCCTACCCTGCACACACACTTAATTCCTACAACCAGCATACTTGTTAAAGGGGAACTGTGGTCTCTATACAAGTGGTCTTCATTAAAAAAAAGGGCTAACTCCTACCTTTAAAATGAATCCAATATCTTATTTTAGCTGCAGTATAACCAAAGTTACAGCAATTTAAAAGGTGGGTATTCTTGCTAGCATTGTGAACTGGGACATCACCAGCACCACTAGTCTGCCCCCAAGTTTAAGTATGGAGCATGCCCACTGCTGGGATTCATCATTATCAGCTGCATCACAAGCCTGAAAAAAACAGGCTTGTGATCATCAGCTAGCCTGTCCACATGTACAGAAAAGGAGAATGGTTGCAGGTCTGTAATTAGTTTCAGAAAAGATCGATTTTCTGGTTTGGGGCATATGACCCAGCTATTAACAAATGCCTGGCACAGAGACAAGGGGACAGGGAAGTGTAATTTTTCAAGCCTTATAACTTAAGATCTAGAGAAGCTAGAGACATCACCATAGGCTTGTTTGAAAAGTTAAAAAGGGCACTTGCATGGAGACTTTAAAGGAGAACTTCCATTATAAGCCCTAAAAATTGACAAAAAGTACCTGAAATATTGGCATTTCAGATGATGTTCTACCCAAACCCAAACATCCCACTCCAATTAATCCTGGAGCAGATTCTTTTCTATGGTGTCATCTCAGGATTTGTGCTCTAGTCCTATGAGGGGTGGGGGGCGTAGGATCGTTTTAATGTGTCACATGGGTAAGGGGAGGCACCAAATAAAAAGGATGGAAGCACTAAATTATTTACCTAAGGAAGCCTACATTGGTGAAACATGTTGCGAGTATTTTATAGTTTATATTTTATCTCCCTAAAACTTATTAAGACTTTATTAGATTGTATCAATCACTGTTGGAGTGAGGTACATAGAGATATGGGGATGGAGTGAAGTCAGGTCAAGTCATCAGAGTTGGACTCAAGATACCATCTAGAACACCGTGTTAGTACACAAAGTGCATGTGTGTAGAGGCCCTGGAGATTTGAGGTGGCTGCTGCTTTTTCGGCTCACTAAATTACACAGGAACACCTTTGACCATAGGTGAACACAGACAGAACACTTGAGAAAAGTGGGTACATTGAGTGGTTTGATTGAGTTAGGGGCCAAAGATATACTTAGTTCATGCCTAAATAAGATCATAGCACTAGGATAGCAGCTTATTTAGAGTTATTATGCAGGCTCCATTGTGGACTACACTCCTGTTAATTATTGAAAACTGAAGGCTAGTGTTTGGATTGCATTTATACATTGCACCTGAACCAACATGGGCATGCACAAGATGTGCAATAATGCAGGAAATGTCACTTATGGGGAAAAACTGATCGACCAAGCCAGGAATAAATAAACAACATGCATACATACGAAAAGGTAATGCAAGACAATCTCCCTGCAGGCAAGTGTATTTAATGAGCATACACCTGCAGTCTGAAGTACATACAATTAGCCTACTCTGCATAAGATATCAATGCAGAGTAATCCAGTGTATATACAAATGTGTGCACACAGACCCAAAACCCAGGAAGATAAAAATAAAAATAAACCAATAATACACAAAACAAGAGGCAGCAGGCAAATGGGTAGAAGAACAGGAAAAATATAAACCGGGAGATAAAATAATACAAGAATCGCTAGGCAGAGAATAGACACAAGGAACACAGGTCAAAACACAGGAGGACAACCAGAAACAGGATACAGGACTCTAATACAAGGACTGCTAACTCCGGCTAGAAGGGCTAGGACACAGGAAATGTAAGTACAATGAACTAGCACTGAAGCACTGAACATGCTGGCCTTAAATGCAGACATAGGAAGGTCAGGTGACAAATCTCCTCCCAGCAATAGTCTGTAATACACACAGTTCTTAAGGTAGAGAGCCCTCTGCTGGTGGGCAGGTAGAAGTTCCAGACGTGATATCTCGGAGGAGAACAATGACATCTGCTGGTGGAAAGGAGAAAGTTCATGCAGGCAATTCATAAAGTCACAAGCAGATGTTGATCGTGACAGCTAGTTAGGTTTCTACAACACAAACCTCAACTATTGCTACAACATAAACCAATCCTAGAAGCAGTAGTTGACAATCCTTTCCTCGTGACAGAGTAGAAGACATGTAAATCTAGAAAGCGCCATTTGTCCCCACACGAGTTTGCCAGACAAGAAAAAGGATCCAGGTACTCCCAAAATAGCATAATGTGTATCTTCCACCATTTTGAAAACACTTAGTAACCATATTGCTTTCAGCTATGTGCTTTTAAATTATACTTTAATTTTTTCTCAAAAGATAAATGGAAATCAAAATTCAAGGTATCTGAGATGTGGCAAACCTGAGGCTATTTCCGCTGTCTTTGGGACTTTCAATAACCAAAGGCTTAAGGAGGAAAATATGTCATAACACATCTTATCAGTTACTGTATGTACAGTACTGTACCTCAGAAGACACTATAGGTACTTTTTGTATATACCACTCTTGCATCCTTAAAGGGCACCTATACCGAAAAATAGTTTTTTTTTAAATTGACCATAACTGGAAACTATCATTCCCCCAATCACGGCTGTATAATTTTTTTGTTGATCTGCCCCCCATTTCTTTAGCTAGCCAATCTAAAACTTCTTATATTTCAGCTCAATCAAGTCAATCAAGTTATTTGCTCTCAAAAACTATTCTTTTGTGAGTAGTTTTACTGTAGCTGGAATGGTGACAGAGTTTTGACAGTTGGAATTCTGTATGCTGTGTACAGGCTTGACAGTTGGTTTGTGGGGAAAAAGTCAGGTCGGTGGTGGTTAAAAGAGGGAGGGGGGATACTGCTCCTAAACAAAATGTGTGCTGGATTGAAGACATGCAGCAACTCACGCAAGTACTACTTACATGTATTCAATTATAGATTAAGATGAGGCAATGTCATTTTTTCAGTATAGTGTCCCTTTGTAAATTTGAATACATAAGAAAAAGGTTCCTTCACTGTATATCATAGCAACCAAGGAAAAACACAATTCTTTAAACATAAAAAGAACCCAACCCTCCTTGTTTCTGCTACTTAAAAGTAAGTTTAAAGGAAACTGTGGTCTTCATAGAATTATCCTCTATTTGATATCTGAAAGAGCTTTCCAATGCCTTTTAAACAAGCTTTTGCTTTTCTGGTTCTTAAGTTATAGGCTTGTAAAGTTACACTCAGTCATGATAATTAAGGAATTGAGTGATATTCACATGATATGCTGTGTAAGAAGCACCCCCCTCCCCAACAAAAATAAATAAATAAATAATTAAGATCTTTCCTGAAGCTATTTAAAGACAGTTCCATCAGTAGGATGCCACTTGGCATACTTGTGCCTGAAGCAAGGGAACACCACCCTTTCTACTGCTTTAAGTTTGTATAGATTGCAGCTAGAAGCATGATTCTGCGGTCGTTTTAAAGGTAGGAATGTGCTCTTTCTTAATAAAGGTCACTTGTATGGAGACCACTGTAACCCTTTTAAAAGAAAAACAAGAAAGCCACACTTCCGGAACAGGATAGTTTTATTGCACAAACAAATACAGCATCATCCAACTTGGTTTGGGGACTGCCTCCTTAGTCATGGATGATGTAATGATTACTTTAACACTCTTTTATTGAGGGAGCAGTTAATAATAACATTAACCCAATCTTTATTTACAATATAATTACATTACACAATGCACATAAAAATAGATAAAATCATAGAAGGAATAACTCGCAATTATAATCTCAATTATTAGGCACAGAATCCTCAAACAAAATGGGTAACATCCCATTTAGAATTTAATCTTTTAAATGGATCTAGTTTGTAATCTTCTTGGTTTGTTTGATTCTGTATCCCCCCCATCGGCATAACTGCCTCTGACACAGCCCCCTCCCCTACCCAGAGGTCCACGATCAGCTGTTTTGAAACAGCTGATAGCACATATGAAATAAAGATACGCACGATCAGCTGTTTAAAAGACTGGAACCAAACTGGAAATTCGGTTCTGGTGTTTTAACCAGCTGATCATGGGTATGTTCAGGTTGATCCAGTGATATTCTCTGATTGTCTTTTGAAGTCAGAAAGGCATTTTCCCCCTTTTCAACTGTTTTTTTGCCTACCTCTGGATCAACTGATAGGTAGGGTTAACGAGTAGTGTAAAAAGGTTAGATTAGATGGACATATTTCTTTTTTTAACCTCCCTTACTATGTTACTATGTCAGTTTGACTGTTATTTAGTATAGTATTGAGGTTAAATATAGACATACGTCTATCCAGTCCAACCTACTCACTAATACCCACATTTCCGTTGATCCAGAAGAAGGCAAAAAAGATCCCACCAGAATTAGAAAGGGGGGGGGGAATCCTTCTTGAATCCAAGTGGAAATTTCCCTGGATCAACTCTACTTTATGTATCAATACCAATAACCTGCAACATTCCTTGTTTTCAGAAACTCATCTAGCTTTCTTTTGAAATGATCCAATGAACCATAACAACATCCAATTAAAGACACAGTAAAAAAACATTTACGAACTTCAAGACTAAAATATATTTCTTCAAGTCTTAAGGGATGTCCACGTGCCTTCTTTTGGTGAACAATGCCCCAGATAGTTTATTGTATGGCCCGTTAATGTATTTATACACAGTAATCATATCCCCTTGCAAGCACCTTTTCTCTTGTGAATGAATTATAACTTATTCAATCTGCCTTAATATTCAAGCTCCCCCATTCCCTTAATTATTTTAGTTCTCTGAATACTTTCTTTTTCCAAGATGTCCTTTTTGTATACAGGATTCCAAAATTGCACTGCATGTTCCAAATGAGGCCTTACTAATACTTTTTAAAGAGGGAGAATAACATTTTTCTCCCTTGAATCCATACCTCTCTTTATATAGCTGTCGTTGCCTGGCACTGCTTGCTACCTTTGAGTTTGTTATCCACCAAAACCAAAAGATCCTTTTCCAACAGGGATTCACTTGGCACAGAGCCATTTATAGCATAAGTAGCAGAAGGAAGGTTTAGAAAGATGTTCCCCCGCTGTGTAAGAAGCCTTACAAACCACCGATCCAGCGCCACAGCTCACCGCTTCTTCCTGGTATAGGCCATCAGTCACGGCCATGACAGTGATGTCACGGCCAATGGTTGACAGCCAATACCGAAGGGACCTCTGCTGCTGCTGCTGGGGCACGTTAAGGGCATGTGCACCAGCAGCAGAGGTGTGGGCTAAGCAGCGCTTAGCCCATGCTTAGCTTCGGTGGTTTGTTAGGCTTCTTACACAGTGGGGGAACATCTTTCTAAACTGTAAGTAAAACGGATCTTAGCTTTTGGGAGGTGTTCTATTAGATAAAGTGCTAAGTGGGGTTCTACATGGTTCTGTGTTGGGGATGCTTCTATTTAATCTATTTATTAATGATTTAGAAGTATTTGTCAGTAAGGTTTCTGTGTTTGCTGATGACACAAAACTTCAGAGGATGTGGAATCGATGCAGGTGGATCTAGATAGATTGTCACATTGGGCTGCTAAGTGGCAGATGAGATTCAATGTTGATAAATGTAAGGGGATTTTAGGACTCAAAAATCCTTGTGCTGCTTATACTATAAATGGCTCTGTGTTAAGTGAATCCCTGTTGGAAAGGGATCTTGGAGTTTTGGTGGATAACAAACTTAAAGGTAGCAAGCAGTGCCAGGCAGCAACAGCCAGAGCCAGCATGGTATTGTCTTGTATAAAGAGAGGTATGGATTCAAGGGAGGAAATTTTTATTCTGCCTCTTTACAAAGCATTGGTAAGGCCTCATTTGGAATATGCAGTGCAATTTTGGAATCCTGTGTACAAAAAGGACATCTTTGAAATGGAATGGGTTCAGAGATGGGCAACTAAATTAATAAGGGGATTGTGGGAGCTTGAATGTGAAGAGAGACTGGAAAAGTTACAATTATTTATGCTGAAGAAAAATTGCTTGCGTCGGGATATGATTGCTGTGTATAAATACATTAACGGGCAATACAATAAACTATCTGAGGCATTGTTTACCAATAAAGCATGTCAGAGTACACGTGGACATCCCTTAAGACTTGAAGAAAAAAAGTTAAGGCTTCAAGTTTGGAAAGGGTTTTTCACTGTGAAAACAGTAAAGCTGTCTTCCAGTGGATGTTGTTCATTGGTCAGTTATAAAACAAAGCTGGACGAGTTTCTGTAAACAGATGTTTGCAAGTTACGGTATTAACCCTTTCCTGCCAAGATTTTCATTTTTTTTTGGCTAACTGCCAGAAGAATTTTCAGGATTTGCCCTCAATCGCTTTAGACTAATTTTACAGTAGGAACCTTGCAGTAAATCAGGAATATTATACATGTTTTTTTTCAGCACAAAGTCTACTTTAATATGGTAACAAAATTTTGTAACTTTTCTGGAAATTTTACTGGAATTATGGGTAAATATGTAAAAAAAATGAAAAATTTGCAAATTTTCATGGATTTTTCCCATTTTTACTTATAGTTATCTTAAGGTTACATACAAAAATCTTACTGTTTCTAAAAGCTCAGATACTCCCGATCACCGATACCAGATATATGTAGGTACCCAACCGTTTCCTGTACAGGAGACCCCCCCAAACTAAACTGCACCTCCTAAATATTACAACCCAAATTTAAAAGTGTAACCATACTGACAGTTAACATAGAATATCTAACCAATTATCTAAATATCCCCCAAGTGAGATATTTTTAGAAACTACACACTCGCAGATTTTCGAGTGAGGTTAGTTTCGATCAAAATGCAGATGACCCGGACCAGCTCTTCGTCAAATTGTAAGTTACTTTCTCACTATTTCCTTTTTTTCCTCAACTGTAAAATCAGAGACAAAATCAAATGCGAATTTCAGCTAAAAACTGTGGAGGAATTTCAAACGCATCTCAAATTTGAAAGCCTAACCCCTCCCGAATAAAACGGTATGCCACATTCATGGGTGTACCCAGAGACATGGCGGCCAACTAACCCGAGCGTGACCAGTGCCAAATGTCAGTAGCAGCAAAAAAAAATTAGCCAGTTTTGTATTTGAACGTCTGCAGTTTTTCCACAAAACACCCCCCCAACTCAAAAATACCCACCCAAAACTATATATTCCTGAAATCTACAACACCTTCAGCTATGTAACGCTGTAGTTCGTTCATTCATACCATCAATGGTGTGGCGCAGTTCTTCGTAGAAGTTTGCACTTTTACCAGATTTTAAAAAAAATGAACATCAACAACGTTCAAAAGGTCGAAATCATGCCAAAACCCCATGGAATGTAAAAAAAAGGTACCAAATATCAATCTCCCAAATGTCCTGAATCAAACGGTATGCCATATGTGTGGTTACACACGCTGAGGAAGCGAAAAGCCACAAAGTGAGACAATGCACGATGGCTCAGAAACAGCGAAATATTTAGCCAACTCCGAATTTGGACAGTCTGCAGTTTTTTTTCCACAAAACACCCCCGTAACTTAAAATAACCCCCACAAACTATATTTCCTGAAATCTACACACCTTCACTATGTAACGCTGTATTTTGTTCATTCATACCATCAATGGTGTGGGCCGCAGTTCTTTGTAGAGTTCGCACTTTTCTGAAAAAATGAACAAAAACAACTTCAAAGGTAGAAATCATGCCAAACCTGATGGAATCTAAAAAAAAGTTACTAAATATCAATCTCCCAAATGTCCTGAATCAAACGGTATGCCATATGTGTGGTTACACACGCGGACGTGGAAGCGAAAAGCCACAAAGTGAGACAATGCACGATGGCTCAGAAACAGCGAAAATATTTAGCCAACTCCGAATTTGGACAGTCTGC
This sequence comes from Hymenochirus boettgeri, assembly GCA_019447015.1. NCBI lineage: Eukaryota > Metazoa > Chordata > Amphibia > Anura > Pipidae > Hymenochirus > Hymenochirus boettgeri. The sequence continues at coordinate 180,870,635 of CM033469.1, read as the reverse complement.
AGTTTTTTCCCCAAAACACCCCCGTAACTTAGAAATAACCCCCACAAACTATATATTTCCTGAAATCTACACACCTTCAGCTATGTAAAGCTGTAGTTTGTTCATTCATACCATCAATGGTGTGGGCGCAGTTCTTTGTAGAAGTTCGCACTTTTCTGAAAAATGAACAAAAACAACTTCAAAGTAGAAATCATGCCAAAACCTGATGGAATCAAAAAAAAGTTACTAAATATCAATCTCCCAAATGTCCTGAATCAACGGTAGCCATATGTGTGGTTACACATGCGGACGTGGAAGCGAAAAGCCACAAGTGAGACCATGCACGATGGCTCAGAAACAGCGAAAATATTTAGCAAACTCCGAATTTGGACAGTCTGCAGTTTTTTTCCACAAAACACCCTGATAACTCAGAAATACCCCCCACAAAACTATATATTCCTGAAATCTAAACACCTTCAGCTATGTAGCACTATTTTTCGTTCATTCATACCATCAATGGTGTGGGCGCAGTTCTTCGTAGAATTTCGCATTTCTACACAATTTTCTGGAAAAATAGAGAAAAAACATTTCAAAGTTACAAAATCACACCAAAACCCCATGTATGTAAAAAAAACTTACCAAATATCAATCTCCTAAATGTCCTGAATCAAACAGTGTGCCAATGTGTGGTTACACACCTGGACGTGAGCGACTAGTCAAAATGTAAAACAATGCGCAGTGAGCAAATACAGCATTTTCCCAGATTTTCCAAACTGAACACCCCTCTAACTTGGAAATACCCCCCGCAAACTATATATTCTCGAATCTACATACCTTCAGCTACGTAACGCTGTAGTTTTTCATTCATACAATCAATGGTGTGGGCGAGTTTCTTCGTAGAAATTCGCATTTGTCTGAAAAATGAACAAAACAACTTCAAAAGGTAGAAATCATGCCAAAACCCCAAGGAATGTAAAAAAAAGTTACCAAATATCAATCTCCCAAATGTTCTGAATCAAACGGTATGCCTTTGTATGTTACACACGCAGACGTGGAATCAACTAGCCCCAAAGTGAGCCAATGAACAGTGGCCCAATTACAGCAACTTTTCAATTTTGTCAGACTAAACACCCCTCTATATTAGAAATACCCCCAAAACTATATATTCTTGGACTCTACACACCTTCAGCTCACAAATGGTGTGATTCTTTTATGCATACCACCAAGGTGTGGGGGCAGTTTTGTGTACAATTTCGCTTTCTTAACCAGATTTTCAGAAAAATTTATAAAAATACATTCAAAGTTAAAAATCATGGCAATTTCCATGTCATGTAAAAAAAACTTGTCAATTATCAATCTTCCAATGCCCTGAATCAAACGGTATGCCATATGCGTGGATTCACACAGGGACGTGCCACCAACTAGCTCAAATGGGACGCATGCACCAGTGTAATTACAAGAAAAATATCAAAGTGCTCTGTAATTTCAAACAGCCCCAAAACTTTGAAATGCCCCCCCAAATAAACCCCCCCACTAAATATCAATCTCCCACATTTTCTGAATCAACGGTATGCCATATGCTTGGATGCACACAGAGACGTGGCCACCAACTAGCTCAAATGGGACGCATGCACAAATGCATTACAAAAAAATCAAAGTGCTCTGTAATTTACAGCCTACACTTTTTCTAAGGAAACAGTCCCGAAACATGGAATTCCCTCCACAACTATATATTTTTGGAATCTACACGCCTTCAGCTACGTTACGGTGCCATGCTTTCATACATGCATGAAAATTCCAGACCCAGCGATCCAAAGAACTCGGTGTTTTTACGAGATTTTGGTGAAAAATAAAATGAGATGATTCAAGGTTGAAATCCTACCTAACCCACTTGACCACAAAAAAACCCACTAAATAGCAATCTCCCACATGTCCTGAATCAAACGGTGTGCCATTGCGTGGGTGCAACAGAGACGAGCCACCAACTAGCTCAAATGGGACGCATTTAGATGCAGTTACAAAAATTTTTTAAAAACGCCACAACCCACCCCCCCCACACACCTCTCCCCCTTTTAGTGGTATTTTAGTGAAGTCGGTTAGTATGGAGAGTCACAACACAGTTTTTGCACACTTTACTGATCCTAAAAATTCAATACGGTCTTTATTTGTACCTCTGCAAAATTTCCTTATAAATATAGGCTTAGTTTCCCTTGAAATCGACAAATAAGTTCCTCCGCGTTTACTTTACCGATATCACTGGGGACATTGGGGAGCTTGGAGAGAAGACAACTTTTTTTTCTAATTTATAGTTTTAGGGTAAAAAAAAAAAAGGGTGTGTGTATCACTTTAAAGAATTTTTTTGTGTGTATTTCCCCTTTTTTTTCCCGATCATCCCAAAGATAATCATCAGATCATCTTAGGGAAGGATACCGAACTTGGAATACGGGCATAAATGCCCGTTTTCCAATTCGAAATCCGATCGGAAAAATCACTTCCCGAAATCATTTTCCAGGAAGTGATTTTCATCATTGGCAAAGATCAATAATTTGGTGATCAGAAGTGATCACCAAATATTGATTCTCTGTCCCCATTTTTTTCTAAGTCTTCGCTAAGTAGCAAAGACTTAGAAAAAATCCTATTTGTGAATGGAACTTTGGTTCCATTCACAAAATGTATAGAAAACTGGCAGCTTGACACTTTTCTATACTAGGTACTGCAGCATGATCAATGGAGATCAAGCTGCAGTACCTCAACTAGACCACCAGGGGCGTCTCCCTACCACTTCAGGAGACCCCGGTGAAGAGAGGAAGCTCCGTCGTCACCGGGGTCTCCCTTTCCGCTTCCTCCACGTGGGACCGGCTGCACATCGCGGGCCCGGCTAAAGGTGAGTGTATCTTCCGATCCCCCCCTCGGATTTGGATCACACCGAGGGATCGAGGGGGCTAGGGGGCAGTTTGAATGCTGCCCCCCGATCGGCCCTAGCAGGGGGGAAATTTTTTTTTGAGGGGGAAGCCACAATCGTATATTCACGATCTGTGGCAGTTAAAGCATCTCTGCACAGATCGTGAATATACGATCTGTGGCAGGGAAAGGGTTAATACATAGAGTTGATCCAGGAAATTTCCGATTGCCACTTGGAGTCAGGAAGGAATTTTTTCCCCCTTCATTAATTTGGTGGGTTTTTTTTTTGCTTTCCTCTGGAAATGAGGATATTGATAGATGGGTTGTACTGGATGGATGTATGTCTTTATATTCAACCTCAAATACTATACTCAGTTTAGGTAATTTATTTGACTAGCTTCAGTTTGCCAATTTTTTCACCAGACTGTTTTCATTTTACCAATTTCAGTTTTCAACAATTATGCTATTATCATTTGGCCGGTTATTTTACAGTGAGGGTTTTCCTGTTATTTGACCAGTCTCAGTTTGCCAGTTATTTGACCAGTCACAATTTACCAAAGTTTTTACCAGTCCATCTTCCAGCTATTTAAACAATCATATTTGCGTGTTACTGAAGATAAATGGATGAACTTCAAGCACCACGAATAATAGTGTCTGCAGTAAAGCTTAAGGTAACAACTTTGTTAGCACACCTGAGTCCTTTTTCAAGTGTTTTTTTTTATATTTTGTATCTGGTTACTCAGGTTACAGCATATACAGTGTGGAAGTGTAAAGATGTCCTCAGTTGCCAGTTCTGTGACTATTCTAAATTTTCCAGTTATTTCCAGTGTGAGGTTTTACCAGTTATTTAATTAGTGTACATTTTTCAAATTTTTTACTTTATTTTTCCAGTCTGTTTGCTACATATTTAAGAGATCTTAGTTTGTCTGATATTTAACCAATTTCCTATTTTTTTGACCAGTGCAGTGTGTCAGGTTTTTTTTACCAGTCACATTTTGCCAACCTATTACCGGTTTGTTTTACAGTCATCTAAACAGTGGCATTTTCCCAGCTATTTGACAATTTTCAGTTTTCCTTTTATTTCACTATTGTAATATTTACAAGTTATCTAACCCGTCTATGTTTTGCCATTTTGCTAGAAATTTAACCAGTCACAAATTGCTATAAATTTCATCAGTTTCTATCAATTTGAACATTCTCAGTTTGCCAGTAATTTGAGCAATGTCCATTTTGCCAGTTATTTGACCACTCTCATTTTCAACTGTGGTCTCCATACAATTGCCCTCTATTCAAAAGAGCTATTTTATACTTTTCAAACAAGCCTGTCACTAGCAACAATAATGTCACTAGCTTTTCTGGGTCTTAAAGGACAATTATACTCACCTTCCCTTCCGACGGGGAGGAGGGGGCGGAGCCTACCAGAGCAGCGTTGCTGTAACACGCTGCTGTAGGTTACGCGAATCCAGGGGTGAGGACCTAGCGGTTCAGGTCCTCACCCTGGGTAAAAGCTACTGCACGAAGATGTGGAGCGGAGGGAAGGTGAGTATAATTGTCCTTTAAGTTATAGGCTTCTAAATTTACACTCAAAACAAGAAAAACAGAATAAACTAGGAAGTCAGTGACTGTCACATGATGTGCTGTGTAAGAAGCCCCACCCACCCAAAACAATATTTTCTGAAGCTATTTAAAGACAGTTACAGCTGTAGCATACAACTAGGCATGCTCAGTGCCTGTGGCAAGGGGTCAGAACAATGGTGCTGGGATGTCATAGCACACAGTACAGGCTGGAAATACCACTATTTATACTGGCTGTAAGTTTAGATAGATTGCAGCTAGAAGCATGATCCTACAGTTGTTTTAAAGGTTGGAATGTGCTATTTTTAATAAAGACCACTTGTATTGAGACCACAGTTACCCTTTAACCTGTCTCAGTTTTGCAAAGTATTTGACCAGTCTTGGCTTTGCCAGTTTTTGTACTTGCCAGGTTTACCACTAGCTACATGTTGAAATCCAGCCATCTTAATTCTCATAGTTATTTGACCAAAGCCTATTCTGATTGTGCACTTTTCCTAAACACCCAATTTAAAGAAATAAACACAAACATATACTTTTTAAGGTAAATGATAGCAAATTAAAAATTAAAAAATATAGCAGTTTGTGTCCCCATGTAAATAACCAGAACTGGATTTATTATCCGGCCTTTCTCCTCTAAACTTTTCTATGCCACAGAACAGATAACATCTCTGTATAAAATAGTTTGTACAGCAAAGTATAGCAAAAGGGAACATACATAGTAGTAATTGGGCCGGGTATACATGGACAAAATTTTCGTCCTGACCGTTCGCCGCTAGCGAGCGGTTGGCCGGGATAAAGCTATTTTGGTCACGGTGAATGTCTCCTGTGGACCGCATGATCTGCGGTGATTTACTGACATGTCAGATTGCTCTGATCTGCAGGTGAAATCACCTCAGGTTTTTCGTCTGGCTGATAAAAGGAAATATCCTCTGGTTACTTCTCATTCATAAGAAAAGAAAAGGGGATGTTTGTATTGCCTAGCTGTCATGATAAGGGATAAGTAGGGAATATATATATTTATATTATATGATCCAAATATTATAGAATATATAGATGTATTGGTCATGAAATTCATACTGTGTTTTTTTAATGTTAACGCATTTAGGAACACACACACCCAGAAAATCCTGCGCTTGCCCCTAGAGATGGGGGTGGTTCGGGGGACATAATTGTCCTTAAAAAGTGTAAGCTTGCTAATGCATGTTTAAACTGCATACAGTTCCTTTTCTTTCAGGTAAGCTGAATAAAGGAACCCTTACTTGGAAACTTGTATCTTTGATGTCATAAACATTTTTTTTGTATGTCCTAGATTTAAAAAAAACCCTAACTATTGCTGTTAAATTTGTGTTATTCAATGGTATATTTACCAACCAGCTGTATCAGAAATCTCCGATACCGGGGTTAGCCAAATCTCTTTGCCAGTGTGCATATCCTTTAAGGGTGACTTGGATTTGGTTAGCATTACAATATATCTACAGCAGGTGGTGCTGCAATTCCACATTTCTATATACATCTGTATAAACATTGCTATACATTACTTTAATACATAGGATATGATTCATAGGATGGAATCTGACCCTATATACTGTATTGCTAACTAACTGGTCCAGGTAGGATATGAATCAAAATGATTTCTTTTTAACATTTTCATACATGTAAGTATTGTTTATACTGTATGAAAAGATTTATCATTTAACAGTAATTATTTACTTTAAATTAATGTTTTTTTATGTTTTACTGATACTTATGTAAGGTAAGATTGTAAGATTGTAAAATGAGGGTACTCAATTTCTCCAGAGACTGTCAGCCTTAACCAAATTCTATGCACAAGACTCTTATTTATCAGGAGTGGACTCTGGCATATGCTGGAGGCAGGGTGTTGCTGAACTACCACTCTAGGTAGAATGCAATAAATGGGCACCAGTTGTTCTTGAACTTAAACAGTATCTAATAAGGCATTGCAATTAGCACGATAGATGTGGCATAGCATGGCGCAAATATCACATAAATACAAACCAGAGGTATCAGAAACAGAATAATTAACAACTTGTTAATAATCAACTTGTTAGTGCCGCCCTAGCTTTCAGGTCAATGTAGTAGAATCTTCTATCCCTAAGTCTGGCACTATGGGCCATATTTATAAAGCTGCAGTATCGGTTTTTAGCGATTTAACGATCGGTAAATCGTTAAACCGAGAACGGAGATTAACGATCAGATTCTGATCGTACATTTACGATACGGATCATACATTTACGATATGAATAAGGGACAGTTCATTTTCTATCCTTGGCTAAAGCAGCATGTAATCCACCCCTCTGAGGCAAACTACCACTTGTTACAGGTTGCAAAGATTGTCCAGGGCTATCTGGTGATGGTGCAAACCAGTCGTGGTCAGCAACTTGTCCATCTTCACCATCAGTAGAAACCCCATCTACATCAGCTGCAGTTGTAGGTTCCTCATCTGTAGTGGGAACTCAGGGTACTGAGAGTAAATGATTTTGGTGCAGTGTCTTAATCCTACCCTCTGGATCACAGATTTGGTACATAGGGATGGTTTGTAGTTCGGCCAACTTATGTTTGGCAGTTGGACTCAAGTTGCGGAGAAGCACCTTTGCGGAGAAGCACCTTATCACCAGGCATAAGCTCTCTGTACTTTACCTGGCACCAAAGTGTCTTTGGTTCCCAGCATTTATCTTGGCAGCATTCTCCTAAGCCAAATGGTAGGCCTTCTTAAGGCTTGCTCGTAGACGGGCCACATACTGGTAGTAATATTGACATCCTGTGGATAAACCCAACTGCATGTCAATTGTAAGTCGGGTTTCTCTCCCAAACATAAGAAAATAGGGAGAAAACCTGGTTTGAATCATGACGGGTACAATTATATGAATAAAACATTGCACCTACATGGATTGCTTAGCTATAGCTGAGAGGGTACCCAGCATATCCAAGTGAGTCTGATTAAAGCGTTCAGGAAGGGCATCCCCCTCAGGATGATAGGGAGTAGTGCATTTTTTTTCAACATTCAGTAGACTTAATGTACAAAGAACTTCTCCCATAAGATTTTTTGCTATAAGCTTGAGCTTAACATGCATAATGATCAGTCACAATCAGAACATTGCCAATCTCCCTAGTGTCATTGTTAATGCACAAAAAGTCCATGCATATTAAATCCATAGGCCCAGTACTTTTTAAATGTTCCATTGGTGCAGCCTTAGTAAGCAGGGCCTTTCTTTGCAAACTGACTACACACCTCCTGCAATAGTCGACCACTGTTTCCTTCATCCTGGGCCAGAAAAAATGATCCTGCACTAGGCCATATGTTTTTTCAGTCCATGTTGATCTTGTAAACTTCTCAAAACAGTTTTTCTGTATACTTGAGGAAGTACCAATTGCCTCCTCCCTGGATGATTATGAAGCAGATGAACCCTATAAAGGAGCCCATTGAGAACTTTTAATTTATCCCATTCTTTTAGGGAAAATGTATTTTCCTTTGGTATAGTTTTCCTCATATAATTTGGATCTCCTTTAACAACAGATTACCTGACGTGGCAAATCACATCTTTTTTGTAACTGTATCATGTCTTGTGTTCTTAATTTAGAGTCCTCGTCTACCCCTAGTGCTGTGGGGTAGCAATACACAGTAGGAAAAAAGTAATTTATCCCTCTAAAATAGAGTCCACAATCCGTACATTATCTCCCTGTACAGCTGCTACCTTTTCTGGGTCAGTGGCAATGCCCTCTCTAGATACAATGTGTCCCACAAAACACTCAGATTTGCAGGCAAGTTTCAGGCCTTCCTTTCAAAGACGCTCAAGCACACTGAACAATCTTTTATCATGCTCCTCGAGGGTAAAACTGAAAACAATAATGTCATCAAGGTAAACTATGCAGTTCCTTGAATTCAAGTTTTCCAGGACCTTTTCTATAAGGAGCTGAAAGGTAGCTGGAGACCCACTTATCCCCTCAGGCAGTCAGGTAAATTGGTAAAAGCCAATGGGCAAATAAAAGCTGTCTTTTCCTGATCTACTGCAGACATAGGAATTTGGTTCTATAGTCCACACATAAATGAACACTGTCATTTTTCTTTCAGACAATAACTATAGGTGAAGCATAAGGCTTTGTGATTCCACAATAATCTGTTGGTCTTTCATTTTTTTTAAATTGTCTCTGACATCATCAAGATCTTTGGGTGGTATTCGTTGAGACCTTTCTCTAAAAGGAGTGCTGTCTTTTAATATTTTTTAAATATTGTGTGCTCAGCATGTTTTGAGGTCCTATGCCTTTAATATAAATCACTGGATTGACGGCCTCTTCCCTCATTTCAAAAAGCCAAAAGGGCTGGGGGAAGTGAGAAAGCCTACTACATTGATCCAGTGTGCAACTATGAGAAATGCAAAGGTTTGCTAATCGTAATTAAAGTTAAAGGAATTTAAAAAGGTTAGGAGTTAGGACTTTCCAGACTGGGGTTACCTTGACGTGGTTGGAAGGCTTTTCATTCACGTGATCAAAGTAATCTATACTAAAACCCCTTTGGTTATAATGTATGCCAGTGTTCAGATAATATAATATTGTATGGGGCCTAAGAATGTGCATTGGTTATCTTTTCTATATTTGTATACATTTTTGACCAGATCAGTAGCACTTTTGCAAAATTTAGTTATAATTCAGCCTAAGGAGTGCTTCCACAACCCTTCTATTGTTAGCACACCTCACATCCATATCATCAATAGAAAACACATCACTGAAATGCGCTAGTCTACTCTCCAGCATCTGCATAGAAGCCTCCTGACACTATTAGGGTCTGGGGAGGATAACCCACCTGGGAGGTCAAACTACTAGGTGATCCTAGAGGCTGCGCATAATCTGTTTCCAGGGTTAATGTTTGAATTTCAGTCTAAATGCCACTCCCTCTTCTTGGAGGTATAGGTGGGATAGATAATAGGGCAGCCAACTTGGTGAGTGCCCACAGGAAAAATGGTATAGGGCCCCGTATCATCATACCCGTATACTCTGGGGAAGCTCCAGAAAGTAGAAAGAGGCTGAGCACATGTTTGCTCTCCCTTTTATACTTTTACACAGCAACCCCTAGTGGCCAAATCCAGCCACAGATATGGAAAATTGGTAAACAGCTGTAAATGTTTGACCATGACTGATGGGTACTTCCAAGTAGAAGGACACTTGCCCAAGAAAAGTACCAGCAGAGATTGAAAGAATACCTTGCTTTAAGGGACCACATGAATAAAGGTGAGTATCATGGCCTCTGGGTTTAAGGGGTTCCCTAAAATTCCAGCCCCCAAATAAAAAAATTATTTATTGGTAAATCATCCTTAAACCCCAAAACTGCAATAGTTAGAATGCTAAAATATATGACACTAACCTGCACATTGTCCTGTGGCCTTTTTTATACTTCCTGTTTGCTTCCTGTCAGTCATAGATTTGACTGTTGACATCACACCCAATGACTGCTAATGCTAATGCCTATGCTCAAGTTCATAACCAGCTCACTAAAGTTCTAAAGGGTGTGTGAACAAATATAGCTGTTAACACACAAAATCCTTTTGTTTCCATGAGGCATCTAGTAGCATAGCAGGAATATGCTAAAGATTCCAGAGGAAGGTAGGATATCTACTATATATAAAGCAGAAATCTTGTTTGTATATATGTATGTGTGTGCTCACCACACAGCCACACCCCTGAATGACTCAACATAACGGCGACACCCTCTGAAAGGGCCGATGACCATAAAGTCCAATCGCACGCGGAGCAGTGTGGCCGTGTCTTTAAGGTCTGTAAGACATCACAATTTGCTCCTGGAAGGTTTTAAATAATATGGAAAGACTGTGTTACTATTGGTGATATGAATCACATTTGTGGTTATTGTAATGGTAAGAAATTTAAAGCAGATCCTCCTGGAATCTGACCACGCTCCCAGATATTGCTGTAACGGCCACACCCTCAAACATCACGGTCATGGTCATACCCCAACCATCAAGTCCACGCCCCCAAAGATAACTGCCATGCATTGCAACCATGACCCCAAATGTTGTGACCACGCTACCAGATATTGTGGTTACTCCCCAAAACATTATGGTCCGCCCCCATACATCATGGCCACACACCCAAACATCCCAGGTCTTTTGCCGAATCACACCCACATACACAAACATCCTGTCCATGCCCCCAAACATCACAGGCACTCCCCCACACACCACACCCATGCCCCTAAATGGTATGGCCATGCCCACACTTTGAAACAGTGTGGCCCAAATATCGCGACCACCAAATGTCACGTCCAAGCCTCCTGGACACCACAACATCACACCCTAGAATGTCGTGCCCCCCCCTACCGCAACATCGCAGACATGCCCCATCCATCTATTCAAACCAGACCAGTTGGGGGGTATGGACTACATGGGAATTACCTGCATTACCTGGACTTAAGAAACAGACACACACTGCCCACATGTCACACACTTCACAGACAGTTACAACTAAAAGAACAAAGACATCATGGCATGGCATGCAAAAAATTGAGCATGCTTAATAAAAACACACAGAGCTCAGCTCAACAGAATGAAGCCCGGCTTAAACAACACAAAGAGCCGCACGTCACATGCTTCAGAGACACTGACACCTGTCAGTATCTCAAGTGTTGTGATATTCAGTTGCAATCAACATGTTTTCCCAATGGCAAATTCCATGTAGCATGTTCATGAGTAGGTTCACCACAACATTTGTATATTTACGCTCCAAGTGGAAAAACTGATAATGTTGTATATAAAGTTTTGCTATAAACATGTTATACCTTCCTAAAGCAATGTCACCTCACTCATAAACTCATAAATATTAAATACATGACGTACATTACCAACTGTGCACTTCTTTTTCCATCTGTCTCTCCTATCTATGCCAAACACACACCTGAACGTAAAAAATACTTTACCCACAAGTGTACACGAGCAATGCCGGGTACAACTGCTAGTACCAACATATTTTAAAGGGGCCATTCTTTCTAAAAGATGATATTATGACAGTGGAGTTGTTCTTTAATGTAAATATCGATAGGGCTGGGAGGGGGTGCACATCTATGTAAATAAATATTTAAATTAAATTGTTAATAAATATTATTGTATTACCAGCAAACATATCCCATTTACAGTATCAGTGTTACTGTGTATCATAACATACAAATAGATTATCTTAATCCCTTTCCCTCTAAACAGACTAAAGAATTTTACACATTCAATACAAACTCATATTAATACTGTAAAAATACACTGTGCAGGTCTGGGATCACTCAGCCAGTCATAGCAAAGTTGGCCTTAGCAACAAACTATCCAATAACAGAAGAGGAGATAGCGGAAACAGAACTTCCTCTGCATCATGTTATACAAAAACCTCAATGTATTCTGTATTTATTACTTTACAACTAAAGAAAGCTATGCTGGTTTTTTTTCAGATCCTGTATCTGGCATTTATCTTAATACAATATCTTACAACAATAAGACCCCCATCTTTATAAAGGGCAATTACTGTATACTGTAACAAGTACCCTTCCTTTTTTTAAAATTACCCCAGGTAAAAACATAAACTGCAAGATCTGCATCCCTGGGTTTTGCACTAGGTTCCCCAAATCAGTCCTACAAAGATGTGCTCCTACTGCCAGTCTGGCCAGTCCCCTTTCACAGACCAGAACTGTTCCCAGACTGACCAATGGGAAGACATGCTACTTGCAGAGTACATACAAGCTGGGACTACAGTCTAAACTTGGAAGCCTAGGTATGTCCTCAAACTAAATGTAAACAAAAAAATAGAAAATAGCCTACAAGGGCTAAGTGTGTAGCGTTATGATAATGCGCTCCCCATTGCAATCAGAACACTCAAGGTGGTGCCCTAACATGCAGCACCCACCTTTTAATTCAAATGACCCAGGTGCCAAAGCCCCGGGCCCATCACTTAATTAAAGTTTCCGTTAATGAACACTTCAAACGTTTATCAATAAATGTTCCTTTTTCTATGCAATGGTTATGCTGTTCACTCACCGATCCCCCATTGGTGGTTCGGGTGCTGCCTGCCCCGAACCCCTCGCTCTGGTTCCGTACACTTTTCCACTTCAATATTGAGGGGCCTGGCGCACTCCGATGGTATGTCCTCACTCTAAGTACTTTTAAAGGGTGGTTATAGGGTTGTTCAGAATATATTACAATTTCCTAAAATTTGCCCCAGTGCTGGCCCAATTGTGTAGTGTAAGAAAAAATCCTTACCTTACTCCTTTGCTCCAAATGGTTCTCCTACAGTGCTTGTTCTAAGTACCAGAAAGTGAAGAAAAGGAGTTATCTCTGTGTCATCCAGTTGCCTGCCTCCTCCTTTCCTCAGTAAGGCATGTGCAGGGGAGCCCCTTCCCTTCCTCCCCCCCCTCCTCCAGATCCCTTCAGGCTGCTCCTTCCCTTACCTAAAAAAAAAACTCTTTCTGTAGTGTAGTGTACCCCAGCCCACCCCCAACCACCATATTAGTTTTTTAAAACAAGCACAAGAAATAAACTTATGAACCTCCGTTACCTCGGCTCTCTGCATAGCCAGTAGGCAGGTCTGTGGTTGTCTGACACTCAGCCAATCACAGAAAAAGCTGCCGGTTGGCCCCTCTCTGCAACTTCTGCCAAGCAGAAAACCTGGAGCAGACAGCCGAGGGAACGAAGGCTCTTAAGTCTATTTCTGGGGAATGTCTTAAAAAATGAATATGGCGGTTGGGGGTGGACTGGGGTATACTACACTACAGAAAAAGTAAATTTTCTGTGTGGAGATACCCATTAAATCTTCATAATAATTATCTGCACAGCTGGAATTAAGCAGAATTATGACCACAGTAACATTTACCTGCAAGTAGCAGGCATATAGGGTTCAAACTGTTATATAAATGTTACAGCACTGATACTAATGTATTTGACAGATGTTCGGTATAAAATGTATTCCACTTTCTTACTGTTCACTCATAGTTAATGCATGTAACCAAGGGTGTTGCTGGTATCCTGGGAGACTGTCTGACATTGAAGCTTGGCACAGTTACAGTAGCAAGAGAGGAATATGAGAAATATACTAACATAGTCAATCAATAACACACATCCTTACCTAACAGTACCCAGGGTGAGGACCTAAACAGCAAGGTCCTCACCTTGGTTTCCTTTAATTTGTCCAAACAAAGCCATTAAGGCTAGCTTATAGAGACAGTCTTGATCCATGGTCCACCCCTACATATCCTTAAGGTTGAGGAGGGTCTAACCATTGGACAGTCCGTGAGTAGAGATGAACGAAACTGAAGTTTTGTTCCAATAGTGCTTCCATGGAACCAAATGAAGTTTTGAAAATCTGAATAAATCGGAATTTTTCGTTTCTTCAATAAACATTTAAATTCTTTAAAATACATTTGCGATTTTCAAAGTTTTGAATGGTATTTCAATTTTCAAATTTTCGATAAAAAGTTCAGAGTTTCAAAAAATCTGTTGAATCCGTTTTTGAAACTGGCAGTTCAAAACCAGGTTTGTTTCGCAACGGGGATTCATAACTATGCATGACAAGACCTTGCCTCCTACAAGAAGGCTATGAGCAGATCTTTCATGACTTCCTTGGACAGATTAAAGGGTGATAACCTAGCAGTTTAGGTCCCTGCCTCCCCTAGGTGCAAAAAGGTTTTATGTGTATAGTAAACCAGTAATTACTGTAATAATGACTGCATAACAATATAAAAACCCTTGTACATCCATAAAAAATAAATTATATGTTATTTAAAATGTACTCATGCTCTAGAGGCTTGTTAAAGATCCCATAAAAAAGCACTGTATGGCATTTTGGAAATGTTTGAACAGATCAGGGTATGACTGAGTTAAAGGCTAAGGGAATCCCTTATTCCTATTCTTATCTTTTTATTAGCATTTGACCTGCATATAACCATTGTTAAATACTATATGAACTTTTTTATCGCTAAGACACCCCATGCATATATATTTTATACTTTTTAAAATTAATTTAAAAAATCAAAATTATTGATCTCCTACTTTGTAAGGTACTTACCCGGGTGTCCGCTCCAGCGACGATCCGCTGGGCGGCGCTCCGGCCCTAGTGACGTCGACGCTCGCTCGCGCGTCCTGCGTGAGCGCCGTCGTGACGTCACCACGCAGGGGCGCCGGCCGGCGCGAAGTTTAAAAGTCCGCTCAGTCCATCCCTAGAGGCCCGCTTGTCATTTGTTTCTGGCGTCTAGGGTTTTTGCTGTTTGAACTCCTGTTGCCATTGTATCCTGCCATTGTATCCTGCCATTGTATCCAGCCATTGTTCCTGTTGCCATTGTATCCAGCCATTGTATCCAGCCATTGTTCCTGTTGCCATTGTATCCAGCCATTGTATCCAGCCATTGTTCCTGTTACCATCTATCCAGCCAATTGTATCCAGCCATTGTTCCTGTTACCATCTATCCAGCCATTGTATCCAGCCGTTGTTCCTGTTACCATTCTATTGTATCCAGCCACTGTTCCTGTTACCATCTATCCAGCTATTGTATCCAGCCATCGTTCCCAGTGTACTCCAGCATCCAGCTCCGGTCTCCAGTGCATTCCAGCATCCAGTTCCCACTACTTCCTCCTTCATCCAACTAAAACGTGAGTCTTCCCTGTACTCTACCCCAACGGAGTCAGGGCAGCATTACATACTTTCTCAGTCATCAGTCAAGAAATTCAAGGAAAGACTCACAGATACTACTAAACTTGTTTAATTGGCTATGCAAATAAAATAGATGCACATTCTAGTTCCCTCAACTAGGGATTGATACATTTGTAACTGAATGTAAATGGATGATATTACTATTAATACTTATAAATGACAACTTGTGTCTATGTAAACCTCTGTAAAATACACTTCAAACAAGATGTTGTACCCTAATAGGTACTTTTTTAAGATTGCATTTTTTTTAAGGTTCTGATTTCCTTTATTTACCAATAAAGTCAAATTGGGGCCTAAGGGACATATTTATAAAGGGGAATTATTTTTGCTTTTTTTTTCCCACCAGACTTCACCACAAATTTTTAAAATTTCAACTTTTCTTATAAAGTTATTAAAAAGGAGAGTTTCCATCAAAGGTGAAAATTATGTGGATTTTCCAAGTAGTATCAAATTGGTTAATACACAATGTACACATTTGGGTTTTTTCATCAAAAAAATATGATAAATAATGTATAACTCACCCAGGCGAATTTTCTCTTTTTTATTAATAGGATGATAGTGTAAAACTCACAAAGGCGAATTTTCTTTTTTTGATTAATAGGACTAATTTTTTAGTATTGCTTATATTCAGCCAGCTGCATCTAATTATCAAATCAGTTCCATGGTGCTGTGTAAGAAATAGTCATGTTAATGGAACATTCCAGTAAGAAATTATGTTTGACAAAAATTCTGGTAAAACTGCAAAAAAAGGTGGCAAAAAGGCGAATTTATTATTTACCGTATATACTCGAGTATAAGTCGAGGTTTTCAGGCTATAAAAACAGCCTGAAAACTGAACCTCGACTTATACTCGTGTCAGTCACTAACTTGTTAGAAGAATCCGGCTGCCGCATCTCCGATCGTCGCTCCACTGACGTCACTAGCTCTGTCTCCTGTCTTACTTTTCCCCCCCTTTTAGCTGGGTTTTTTTTGCCTTCCTCTGGATCAACTGTTAGGTAGGGTTAAAAAAAAAAAAAAAAGTAAATAGGTTGGACTTGATGGACGTATGTCTTTATTCAACCTTAATTACTATGTTACTATGTTACTATGTACCTGGCGCCGAGTAGTAACGTCAGTGGATGCGACGATCGGGAGATGCGGCAGCCGGATTCTTCTTACAATTAGTGCAAGTTGCCGGGTATTTCAGTTTTTAAGTTCAGTTTTTAAGTTATTCAGTTATTATTATTTTTACTGGCAGGGAGGGAGGGGAAGGTTGGGTATGGGGGGTTTGCTGTTCCACTGAAGATGTTTGTAAGATACAACTCCCAGCAGCTAAAGCATGCTGGGAGTTGTAGTTTACAAACACCTGAAGTGCCAAAGTGGTCATATTTTCTACCCTCGACTTATACTCGAGTCAATCACTTTTACTAATTGTTTAGGTAAAAATATATACCTCAAGTATATACGGTATTTGTAAATAGCTTTAAATAAAAAAAAATGACAAAAATAGCTCTGATATTTCACCTTCTCTGGTCTGGTATTTCTCTTTTCGTCACAATACCAGACTTAACACAATGAATAAGGCGATATTACCGTCACACATTACACAGTTTGTTGTTTCAGTTGGAAAATGGGCCTCAGTTGCCACATCACTGGGGGTCTATGCATGTAGTGGCACTTTAAATGATTGAATGTAGGAAAGGCCTTCTGGATTACTTAGTTGCTTTGTACTGGAGGTTAAATAAAAACATAAATCAATTTAGTCCAATCTATTTAGCTTACCCATGAATTCTACCTAACCATCAAGAGGACGGTAAAAAGGGGGATGGGTGGGGGGGGGTGTTGACACCAAAGAATTTCTGGATTAACAAGGACTATGAGCCATATTTTATATTTGTTCATTTACAATCGCATTGTAAATCTACGATAGCAATTGTAAATGTGGGATAGCCATTGTAAATCTACGACTACGATCAGAGATTTATAATCACCCATAGAATACCATTGTGGTAGTTTACTACTGCATGGTATTATACAAACAAACAAAATTGTAGATTTACCAATGTTCGGCGTAAATGATCTTGGCCATACATTTATGCCTACGGTCGTACAGAAATGAAAACTTGCTATACGGTGGGTTTACAAATATGGACCTATATTTATTAAACCAGTAATTTTCAAAAAATTTTTTGAAGTTATTCAATGAACTTTCCATTACCACATCTGCTGAAAGACAATTTCTGCAGTTTTTCCATTTTAAGTGTTAAGACACATTTCTTTTTAACATGGACTTGATTCTTCTTTTCTGCTAATCCTAAAGGATGTTTGCTTTTCCTCTGAAATTATCTACAGGTTAACAATGCACCAGAGAGTTTATTGTATAGCCTACCTATGTATAAAGTAATTCTATACCCACACGAGCACCACTTCTCCACTGTAAAAAGCCCTACATTGTTTAAAGGATAACTATCGTGTGTATAAATAAAGTTTTTTTAAAAATACAGTTAAATTGTAAAAGTACTTGGGACAGGAATATAGGCCTGGTAATTCCTACCTGCCAATATTGTTTCTGGGAGGAGCATCAGCCCAAAGCAAACTGATTCTGCCAGTCTTCCTCCTGGCTTCAGCACAATCTTTAATAAAGGAATAGTCCAGGAAAAAAAAAACTGTAAGTCCCGTAGCTCCTTAACAAAATGATATTGTGAGGCAGGAATAATCAATCCTACCTTCCTGACCCAGGTATTTTCCAGTTTTAAAAAGTTTAATTTTAGAGTATAGTTATCTCTTAATCTGTCTGCAGAGTCTCTCTATTCCCATTATTAATTTAGTTGCCCTTCTCTGCAATGTTTCCATTTCCAAGAATTCCTAATTATATACGGGCTCCAAAACTGCACCACATATTCCAAATAAGGCATTAACAGTGCTTTTTAAAGTGGGGACATAACATTTTCTCCTCCTTATACAAGACAATATCTTGCTAGCTCTAGTCTGGCACTTTTTGCTACAGTTAAGTCTGTTTTCTGGTAGAACCCCCGAATTTTTTTCTATCATTCAGCACAGAGACATTTATAGTGAAGGTAGCACAAGTATTGTTAACCCCCAAGTATTCTAAGACTGCGGACAATACTAAAAGTAATTTGTCTGAAGTGAGATATCCTGTGTGTGGCTTGCTTTTTCTTCTAATACTGACATTACAATTTAATTTAGACTTGATTATGTAGGTCAGAAAGTATTCAGACTCCGTGGTTATCCATGAGCTCAGTCATCATGGGTACAAAGCCACCCTTGGCAAGAAGTGTGGAAGCCCTTCCTGTGCTTGCATGAGTTTACTTTGGGTACTAGGTTTGCTCCCACACTTATACATTTATACTGATATAGTTGTGAAAATATAAAAGGGTTCTTAGATTGTAAGCTTTTCTGAACAGGGCATGGTGTAATTGTATAATGCTGCTAATCAACACTTACAAATATAAATACATAAATATATCTGATATCTAGATTGTACATGTATTTAATAAATGAGCAGAAAAATGGACTAGAACCTTCTTATTACAGAAGGTATCTTGCAGGCTAATGCAGTCTCATGCTATATGAATAGCATTACCCACAAAATGTAAGAAACAAGAAGTAATTGCTTACTCCCAGGTTCCCCAGAGTAAGGGACGGAGATATGCAAAATTTTTCTTTATGTCCCTTGGCTTTTGCATGTGTCCAGAACCGCTGACTTAAAGGAGAACTAAACTTAAAAATTTTAAAACCTAATGTGAAAGTTTTTCTCCCCAGAACACCTATACATTGTAAGATTCTTCTCTAGTAAGTTGCATTTAGTACATGTAAGAAATAGATTCTGTATATAAAAAGGCTTCCATATTGTTGCCAGTACAACCCACAGCCCATGAAGTCATCAAAGAACCACGCCCCCTGACCCCAGTATTCACTGTCTCTATAGACAGAGTGTTTTCTATGCAGATGTTTATACACCAATATGGAAGTCCCTGAAAAGACTTTGAAAGCTGATTGTTACCATAATCTATTAACCATTCAGTGTGACTTTCTGGAAAATAAACTGCAGGGTAACAAGCAGCTTTCAAAGTCTTATCAGGGACTTCCATATTCCATTTTCTTTAGGAATTGTTTAGCAAAAAAAAAAAAAAAGCTTCCAAATGTACCAGAGTACTTTGCTTGTTCAGTGGTGGCGCATCGGGTAAGGCTCCAGGTTTAATATTACACAATTCAGAAGGTCACAAGTCCAATACCCCAGACTTCTTTTTTTTGTTTGTTTCTATTATGTCCCAAACAAAAGATGAAGCTCCTAAATGTACCAAAGTATTCAGCTTACTCAGTCATGGCTCACCTTGTAAGATGCCAGTTATAGAAACACACAGTCCAGAAGGTTGCAAGTTCTATTCCCCATATACACTACATGTACCAGCCATCCAAAAATTATCGCTATTAGCCTAGAGGTAAGAGCTCTGCTTTTAGCAAGACAGAGTAAATGTACAGGTTGCAGATTCTATTCCCCAGACTTACATTTATTTTTTTTATTTTTGCTTAAAATGTTAGTATTCCATTTCTTACATCCATGCTATCTATGAAATACACTGTAAAGATTACTTTTATTTTTGTATAGTAAAGGATTATATCATTGTTAGGACAGGAGCATTGAATGTGTTTGAAAACAAACAACTGAAATCTCTGTTCTTCTGCGTCAGGGAGAGGGAGGATCTTTGTGATGTACTGTGATTGGCTGTCAGCTTCTAGGAAGCAAGGCTGCAACTTCCTTGTTTTGATCTGTTGAGCACTACAGAGCATATGCCTGTACACAGGCACTTAGCTGGGGGTTTACCCAGCTAAGGTGGATTGTGGGAGCTGACCCCTAGTACTCACAGGTTGTTTTCATAAATCACCCAATGGCCACAGCAAAGGGAGAGGTGAGACACAGCTTGTTGTATGTTTGTGAATGTGCTCTGTCTATTGAGACAATGTTGTCTGGAGACTTTAGTTCTCCTTTAATAACATGCAATATAACCTATTGTATAAATGAGCAGGAAGTGAAACTTCTTTGTAAGAAAACTTTGTATTTTTTCTTTCTTTCAATGTTTTTAGATGCCACAAAAATGTGGATAAAAACACCATATGGTAAAAATATAGAAACTTTACATTGTAGTTACAGGAGCAAAGTTTCCAAATTGTAGATTTGTATTGACAAAATATGAGACAGTAAAAATTGCCATCAAGCATGGTAAACCTGTTATAAATATGTGGCCTACAAATATCTCAGGTGTAATGAGTTGTTAAAAGCAATAAAAATGAAATAATTTCTAAATTTTCATGGGCTGAGATTTCACAATGCTCCACCAGGCACTGTATGTATATATGTATATATGTTTATATATATGTTTATTTACAATATGGAATACAAAAAGTCATACAAGGGGGACAATAAATAAATAAATATATATCTATATATATATTATATATATATATATATATAAGTATGAGCATCATGAAATATACAAGTGCTTGAAGCATGTAACACGATCTAGGTGGGTAAATACAGATACATAGAAAAGGGTGGAAGTGCTAAAGTAATAACTGGTGCAGTGTCAAGAGTCCTATGCTGGGCTGTGCTCAGAGAGATAGGATGAGTGGTTAGATTTAAACTTGTTTATTGAGGTTTCTTGAAATAGAGAGAGCGGAATAGGATTCCAGAGGACGGGAGCCAGAAGAGAAAAAGGTTTAAGTGAGGTAGCATGTATGAGTGGGGGGGTCTACAGTATATAAGAGATGGTTCTGTGATGAGCGGAGGGTACAGCAGGGACATATGGGGACACTAGAGAAGAAATATAAGAAGGAGCAGCATAGCAAAGGGATTTAAATGTTAAGAGAAGGATTTTGTAGATAATGCATTGTTTAATGGGGAGCCAGGTGGATGTGCGGCACAGAGGAGATTTAATTGTTAGAGAGCGAGATAATGCATATGGCAGAGTTAAGTATGGACTGAAGTGGAGAAAGATGGGAAGCAGGAAGACCAGAAAGCAGAAGGTTACAATAGTCTAGTAGTGATAGGATGAGAGCATGGATAAGCATAGCAGTAGTTGGAAGAGAAAGGAATCTACAGATTTTCATAATGTTACGAAGAAAAAAGCGGCAGGTTTTAGCAACATAGTTAATGTAATTGGAAAAGGATAGAGCAGAATCAATAATAACCCATAAGCAACATGCCGACTGAATAGGGTAAATGGGGGTGTTGTCCACAGAAATGGAAAAAGGTGGGATAGGACCGGGTTTAGGTGGGAAAATGATTAGTTTGGTTTTAATCAGGTTTAGTTTGAGGCATCAGTGCGCCATCCATGAGGAGACAGCACAGAGACAGTCGGAGGTGCATGATTGGGTGTCAGGACAAAGCGTGAGGGTGGGAAAATATATTTGCGTATAATTGGTGTACAGATGGTAGTTAAAACCAAATGAGCTGATGACTTCTCCCAGGGAAATAGTAAAGAGGGAGAACAACAGGGGTCCAAGAACAGAGCCCTGTGGAACCAGGGACACTAAGAGGAACTGGAGAGGATGTTTTATTATGATATGCCACAGAGTAGGTTTTGTTCGAGAGGTAGGATTGTAGCCACGATGCCACTTCATTCCGGATGCCCAAGGAGTGAATATGTAGAAGTATTAAAAATCCTTTATTGTAAGTATGAGGTATATTTGAAACACAAAAACATGCAAAAATGAAAATCAGCATCCTCAGCTTTGGGAACATTTTACAATATATAGTGATAAATCAACAAGTAGTATATAAAGTATGTATGCATACAGGTGAATATCAATGTTTTACAATGTCAAGCATTAAAGACTAGCATCATGGTATATACCACCAAATAAGAAAATGATACAAAACCTTGTATCCCTTGGCATGAAATGCAGCAGACAGGACATGTTTCGTTTTTGCCTGAAGCAGGGCTTTTTCAGGAGTTACTTTGGACTTATAGAAATCTTACAAAGGCTTACTTTTTTCTTTCCACTTGCTCCTTGACACAATTCTATTTTGTGCGTGGATTTCAAGAAGATCTCTTTGACACCCTTGTCCCAGCATTCCATAGGGTAACTAAGTAAGGTTTTCATGCAATGCATTGGAGTGGCCACATGCAACGACATTGTGCATGTGCACAGAATTAAGTGCAACAATCTCATATGCTTACCCTAGGGAATGCCTCGGCATGGAGATCTTGTAATTGCGACCCAAACCAGCATTGTGTCAAGGAGCAAGTAGGGACAAAATAAGAAGCAAAAAGTAATCTTTTATAGGATTTCTATAACTCTAGAATAATTCTATTGTAGGGGTTTTTTTTGCTACACACATCCCTTACTCTTACAGCAATGTTTTTCTGTACATACCATTTAAGAGAGAATGCACAGGGAGTTTTTTTTTTGTCAAAATGGACGTAATAAATGGAGTGCTAAAGGCCTCAATAAAGAATAAGAAGTTTAAATTCAATGTGATTCACAATGCAGGGGAGTGAATTAATGCTGAACTTGATGAGTTCAGCATAAACAGAATACCTGAAGATCCTATATATGTGAACTAAAACTAGTTATTAACCCAGATTAAGTATCACACCATCTGCTTCTTTTCCTCTCTCCTGTCTGGATTCCCTAACTCAGTCCTTTTCTCCATTTTTAACTCCATTCTCTGTCCCTTGCCCACTGATTCTCTTCTCTCTCCACACTCTCCCAAAGACATTGCTAACTACTTTGTAAATAAAATAGAGTCCATCCGTACGCAGATTCCTAACCCTCAGATTCTTTTACCCACACCGCCTTCTACTGCTCTTTTAGTCCCGTGACACAGTCAGAGGTCTCTTATCTGCTTCGGTCTTGTCCGCTCACTACATGTCCCCTTGATCCCATGCCCTCTTTCCTACTGAAGCACTGTAATCAGGCAGTCACCTCTATACTTACCCACATATTCAATGTCTCCTTATCATCTGGTGTCACAAACCCTCTTGTCCGGTCCGCTTACCTACCTATCAGTAGGAAAACGTACTCTAAGTAACCGACAAGTCAATAAAAAAGAATGGACTAGGAAGGAGTAGTGAACAAAACTGATAAAACACACACTTAATATTTCTCAATATCTATATGATTGCTGCCACAACATTCCGAGATAGTGGAATGACCTACTAAATATATCTATGAGGTTATCCTCACCCCCTAAATTATAACAATCCTGCAAGAAAAGGTTATCCACACCTATTATTCTATACACAGTTATATAGACACAGGTCTTTGGGATATACTCAGAATAGGACAATAAGCCTTTAAATGATTTTATATAATTTATTAAAAGATAACAAAATAGTGCATAAAAAATATACAGAAAACTTATTTTAAGTTAACTTATTGAACATAAAAGGTAACACACAGGTGAGAGTAGAATGGGATAAAAGAAAGAATACTTAAGAATAAATGGCATCTGAAAAGTCCATGAGCAGTCCAGGAAACTTGTTAATCCAATATCGAATCCAATCCAAAATCCAATATCGAAATGAATGAGTCCAAATTGATATTCCCTGATGGTCCGTCCAATTAGCTAGATGTTCCTTAAGATGTTATGACGAACTCCTGGGCTGAGAGACCATACTCCCAATTTATCTTTTCTCCTGAAAATGGGAGTGGTCTGGTCTCTAGAGGGGTGGGCATGGTTCTGCCCCTGAAAAAAAAAAAGCTTGATAGTGTGGCCTAGCCCTGATAATCAGAAATATCCCTGGAATATCCCCTACTTTATGTACCAATACCAGTAACCTGCAACATTGCTTGCTTTCAGAAACTTATCCAGCTTTCTTTTTAAAGGATAAGTACACTGCAAAATCAAGTCCAGTTCAACAGTAAGCCACCTCAAAAAAAACCTCCCCCCCTCCACCTCCCCCCAGGCCCCCCCCGAGCCCACCCGTGCGGCTGCAAAAAATATTAACTTGATTGTCATTAACTAATTTCACACAATAATATTATACCAAACATGACATTTATTGGAGTTTGTAGGCCTAAGAAGGATAATATCTCAAGTTTCCCAAGGAATATCATTGCCTATAAGGTATCTATGAATGCAGATTTGATTCTAGTGTAAACTGAGAATATTTAGGAAAATATGAAATAATTCTATACCCTGAATTATTAATAAATATGAATGGCCTTTGAACTTCCATTTGGTTTTGGCTCAGTTCTAAACCAAAAGACCACCTGGGGGTGCTCCTGCCATAATGTCTGGCTTTTGCTGCTGGGCAGTGAGGTTTCACACCTATGGCCTCTTTGAAGACAGACCCCATGCTTGGCTAAACAAACAACAAATGGAGCTAGGTATGGGAAAGAAAAGTCAAATTGTCAGGTAGAGATTTTGTTAACCCTGTGACTGCCTGACAGAAGTAGATAACCATCTAACGTAGATTTGGTAACCCTCGAAAGTAGATTTGGTAACCCTCGAAAGTAGATAACCATCTAACGTAGATTTGGTAACCCTCGAAAGTAGATTTGGTAACCCTCTAAAGTAGATAACCATCTAACGTAGATTTGGTAACCCACGAAAGTAGATTTTGGTAACTCTTGAAAGTAGATTACCCTCTAAAGTAGATTTGGTAACCTTCGAAAGTAGATAACCCTCTAAAGTAGATTTGGTAACCCTTGAAAGTAGATAACCCTCTAAAGTAGATTTGGTAACCCTTGAAAGTAGATAACCCTCTAAAGTAGATTTGGTAACCTTCGAAAGTAGATAACCCTCTAAAGTAGATTTGGTAACCTTCGAAAGTAGATAACCCTCTACAGTAGATTTGGTAACCCTTGAAAGTAGATTTGGTAATGGTAAGATAACCCTCTGCACAGTCTCAAGTTCATAAACAGCTCATTGTGCAGAGGGAGGAGGCGGATACCTTTGCCAGAATGGAAGAGACTTTCTGTTGTCTGAGATATAAGAAGACTGTATGTTACCTTTTGCCTGTACATGAGACTTGTCCTCCTTTATACTTGTCTTTTTGGGTTTTAGATCTTTCCCCTTGGGTACTTGGTAGACCTCTTCCCTGGTGTCCTGGCTTTCATGGCCAATGTCCATTCTAGGCTGCTGGGACACATCTGATTCTGAACCTGACTCTAGGGGCGTCTGTGGCTCCTCAGGGTCCGGGTAGGAATAATAATGGTCCCTTGTTATTATCTCTTGGTGGTAGTAGTCATCATGGTCATCGGGGGATCTTGCCAGAGATCCATGGAGAAATAAAATCCAGGTAAGTAGAACCAGCCAATGGCCACCTTGCTTCATCCTTCAATCTCCCAGTATCCCACAGGTTAGAACAGATTAAATTAATTGTGTCAAACACAGAATGTCCACCTACAGAAAGTGGATACAAACCATTGTATTATAAGGCATTTTGTGGCCAGTTTTACAGATTGCTGAACTACCACTTTCGTCATTACCTATAAGTAAAAACTGGAGGAAAACAGTACGGAGAACCCTGGAACATTCAGTAGAAGAGGGAGATAGAATATATAAAGCAGTAATCAAAGAGAGGGGATACAAAATACAAGTGAAGATGAAGATTGCCTGGTTTGTTTTATCTTACTGTAACTGAGACATAGAGGGGGGATCTCACTGTAACTGGGACCCAGAGAGGGGGGATCTCACAGTAACTGGGGCCCAAGATGGGGGGATCTCACTGTAACTGGGACCCAGAGGGGGGATCTCACAGTAACTGGGACCCAGAGGTGGGATCTCACTGTAACTGGGACCCAGAGGGGAAACTCCCTGTAACTGGGAGCCAGAGGGGAGGAATCACAGTAACTGGGACCGAGAGAGGGCGATCTTAATGTAACTGGGACCCAGAGGGGGGAATCACTGTCACTGGGGCCGAGAGAGGGGGATCTTAATGTAACTGTGAACCAGAGGGGGGATCTCACTGTAAATGGGACCCAGAGTGGGATCTCACTGCAACTGAGACCTAAAGGGGGGAATCACTGTAACTGGGACCGAAAGAGGGCGATCTTAATGTAACAGGGACCCAGAGGGGGGATCTCACTGTAACTGGGACCCAGAGGGGGGGAGTCACTGTAACTGGGACCGAGAGGGCGATCTTAATGTAACTGGGACCCAGAGGGGGGGTCTCACTGTAACTGGGACCCAGAGAGGGGCAATCACTGTAACTGTGACCGAGAGAGGGCGATCTTAATGTAACTGGGACCCAGAGTGGGGATCTCACTGTAACTGGGACCCAGAGAGGGGATCTCAAAGTAACTGGGACCCAGAGGGGGGATCTCACTGTAACTGGGACCCAGAGGGGGATCTCACTGTAACTGGGACCCAGAGGGGGATCTCACTGAAACTGGGAACCAGAGGGGGATCACACTGTAACTGGGACCCAGAGGGGGGATCTTACTGTAACTGGGACCCAGAGGGGGATCTCACTGTAAATGGGACCCAGAGGGGGATCTCACTGTAACTGGGACCCAGATGGGGGATCTCAATGTAACTGGGACCCAGAGGGGGATCTCACTGTAACTGGGACCCAGAGAGGGATCTCACTGTAACTGGGACCCAGAGAGGGGGTTTCACTGTAACTGGGACCCAGAGGGGGATCTCACTGTAACTGGGTCCCAGAGGGGGATCTCACTGTAACTGGGACCCAGAGGGGGGTCTCACTATAACTGGGACCCAGAGGGGGGATCTCACTGTAACTGGGACCCAGAGGGGGATCTCACTGTAACTGGGACCCAGAGGGGGGTCTCACTGTAACTGGGACCCAGAGCGGGGCCTCACTGTAACTGGGGCCCGGGGTAGGAGGACACAGTGACACTGAGACTGTTGGGCACCCACCTGTCCTGGGTTTGGTCTAACACTGCTGGGATCTTCTCTCCTTGAGACCGAGACTCCTGGCTGCTCTCTCCGCACTGTCCCTTCTCCTGTTCTGCATCTTCCCCTCTTCCTGTCCGGACTGAACCTTCCACTAGTAGCTGGAAACCATCTAGTCACCGGGCGACACAGCCCAGGACAGTCAGTGAGTCAGAGCCCGACCTGCTGCTTCTCTCTCTGTGGACTGGGGACTGTGCAGGTAGAAGGTACAGGGGGATAGGGCAGGATGGGGGGCGGGGAGAAAGTGTGTAGTGTGTTTGTGTGTAACTGTGACACTATAAAAAACTGTCTAACTGTGTGTTTGTAAGTGTGTATAACTGTGTGTGTGTGTATAAATGTGAGTGTTTGTGAGTGTTTATAACTGTTAGTGTTTCTCCACCCTCTAAATTAGATTGTTAAAAAAGAAGCTCAGATCCTGCCCTCTGTTTGCTGGAACTTGCAAACATGGGCCATACCAGCAGCCGCGGCTGTGATTGACTGTAAGGGAGCCAATCACAGGCGAAGCTACCGTCAATAGAATGCGCAGCGGGAGCGAAGGGCTGTAACTGTACTTAGGATTCTTTTTTTAGCAATCTAATATAGCGGTTGGGGTTGGATGCCCTACATTATATATAAAACTAGGGTCAGCCAGGGAGGGATCAGGAGTGAATGAGGGGGGAAAAGGACTCCTCTGTGCATGCCACTGTCCTCTCAGAGCACAAGGAGGAGGTAGAAACCTTTCCAGAGGAAGACAGCTCCTAATCTTCAGTTTCCTGGACTATGGACAAGCACTGCAGTAGAACCATAAGGAGCAGAGATGTAAAGTAAGGATTTTTTTAAACTACACAGTTTGTTAAATTTTAGTTTGGGGGTAGACATGTCCTTTATGGGATTGCTATGGAATGGTTTACCTACCTGGAATTTCTGAACGTACAGTAAAACTTATTTGTTCACCCTGTTTGAAGATAACTCTGGACAGAGTCAGTTTCCCCTTCTAAGAGCGAAAGGTAGGTACTGCAAAGTCCAGACATTTTTGAGGGACCCTTTAAAATATTGTAGCAGCTGCAAGTCTGCATATAAAGAGTTACCTGCAGTTTCTATGTTGTAGCAAGCAAAATACTCCTTGATTGTACCATGAAATGACCTCACCTCTAGAACTTGAAAAAATATCATTAGTATGGCGCCATGAATGTCACATCATGTTTTGTATATTTACAGCTTTAACTGTCATATTGTTTAGAAGAGCATACGTCATTCCCTTTCACAAGAAGCTTTTCATTAATTCTGATACCATTTGAATCCTTTCTTTCTATCCAGATGTTTTGTTTATTTTGTTGCTAAGCATTGACCTGTGCTACTGGTATTTCTTGATTACATTAACAATTGAATTGTGATTGAAATGTAATAAATGTACAAAATAAAGTGTGTATGTGTAATATCTTGGAGTTTTTTTTCAAATGTGGAGTGGGGGTGACTGCACATAAAGATAAGCTTCGGGAGGTGAACTCCCTTTAAACAACATTTCAGCCACAATGTAAAATAATACTGCAGTGGCCATCTATGTGCAAATAGCATGCAGATGTTGATGTATAATATTGTGGTTCTTAAAATATTCTGCTATATTTGTACTGGGAGTCATGTACACTAGTGATAAACACTAATTCAATATACCTAGAGCTAAAAATGTATTTTGGTATAAGGCAATTATACATTTGGCAATGTGGCCATCTGAGGTATATTTTAACGTGGCAGGTGGTTTGAAGCTGGTTTTGGCCCGTGGATATTGAACATGGCCAAAATGTGAAAATTCTATATTTTTTTTCAGGTCAAAAAAGATAATATACAGGCGTGTCTCTCACATGCAAGCAGGACTGATTTGGGGGCAAACAAGTTAAATACAAGGCACTGAAACCCTATAGAGTCTATGAATGGGCTTTAAATGGTCTTGGGAGTGGGTCCCCGCCAGAGCTGCCATCCATCCATTATTAGGACAGAATTGCCTTGACTGCCGACATGTGTGGGAAATGTTGGCCACGCCAAATTTGCAAGGGTCATTCCACTTTTTTAAGTTGTGCCCATATTTAAGATCACCATTCTCATTTTAAGTGTGTGATGTGATAAAGATAACAGTAAAGGAGTAATAATCTGGAGGGTGGACCTAACTCTGGCTAATAAACTGAGGGACACTGGCTAATACACTTGAGAGCTGACAACACTGGCTAATGAACTGAATGGCTGACAACACTGGCTAATATAATGGAGATGTGGAGGTCTCTGGATATAACTGGAGGGTTGACAACACTGGCAAATTAACTGGAGGTCCAACAACACTGGCTAAAGAACTGGAAGGCTGACAACACTGGCAAGCCCTACAGTCTAATAAACTGGAGGGATGACAACACTGGCTGATAAACTGGAGGGTTGACAACACTGGCTAATAAACTGGAGAGCCACAACACTGGCTAATGAAGTGGACAGCTGAAAAACCTGACAAGCCCTACAGTCTAATAAACTGGAGGGATGACAACACTGGATAATGAACTGGAAGGCTGACAACACTGGCAAGCCATACAGTCGAATAAACTGGAGGGCTGACAGCACTGGGTAATAAACTGGAGGGCTGACAACAATGGCTAATGAACTGGAGGGCTGACAACACTGGCAAGCCCTACAGTCTAATAAACTGGAGGGATGACAACACTGGCTGATAAACTGGAGGGTTGACAACACTGGCTAATAAACTGGAGAGCCACAACACTGGCTAATGAAGTGGACAGCTGAAAACACTGACAAGCCCTACAGTCTAATAAACTGGAGAGATGACAACACTGGATAATGAACTGGAAGGCTGACAACACTGGCAAGCCGTACAGTCGAATAAACTGGAGGGCTGACAACACTGGGTAATAAACTGGAGGGCTGACAACAATGGCTAATGAACTGGAGGGCTGACAACACTGGCTAAAAAACTGGACTGCCCAAAACACTGGCTAATGAACTGGAGGGCTAACAACACTGGGTAATCAACTGGAAGGCTGATAACACTGGTTAGTAAACTGGAGGGCCGACAACACTGGCTAATATACTAAAGGGCTGACACTGGGTAATGAACCGGAGGGCTAATAATGCTGTGTAATAAACTTGAGGGCTGGCTGACTAACTTTACTCATACCTGACACTGCCCGGGACCCGGGATAATGTGGGAACGTAGACTGGGTGCCTGGAAGCCAGAAAAAGCCTAGCAAATTGGGACAATCCTGGTGAAAATTGGGCAGCTGTGAGCTATGCAGAAACATAGAGGGGGTACCCTGTCAGTGGGAAAGCCTCGTAAAGCATGAAATTTCTGGGGAAACCGGGATGGTTGGGAGATATGTGGGAACATAGAGGGGGTACCAGGTCATTATGAAAGCTTATGAAGCACGAAATTATAGGTAAATCCGGGACAGTTGGGGGCTATGTACAGCTGAATCAGTTTTCATACCTGTAGCAGCAACATCCCCATAATATGGATATCCACGGGATAGAACTATTCAGCCCCAGATGTTGATCCAACATGAGGCAACTGATAATATGAACCAAACTTGCTCAGTGTGTGCAACTTATGAGTACCCCTACCTCTGTACCTAAAACATGCTTTAACTACTTCTGGGCCTAACTGCTCACCTTTTAATGATTCAATAACCACTTTCTCAGCTAATCCTTTTTCCACCTTCTATCTTAGCCCCCTATTCTTTGTTCAGATGGGAGC
Source organism: Hymenochirus boettgeri (assembly GCA_019447015.1). NCBI lineage: Eukaryota > Metazoa > Chordata > Amphibia > Anura > Pipidae > Hymenochirus > Hymenochirus boettgeri. The sequence continues at coordinate 180,839,877 of CM033469.1, read as the reverse complement.
ACTGAACTGGATGTGTTGTATATGTAAAATAATTGTATTTTACCTTTAATGCAGTCATCTTGGTCAAAAGCTTTATAAGGTCTGTACAATTAAATGTGTGCACACATATTACACAATATACAATTCTAGCAACCCACTGTGAAGTACTGAAGCTACAGTATATAAATAGTCGCTGTCATTTTAATGATCCATGTGAGTTACAGCTGTGATATAGCAGGATTTTCACTGAAATGAGAATTGTGCAGGAAGATGAAACTGAAACTAATTGGCTATTTACATGATGAAAGACAAAGAAATCCCAGAGAAGGATTTCTCATAACCTGGGGATTTCCTGACAAGACAGCTGTATGTAGTTTAAACAACTGCAGAAATATATCTTCTGACCTCATAGCTCTTTTAGGGAAAAAAAAGTCAACAAAATACACTTTTATTTTGACAAGTATGTTTTTTATTATATATATTTTTGCTTACAGCAAAGAAATAATCCAGTGTTTTTTTTTACTAGCAGGATCTATGAAAACTGTAAAATATTAGTAAACTTTAATTAATATATCAGATCTTCTTTTGCATTTTCAGTATTTTCTGTTGTTTCTACTTGATTTGCTTATTTATTGCAAACCTTTGATTCATTTTTCATAGTTACATTGATCCAGAGACCTTTGTGCATGCAGAGGTACAGTAAAAGACTATAGAGGGAGCTCTTAACCATCTGTTATACTTATTCAAGCAGCTCTTCTAAAATCCCCATAACCTTGCATTACATGATATAGTAACTCCAATTTTTCTTTAGTCACTCATTTCAGAACCCGATTTAGTTTAAGGAAACCAAAAGGTCCACATTTATCAATAACATTATTATTCAGCGAAAATTAAAATTTTTTGTGTACTACATAGCATAGTAAAATAGATCTTTATGGGCCTTTAATACCAATAATGATCGTTAGTTTACAGTGGAGTACTACTATTGCACTGCATTTGTAAATTTACGAGCACGGTGCAATATACAGATACATCAGGGTATATTGCTGCTGGGTGGTTTAATCCGGGTGGTTTAATCAATATCAGACCATAGTCCTTAAAGGGCAAATGGGGTCTCCAAACAAGTTAGGGGCATAAAAGCCTGCAGTATTAAAATGAGCCAACAATTACATATCTATCTGCAGCCTGTGAGAAATTATATTTTAAATTTTCTGCTTCCAGTTGGTTGTGTGATATAACCTGACCTCTTCCCTGCCCCTCTGCCCTGGGAAAAGAGCATTCTCAGTTAAGACATACCGGTACCTGTGTAAAAAATTGACAGTTGAGAAGGGGAGCCTATCAATGCAAGCAGAGGTTTGTCACATGACTACAAGCTGGTCACATGGTTGAAAACAGGAAGTGTTCAAGCAGTAAGTAATAATGCTTAAACTTTCCAGAAATAACTAGAGATGTCCGAACTTCCAAAAGTTCGGTTCAATTTTGAAAATAAAAAATAAGGTTAAAATAGCGAAAGTAACTTAATGTACATGGCTCTGGGACCTGGGGAAATGGTCTGGGGAACATGTACAAATATACAGAAAGTCCCTTCCTTCACACTCGCTAATTCGATAATTATCCCGGAAATTCAAGAAATCTAGAATCTGTCTCTGAATTTCTTAAAGGGCATGTCCACCCCCAAAACTATAATTTCCCCCACTACTGGCCCCACTGTGTAGTGTGTAAAAATCCTTACCTTACATCCCAGCTCCAAATGGCTGCCCTGTAATTCCCCCCCCAGTCCAAAAAACTGCAGTGTAGTAGCTGTCCATGAATCATCCTGTACCTGTCTCTCCCTCAACAAGGTTTGAGGCATGTGCAGGAGAGCCCTCCCCCCTTCCTCTCCCTCCCCCTAGCTCCAAACCCTTTTTACATGTTATAGGTCGTGCTCCCCCAGCCCCAACTGCATTAAAGTTATTTGCAGAGACTCCCTCGATAGTTACTTACCTTACCTCTCAGCTGCCTCTCAGCCAATCACAGACGCGTCTGCCGGTCCCGCCCCCTGCTTGCAGTTCCGTTCAAGCAGAGGGCCGGGGCAGTGTGGCGAATGATAGAGGTAAGGTAAGTAACAATTGGGGGAGTTTCTGGCAATAACATTAATGCAGTTGGGGCTGGAGGAGCAAGACCTATAACATATAAAACGTTTTTACAAAGGGTGGACATTATTATACAAAAGGAATCATGCCCAGCAAGAAGTGGCTACGATTCCTTGTTGCATACCTCAGAAAAAGGGTAAAAAAAAAATCTGTCTTTAAAGGGAAAGTTCAGTGGAAAATATAATTGCTTTTAAAAATTTTAGTTTATATTATGCATAACTAGTTATTCTACATATCCTCATACATTTTGAAAAATCAGTTGAATTTATATCCCTTGCTATTTCCTGCTGTTGACATTAGTGAGTTGATGTTTTAGGTTCCATAACGGTCCATCTTCTTCCCAGAATGCACACTACTTTGGGATCTTCCTAACAGTAACTTCTACTGATTAGCTGTTGGATGGGTCAAACATGCTCAGATCTCTCCTTTGGGGTTGGACTTGCTTTGTTCGGCAATCCGTATTTCATTTTCTATTTTAGCTAGTTTAATTGCTTTCTTGCACTCTTTATTACAACTTTTGAAGTCCCTGTAAGCCTGTTCTGTGCCTTCTGCTTTCAATATTTTAAAAGCCCTTTTCTTTTGTTCCATTTCCCTTTTTACCTGAGCATTAAGCCATGCAGGAGTGGACCTAATTTTTTTACACTTGTTTCCTAAAGGTACCGATTTGGAAATGTTATAGTTTAATATCACTTTAAAAGTGGTCCACATCTGCTCAGTATCTTTACCTAGAAACAGTGTTAAACGTTCCCTCCCCCCCCATACCTAGTTTAAAATCTCCTCCAATCACATGCTCCCTTAATTAATCTGTCCTGTAAAAGGTTTGGCTAGATGCTAATAGTGGGTGTGACCAACTGTAACAAGTTCCTGCAGGATCTTAGGTCTGAGCATGTTTATTGAACACAGTGGTCAGTGACTACCCCTGTGTGATACTGAGATGTTGGGAAATAAAACACAAACCCCGTTAGAAAGATAAATTTCTCCAGAACTGTATCAGAATGAGATGTGAGACACAGATTACTGCTTTTGTGTTAAGGCACTCTTCTTTCTGATTCAGTGTTGTTCTAAGGCTTTAGTTGTCCTTTAAGTCTGTGGATAGATTTAATAAAAAATTGACTTCAGTACCATTGTAATACTGTCATTTTAAAAGTAAATATGTTGAAGAAATGGACCATGATTTACTTTAGGACATCCCACCCTGCTTGCTCCAGCTTCCGGGCAGGGTGGGGAGAAGGGGGCTGTAAGAAGGCGTGATGGGCTGATGTGACATCACTGACGTCACCAAAGAGGCGGGGGCAAAGTTAGGGGTGGGCCGCACCGTGTGATATAAATAACGTCACATAAGAGGCGTGGCTAGGGGCATGACCGGCAAGAATAGGCGTTCCGGAGGTGGACTCTTCGGAGACCACCCAAAAATCAGGGAGACTCCCACGACACCCGGGAGGGGTGGGATACCTGTACTTTCTTTTCCCAACCTTAGCTCAACCAGGACAAATATTACGTAATTTTACTCATGATGCAGTTTTCTTGCTAAGAGCAAAGAGTGTGCCCCTATGACTCCTAGGAAAAGCATCTACTTTCTCTCTATCTGCTTCCTGCATTGTTTATGGGAAGCTATCAGTGATTTACTTAAAAAAATCAGTTTTACTTTTTAAAAACCGTTATGGAGTTGGAACAGTGGATGGCCAGAAGGGTATGGGAGCTGCAGTGGAACATTTTCTCATAATAAGAACTCAGTGACATAGCTGAGTGATTATTATAAGAAAACATTCCACTCTTGCTCCATTTATAATTTGAGCCACTTATATATTATACTCTCCTAACATACCCATACCTATTTATACAATCAAAATCAAGGATGGAGAGAAGCCCACCTATAATTGTGCAGTAAAGAATTTTATTATACCAAGTGCATCAATCAAAATGTTTGGGGGGACCCCTTAGGGCTAGGCCACACTGATGCGCTTTTAAGCTAAATCCAATCGCGATCGCATCACGCTTTTAAAAGCGCACACTAGTGTGGGCCTATTCATGTGACCACACTAGTGCACTGCGCATGCAATCCATTATCCGAGCACATGCAATCCAATTGCGAAACTTTGGGTGATCACAATCGCGTACACAGCAACGTGCTGTCACACACCAGTAGAACGCCTATAATTGTGAGCATAAACGTGCATGCTGGAGCGCGTTGCAGTGTGGCGCCACATTAAATCAGATGATACAAACCTATGACCATTCCCATTCGGAGGAACTAATAATTAACTATTAAAAACATCATAGTGAAAGTAAATACACCGTGGCTTAAAGGACAAGGAAAGATCTAAAGTGTTAAGACAATTAAAAGCTACAAGTAGTCCATTCATTTAATCCATGTTCGATCAAATATAAAGTCTCTGAAAAAGTGCTAGTGTCCAAATGTGGGGGCGGAGCTTAGTGGAGCAGTGCTGTGTAAGTATAACAATGTAAGTGGAAACAGCCCAGGGGTGAGGAATTAGCGACTTAGGTCCCCACCCTTGGTAGAGAGCGTGCATATAAGAAGAGGAGCGGGGAGTAGGTAAGTATAATTGCCCTTTAAGTACCTAGTGGGTGTGGCTTAATTGGGGCGTAGAAAGGGCATGGCTTAAAAACTTTCAGGGTTATTCAGTAAAACTTCTTATCATTTAAAATGGTGCTAGTTTTTCCCCAACCAATCAAATCTTATTTAACATTTGAAAGCTAATATCCTTTTATTTTTATCTTTATTTTTGTTCTCTCATTCCACGTTTTTATCCCGTGTCTTTTTTTACTAGTTCTAAATTCTCTTTCAATATTAAAGGGTACCCTCTCGCCCAAAATTTCTCACTCATCTCCCTTAATCTTATTTTACATAAAATCGGATCTGAAACAAGTCTATTAACCTTGGTATACTGTTGTAAAAGATAATGACTTCTTCAAACTTTCTGAATGAAAACTGTGATAATGTAATACAGTAGATTGTTCTTGTCTGTCTCTTTCACATATATATCAGTTGTTACCTGATCATCTCTCCCATCAATTTTGATGTCCAGAAAGTGAACAGTTTTCCTATCATATGTTATTGTAATTTTTTTTGTATCATCTGTTAGAGATGGCATACCCCACACCACCTCTCAATAGGCAAGGTAGTGTGTGACAATGCCACCAACATCCTGTCTGCCCTTTGCATGGGCAGAGTCACACATGTTCCTTGCCTGGCACACGTTTTCAACCTAGTTGTCCAGCGGTTCCTCACCAAGTACCCTGGTCTGCAGGAGGTACTGAGGATGGCTAGGAGGGGATCCAGTCACTTCAGGTGGCCATACACGGCCACAGCTCGTCTGGCCAAATTCCAGCAGCAGCACAGTCTGCCGCAGAACCGCTTGATTTGTGACACCCCCACCCGCTGGAACTCTAATCTTATGATGCTGCTGAGGCTGCTCCAGCAGAGGCGAGCCATCATGGACTATTTGTATGAGTATGAGGCTAGATCAGGCTCTGGGGACCTGGGATTTCTCTTACCCAGGCAGTGGCTGATTATTCGGGATGCCTGCCATGTGCTGGCGCCATTTGAGGAGGCCACCAGGATGGTAAGCCGCTATGATGCCACCATAGCGGATACCATCCAACTGGTGTTCCTCCTTGAGCACACCCTGTGCAGCATACTCGACAGGGCACTAGCTGCCGAGCAGCAGCTACTGTAAGAGGAGGACGCAGACACCGTGGTGCTTTCTGAGCCCGGGCATCACGGTGCAGGGCAGCCGTCCAATGATGAGGAGGGGGATTTAGATGATCTGTACCGAGAAATGGGGCATTCCTCTCAACCCTCCCAAGTACCTAATGTTATCCGTGGTTGGGAAGTGGTTGAGCCCGACACTATTGTCTTCAGTGACGATGAGGACATGGGATCCTCTGCGTTTGGCACTTTGCGGCACATGGGTATGCATATGCTGCAATGCCTACGCAAGGACCCCAGGATTAAGGCCATCAAAGAGAAGGAGCAGTACTGGGTGGCCACCCTTATAGATCCCCGCTATAAGGGTAAAGTGTTGGAGTTCATTCCCGCATCTCAGAGGGAAAGCAGAATGCAGCAGTACGAGGCGACACTGCTACATTGCCTCTGTTCTGCTTTCCCAGGTGCTGGCAGGCCTACAGCACCTGATTGTGGGAATGAGCAGGGCTCACTTCCCCCTGTGCCTGAGAGGAGGAACAGCAGCTCTGGAGGCGGCCTTGCGGCTAACTTCAGGCTGTTCTTCCAACCACAGTTGCCAGGCACATCTACTGGCAACTCTACCAGGCAATACCTCAGTCGCCAGGTCACCGACTACATTGGATCCAGGGCCGATGTAGTCACATCAGAGACTGAGGATCCACTGAACTACTGGGTGGTGAGGCTGGATATATGGCCCGAGTTGGCACAGTACACCATTGAGGTCCTTTCATGCCCGGCATCCAGTGTCCTTTCAGAGAGGGCCTTCAGTGTGGCAGGGGGTGTTGTAACGGAGAGGAGGACCCATCTCTCCATCATGGACTATTTGTATGAGTATGAGGCTAGATCAGGCTCTGGGGATCTGGGATTTCTCTTACCCAGGCAGTGGCTGCTTATTCGGGATGCCTGCCGTGTGCTCGCGCCATTTGAGGAGGCCACCAGGATGGTAAGCCGCGATGATGCCACCATAGCGGATACCACCCAACTGGTGTTCCTCTTTGAGCACACCCTGCGCAGCATACTCGACAGGGCACTTGCTGCCGAGCATCAGCTACTGTAAAAGGAGGACGCAAACACCGTGGTGCTTTCTGAGCCCGGGCATCACGCAAGGACCCCAGGATTAAGGCCATCAAAGAGAAGGAGCAGTACTGGGTGGCCACCCTTATAGATCCCCGCTATAAGGGTAAAGTGTCGGAGTTCATTCCCGCATCTCAGAGGGAAAGCAGAATGCAGCAGTACGAGGCGACACTGCTACATTGCCTCTGTTCTGCTTTCCCAGGTGCTGGCAGGGTAGTCACCTCAGAGACTGATGATCCACTGAACTACTGGGTGGTGAGGCTGGATATATGGCCCGAGTTGGCACAGTATGCCATTGAGGTCCTTTCATGCCCGGCATCCAGTGTCCTTTCAGAGAGGGCCTTCAGTGCGGCAGGGGGAGTTGTAACGGAGAGGAGGACCCATCTCTCCACTGAGAATGTGGACCGCCTTACATTCATCAAGATGAATGAGGCGTGGACAGAGATGGATTATGATCATATGGGGCCATCATTTAGGGCCCCATTTTTTGCTACATATATTATATAGACTATAATATTGTTACTGCTTTTGAAGCTGGAAGTTTCCTGGGCCCTAGGCAGGTGCCTAGGGTTGCCTTGTGGATGATCCTGCTCTGGGCGTGGATCACAACTCAGTACAGCACCCCTATTGCTGATGCCCATGACTGAAGGCCTCTTGCCCCTGGCCACCCGTACTGCTCCTTCTGCCTCATTTTCCACCTCGAGGCTTAGCTGATGCCAGTTTAGCTGGCAAATGGCTAATTTTTTCTATTGGTAGGGACACTTATGGTCCTACCTTGCTCTACAGCATTCAAGTTGTAAAATTACAAATGCTCTACCGCAACAGCTACTCTGTGGCTAATTTTTCTATGTTTGGGTTGATCCTACTTGGCCCAATCCAAAAATCCATACTTGCTCTCCTGTCTCTCTCTCCATGAGGCACCTTTGTGGTGTCACCTACTCTGACCATGTCATGCAGCCGCAACAGCTACTCTGTGGCTAATTTTTCTATGTTTGGGTTGATCCTACTTAGCCCAATGCAAAAATCCATACTTGCTCTCCTGTCTCTCTCTCCACGAGGCACCTTTTTGGTGTCACCTACTCTGACCATGTCATACTCAACAGCTCATACGGATTTTTTCATGAAGTGTAACCCCTTCCCCGCTTTCCCTTGCACGAAGCATACTCTGAGGGAGATAAGCCAATGGGGTATGGGGTTCTGTCCGGAGGGGCCAAGCCTGCCTGGCTCCTAATAATGTTGTCAAATTACAGTGGGTCTACTGTTACTCAATGTGTGTTCTCCTACAAAGCGTATCCCCTTCCCCGCTTTCCCTTGCATGAAGCATATCTTGAGGGAGAGAACCCAATGGGTGTGGGAAAAGCCTAAATAATTATGTTTGTGTCATTTATAAAGATAAAACACAGAGATTTTTGGTTCAATTTTTTAGTAAATGTAAGCAGTAATAAGCACCTGTTGCTTTGGTGCAAAATAATAATAATAATAATATATAACAAATGTGGTGCTAAATGCACCTATTTATTTTTTAACAATAAAATTCCGCGCTTAATGCGCTTGATGTCTTTGTGCATGGAGATCATGTGCCTCTCCATGCACCTCATCCTCTGCGCCAATTCATCCAGCCGGCGCTGGCGGTGGTGGTGGTGGAGGTGAAGGGGAAGGGGAGGCCGCACCTGGGGCCTTGGTGGGGGTGTTGCTGGGGGTGACCCACCCTCCTCAGCCTCACTGGCAGAAACAGATCCCACATCTGCAAATTTATATATAAAAAGTAAATTTTAACAGTAAAATAATAATAAAAATTAAATAATAAATAAAAAATAATAAAGTGAATATTTTCGTGTGTCCTTTAACTAACATTTACTAACATTAACTAACAGTTACATTTACTAATACTAACACTAACTAACATTAACTAACATTTAAAAAAATATACTTGAGAGGTGGTCAGGTCGATGCGAAACTGCATCCGCAGTTTCTTCTGCAGGTGGCGCATTATGCGGCGTTTGCGCTCCTTAACATGTGGGGTGCCAATTGTCATCCCATCATATGACTGTCTGGTCAGATATTCGACCACCAACTGTTGCCAATCATTGGTGGCCATGTTGTCTGCAGACAAGCTAGTAGTTGAATAATCCACACCCACTTTCCAGGCTCGATTTTAGATCCTGTATTGCATGTAGAAGTCAATGGGAAGAGGGGATATAATCGAATGCAGAAAACTCAAATATGCGAGTAAAATGTCTATATATAACAATACGCGGGTAAATACAGAATAAACAAATATGCGAGTAAAATGTCCATGTAACTACGAGTAAATATTGAATATGCGAGTAAAATGTCCATTATACCTATACGCGAGTAAATACCGAATCCGTGAGTAAAATGTCCATTAAACCTATACGCGAGTATCGAATCCACGAGTAAAAGGTCTATTATACCTATAAGCGAGTAAATATTGAATTATCGAATCTGCGAGTCGTTCATGGGATACTTTCGAATGTTCAAACACAAGAGCTCGAAAGTAGCACGCGTGTGAGTAAAATCTATTTTTCGAAAGACCTGAATATTCCAATGTGTTCCCCAGACCATTTCCCAGGTCCCACAGCCATTTCCCTTAAGTAACCATTGATATTTTAGTTGTATTTCATTCAAACTTTTCAAACTATTTGCCTCCCATTGACTTTAATGGGTCCGTTTTCGAACTTTCCAAATAGTTTGAACGTTCGAAAACGGACCGAACTTTCGAAAGTTCTTTTTGGCCATCTCTAATCTCTGTTTTTTAAATACACAAGGAATTCAGACATCTCTTGTGTACCTGTCCAAATAAAAAATATATTGTCTATATACCGACAATATGTCTTGCAATTGTGTGTATATGAAACATTAGTTTATACGTGTTCTTTTTCAAAATAGTCCATATAAATGTTGGCATAGGTGGGCACCACATAACTGCCCATAGCTGTGCCTAAGATAGCATAAGCTGGGGGGATATCCCACGAATGGGTGAATAAAAGGAATATTAAAGGGCAAGTCCACCCCCAAAACTAACTTTTTATATTTATTTGGCCCAAATAAGTTCTCCAAAACAAACTTTACAGCATGTAAATCGGTCCAGTGGTTCAAAAGTTACAGACCTTTGTAGATGGCTTAATCCTGCAGCATGGACAATACAGCGATGAACAGAGACAGGTTACATTACCTTGCCTCTGTTCTTTTCATGTTCTTGAGCATGTCTGTTAGCATCCAGCAGTGAAAACAGAGGAAGTTGCATCAGTAATGGTCTGACCCCTGGATCCCTGGATTTTCCCTCTCAACCAATCACAGCTGTAAAGTTATGTGTACTGAAGAAATCCAGGATCAACAGCTGCAGCCAGCCAGCCCAGAGAGAGAGATAGAGAGAGAGACACACACAAACACAGGCAAGAATTTTTTTTTTTTCTAAGCTGCAGCTCGGGGTCATCTAAAGTGGAAGTGGAGAGGAAGTGCAGCCTGATATATATCTCAAAGGTCTGTAACTTTTGAACCACTGGACCGATTTACATGCTGTAAAGTTTGTTTTGGAGCACTTAATTTGGCCAATAAAATATAAAAAGTTAGTTTTGGGGGTGGACTTGCCCTTTAATTTTTCAAAAGGGACTTTGGAGCGTCCATGCATTTGTTTTTGGGATATACAGATGAACAGGGGTGTCACATTATAGGATACCTTGGTTTCTTCTGCACAAAGTACTATGGCTTGAGTCTTGTTAGTGAAATCCTGGAAATTGTGGGAGTGAAGCTTAGAACTTTAAACCAAGGGCCCTAGGATGTTAGCTAGGTATTTCACCACCTTGTTTGTTGATGCTGCTGACAATAGGTGTAGGGCCCCTTCTTTGTGTATCTTTGGGAGTCCATATATACATGAATGTGCCTCATCAGGGTAGAGGCAATGATACATTGCTTTACCAATGGCTTTATCCTTTTAAAGCTGTTGTAGTAAGTCTATGACCTTTTTTATGTAGTGTCTGGTGGGATCACTTGTTAGAAGCTTCATATCTGATCTGATGTTGAAAACCACTGTGCATCTTACCCTATCTGCAGAATGGTGACACTGGAGTCTTTCTTGAGGAATGTTAAGGCTTGAAAGCCAACCGATTCTTGTACAAGTCATTTGAAATTGAGAAAGACAGTCAGATAACTAGCCAAACGTTTTTGAAAATTAAAGGCCATATTTCTAAAGATTGCTTTTTAGTGATACCACACCTTTAACGATCACTCTGTCAATCGTAAATTTCCAAACGCTAGCATAAATCTACGATAGTGATTGTAAATCTATGACTGTGATCGTAGATTTATGATCTGCCTTAGAATACCATTGTGGTAGTTTACTACCGCATTGTATTCTACAGACAAACATTTGTACATTAACGAAAGTTTATCGTAAATTTATGATCACGGTCGTAAATTAATGAAACCTGCAGTATTGCAAACTTGCGATACCGCAGGTTTTGAATAAGCAATCCTGCCTACCTGCCCCAGGGACCTTCCATTTTCAAAAAGTATATTTTTAGTGTATAGGTATCCTTTAAACACTGCTAGACAGGATTAAGAGATTTCATGAACATCCTGAGAACCACCTTGTTGTGGGGCCTTGTCCTGAGGGAAATTATGAGTAATTGGTCAACTCTGTCCAGTTTATAACATTATACCTATTTATTACTCTCATATAACAGAAAAAAACAAATTTGTCAGGTGAAAATATAACCAGTATTGTTTGACCTGTTATATATTTACCATTTAAATACATGGCAATTAATTACAAAGGCAAGTTGTGGTGTAATTTTCCACTAGGAAGTGTATTCCATTTTCTAATAACATACTTACCATATTTGGTAAATACAATGCAGCATCACTTGAATGTCACCTGAAACCTACATGAAACTTGTTTGTATACAATAAAAAGCACAAAGATAACACTAAATAGATACAATTCTACTTGCAAAAATATTTGTTAAAAAAAAAACAGAAGATCTCAGTTTATAACTTGTTGTACAGGTTTTCATGGTCTTGTTATTGAAGAAAACCAACATATTTTCATTATTACAGCTGATGCTATGCATTTAAGTTTTACATAAAAATGCCTTGCTATGACATTTACAAAAGTCTGTTTGATTTTTGTTTGTAAGGCATTGCTAATGACATTTTTTCTTTTACAGTATTGTTTTGGGTCTTAAAGGAGCTAAAAGCCCATGTTTTTATATCTCTGTGATCTAAAGGCATCTAAAGACCGCAAAATTGATTATGCAGATATGTATTTTATGTGCACATACAAAATTAAATTTGTTTGTGCAGCACTTTAACCCTTGTGAGCAGGCCTGCAGAGTTGTGTGCTCTTGCACAAGCAAACATTTTTGAGGAAAGACTCATTCCCGGGGCAAAATGGCCTGCTGGTTCCCTCAGTTTATTCATTCCACATGCCTGGTATTGTGGGATTCCAGGCCAAACTTTGGGGGTAAGAGGAAGGGGCAGAGCGTGATTATGCACAAGGCAAACCAGGCTCCTGTCTAAGGAATTTAGAGGGCCTAGCTTCAGAAGCAGAATAAAAAGGCACACTATATCATAACCATGCCTAGCTGTTATGTGGTGCAGGTGGTGAGGAAGTAGAGGAGTGCGACAGTGAAAAAATATATAGTGGTCAGTAAACTCTGCTTTTAGTGTGTGGTTGCCAGTAAACTTTGCCTTAATTATTGATGTACCAGTCCCACAATAAAAATTTTGTCAGTTGAAACTTTGTGGAATTTTGTGCATCCTTCTAATGCATGGGACCAATAAATGATTAAATATATGTGGACAGAATACATTTTCAATTTATAGTGGCCAGCAAAAAAAAAATGTTTTGGTGTATTGAAGCCAGGAAACTCTGCTTTCAAACTCTGGGGACAATAAAACCTGCTTTTAATAAAAAGTGGTCAGATGTAGTAGGGAAAATTCAAATAGCAGATTTATCATTTTCTGGTAGTCAAGTTATAGAGTGGCACCTACAAGGGATGCCATGTTAGGTAGGGTAAAAAGGATGGACTACATAACCTATGTAGAAATAGGAGTAATGGTAAATACTGGTGTAATTATTGTAACCAGTATAAAAACTTAATAATACTTTATTATTTTTATAATATGTAGACAAACTCTTATGCATGTAATTTTGGTTTGCACAAAAAATGATAGTCCCCATGGCTCAGATTCTCTGGTGAGCCCCTGGTGTCCCGTCTGACACTGAGTACCCCCCCTTTAGTACACAGGTGGTATGTAAGACTACTAATAGCGTTTACTTACATGTAATTCCCTGAAAAATTAGGTAGCTGCCAGTTGCAAAATACTGCTAGAGCCTTTCAAATGGGCTTTTGTGTCTGTGCAGCCACAGGCTCCCTTGTAAGGATTTCAAATATTCTTGACTTATTGGCATATAACAGGACTGCAAGTGGGCAGTAACCTGCTGTAACAATCTCCTACAGTAGTTCAGAGCTGGACATTTGCAAGAAACATTACATACTCTTCTACTTCAGTTTGAACATTGGCTGGAATGGTGGGAAATAAACAGCCACAAATAAACAGCCACAACAACAAAAAAATAGAAAAAGGACCAAGTCTTACTGAAATACATTTGGTTTAAACACAATTCCAAGTATGATTGTCTGAGTTATTCTGAAGAACCCTTTTCTGTTTCTGTACCCTTAATAAATGTGAAAAGTCAGCCATTTTAGCAGATAGGTAGCGCTTTCCAGTTTTTGGCCTTTTACATACATTAAATAATTGCCAGCTAAAGTGGCCAGAAGATCGACACCTTAGGCAACAATCTAGCACATGTATAGATCATGCTAATATATTAAGACCATCCCAAAATACAAACTGCATCAAAATATATGGATTTTGCAACCTCACAATGTATTACATACTGTGCAGGTAGACAATAGAAGATTATAGGGAACCTTGTCCTTTGTAGTTAGAACAATGTCTGTAGTTTTAAACATTAACCTTTTAAAAAATGTTTTTGAAGCCTTAGGTTTGTCCAGTTATTTTCCAGAAAATAAAAGCTTTACAGTATTTATTACATGAAAATATCACAAATAGCAACATAGACATAAATTATGAACATTAGATAAATAAAAATGAGGTTGAATGGAAAGTTTCCTTAAAAATTGTTGTGCAGATTTTAAAACTTGATTATAATGCAATATTCTGTAATATAACAACTGCCTGGCACTGTTTACACATCATAACATCATGTGCCCTTTGTCAGATGACTGAACTTATCTGTGTCTCCTATAAGCAGTATGAATTTAGAAATCTGAGAAAGAAACTTACGTTTTCTACTGAACATTTTTCAAAATATTGCCTCAGGCCTTAACAAAAATTGCTAATCAGCCCCTACAGGACATAAACATGTAACAGTTGTAAATTTTCCCATGATATATGTAATTTCAACCAACAAAGAGGACACTTCATAAACTTAGAGCACAAATGTAAAAATAAATAAATAACGGTTATATTAATCTGCACTGAATTTTTTTAGATTTGCCCTGAATGCTGCAAGGCATTGGTTTCTTTGTAGCAGAACAGCATGCACAAAATTAAAGATGATTGTAATTGTCCTTTAATGCAACCAACAAATGATTCTCTGCTAAAAATATATTTTAAAGTATAAAAAAGATCTAAGGGCACGGCCACACTGCAAGGCAAACGCAATCACACACGGAATTGCATGCAATTTCATGTGCGATTTTGTTGCGTTTGCGCATGCGGTTTTTTCGTTAAGTATTGAAAAACGCATACGATTGCAAATTAAAATGCGGAACGCAAATCGCAATTGCAACACACCCGAAAACGCGCGTTTGCGGTGCGTTGCCGCGTTTTCAATGATATGAAAAAGCGCAAACACAAACGCAAAAAAAGTGCAGCAGTGTGGCCTAGTCCTCACTGTTTAGAAATGATGACATTTTCCCAACTCATTCTTTAGAACTAGCAAACCCCCGATTCTTTAAAGAATCGTTCAACCCTGCATTTAAAGACCTCTTCCCCTTTCCCTTCTCTCTCTCCCCCCTCCCTCTTTTCTTTCTCTTTCCCCCCTTCTCTTTCTCTTTCTCTCTCTCTTCCTCCTTTCACTCTCCTCCTCCTCTCTCACTCTCTCTCTCTTCCTCTCTCTGCCCCCCTCCTGGAAACGGCATTGCACGTGAGCGCTGCATCATAAATCCTCCTCCCACTGTGGAGGGTGCGCATGCACAAGTAGGTCGGCTTCTCCGACAGCGCGCAGACAGTGGGAAGAGGGTTGATGACGCAGCACTCGAGCTTCTGTGTCTATGAGCCATGCATATCAACACCTCTCTTTTAGTATATAGGATATCAACATCCTTTACTTACTGCTGTCAGTGAACATCTATCGCCACCACACCCACATCCCCTTTTAGTGATGTATGTGTTGGATACCCGTGTTTTAAGAAGATTTTAGACCTATACTAAATGTTCTATACAAATTACAAATTTTAAAAAATTGCTATTTACCCAGTATTTATTAGGTCAAAATAGTCATAATAATATTCTATTTCTAAAACATTTTATGTGTTTTTTTTTTGTTTAGTTTTTCCCTTTTGTTTTATAAAAAGCATTTTATGTGTTTTTTAAAAAGACTTACAAAAACATATATGTATAGAAAAGAAATGTAATTTGGTACTAATAAGTTGCCTTTTAAAGTTTTATGCACTTGTGGTAATAAAATGTGTCCTATTTTGAATGCCTGGCTGTGATCTTCAGGTAGTTTAATCAATTTGATCAAAAATTGATTCTTGTTCACACAAGGCTCGATCCAAAGGCAATTGGAAATGTTTTGTTAATTACACTAACAATAGCATCATTGTTACTCCCCAATCGATTATTATTTACATACAACATCGTAAACATATTTTAATAACATGGTTGGCTATGAGTACATACATAGTAAAACATTTGGATAATGTCAAATAAACCTTACATGAGCTGCATGGGTACTTAGCATCCATTTAGAGCAGGTTTAGTTACAGTAATATAATGAAGGGTATGAATGGTCTGTTCTGATATCGTAATATCATTAAACCTATTAATCCTCCGTGAAAAGGATAAACTTTTTATTCTCCAGCTTGCCACAATATACATTTTACAGGTCAGCATTAAAAAATTTACCCATTTAATTTCATGGAGAGAAACCATTTCCATAAGGGGACCTAAAAGTTCTACCAACAGGTCAGGTATATTCCTGGATTGAAATACCGGCTACATTGTTGAGAATCTCCCAATGCACCACATTGTTGAAAAAAGTATGGTGTGATCTTTGGGTAACATAGTAATTATAGTTGAATAAAGACATACGTCCATCAAGTCCAACCTATTCACCCCCTTTTTTTTTTTTTTTAACCCTACCTAACAGTTGATCCAGAGGAAGGCAAAAAAAGCAGCTAAAAGGGGGGGAAAAATTCCTTCCTGACTCCAAACGGCAATTGGAAAGTATCCCTGGATCAACCAGATCTATATGCATTAATACCAGTAATTCTCAATATTTTTTAGTTTTAGAAACTTATCCAGGCCTTTTTTAAAGCTATTCAATGAACTTTCCATTACCACATTCTGCTGGAAGACAGTTCCACAGTTTCACCATTCTCACTGTAAAGAAACCCCTCCTAACCTGAAGATGAAACTTCTTTTCTTCCAACCTTAAAGGATGTCCACGAGTCCTCTGATATGACCTGTTAGTAAGCAATGCACCAGAGAGTTGTATGGGCCATTAATATATTTGTATAAGGTTATCATGTCCCCACGCAAACGTTGCTTCTCCAATGTAAACAGCCCTAACTTGTCTAATCTGCCTGCATATTCAAGCCCCTCCATTCCCCTTGTAAAAATGTATGAATAATCACTGGGACCCTATATGTCCCATAAAAAAATGGATGGAATGGATGGATGTTTTCCTCAGAGCCAAGCTAATTCTTTTCTTGTTCAATAATGAGAATGATTCTTGCCATTCTTGAATCTCTATTGTGTACACATGTTTTTTCTGTGAAGGGAGAAGTGCCCCTTTAAGTTTCCACCCCGCGAGATACATATGTATAATATATTTGGAAGCACATTCATTTTAGCCAAAATTCATTTGGTCTACCCACAATATTTTCAGCTTATGCCATTTGTCTATGTCTATATACCTTAGTAAATGCGGATGGATAATTTGCCTTGCATAATGTGTCTAATTTAGCTTTACTTTAGTTACTTTCACCCATATTTCTGATCCCTGGCCACTTGGAGTCAGGAAGGAATCACCCCCCTTCATACTGTTTTTACTGGATCAAACAGGAATTGTGGATATTGCTGAGTAGGTTAGACTAGATGGACATTAGTTTTTAATCAACCTCAAAATAATATATATAAAAAGAAAAAACATTTTCCTACACTGACAATGAATTTCTTCTATATCCATTTCACCAAAAGACGGGAGGGGAGTATGGAAAATGGGATTACATAGGACCCTGGGGAATCCTTTCTGTCAGCAAGTTCCCATAGTCATCTGTCATGGTGTACATTCATGGGGTCCACACCTCATCATGTAAGAGTGGGTAATTATTTATTCATATATATCCACCAAATCTTAGCAACTATTCAAATATACAAGGAGCGATGTCTTGAATGACACCCAAAGTACCATTATTAAACCATCTCCCCAAAGGGTATGGGCACTCACACAGCAATACAATTCCACTAATCGTAAGGACAATATAGGGACCAGATTGGTAATACAGCCAGTGGTGGATAAAAAATCAGAGCTTGGGCTTCCGGTTCCGGCACCGCCAGGGACACATGTAAAAGACTACCGCTCCGATCCTCACTCCACTAAATAGATCTGCTAAAACAGGCCAGGCTGATACACCGCTCGCAATAAGCACCACAACGCTCCTGAATCACCCGAGCACCCGATGATGGAATGCTACGTCAGAAAAGACAAATCGAAAACACAAAACGCACAAAAGAACAAAAACAAAGACTTGCCCCAGAGAAAATCCAAAATGGCGGACTCACCTACACAGGATTCTGACCTGCACTCTGGAGGCCTAACACCAACCCACACATTGATGGACGGATGTCCCAACCTAGACGACACCGACCCCCGGAGCCACAATCGACTGGCACAGGCGGTGAGTCGAACCCTCCTACCAGAAATACAGCTAACGGTCACAGAAGCGATAACTAAAGCAATCCAACCACTACGACAAGACCTAGCCGCTCAACTAGGCCGCATAGCAGAAGCGGAACAAAGAATCGTCCAAACGGAGGAACTCCTCGACAAAATAGCACAGGATACAATCTCACACAGAGATGAAATCATCCGGCTACAAGACAAGATTGACGATCTTGAAAACAGATCGAGACGCAATAATCTACGCATCGTAGGAGTACCGGAATCGGTGCGGCCGGCCAACCTCATGGAACTATGTGCCCACGAAATCCCGCAGGCCTTGGGACTCACAAAAGACCTACAACTTGAAAGAGCACATAGGATAGGCCCCATAAATCCAGAAAAACAAAACACAAGACCACGTCCAGTTATTGTGAAATACCTGAACTACGCAGACAAAGTGGCCCTGCAGCGGGCATTCAGAGCGAAAGGGGAAGTCACACTTGGACAAAGCAAACTCTTAATATTTGCGGACTACTCAATTGAGCTGGCGAAAAAGAGAAGAGCATTTAGTAAAATTTGCACCGCACTCTACGCCCAACAAACAAGATTCACCCTCCAGTACCCAGCTACCCTTAAAGTCCTGAGGCCAGGAGGCCCACCGCTGATATTCCGAGACCCTGATGACGCAGAAACTTACTTCTTAAACAAGCCAATACACCAGGGCCCTCAACCTAACACAGCTCAACGATCTTCAAGCCAACACCCGGACACACCGGACTGAGCTGACCCAAAGGCCCACTGGGACAACAGGAACGAATCCAACATACCTGACCCAGCAGCCATCAACCACTCAATATTTATCTTTACCAACTAAAGGACCCACATTTCGACGAATCCCCAAAGAACCCCCCCCAACACAGTCAACAGCCAAACAGACCAGGCGCAACCGGACGCCCATGCAAGAAGGAATACTCATCATCACTTCTTCAAAATTCTTCAAAATTTTACAATCTTCCAACCAACCACGTTCCCCAAAATCGTGAGTACTGTATTACCCCCATACCCACACCAATCCTTCAACAATGGCAAAAACCATTACTCCCAGCCCTACTTTGAACTATTCACTATATGGAGTGAACCCCAATAACCACTCGCCACATCTCTGACGGAAAAAAGGAGGTCCATGGGACGCAAACCTCCAAAGATGCGCCCCCCAATACCATTAATGGGACCAACAACAACACAAAGGACTCTTTCAGGTCCACGTGAACCCGAAATTCACCAAATGGTCCCTATAATCTCAAAAATGTTTAATACTATTATTACGGTTCTTATTGTTTTCACGGTTTATACTATGTTCAATGTTTTTAGCGTTTACAATGCATATGATATAACATGGTCCACAAGTAATACTAGATATAAGGTTATCTATCTAATTCCACGTGAACCCGAAATTCACCAAGGATCCCTACAATGTCAAAAATGTTTAAAGGGCAAGTCCACCCCCAAAACTAACTTTTTATATTTATTTGTCCCAATAATGCGCCCCACCCCCCAAAACAAACTTTACAGCATGTAAATCGTCCATGGTTCAAAAGTTACGACCTTTGAGATATATATCAGGCTGCACTTCCTCTCCACTTCCACTTTAGATGACCCCAAGCTGCAGCTTAGAAAAAAAAAAATTCTTGCCTGTTTTGTGTGTGTCTCTCTCTCTATCTCTCTCTCTGGACTGGCTGGCTGCAGCTGTTGATCCTGGTTCTTCCAGTACACATAACTTTACAGCTGTGATTGGTTGAGAGGGAAAATCCAGGGATCCAGGGGTCAGACCATTACTGATGCAACTTCCTCTGTTCTCACTGCTGGATGCTAACAGACATGCTCAAGAACATGAAAAGAACAGAGGCAAGGTAATGTAACCTGTCTCTGTTCATCGCTGTATTGTCCATGCTGCAGGATTAAGCCAGCTACAAAGGTCTGTAACTTTTGAACCACTGGACCGATTTACATGCTGTAAAGTTTGTTTTGGAGCACTTATTTGGGCCAAATAAATATAAAAAGTTAGTTTTGGGGGTGGACTTGCCCTTTAATACTATTAATACGGTTCTCATTATTTATACGGTCTACACTATGTTCAATGTTCTTAGGGTCTACAATCTATATGATGTACCATGGGTCACAAGCAAAAACAAAGCAGTGGGGGGACCTCTATTGTCGCCCACATAGTCAATAGAGACACAACAAGACTGACAAAAAACGATACACATAAACAAACCGCTTACATACCTAATACACACACCAAATTCTACTGGTATTCACCGACCAGCTCATACAAACAATCGTACCTCAGTCATTACAAAACAAAGGCAAATAGTTGCCATACAACAACCCAAATGACGGCTACAACAAGGAATCCACATAAACACACTGATGGGTATTAAGATTGTATCATGGAATGTTAAGGGATTGATGTCCCTGGCAAAGCGCTCCATAGTCCTAAGACACCTCAACAAACTACATGCAGATGTGGCCCTGTTACAGGAAACCCACCTGGGACGGGAAGACATCCATAAAATGTGTAAACAGTGGGTGGGCCAGGCATTTGGATCGGGAGCAATAAAAAATAAAGCTGGAGTCATAACATTAATTAGAAAATCCCTCCAAATAACGGTTGCCTCCCATAGGTCAGATGACCAAGGTAGAATCTCGCAACTTCACGCCAAACAAGGCGACCAAAACCTAACGATCACCAATATATATGCTCCCAATTCCAAACAAAAGGCCTTCCTACAAGAAGTTACAAAATGGGTACTAACAGAAAATGAAGGTAAAACTATTGTGGGAGGTGACTTTAACCTAGTACTCAATGCACAAGAGGACAGAACACACAATTCATCAACAACCAGAGGTACAGACACAGCACTCAGAACGTTCATAGAAACGACAAACCTGGTTGACGCATGGAGACTGTACCACCCTACCGACAGAGACTACACCTTTGTATCACTAACCCACAATTCTATGTCCAGACTGGACCACCTCCTCTGCTCACAATCCCTGATACCCAGCATCACCTCAACAGATATCCTCGATATACAAATTTCAGACCATGCACCCATATCCCTAGATATCATGGATACAACACCAAAAGACAACAATATACAGTGGAGGTTCCCCACACATCTCTCAAACAACAAAGATTTTCAATTAATGCTCATCAACAGCTGGGAAAAATACCTAGACACAAATAAACAACACAGCACTAACGAGAATCTCCTCTGGGAAGCGGGCAAAGCTGTACTACGAGGGGAAATCACCTCATACACCTCTAAATTAAAGAAGCACACTCAACAACAATACATAGAAGCAAGCACGAAAGTCCGCGAAGCATACACAAAATACAAATAAACACTCTCACAAACTGACAAACAAAACTGGACCTCACTTAAAGCAGAATCGGATTTATGGTTCCAACGACATAATGCCTTCAAATGGTCCTATCACCAACTCACATACTACAAATACGGGAACAAAGCAGGCAAACTCCTAGCTAGACTAGCGAAGGGCAAACTTACATCCCCACCAATAGCGAGAATCAAAACCCTTAAAGGTGACATAACCACCAAACTGAAAGAAATCTGTTCCACTTTCGCACAATTCTACTCCAACTTATATTCCCAACCAACCCCCACACCCTCTGGAGAAACCTGGCTATCACAAATCACACTACCAACTATCACACAAACCCAATTAGAAACACTCAACGCTGCAATAACGACAGAAGAAATAACAAACACAATAACAAAACTACATACAAATAAGGCCCCAGGCCCGGACGGCCTTACCAGCGAATTCTACAAAATCCTATCTCCCCACATCTCCCAAACACTAACCCAACTATACAACAAAGTTCTAAACACTGGCCGACACATGCCAACTAGTCAAGAAGCACATATCAAAATCCTACCAAAAAAAGGCAAAGACCCCACAAAACCAGAATCCTATAGACCTATCTCTCTCATAAACATAGACGCAAAAATCCTATCTAAACTAATGGCAGAAAGACTAGCAACTATACTCCCACACATCATAAACCAGAACCAAGTGGGATTTATCAAAGGCAGATCGGGAATAGTAAATATCAGGAAAGTATTGACTGCTTTGGACTGGGCACATAACAGACCCTCCACAAACCAAATGGGAATACTTACAATAGATGCCGAAAAGGCCTTCGACAATGTACAATGGAACTGGCTTTTCCTGGTGTTGGAGAAAATGAACTTCTCAGGTGCATTCATCCAGCTTCTGAGAGCTAACTATATGAAACCAACAGCAAGAATAGCCCTCCCCGGACACCTATCAACCAAATTCCCCCTACAAAAAGGCACTCGACAGGGATGCCCCTTGTCCCCTTTACTCTTTAACATAGCAATAGAACCTCTCTCTATATTCCTAGAAAAACACACAACTTGGGAAGGGATATCTGTAGGAAACTCCAAACTAAAATCCATATTTTTCGCAGACGATTTACTAATTTTCCTACAGAATCCCAACACAGCAATTCTGACAATAATAAAAGAACTCACGGAGTTCGGAAATTTCTCAGGATTCCGCACAAACCTAGATAAAACAGAATTTATCCCAATAGGCCCACAATCCAAAGGACCCTGGTCCTTCACTCACTTGATACAAACAGCAAAATCCCACATTACATACCTAGGTATAAAAATAGGCTCTACACCCTCCTTACTATACATGCTAAATTTCCCACCAATCATAAACAAAATCCAAAGGGAACTGCTAAACTGGAAAAACCTACCACTATCTCTCAAAGGAAGAGGACACCTGATAAAAATGATAAGCTTTCCCAAACTGCTTTATCCCCTTCAGATGATCCCTCTCCTCCTCAAACACAAAGATGTCCAAACACTCAATAAAATCTTCACACAATTCCTATGGAACGGACGCAAACCACGCATAGCCTTAGCTAAACTACAACTCCCCCACAAACAAGGAGGATCCAACTTCCCAAACCCTAGAACATACAATCTAGCAGCTATCTGTAGACACATTCGCGACTGGATAAACGACACCTCACATTTCTCAAACATACATCTAGAAAAAGAATTAGCCAAACCATATTCCCTGAAAGCACTACTACACTGCACCATCCAACAAATACCCCCCACACACAGACACATGCTTACCCTTAAGGACACAATACTTACCTGGAGAACCCTCAGAAAAGCATACAAGCTACCCTGCATAGTCTCTCCCGACATGCCAATACACGAACACCCGTCCTTCCCACAAGCCCAACAATCCAAGGGATTTAAACTATGGAAAACAAAAAATATATTAACAATAAAAGACTTGCTACACACACCTGACAACAAACTTCTTACATGGTCTGAACTTCAAAACAAATTCCACCTCCCGAACGCACATTTCCTAGAACATGCACAAATAAAACACTACTGCACAAGTAAGGTGCAAAACCTAACACCACCACTTAAACAAGAACCCTTTGATATGCTCATACATGGCCCACTAACCAACTTAAGCCTTTCAAACTGTTACAAGACAATCAACATAGCAATGGCCAAACCATTAGCAAACACCAATTTGAACAAATGGGACAAAGAATTGGGTACCAATAACATACTGGAAAACATTGTGGAGGGTTACCAAACATTGAGAAGCATGGTCAAATCCGAAATATGGAGAGAAACACAATTCAAGCTATTTCACAGGGCATACAGGGCATTCAATGCCCCATACCTCAAATTTATCAACCCAACTACACCCCCACTGCAATGCCCCAGATGCCAGACACCAAACGCAGATGTTCTCCATGTTATGTGGAACTGCACAAGACTCAACAACTTTTGGAAAGAGACAAATGAACTCATAGCTAAAGTTTGCAAAACACAATGCCAACTGAATCCTTTACTCTATTTATTCCACTATTCGGATCCCCCAAGACTGGGCGACCCCCGAGGTGAGGGCGAACCCCGCTTACAGATAAAATCCAATCAAAAAAGACTCATTCATTTAACTATTCTAGCCTCTAAAAGACTAATCCTAAAACACTGGTTGAGACCCACCCCACCAACAACAGCCGAACTGATCCAGGCTCTGAAACAGGTCCTATACATAGAAAAACTCGACTCCGAACTTAACTTAGAAAAAAGCAAACAAGTGGAGGACTTCCTTGAAACCTGGAGATACTTCATAGAGGAAATCTGCTCCAAAACCGAAATTGATCTTATAATGAACAAATTTAGATATACACAATGGTACTGCGAGGCGGATGTTCGCCACACCCTGGGGGCGCTCAATATCCGAACCTCACTTCTATAATATAAGAACCCAACAACAGGGTCAAAATATTATACACTCCCCAACCACCTCCCACACAACCCAATCTAATCCCCGGTGAAACAATAAATCGCCTATAACAAAACAAAACTGACTGTTTTAAACCATAGAGACCACTGACAATACCGTGTGACAAACAACCACTAGACGTACAGAACTAAGATATCAATGCATTGTTGTTAAATGTTAAGTTGTGTTAATATATTAATATCTAAAATGTTAAAAAAGGCTTCACTTAGCCGATGCCTAACATAAACTAGAGGAGACATAAAGGTACAGAATCAACCCCCAACCACCCCCCCCCATTCCCTCATACCCCTTTCCCTCCCTCCCCCCTATGGTAAATCAGAGACAAGAGGAGAACTACTCAAGAACCTGCAAAGTAATTTTATGTGTATGTGGCGGGGAGGGCCCGGGGCCCCATGATCATAAATAACCTGTGGAGTCAGACCACGCCTACACCCAAACCCCCCATCCCAGACATAATCAAGCTAACTAACATAGCCAACTTGGGTTGAGTTGACTATCCACCACAAAACTGAAATGCAGCAATATGCAAAAGAAAGGGGGCCATGGGCACTCTTAGGCTACTCCCTTACCCCACTTCCCTTCCACTGATATACACCAGAAATAATACCATAATACCAGCTACATAGCTGCTCTATAACAGACCCTCTAAAAGGCATCGGCGGGGTGTAATTCACTCATAATAATGTAATGCCAGTGATGTATGTACAAGGAATGACACAAAAATTTATGTACAAAAACTGTTTTATTTTTGACTCTTTTATATTTCCTTTCTGTATAAGAGTGAATCATAAATATCTGAACAATAAAAAGAAGTTATAAAAAAAAAAAAATCAGAGCTTTATAAGTTAACACTTAAAAAGAATATATAATAAAATCTGTCATCCTTAATGTAAATAGAAACATAAATACAACATGTAAGGGTAGAAAGTAACTCAAATATACTGTACATATATATTGCGAATCCCAGAGGGAACTTATATATGAAATGGCAGAGCATGTATATATTAAAACATGGTGATTATATAGACCAACATATCAATGGTAAATAGTCATATGTGCAAGATGTCAATATCTGCATGTCCCATAAGGCAAGGCAAAACCTGGAGGCTTACAGTCTAAATGTGCATACAATTGAACAGGTAATCATAAGACAAGGCACCTAGCCCAATCTCACCCTACAAAATCTACCTGGAATGCAGTCTGGTAGTATTATACAACCTGGGGGTGTAGCACAGCCATGACCTAAGTCACCAGACTATAAATATTCCCCAGACCAAGCGATACTGCTACCTCCTGCTCCAGGCACATAGCGCCGAGCAAGGGTCTTACGCTTGGAACAGATTTAAGCGATAGGTCTGCTATGGGTACAGTCATATACAGAATCGGAAAAAGCAACAGGGATCTCTGTGGGAAAAAGGAGGGTACCGGCTACATGTACACTACACAAACGACGTACATTTCGAGGCCATATTGCCCCTTCTTAGTAACTGCATTTGTGATGGGTAAGGATGCTTCCTTATGGCAGGGCACCAATTTACCTCTGGGAGTAGATAGCTGGGGGATATCTCTGTCAAATAGAGCTGTTCGGGGTCAAGATTCATTGTGGATTATAGTTTCAAGTACAATATTTTAAATGGCATGTCCACCCCCAAAACTAAAACCCACTGCTGGCCCCCTTACCTTTCTCCTCTGCTCCATATGGTTGTCCTGTAGTTGCTATTTAAGTCCAGGAAACTGAAGATTAGTAGCCTTCCTGTGTCTAAAAATCCTGTACCCAAAACATACTTTTTTTTGTTATTACCGCCATGTCCTAACTGCCATGTCTAAATCTTGAAAAAGTGTCCAGAAATGTACTTAGCTAAGCTTTAAACATGGCTTGGGTTTGGAAAGGGGGTCCCCTACACTACAGAAGAAAAAAAATGAGCTCTTTAAGAGCTTTTAACTCAGACCAATGGGTTTCTAATCTTATACTTTATCTTGCCATGTTTTCCACTAAATCAAGCTAAATAGAAGAACATCTATTGTATGCTTGTCTATAACAACGTGTTCCACAATAAAAAAAAGTATGATTAACTATAATAACTATGTTATTATATTACAACAGTGTTACTGTAAAATGCACCTTCCTTTTGTATATTTTTAGTTTTATTTGTTTGACCCTACTAGTAATCATGTCTACATCTAATATATCCCAATACTGTAAATTATCAGAATTAAAGATTTAAACCTATGAAGCTAGAATGGAGGCTTGGTGTTAGTAATAATAATAAAAAAATAAAATAATAAACCTTCCCCCGCAGCAAGGAAGTATTTATTACCTTAACCTTACTTGTGAAACAAATAAACAACAACAAAAATGTGGGTGTGGTAAGGGATATTATAGAAAATGTGAATTGAATGTAATGGAGTCTAAAAAAATTAATGTGGCCTTAAGCAGTTTACTTCCAGATTTTTTATGACTGAACTCCACACAGATAACCCATTTTACAGGACGGCAGTACTATCCCTTAAATTTTTTAAAATTTAAAAGTGCTTGCATGCTACCTTTAAATAATTCTAAGCTCTCTCACATTAGTAAAAGCTATTCCAAATGAGGTCACGCGTAATTTGAAGTGTGAAATTCATGGTACTGTAGCAACATTCAGATGCCTATTTAAGAAGATTTCTCAATAGCAATTAAACAATTAAAGTCAGAATATAAATTTGTAAAGCGTTCACTCAGCTGTCTAGTGTCATAAATTGAAAACTCTAGCCAAGAAATTTATAATCTAAAGACAATAAGAATAAAAAAGTTGCTTATTATAAAGATTTATTGTGGTACTATCCCTTAAATTTTCTAAAATTCTACCTCTCTTTTAGGAAAGTGCTTTGCATGCTAAGACAATAAAATAGTTGCTTATTATAAAGATTTATTGTGACTACATAAGTAGCAATAACTTACAAATGCATTTTATTGACAACTTTGGTTAAACTGCTGTGCAATAAAACCTGATAAACTGAGCAAGAAATAACTAGATGTTGCAACTTAAATAGTAAAGACAATTTACTAGTGGCTATTCTGGTAAAATCTGCCTACTTCAAAGAAACTGCTTTTCAGTTTTATTCTGTGACATACCTGCTAAGTATTTTCCAATTCCCACTTTCATGAATAAAATCTTAGCTTGTACAAGCTTAACTTGACAAATGTTACAACAGACCCTAAAGTGTCTTCCTAACATAACTCCACTAATTTCTCTGGCTGCAAAATAAGAAAAAAAGAAAATCAGAGGGAACAGAACAGGCTTACAGGGAGTATAAAAGTTGCAATAAGGGGTACAAGAAAACAGTTAAACTAGCTAAAATAGAAAATAAAATACGGATAGCAGAACAAAGCAAGTCAAACCCCAAAATGTTTTTAAAGTATATCAATAGTAAAAAGGTAAAAAAAAATGTTTTTAAAGTATATCAATAGTAAAAAGGTAAGGACTGAGATTGTGGGACCATTAAATATTGGGGCTGAGAAGGTTATGAAGCCTGCCGAAAAGGCTAATGTGCTTAACTGTTTATTCCTCGGTATTCACTATAGAGAATCCTGGTCATTATTGCAGAGGCTGTAATAATATGAAGAGTATAAATGAGTAATATTCACTCTGGCTGACAGAGGATATGGTACGGAAACAAAGTTAATATCAATAAAGCCCCAGGACCAGAAATTTCTTATTGTTTCTTTGGTACTGTAGGTAACTTTTTATCAGTTTTCTGTTTTCTTGGGTAAATGAGCTGTGGGCCCACAGAGGGATTCCCCTGTAACCCTATGGGTCAGTCTGATACTGGAGCTAGCAAGATATTGTTTAGTATCAAGAGGGTAAGGCTTTATTTGAAATCTGTGGTGCAGTTTTGGAATCCCATATACAAATGGGACAACTGGAAGCAGTTCAGAGAAGGGCCACTAAAATAATAAAGGGAATGGAGGGGCCTTTACTCTGCAGGCAGATTAGATAAGTTAGGGCTGTTTACATTGAAGAAGCAATGTATGTGTGGGGATATAATATTATACAAATATATTAATGGCCATACAATAAACTATCTAGTGCATTGTTCACTTATAGGTCATATCAGAGGACAAATAGACATCCTTTTCGATTGGAAGAAAAGAAGTTTCATCTTTAGGTTAGAGTTACTGGTATAAATACATATACTGTAGTTCTGGCTGATCCAGGGATGCTTTCCGATTGCTGTTTGGAGTCAGGAAGGATTTCCCCCCCCCCCCTTTTTTTTAGCAGGGTTTTTTTTTTGCCTCCCTTTCAATCAACTGTTAGGTAGGGTTAAAAGTGAGGGTGAAAAGGTTGGACTTGATGAATATATGTCTTTATTCAACCTCAATTACTATGTTATTTTGTTCCTACTGGAGCGAGGGTACAAAAGGTAATATTGGTTTGGGTAAGTACATTGTAAATATAGCAGGGCAGACCACTCTTATTTAGGGAATCAGATCAGATCAATTTAATTTTATAGACAAGTTATCATAAAAGTGCTCACAGGGAGGATATGATAAGCTGGTAGAATGTATGAAGGTTATGGTTATGCAAGTGTGTACAAAGCAACATTAACAGGAATTAATTATATTTAGTATCTCTTTAACATTCCTATACAATTAAATAATAGATTTAGTGGGGTTTCTTCCTTCTGCCTTCTCATAGATACCCAGTTGTCAAAACATTCTACTTCTGCAAAAATGCACAAGTCTCATGCATAGGAAGCAGAGAACTTACAGCTAAGATGAAGTGCAGGTTTTGATCCTACTATAATACATGGTGTCAAGCAAGTGTTGAATCTCTGAAATTAGAAGCTGTGCAAACGATTTGCTAGGTTAAAGGTAACACTGAATCATTATACTATTTAATTTGTTGATGTTTTCCCTTCTGGAAAAATATTCTCCTGTATTTATCTTTTAAAAAAGTTGTTTTGATATTTCTGTTTTGGGATTAACCGATTGTGCTATTTTAGTATCTAACTCTAAAATAATGTCTGCCAGTGTCAGATTGTAACTATAACCATAAACACTATGACTTCATCTCTCACAATTTTTCCAATATTGTGCCAGTCTGAATCAAACCCCCCCTACATACATCATGTTTTGGCCAGGACATACCTAATGTGGTGGGCCTGTACTGAGACACACGGCTTTGTCCTTTAGGGACATGGCTGGGACAGGTTGGCATTGGGGGTTAAATAACCCTCCCAGACTCAGTACACAATGTGATGAGAGGTATGGGAAGGAGGGCTTCAAAAATCATTAATAATGATTGGATAATAAAGGCCAATGAGAAGTCAGACGCCTTTTCTTGATATATCTTCCAAGTTCCAACAGTGGAAATTTTTACAAGGTGCAGTTTCCTGTTCTCTAAATTTTGTTTCACAAACAGGGTATAGGTTCAGTTGAGTTCAGATCCCATCACAAACAAGTTTATATATAAATATGCAACTCGTTTAAAAAGAACTGCATTAATTTAATTACAAAGACTGCCCTAAAGTGCTTTCTATGATAAAGTTTCTTTAAATCAGTTCAAGCAAAAATGTACTGATAGCTTCTAATAGGGGAATATCCAATAGCCATAATAGAGTTTTTAAACCCGTGCACAAAGATTTCTCTTTGCTGTTATTTTGCCATATCCCACTGAACAAAAGCTTTGCCCAACACACAATATTAATAATGCCCTATTAACTATTCATATTGAAATTAGCATATAACTCTTCTGCATTATTGATTGAAGTTGAAGTATAATATATAATACAGTAATATACAGTACAGTACTGAAAATGCTTACTTTTGCCTTAATCCTGTTGTATCACTAAAACCCAGGCTGCCCATACAGTTTCTAATCTCTATCTTTGGTTTGGTGTGTCCCATACTTATGGTTTGGCTTTATGGGTCTCTACTCCCATCTGCCCCGGTCTCACCAGAAGTTACAGCAATCAGAATGGGATTGGAAGGAGACTCCACACAGTATTCCAGTGCAAACATCTTGCAAACATGCACTGAAATTAAAGTTGTTTGCAGTGGAATACTGCATGGAGTCTCCTTCCAATCATATTTTGATTGCAGTTTCTAATCTCTATATGACCTCAACTCTCTGATGTAATCAAACATAAAGCATACCTTCCAAAATGATCAGTTTTTGACAGGACAGTCCATTTAGAGGGGCCAGTTCAGCTGTCCAAGATTTTTGAGCCTTGACCAAGAATGGAAGGGACTTGGTTGATCCATACGCAAGGTTGTGCTGTCTGGATGTAGGACATTGATAGGGCATTTAGTTCTCCCTTATAAATGTATTTAAATCTTCCCAAACCCTGTGTTGTATGCCATTTTAACAAATCACTATTGTTTGAAGCTATCCATTGCCTTCAGTCAAAAGTAAAATGAACAACTTTTCATGCTAATGCATATCTGCCTTTTTAAAGGGAAAAAAACTACATAGAGATAGCAATGCCTAGCAATGCCTTTTGTTAGATTTCTTCCCATTTAGGCTTACAGACTCAGCCAGTACAAATATTCCCTTTGTTTAGGGAAACATCAGATTCCTACAGACATCACCGCGTGATTGTATAGTGCATCTATAATCTCAGAGTGTTATTGGAGCCTGTAACAGCCAAATGAGATTTAATTTGCATAAACTATTTTCGCATCAAGAATTACAATGTTAAAACATACACAGAAACGGTTGAGATAACATGAGATAAGCCTCATTTACCCAGAGCCACATTCGGGGCGGGTAAATGTGACTACTGTTAGGATTTAAGCCCAGTGCGATTTTAATGCAAGCCATTAAATGTTGTTAAATAGTAGTGCTAAAACTAGCGCAAACCTCTACAATAAATACCTTACAATATAGAACATGGGAGGCACACTCAAGTAACAGTTAACAGCAAATTTTCATTTATTGAGTGCTCAACATACAGGCCAGATACACAACGTTTCGGGGGGTCCCCAACCCCTGAGGAAGGGGGTTGGACCCCCCGAAACGTTGTGTATCTGGCCTGTATGTTGAGCACTCAATAAATGAAAATTTGCTGTTAACTGTTACTCGAGTGTGCCTCCCATGTTCTATATTGATTTAATCCTTACCTGATGTGGCACAGGCCTCAGGGGGAGCACCTCACAACTTACCTGTTGGGAATCCATAACTTGCTGATATTTGAATAAATACCTTACACCTATTGCGCTGGTGACTTTTGTGATACTCGTGTAGTCGGTGCAATGTTTATTGTTTAACGTGAGTTTAACACCTTATTTTAGTGCATCACCCAAAGGTAAATGCACTTGAGCTCTGTTTTAATGAGCCTCTTACTTTCTCCTGAAAGTGAAGTTACAGTTTCATTACCCCAATTCATTGGGTGGCTTTTGATAAAAAACAATCCTTGAAATCCTTCTTTTAACCATTAAATACCTTAAAGGGTCAATATACCTTCTCAGACAACTTTGCATTATCTGAAACTACAATTTGAGAAAAGTAAAATGATGGAACTCACATATTTATCTGTGCTTGATTTGTCATTAAATTATTAATGTTTAGTGAGTGCTTCTAACTACCCTAACCGTCACTTATTCACTATTTTAAATCCAAAAAAAGTTGGATGAAGCACGAATAGGGGAAAAAATGGTTATCACATGCACTGCGAAAAGGGTTGGCAGCGCAGAGCAACGGAGGTAATAAGGGGCCATCCCCATCCTCTTCTAAT
Source organism: Hymenochirus boettgeri (assembly GCA_019447015.1). Classification (NCBI taxonomy): domain Eukaryota; kingdom Metazoa; phylum Chordata; class Amphibia; order Anura; family Pipidae; genus Hymenochirus; species Hymenochirus boettgeri. Next base: position 180,807,692 of record CM033469.1, on the reverse strand, counting down.
GTTGTGCACTGAACGCTATGCTAATGCAGTGCACACCTAAATAGCCTAGCGGGGACTAGGCCTAAGTCTTACTGTACCTCCCACATCACCAGGATAGAATTACATTTAGCTATCGTGTGCACTTTCTATCTTCCTTCTGGCAGGCCTATGTTACTCACCTACTAAACTGAGCAGGAACCTCAATCTTATGTTTTAAGGTACACTTCTTAAATGTGTATACAGTAAATATGTAAAACCAAATGTGAGCACTCACTATAAGGTGTCTCATAGGAGACAAACTAGTCTGATACGTTTTGGTTTTAAAAGTTGAACCCATACGTGATGAACTGTATCATTTGCAAGGCATCCTACAATTCAACTGTATGTGTTTTATTACCAAATTAAAGGTTATCATAAAGTTTATTGTCTTCCACAGACAGATACAATGTGTCGAGATTTTAAAGGCAGATCCTAAACCTGGCTACACCAAGCACAGGACTGCACACAATAAAAAGTCACAAGCATGTTTGTCACAAAAATAAAAATATTTCACAACTCACACATTCAGCCAAATTGTTAAAACATAAATGTTAAAAGTTTTAATAGCTGTTTATAATGGAGCGGAATAGAGTGGGTTGAAGCTAAATACTTTAATCATACATCTGACCATTAATTAATATTGCATCATTGATTTTTATTTTGTTGTTGATGTTAGTTCATTAAAAGATGACAAATCCCTACAGTTAAAATCAGACTAATATTTAAAGAAGAACTATAGTGCATATATTCAACAAATAATTAAAATCAAAAGTACCTGGGGCAGGGAGGTAGGATTCGTACTTTCTACCTCCCAATATCTAAGAGCTGCAACACAAAAACTGTATGTGCTGTAGCTCCTCAGTAAAACAGTATTTGGAGATGTGAATAATCAATCCTACCCCAGATACTTTTTATTTTTAAAATTTAATTATTACAGTATAGTTGTCCTTTAAGATGAGAAGATAATATAACTATGCAGACATGAAGTATAACATTGCATGCACATTTTAAAGTAACATAGTATTGGAGATTGAGTAAAAACATACCGTACATCCATCTAGTCCGGTCTTTTTAGACTACCCCTGCATCCTACCTTAGAAACCTACCTTGCAATGTTGCTGCAACTTTTCTTAAAACCACCTGGTAAAGTGATTGGCTTTACAGGCCTGTGGTCATTTGCAAAGCATTGTCTGGCTGGGAACCATGCAGGAAGAAATCGGTCCCTGGCCTGATGTCACTACTGGGTCAGATCATAAGAGAATTGGTTTAACATCAGACCAGTGTATAGCCAGTATAATGATATTTGTACTGTTTATACAATGTGCACCTATTCTTTAATGAAACTTAACTTAAAATAGTAGATAAACTAATAAAGAAACTGTTTGAAGGATCTTCCCAGTACAGAATAACTATCTTACCCAAAAATGGGAGAACATCACTAATATTTATACCGTATATACTCGAGTATAAGCCCAGAAATTTTACCTTTAAAGGGCATCTATAGTGAAAAAAACACATTGCCCCATTGCAAAGTTAAATTAATGTACTCTGTGCTGCCTTTCTCCTACCTCTGTCAGTGAGTTCATTTTTCCATGCTGTCAGATATCTCTACAGCACTCCCCCCTTCCCCCTCCCCTCTGTTGCGTCTCCCATGTCTAAAAACCAACTTCCCAACAAACTTCTCATGTGCATGCACCATGGGCAATAGAAAGCAAGCTGTCCTGGAGACAGAGGAGGAGGAAGAAGGAGAACAGTACAGTTTACTGCTGGAACACAATATCCTTCTTTGTCTATCAAGAAGGGGGGTGCAGCCTTATCTCTGCAGTCAAAGCTCTCTCTCTCTCCCTGCTAATGTTCTTATCTCTGTGTTTGTAACAGAGTAGGGAAGAGGGAGGGACTTGAGGTCATGTCACAGGGATTTGTTTGACATTACAAGTAGCAGTATATGAATGCAATCACGTATTCTTCTAATTTGTGTATCTCAGGACAAAGGGGGGAACTGAAGAAGGTACTCTGGGGGTTAGGGGAATTATATAACACATGGAAAAAAGGGTGGGAAAGTTCATTTTCACACTATAGATGTCCTTTAAAATCCTACTGAAAGTCTCCCCTCGGTTTATACTGGGGTCTGGGCTGATTTGGATGATTGAAGGAGCAGCTTGGCCAAAATGACCTAGCCCTGGGAAAACAAAAATTGTACTCTGTAACACAGAACCCTCTTAATTTTGGTGGGTTAGGTAATTGTTGTCCAGCCCACACTTCAAGAGAAAGGGGAAAAAATGATAGAAGTAACAGGCTGCACAGAAAGGTATGCAGGGCACATCTGTGTATGGGGCTATATATTGCACTTTCATTGGGGCTATGTATGAGGCTTTCTATAGGACTGTCTGTGGAACTATCTATGGGGCTGTCTATGGGAGAAAGTCAACCCCTCTGCTTATACTCAAGTCAGTTTTACTCGTTTTTCATGTTAAAAATAAGCACATTGGCTTGTACTCAAATGGGCTTATACTCGAGCATATAAGCATATATAATAAATTCCAAGTCCAGCAACAGGAGAACTCAAACATTGCAGACTATCAGGGAGATTAAATAAAAGTTCGTATTGTGTAAAATGGTGCTAATTTTGCTCCAAACAATCAGATCTTATTTAACATTTGAAAGCTAATATCTGATTAATTGGGGCAAAATTAGCACCATTTTAAACGATAAGAACTTTCATTGAATAATGTATTTGCACTGTATGTGCATTACATTACTTCTCTAAAGGAATCATTTCCAATCTTTGAAACAGTACAGAAGCAAATCTCAGCTTTTCTGTGCATAAATATGATACAGCTACTACCAAATAATTTTCTCTCATAGGTGGTTGAAGTTCCTACTAGAAAAGGAGCTCTGTTGGATCTGGTAATATCTAACATCGTGGAGAGTAATATAGATATAAAGGTAACTGGAGGCTTAGGGAATAGTGACCATGAAATAGTGTTGTTTGGTGTATGTTATCGAAAGGAAAAGTGCGCTGGGTTAACAAAGACTTTTAATTTCAGGAAAGCAAATTTTCCCAGGTTAAAATTAGCTCTTCAGAATGTCAACTGGGATAAGGTATTATCAGGTAAAGGTACTGAACAGAAGTGGACTGTGTTTAACTGAACTGCTTCCATCTTAGAAATGGAAGCAGTTCAGAGAAGGGCAACTAAAATTATAATGGCGCATTGTTCACTAAAAGGTCATATCAAATCACATTGATGACACCTCCCTCTCCTGGCCCTCTCGCTTCCTACAATTAACCTCCTTGTTCGATTTTCAGCAATGGACTAACGCTAGTACTCACAAGGATGGCCACTTCCTGGACCTAGTGTAAAAACCTCTCAGTTTCGTCTTTTCAATCTAACCCGTTCCCGCTCTCTGATCACCATCTTATTACTTTTCAAGCTCAACACCCTCTCCTTCCTCCTGTCCCTCCATCTTGTGCATCCGTAATACTAGATCCAAAGATCTCCCGACACTCTCTCCTCCCTTTTGACAGTTGATGAACCTGACTCGCTTGCTAATTCCTATAATTATATCCTGACTAACACAATAGACTCTTTTGCCCCCTTGCATTCCCTCAGACAAGGATCCTCTAATCCTCGTCCGTGCCTAAACCCCACTTCCCCTTTTTATATGCAGGTGCACCCGTACTGCTGAACGTGCATGGAGAAAGTCCCGTACAAAGGCTGACTTTCTCCATTACAAGTTCATGCTGCAATATCTAGGCTCTGGGCTCTTACTGGCAAAACAGAACTATTACCGGAAACTTAACAACAAACAACAAATTTAACCCACCTCACCTGTTCTCCATCTTCAACTCCCTTTTGCGCCCCTCTCCTGCTGACCCTCTCCTTTCTCTGCACTCTCCCCAGGATCTTGCACATTAGTTTCAGCCTAAAGAGTCCATCCGCGTGCAGATATCTGGTCCTAGGGATGACTCTCAGATTATGTTGCCCTCTCCTCCCTCAGCTATTATTGGATCTTTTGTTCCTGTGACCCATTTAAAAGTCTCTCGTCTGCTTCTATCATGTCCACTCACGACCTGTCCTCTTGATCTCATGCCCTCTGTATTACTGAAGCACTGTAATCATGTGCTTACCCCTATACTCACCCACATATTCAATGCCCCCCTTACATCTGGAATTTTTAAGCATGCCCATGTTAAGCTCATACTAAAAAAGCCCTCGCTGGACCCCTCTTGTTTAGCCAATAACCGCCCGGTCTCTCTGTAACCAATAGCCTCTAAACTGCTATAACAATTTGTCTTATCCCATATCGCTAACTACCTTCATGGTCATAACCTATTGGATCCTTTGCAATCTGGATTCCGTCCTGCACATTCCACTGAGACGGCTCTGTGTAAGGTTGTAAATGATCTGCAGGTTGCAAAGGCCAATGGTCACTTTTCTATTCTTATCCTCCTTGACCTCTCCCGCTTTCCACACAGTCGATCATCCCCTCCTTATGCATATACTTCACTCTTTGGGACAGTACTTGGGACAGAACTTACTCTGTATCTTATGCTAGCAATACCTCTTTCTCCGGTTCCTCGCAGGGGTCTGTTCTTGGACCCTTATTGTTCTCCCTCTACACTATTTCCTTGGGAGATGTTATTACCTCTTTTGGCTTCAAATATAATTTATATGCAGACGATACACAAATCTACTTGTCCACCCCTACGCTAACTCTGACATCCAATCACATGTCTCCGACTGCCTCCTTGCCATCTCCTCCTGGATGTCTCAACGCTACCTCAAATTAAATCTTTCTAAAACTGAACTGATCGTTTTTCCACCTATACCTCGTCCTATCCCATCTTTCTCGATCTCTGTTGAGAATACCCCCATTTCTCCTATCCAATCGGCATGCTGCCTAGGGGTAATTATTGACTGCTCTCTCTCCTTTTCTAACCACATTAACTATGTTGTGAAAACCTGCCGCTTCTTCCTTCGTAATATAGCCAAAATCCACAGGTTCCTTTGTCTCCTGACCACCGCTATGCTTATGCATGCTCTCATCCTATCGCGCCTGGACTATTGCAACCTACTACTTTCTGGTCTTCCTGCTTCCCACCTCTCTCCCATTCAGTCTATAAATTCCTTTGCTCTGCTGCTCCTACTTATATTTCCTCTCTAGTCTCCCCATATGTTCCTGCCAGTACCCTCTGCTCATCGCAGAACCAGCTCCTGTACAGACCCCTCACTCGTACTGCTTCCTCTCGCCTTAAACCTTTCTCTCTTGTGGCGCCCATCCTCTGGAACCAATTAGCAGGTTTAAATCTAGTATTACATCCTACCTATCTGGTAAACAGCACAGTATTTGATTGTTTTATTTGCACTGCATACGTCTCACTCCAGCACTTATACCCTTTCCATTGTATCTGTATGTTACCCACCTAACTAGATTGTAAGCTCTACGGGGCAGGGACCTCCTTACCACTTGTGGCAAGGATACTTTCCGATTGCCATTTGGAGTCAGAAAGGATTCCCCCCTCCTTTTTTTTTAAGCTGTTTTTTTTTGCCTTCCTCTGGATCAACTGTTAGATAGGATTAAAAAGGAGGGTGAAAAGGTTGGACTTGATGGACATATGTCTTTATTCAACCTTAATTACTATGAAACTATGTAACATCACTGTGCTAGACTATGTGATCTTCCCTTGAAATAAGGTCTCCCATCCAGTCTGCATCTCATTAGCACACAGGAGATTTCCTGGGTCATGCAGGCAGTGAGTAAAAAAAAATTAACCTGTCCAACCCATAAAACGGAAATTTCATTGAAAAGATTAATCTCTGTCATCCTACTTTCCATAAAATACCAAACAGCTATACAGTTTACGGTGTGGTGGACTTTAGGGAGCAAAAAGCCCTCCACAAAGCATAAGATTAAATAGAGCCTTCTTAAAACAGAAGGTACTTCACAGCCTCATGCTATAAAATAGCATTGCTCAAATCATCTAAGAAATAAGGAATGATTTCTCACTCCGAGCATTCCCAGAGAAATGTCCTACCCTATAGAAGCTATAAATCTGTATCTTGCACTGACAAGATTTAACAAAATCGAAACATGTCATGTCTGCAGGTCAGCTGAATGGCTCTATACCATTAGGCTATATTGCATGTTATTATTCCAGTGTATCTGTTGTATTGAATTAGATCAACTGGAATTGAAGTTTAGTTCTTGAAGAAGTTTCGCTAGTCATCCAACTGGCTTTCTCAATTCTGAATTGAGAAAGCTAGTCGGATGACTAGTGAAACGTCTTCAAGAACTAAACTTCAAGTCCAGTTGATCTAATTGAATACAACAGATATACCATGACCTGGATCAATGAGAACCTTCACAAGTATATTATGCCAGTGGTTCTGTCTCTATACATTTCTGTTGGAATGCTGGAAGTAAGAAATTATTCCTTATTTCTTGTATTATGTTAGACAATGCAATTTTACCTGAGGTTGGAGGGGAGGCTTTTTCTCCCTCTACCCCTCTACTCCCTATATTTTCTATTTTCTTCCATAAAAAGAGAAAATGGGTGTGGTTTGGAGATATGGTCTGTGTTTAGGGATAGGTTTATGCTGTGGAGAAGGCTTTTTTCTACTTTAAGTCCCCATGTCAAGTTTGCAGATGAAGTCTCTTTACCAATCGGCTATATTGTATGTCATAATGTTAGTGGTTATTGACACTTTGCTTTGGCCACATGGCATAAAGGAGAAACTTTGCTCCAACCATTTGTCTCAGAATGCAGAAGTGATAGATCATTCCATATTACTTGAATTTTTTGGGCAATGCTATTTAATGGCGTGGTGTTGTAAAGTACCTTTCATTTCAAGAAGGCTCCAGTGGCGTAACTAGAAATCATTGGGCCTCCCAGCAAAAAATGGGACCCATAACATTTGCCCACAGTGACTGGGACATACAAGTTTGCCCACAGTGACTAGTACAAATTTGGCAACAGTGAGTGTGACTGGTACATACAAGTTTGCCCATGGTGCCTATTGCTATATGATGATAATAGGATCTACCTTGTGTTAATATGTAAATCTCTTTTTAAGATCGAGAAACGAGCCTTTCAAATGTGGCATTGCTTAGCCCTCTGTTGCACCCCTTAAATGTACTTGCCCTATGTCTCGTGCTGACTACCCAAACCCTCCCCATATGCTTTACACTACACAGCTTACAAGTGTAAGCGCCAGCCATTCAAGGTCTTTATATACGCACTAAAACGTGCTGCTCTGTTTTAGTTTTATATGTTTAAAGTATATTGTGATAAGATTAGAAATACATTTGGTAAAAATGTTTGAATTACCATATAGGCTAGTTCTGGGTTTATGGGCCCTGGAGTGTGTATAGCAGTAGTTATACTGCTATGTACCTTTAAGAATTATGCGGTTGTAATTCGTATTAGGGTATCCAGGGTATGGAATAGAGGGATGAATTCTGATCAGGTCTTTCATTGCACCCCAGACTAACCTGGCTGTGATGTGAGAGAAGTGATAAAGAGAGTCATGTGACTTATAGGGGTGGAGCAGAGTGTGAGGGTTGGGAACAGGCACAGTGTATCTGTGTGGCTGCTCACACTGAGCATTCCTATACTGGAACTCTATACCTAATCAGACACTGAGGAAACTGACTTGTATCCAATAAGTGCTGGACTTTGTTGTATTAATGGTTATTTTGCAAAGAGACTAAGTTATGATTTGTTCTGCCTGTTACTTTGCTTGCTGTGAAATAAAATAACTTGTGGAAGCTGGCTAAAAGACTAAAAATCTGGCTGCTATATGTCACTCTGTGCCAAACATTGTGCCATGGACTAGATCACTGCTACTATAAGCCTCACAATTGGTGGAGTTTGCGCAAGCACAAAAATTGGCAAGCACAGAGTATTAAGGGGCCAGTATTAAGCCATTTTAAAGTTTTCCTGCGGCAACAGGGACAAGGTTCTGGAGCAGCTAATTATTGCTAATGCTAATGCAAGCTAATGCTGCTCAAAGGGAAACAAACGCATGTTTACAGAAAGCTATATTGCAGGACCAGAAGCAAGCAAACCAGATAATAGCTGCACAACTACAAGCTGAAAGGGAGTATACTACAGCACAAGTGTGTGTCTTGAAAGATTCCTTTGAGGCACAACAGCAGTTGGTAAAACAGCTTGCAACATGTATACAAGGTGTTCCAGAGGTAACGTATTGCAACCTGACTTGCACCATTAGGGCCAGTCATTTCTTGCAAAAGTTGACACCACAGCATGATGTGGAGGTGTTCCTGCATACATTTGAACGCACAGCTGAGAGAGAGTCCTGGCCCAAGGAGCACTGGGCAGGTTTGTTGACTCCCTTCCTATTGGGAGAACCTCAAAAGGCATATTTTGATTTACCTCCAGAGGATGCTCAGGACTATGAGAAATTAAAATCAGAAATCCTCATATGCTTCTTAAGACCTCTGCCTGTGCAACTTCGCAGGTGGGTAAGTCATGCGGATCCAAAGTCAGCTGACAACTTAGTGGATATGGTAGAGAGCTGGTAGCTGGTAGCTGAAAACTTGGGACAATACTAAGTATTCACAATAACACCTGTCACAAGTGCTGTCCTTCAAACCACCTTGTGTAACTGTTCCAGGGGAAAGGGCTGGTGGTAAAAACAGAATGCCAGTTGAAACAGGGACTGTGAGTACTAAGTTCCGAGACTGGCCCGCAGCACAACGAGGGACTGTACTCCCTAAAAGATTTAATCAAGACACCATTAAGTGTTATTGCTGTCAAAATGTTGGACATGTGGCTGCAAATTGCCCACTTACAGATGAGCCAATGCAATGCAATGTTTCTTGCAGGGATAGAAAATATTCACTGTTTGCTTATGTTACATGCACTGCAAAGGGTAGTTTATCTAATGAGAAATATATGTAGAGGGTAAACCAATAAGTGCTTTGCTGGACTCTGGTAGTTCAGTTACATTGATAAAGGCAGATCTGGTTACCCCTATGAATTCCCTAGAGAAAAAATTATCTGTAGTATGTGTGCATGGGGACACTAGTGGGTGTGGTCCCTCAACTCTTGTATGATGCCATAATTGGAAGGATTTTCCTCAGTTTTGGGAACTCGTTCCAAAATCGTTCCCGCTGGTCTTGCAAAGTGGACTCAGGACACAGTTTTTCCCTTCTCTGTTCTAGCAGGGAATAATGAGGGTAGCCATGAGGTCGATAGCTCTTCTAATTTTGACAGCCTGAACCCTTCACATATAGCAGAACCGTTGGTAATACCTGAGATAGGGGTCCATAGGGAAAACTTTGGGACCAAACAACTTAAACAACTCTCTAAAGCCATAGAAAATGGTAGATGGTAAACCTGTTCACTGTGAAGACAAAGTGTCGTATTCTTACATGGCTATAAATAGAGGGCTTTTATACCAAGTGTACAAAAAAAGAGGAAAAAATAATTGAGCAATTGGTTGTAATTCAACATTTTAGGAGAATGGTGTTGGACCTGGCACATGGGCATGTCATGGGAGGTCATTTGGGTGTGGAAAAAACTACTGAGCTAATCTTACAAAGATTTTTCTGGCCAGGGGTACATAAAACATCCAAGACTACTGAGCTTCCTGCCAGGTTTCTTCCCCAATGCCCCATTTACGTAGTCCCTTGGTACCATTACCTATAATCGAAATTCCCTTTGAGAGAATTGCTATGGATCTGGTGGGTCCTTTGGTAAAGTCTGCTTGAGGACACCAGCATCTCCTTGTAATTATGGACTATGCTACCCGATATCCTGAAGCCATTCCTTTGCATAATACCTCTGCTAAAACAATTGCCAAGGAGTTAGTTCAGGTCTTTAGTCAGGTAGGTATTCCAAAAGAGATTTTAACAGATCAAGGAATGCCATTTATGTCTAGAATAACAAGAGAATTGTGTAAACTGTTCCAGATCTCATAGCTTAGAACCTCCAACTATCATCCACAGACTGATGGTCTTGGTGAGCGGTTCAATAAAACCTTAAAATATAGGTTAAGGAAAGTGATAGATAAATATGGAAGGAATTTAGACCAACTCTTGCCTTATCTCATGTTTGCCATAAGGGAGGTTGCACAGTCCTCTACTGGTTACTCTCCCTTTGAGTTACTTTATGGGAGATATCCTAGGGGACTTTTGGACATCGCTAAGGAAACATGAGAGGGACAGGTTACACCCTATAAAAGTGTGATTGAACACATTTCACAAATGCAGGATCGAATTTCAATTGTAATGCCAGTTGTTAGAGAACATATGATGCAGGCTCAAACGGTACAGCAACGCTTGTATAACCAGGGTTCTTGTTTATGTACCTTTTCACCCGGTGAAAGAGTTCTGGTGTTAATTTCAACAGCAGAGAGCAAATTCCTTGAAAAGTGGCAAGGGCCTTTTGAAGTGCTCAAAAAAGTTAGGGATGTGAACTATAAAATTCATCAGCCAGGGAAAAGGAAGCCCGTACAAATTTATCATGTGAATTTGTTAAAACCTTGGAAAGAGAGAGTGTCTTTAGTTGCTGAACCCGGTCTTTTGTTGAAGAAAACATTTGTTAAAGAACCTTTAATTTCTGAGGTAAAAACTTCAGAAACCATGTCTCCTATTCAGAAACAGGAGGTAAGGGAGTTTCTCATGAGAAACAAAGCATTTTTTTCTGACTTTCCAGGCCAAACCTATATTGTTGAGCATGAGATTGTTACAGATCCTGGAGTATGCATCCAGCCTAACCCTATAGAATACCAGAAGCTAGGAGAAGGGCAGTTGCAGAAGAAGTCAGAAAAATGTTAGATTTGGGCATTATTGAAGAATCATCTAGAGACTGGTCTAGCCCTATCTTATTGGTTACAAAACCAGATGGAAGTTTGAGGCTTTGCAATGATTTTTATAAGCTCAATGCAGTGTCAAAATTTTATATATATCCAATGCCCCGGGTGGATGAGCTTATTGATAGACTGGGTACTGCCCGATATTTAACAACACTTGACCTAACAAAAGGTTATTGGCAAATTCCTCTTTCAGTTCAGACAACTGCTCATCATTCCATTATAGGATAATGACTTTTGGATTGCAAAATGCTCCTGCCACATTTCAAAGAGCTATAGATAAAATCTTGAGGCCCCACATTCAGTATGCAGTTGCATATTTGGATGATGTGGTAATACGTAGCTCTGAATGGCACATTTGCCTAGGGTACAGGGTACTTAATGCGATCCACACAGCAGGATTTACTGTCAACCCAAAGAAGTGTGCCATTGGACTGGAGGAAGCCAAATACCTGGGTTATATTATTGGCAAGGGGTTATAAAACCTCAAGTAAATAAAACTGAAGCAATTCAAGCCTGGCCACGTCCATTTAATAAAAAACAGGTCCGAGCTTTTATAGGAATTACAGGGTATTACAAAAGGTTTACACCAAGCTTTGCTATGTTTGCTGCCCCATTAACACATTTAACTAAAGGGAATGGTTCAGTTATAATAAAGTGGACACCTGAGGCAGAAATTTTTTTCAAGCATTAAAAGATGAGTTGTGCAAAAAGCCAGTGTTATTTTCACCAGATTTTTTTTGTACAAACAGACGCATTTGATGTAGATCTGGGAGCAGTTTTATCACAGCTGCAGAATGGTGAAGAACACACGGTATTATATATTAGCAGAAAGATGAATGAACATCTTTTCTAGTGGGCACTAGAGACTTTAAGGTATTACTTTTTGGGAAGACAATTTGAGCTTGTCACTGATTATTCCCCTTTAACGTGGATGTGTAACAAAAAAGAGACCAATAGGAAAATTAGCCGTTAGTATCTAGCCTTACAAGAATATAATTTTTCTGTGACGCACAGACCGGGTGCTCAGATGGGTAATGTAATGTCTCTCTAGAACACACTTATTTTTTAGTATATGTGTCTCAACTTTGAAAGGGAAAGAAAAAAAACTTTAGGGGCTAGAAAGGCCAGAAAGAATGCCTGGGAGAGTACAGGATGGAATATACATTTCTCCCAGATATTTATTAAACAGTTGTTTATGCATATAATCAGGATGAGGGGTATGTGGTCATGATGTTCTCCTGTAAATTATATGTAACTGAATGATGATTAATTTATTTCACATAAATTAATGTTTCCGAATTCCGACTTCTTGTATGCAGGGCATCCAATACCATATTGACACTGAGTTTTTTGTGTGGGAAAAAAAGTGCCTTTTCTGTGTGTCAGTGAGATTTTGGGAACCTTTGGGGGTTCTTGCTGGGTTCTTTGCTTGGCCTTGCTGGGTGCTTGTCAGTCGTTTTCATCTCAGAATATTGTAAGTGAGTTTATTATATAAGTGATATTTATGTTTGTGTGTTTGTGGGAGCCTTTTTTGGGGTGTTTGACTTGAAAGGGGTGCTGGACCATTTTGAGTGTTAGGTGGCCTTGGTCTTTTTTTGTGTATTGGGCCTTCTAGAGTTCCTGTCTTGGTTCTTCATTACATACCATATATACTCGAGTATAAGTCGATCCGAGTATAAGTCGAGGTACCTATTTTTACATGAAAAATGTATAAAAACTGATTGACTCGAGTATAAGCCAAGGGTAGAAATGAGTTGCCCTTTAAATGGACAGCAGAATTCCCATACATGAATCCCATACAGTAATAGCCACATCCAGAACCAGTAACCTCCAATTCCTTGGCACTCCAGATGTTTGGAAACTACAAATCCCAGCATGCTTTGTTGCCGGGAGTTGCAGTTTCTAAACATGTGGAGTGGCAAGGTTCAGTAAACTTTTAATTAAGCTTACCATCATTTACAATTCTCCTGACACCCATATAGTAAAGGGCACTCTGACCTCATATAGTAAAGGTCACTCTGAAACCCATATATTAAAGGGCACTCTGACCCCCATATAGTAAAGGGCACTCTGACCACCATATAGTAAAGGGCACTCTGATCCCCATATAGTAAAGGACTCTCTGACCCCAATAAAATATCACATGAGAGTTGTAGTTTCAAGCTGTCATTTGTACTGAATTAGCAGATTTACAGCATCCAGATGACAGTGCTGAGTGAGTCCAGCAGCCAGACTACAGGAAGCAGGAAGTGTAAAGGCAGATCAGCTCCTGTAACTTTCTATGCAGGTTAACACAGCACCACCTACTGGTTACTATCCACAATTGCAGAATTTGGATCTAAATTAGGACTTGACCCAAGTATAAGTCGAGGTTAGGTTTTCAGACTTACTTTAAAGCCTTAAAAATTCGACTTATACTCGAGTATATACGGTAATCTCTTTTACATTGTATTGAGCATTAACTAGTGTGATTTCTGTGCTGTGTATCTGTAATGTCTGTTTCTAGTAATTTACATTTTTGCTAATTGACTGTCTGAGGAACTATTTAAATACGTGATTGGAAGCTCAAAATCGTAAAATTTTTGCCACACCCATCAATACAGCCACCACCCACTTTAAACTCTTTGCACGCCGCCTGGAAATGATCAAGGGCAGCATTCAAAAGTTTGGCTCAGGCAGCAAAAACCCTAGAAGTGCCCCTGATATCAGTGGTGGTAAATTGCAGTAAATCAAACTCATTTGCCCTCTACCGCAGCACTAGGAAGGGATGTCCACTTTGACCATATCTATTGTCACTAGAAATTGAAGCCCTGGCAATTAAAGGGTATGTCCACCCCTAAAATTGATTTTAATATGCTGCTCCCCCATTCCCCCCCCCAACCGCATAAATATTTTTTTCAGAAAGCCCCCCAAACTCTTACTTACCTCCCCTCGTTCCTCCGCCGCACTGCCGGCCCTCTGCTTGCGAAATGCAAGCAGAGGGGCGGGACCGCAGTCGCGTCTGTGATTGGCTGAGCGCAGCCAATCACGGACGCGGCTGCCGGTCATTCAGTGCAGCGGAGGAAAGCGGAGAGTGTAAGTAAGAGTTTGGGGAGCTTTTTGAAAAAAAAAAATATGCGTTTGGGGGCTGGGGGACATGGGGGAGCAGCATATTAAGGAGGTTTTGCGCTAGGGGGAGGGATGTAGAAGGAGGGAGGGAGAGAGAGGGAGGAGGGAGGGAGGAGGGGAGAAGGGCTGCATTGCCATGGCAATATCTACCGGAGGCAAGATAGCAGGCAGAGCCCTGCTATCCTCCTGGTTGTTAGTTTTGGGGACTTTGGGGGGGGTTTACAGGAGAACCCTATGGAGCTGGGATGTGAGGTAAGGATTAAACTACACTACATGGTGGGGCCAGTAGTTGGGGGGATTATAGTTTTGGGGGTGGACATGCCCTTTAAGCTCTGTTCACAACCCTTAATCAATTTACTTTACCGAGGCCCATACACAGATCTGGTTTGGCTATATGCAGACAATATAATCATATATCTGCCAGATACTAGGAACTCCCACAAACTAACAGTGAATTTCATTGAGGACTTTGGTCCACACCCCGGACTGTATATATATATTGTAACATTGTAATATATTGTTCCGGGTTTTCCTCTGGGTAAGTCTTTAATAGGCTCCCAGCTGTCTCCCAGCTCTCCCTCTCACTCTGGACGGGAGTTACCTGGGTGAGCCAGATACTGCAGGTTGCTTTATTATTTCTGTAAGTAACAGAAATTGTGCATTTTACTGTTGTTTTTCTCAGTGACTTTTAGCGGGCAATGGTACAGATAGGGATATTACCTGTGTTTAGTTAGTGCTCAGACGAGCAGGTGTTTATTTTTACTTTGTTTGTTGCATTGTTTGCCACAACTAACTGCATTCTGTGGGAAATAAATACAGACTATATTTCCATCTACAAGCTGTGTGTGTGTGTGTCTTGCTGCCTAAGACCAGACTCTACCATTTTGCAAACCCTCACAATATATATAAATTTGTACAGTGCCCTTTAGACACAGACGATATCACAACAGATCGACATCCATGGCAAATTCCAATTGTAACCTACTTCAAATATCTTGGCATTTGGATCTCTCAATCCCCCAAAACATTTATTGAGCAAAATATACAACCATTGCAATCAACTATTAAAGGGAAAGTTCAGTGCAAATACATATACTTTTCAGAAAAAAGAGCAGTATTTTTTCATCCCAATGACCATAATTCAGCATTTTGTCTGTGTATAAATGAAGGACCCCTAGTAGAGACCGTTATGGTCTTGCCCTTGACCCAGCACCTGGGTTGATTCAATTGCTCAGTAGAGATCTGAGCATCTTTGACCCATCCAACAGCTAATCAGTAGAAATTAATGTAAGGAACATTACAAGGATGTGGTGCATCCTGGGAAGAAGAAGGACCCGTTAGAACATGAAATGTCAACAGCTCACTAATGTCAACAGCAGGGAACAGCAAAGGGTATGAAATTAACCGATTTTTCAAAATGGGAGAGATTATGTAGAATAACTAAGTATGCATTACACATACTAACAATTTAAATAATTTTGATAATTTCCACTGAACTGTCCCTTTAATTGTATTTAGTTGTATTCAATTAGATCAACTGGACTTGAAGTTTAGTTCTTGAAGATGTTTCGCTAGTCATCCGACTGGCTTTCTCAATTCAGAATGACTTGTATAAGAATCTGTGGCAATTATGTACCCTGGAAAGTCCCAATCAGCATATCACAGCCAGGTGTTTAGGGCGTGATTGCATAGTGGCTAAGAGGTGTTATAGGAACGCCCAGAGTAAGGTGTCAAAATAGCATTGTACATGGCAGTCGGATGACTAGCGAAACGTCTTCAAGAACTAAACTTCAAGTCCAGTTGATCTAATTTAATACAACAGATATACCATGACCTGGATGAATGAGAACCTTCACAAACATGTCCCTTTAAAAGCACAAATTGTGAGCTTGGCAGAATCTGCCCATAAATTTAATGGACAGAATTAACCTCATACAAAAACATTCTCTAACCCAAAATATTGTTCATCGTACAACACTCGCCATTTTATCCACAGTACCAAAGAAATTATTTTGTGAAATAACTGTGATGTTCACCTCTTTCATGTGGGCTAATAAAGGTGTTCGTCCAGCATTAAATCAGTGGGGTTTTTCTATGTTGAATTTAAGTCGGACAAGCACACCATTACAAAAACACATTGGCTACTTGCCATCAGCTTTATTTATGTCTGAACATCAACAAGCCACTCGTGTGAAAAAGCCACTTAAAGGAAGAACTGAATTCACTATTTGGTTATAATCACCCTTTATCCAGATTAAACCACAAATGCTCTGCATTTAAGTTTTTTTTTTTTATTCATATCTATAAAACAGAAACACGTGTTTCCAGATCCAAATGCCTTCAGCACACTTCAAATGGATTGCAAAAGTGGGAATGCAATATGTTCTCTTAGCGAATTCCGTGCCACATCGTATTGGGCGTTAGTGTGAATGAGCTCTAACAGTGCTATTAATTTGCCGCTAAGCAGAGAACAGTCTCTTAACAGTAAGAACATAATTCAGTGGAATGAGAACTAAATCCTGCTTTCCTATACACCAAGGGCAAAGTTAATATGCCCCAGACAATGTAAGACAAATAATGAGGCTTAATAGACAGTTAATTAATTATTTAGAAAGTCTTTCTTTAATCTGTAAATATTTACTAGGAAGGGAAAGTTTAATTATAAACTTTGAATGTACATTAAAAAGCAACATTTTGCCATGGTTGACAAGAGCCTTATTAAAGGGTAACTGTGATCTCTGGACAAGTTGTGGTTAAATAGATGTGTGCAGTCTTTCCTTTAAAATAAGCCCTGAATCACATCCGTTGCTGTAGCCTGTGTGAAATTATATTGTGGAAAATGTGCAAACTTTCTGCATTCGCTAGCTTGAGGGACATCACTTGACTCTTTGCTCCTTTGAGCATGCTGAAAATCAAAGGAAGTTTAGAGGGAGGCTATTAATGCAACCAGAGATTGACCACAAGCTGGTGAAAGCTGTTCAGGAAGTTATATTTGCTAAACCTTTCCAACAATATAACTTCTCGAAAGTTATACCTAGAATTGTTTACCAAGAGGTTTTAAAGGTTAAGATGGAAGGCTTTAATTTATGGTTCGGTCAGGGGCATGTCATAATCCCCAGCAACAGTGTGGAGGCCCAGGAGCTAAGAGGGTCTCTAAAAGGTAAGTTCCACAAGCAGCTGTTTTTAAAGAGCTGATCACACTTATGTATTAAAGGTGTGCATGGTCAGCCGTTTTAAAATCTGGCGTGCTGTGGTAAAACTTACGTTTTTCACTTTTGTCTAAAGATGTGCCTCTGGATTGGAAAACAACTGATGTAATGCCAATATTCAAAAAGAGCATTTAGTTGCAGCCTGGTTTTACCATCAGCAGTAGATGCAAGTAAAGGTTTGTACACACACACACACACACACACACACAATGTGTGCACCAAGCCAAGAACCCCAACAATGACGCATTTGTGCGAAAAAAAAACGCCTGTTTCGTTGAGAATTGCATGTGTGTATGCGTTCAGGCTGGGGTCTTTAGTTATGCCAACAACCCCCTGACCTAACGCATACACATCGTGGTCAGGGGCCGTGGTTTGGTGCACACATTGTGCATGTATACGAACCTTAAGAATTTAGATTGTGGCAGTGGATGTGGTACTTAGATTTTGCCAAGGCTTTCGATAAAAAAAAATTGTGGCAACAGCTGTCCCCTTATTTACAAAAGCTTCCAAGGGTTCTCAAAAGTGATTTAAAACTTGGTTCATGGATTTCAGCCTACTGCACCCTGACAAGGACATAAGGTTAATGGCATGTAAACTCATTCCTTACATCCCAGCTCAGACCAGTCTATTCAGATGACCCCATTAACCTTTCTTAGAATTTTAATCATGATAGACTTCCCTGCACCCATTACCAGCTGTTGCAAAGGAAAAGTAGACAAAGAAAAAAATAAAACACTGCAGACATAAAACTAGGAAACTACTCATACTTCAAGGTGTGAATTGTAATACGAATTATACTACATGCTGTCAATTCACTGGCTTCACGTTACATTGAATTAACACAAACATTGATTATCTGTGGGAGCACATCAGCTGTATTACCCATGTTCCCTGGCTAGATTATTTGTCAAAATAAAAGGGTAACTGTGCCCAAAATAAAAAATTCCTGCATGCACAGTGCCCAACCTAGGGAGGAAATACTACACTCAACCCCTGGGTGGCTGCATGCAATGGCTTGAACTATAAAAATTCCCACAGCACAGCTCATCAGTTAAAGGATAAGTACACTGTAAAAGCAAGTTAAGTTTAATTGGATGCAGCAACTTTAAAAAATCTTTTGGCTTTTTTTAAAATATTTTTTAGGTCCTCCTGAGCCTACCTTTGCGGATGTAAAGTTGCTGACATATTGGATGTACATTGCAGACTGCTTAGCTCCGCCCCTCCGAGACTTCCTGGATCTCCTTTAGCCTCAAAAAGCACTGACTGTTTGGTCTATGCATGCACCCTCGCCACGTCTTCGTGCCGCGTGAATGGAAAGTGCTTTTTGAGGCTGAAGGAGATCCAGGAAATCTCGGAGGTGCGGCGCTAAGCAGTCTACAATGGACATCCAAGATGTTGGCAACTTTATATCAGCAAATAAAAAGCTGCTGCTTCCAATTAAACTCAACTTGCTTTCACATTGTACTTATCCTTTAATTTATTTTGTTCTCACAATATAGCTTTGTAAATCCAAATATATATTTTAACAAAATAGACAATATCTCATTAACTAAATTAAAAAGAAACAATCAGGTAAGGAGTATTAAAATATTTTTTATTAAATACAAAAAAATACAATTTCTGATAACTTGTAAAATACATTGGCAGTATTAAATGTAAAAGCAGTGAATTTTTATTAAAAACCTGAATTTGAAGGAATATTCAGACATTTCACAAAAGATACGCTGGAGAAAATTCCCCAGTCTTAAAATTGCAAAAGGAAGGTTTTTCAAGTTTTACCCTTATATGCAAGAACTGGAATGTTTAGCTTTTTGTTGGTAATGTTGTGCTTTACATTACAGTTAACCCACAGCATAAAATCTGAAGTGATTCTATCCTGCAAGATTACATCTGAAATTTCCATCGACATACTAGCAATACAAAAATCTTATGTTGTCTTACATACGAAGGGATTTTTTGTCCCGACCTATCGTTCGCTACTAGTGAGCGCTCAGCCAGGACAAATCACTGTCAGTGGCGGACAACACTTTGAATGACCGATCGTGACACACTAACAACTGACACACGAAAATATCGGCCGGAAAATCTGCCCGGGTGTACCCAACCAAGTGCAAGAGGATCATCTTAACCCTACTAGAGGTTTACAGCATAGCGAGATATGGCCAGATCATATATTTAAAAGGCACATTAGCACCAATTCCACTTTTCAAATCTTCCTAATCAGTAATACAGATAGAAAAAAAAAAACTAATCAGTCTTTTCATGTGTTTTAGATTTAAACTTTTAAAACTTTACAAAATAAGTTTAAAATTGTATTTTCACAAAAAAAACTATCCAAATTTTGAAATGTTAAACTCTAGTTTATCATTTCTCGGTTTTTATGCGGTTACTGCGAACATGTATGAAGCACATTAAGGCAATATTAAATGTTTTATAGCTCTGCCATAAAACACAAAGGTCTTTGTATAGCATGTCTATACAAGATCCAGTATCGTTGTCTAATATCGTCTAATCACTGGATGCTTGCAGGCACACTGCATAAACTTTCCAAAGGGGGCATAAAATATGGAATCTGTAAGCATTTCTCTCCGGGGGCCCCAACATATAATAAAAAGGTTATGTAACAAGGCTGTGAAGCATATTAAAGAGAAACTTTAGTGCGTATAAAGTTCTTTAAAAAAAAAAAAAAAAAACGGTTAAAAAAAGTACCTAAGGCAGGGAGGTAGGATTGGTGCTTTTAACCTCCCAATATCATTTCTATAAGGAGCAGCATAACCTGAAAGATGAAAACTGTATGTGCTGTAGCTCCTCAACAAAACATTGGGAGGTGGGAATAATCAATCCTATCTCCTTGCCCCAGGTGCTTTTTTATTTTTAAAAAGTAAATTTTTACAGTATAGTTGTCCTTTAAGATGCATTGTAAAAGTTAACTTTGGTGTCAACAGATTCTCAGCCTTTAACTTTTCTACCCCAATAAGAAAAAACTGCTACATGCAAGTTATTATTAGGAAGCAGAAATTTCACAGCGTCGGCTAGGATGTACAGTTCTCTGTCAGTGAAGAAGCTAGGTTTATAGTAAGGAAAGACATTTGTGTCCTGGGGTGTACAGTGATAAGAGATTATATTCCAATCCCAGGATTAATGTCCTCCTCAGTGAGCAAAGAATTGCAAAAACAAAACATATATGCAGCCTAGTAAAAAAAGGCTGACTAGTGGTTATCAAATGCATTCCTCCTCGTGCTTTCTGTAGACTGCTTTCTCTATGGAGCGACAGGCTCAAGCATATGCACTCCCAGTCTCTTGTTCAACTCTGTAGCTCTTAGCCAGTATCTAGAGATCGCAGGAAGTGGCATTTTTAGTCTATGCCAAACTGTTTTAAATGAAACCGATAATTTTCTTTCATTGCAGTGATCTTTCAATAGGTCATACAACGAGGTCGAATGTCTGAGTTAGGAGGGTTAGGATCCACCTAAATAAAAAGAAAGTTAAATATTGTAAATTCATAAAATGTTTCTGTGTCTCAGTTAAAAAGTTTCTTTCTACTTATATTGCAAATAAGTTATACCCTAATGCTCACCTCTGAATAGAGTGGAGGAGGTCTGTTCCTGAACTCCTGGATGTAAGCATAGAATGGTCCTTCTAGAATGCAGCCCATACTGGCATGATGTGGTGGAGAAAGGTTATGGTCCACCTCTTCTTCAGAAACTACTGAAGAATAATCAGGGGGAGCTAGAAGAAGACATTTTTATATGAGTGGTTTTGTTTAATACACAATGCTATATACAAAGAGCATTCCAGATGCAAAACTTTTCATGTCTCTGTATAAAGAACTAGACTCTGCAATGTTTTTTTTTAACTTCACAGAATTTAGTTAGCAATAAATAAAGTCCTTTAAAACAAGACAATGCCAGCCTACAACTCTCAAATATTAAAAGTAAAATGTCTTTTCATAGACCATACTATGTTCTCAACAAGCAGTTATAAAGGAGCACCCAAGATTATTTTGAGAATGCCTCACCGTGGGCAAAAAAAAATCCTGTCCCAACATAAACAGATGAAGGCATGTTTTGTATACATAATATTCTGGCAGGATAGCATTCTTTCATACTGTAGTAAGAGCCATTACTAATAAAAAAAAACATGTACTGTTTACAAGGAATACATTCATACCTATTCAAATACTTGATTTATGATGAAACAATGCAATAAAGAAATGTATCATGAAAGAATGGAATAATGCAGACATGTAGTTGGAGAAATTAGGATACCACAGTTACAAAGACCCACTGAAACTTACGTTCAGGCTGCTCAGGAGAAGTCATTTGCAGCCAATCCAAATTAACACTGTAGTCACTTCCAATACTGGAGGTTCTGCTTCCAAATGGATGTAGTGGAATGGTACCAATCACCAATGGCAGCTCTAAAAGCAGTTTTGAAGAACCAGGAATTTCTACACAGACCTAAAAAAATGATAGGGACAAGATTAGTATGCAATGCATTTCCTCAAATTGGAGATGAAAAGCATGCAATGTTATTAACAGGCAAAAATAACATGACATTTATGCCTAATTAATACACTTCTGGAACATTCTCAGGTCAAAATCTTCAGAAGCAAACATTCCTACCTTCAGACAATATTCCACACGGATTATCCGACATTCCATTATCGAAGGACCAAGCGGAGGAATTTTTAGAGCTCTTCCATGCCACGATTCCCTTCTTCCTGCTGGTACAGCGTCCCCTGCCATTGTAGCCACAACAGACTTCTTTTGTTTTATGGTACCACGAGCAATGAATGTCTGGGACTGGATGATGGCTGCTTTGGGAACCACTGTACGAGTTGTGCAGTTGTCTATCTCAGCAAATATTGGAATCACTTCACCTAGACATAGCAAATATACTCTATTATATATGAGCCTCCACCTGCTTGTACTGGATATACCACCTAAATTACACAAACATTTTAATGAGCATAAAATTATTAAGCTCTAAAATGATTTTATTTTATCACAGACAAATGTGTTTTGGCTCTCAAGGGTTCACAGTAATGTGGGCTACCTTCAAAGATCCTAGCTAATTGATTAAACAAGCCTGACCACATCTTTAAGGCTATTTATTTTTACTGGGTTTTCAGAATAGCATTTAGTAATTATGCCAAGTAGTACTTCAGCAGCATAAAGTAGTTACACAGCATAACCACATTTCTTGAAATTATTTTTAACGCAGTTAGTACCCTTAATAGAAAGAATAGCTTATTTCTAAAATAAAATTTCCTCACCTGGAGTATAACCTTTCCGGTCAATCTTTGCAGTAACAGACACCTGACCCAGGTTACAATACCATGCATGTGCAATCTTCTCCTTGCTGCCAGCTTGTGGAGCCTAAAAAAAGTTTTGGTTTTTTTTTATTAAACAAAATTTGCAACAAAAACACGTTTACAAAACATATATAGGTATTTGTATTCGTAGCCTATTTGTCAATTAATCTCAACTTTTGCCATCTTACACAAACTTACCAATAGATCTGGGGTGTTGATATCAATTGGTTCTATCACAGTAAATTCTTTCTTGACTTTCTTAACTGTAGACCATGGACGATGTAGCTTTGCTTTGACCCAATAGCGGACACTACCATGCTTTCCTTCAAAAGATGTTACAAGAGTCCTGAAAGAAATATATTGGGTTAGATATTTGCCCATTAACTTGCCAATCATTGAAAAGAAAAGATTTTGTATTAATATTTAAATGTAGCTAATTTAATATTAATAAAAGTACAGTACAAAATATACTAGTAACATAGTAATTAAGGTTGAATAAAGACATACGTCCAACCTATTCACATATATATATATATTATATATATATATATTATATATATATAATATATATATATACACACACACACACAAATACAAGAATATGCAGCTCAAACCTTTATTTTAAATTACTTTCAGATGCGGTGCAAAGGAGTACCGGCAATTAATACATTACACAGAAGTCTCCAGCACTCACTATACATATAAGCTAATTTATTAGATATCACGAACAAGTATGCAAGCAACGAAGGGTGATTACCTGCACAAAGTTAAAATGGATACGTTTAGTTACATAGTTGTACAAACTTCGTCAGCTGATGCGCCACTTCAGGCAGTATCCCAGCATCAGTCCTAACCTAATGAGTAAGTTCAATCCCTGGGGGAACAAGACCATACCTGCTTCTCTCTTTATTTAGTATGACCTATACCAAGGAATCATGGAAGCTTACAGACTTCTAAACCTTCTTTTTATCTGGACTGCCTTAAAGGGGCGGGGGAATAAATTTACCCAGGAGCAAAGCATATAAAATCGAGCTTGACCGATTGCCCTTTATTATCTACAAATACAAGAATATGCAGCTCAAACCTTTATTTTAAATTACTTTCAGATGCGGTGCAAAGGAGTACCGGCAATAAACGTATCCATTTTAACTTTAGTGCAGGTAATCACCCTTCGTTGCTTGCATACTTGTTCGTGATATCTAATTAATTTATGCTTATATGTATAGTTAGTGCTGGAGACTTCTGTGTAATGTATTAATTGCCGGTACTCCTTTGCACCGCATCTGAAAGTAATTTAAAATAAAGTTTGAGCTGCATATTCTTGTATTTGTAGATAATAAAGGGCAATACGGCTAAGCTCGATTTATATGCTTTGCTCCCTGGGTAAATTTATTCCCCCGCCCCTTTAAGGCAGTCCAGATAAAAAGAAGGTTAGAAGCTCGTAAGCTCCCATGATTCCTTGGTATAGTCATACTAAATAAAGGGAAGCAGGTATGGTCTTGTTCCCCAGGATTATTACTCTTAGGTTAGGACTGATGCTGGGATACTGCCTTGAAGTGGCCATCAGCTGACGCAAGTTTGTACAAACTATGTAACTAAACGTATCCATTTTAACTTTAGTGCAGGTAATCACCCTTCGTTGCTTGCATACTTGTTCGTGATATCTAATTAATTTATGCTTATGTATAGTTGAGTGCGTAGACTTCTGTGTAATGTATAATATATTATATATATATATATATATATTATATATATATATATATTATTATATATATATATATATATTTTTTTTTTTTTTTTTTTTTTTTTTAACCCTACCTAACAGTTGATCCAGAGGAAGGCAAAAAAACACAGCTAAAAAGGGGGGGGGAATTCCTTCCTGACTCCAAACGGCAATCGGAAAGTATCCCTGGATCAACCAGATCTATATGCATTAATACCAGTAATTCTCAATATTTTTTAGTTTTAGAAACTTATCCAGGCCTTTTTTAAAGCTATTCAATGAACCTGCCATTACCACATCTGCTGGAAGACAGTTCCACAGTTTCACCGTTCTCACTGTAAAGAAACCCTTCCTAACCTGAAGATGAAACTTCTTTTCTTCCAACCTTAGAGGATGTCCACGTGTCCTCTGATATGACCTATTAGTGAACAATGCACCAGAGAGTTCATTGTATGGCCCATTAATATATTTGTATAAGGTTATCATGTCCCCACGCAAACAACGCTTCTCCAATGTAAACAGCCCTAACTTGTCTAATCTGCCTGCATATTCGAGCCCCTCCATTCCTCTTATTAATTTAGCTGCCCTTCTCTGAACTGCCTCAATTTCCAAGATGTCCCTTTTGTATATGGGATTCCAAAACTGTACCGCATATCCCAAATGAGGCCTTACCAGTGCCTTGTAAAGAGGGAGAATAATATTTTTCTCTTGAATCCATTCCCCCTCTTATACAAGACAATATCTTGCTAGCTCTAGCCGTTGCTACCTGGCATTGTTTGCTATGGCTAAGTCTGTTATCTACCAGAACCCCCAAATCTTTTTCCATTAAAGATGCACTTAACACAGAGTTATTTATGGTGTAGGTGGCACAGGGATTATTAAATCCCAAATGCATCACCTTACATTTATCAACATTGAATCTCATCTGCCATTCTGCTGCCCATTTTGATAATCTATCTAGGTCTGCTTGCAGCACTTGTACATCATTGGAAGTTTCCAAAGCTCTGCATAGTTTAGTGTCATCAGCAAACACCGAGACCTTGCTCTCAATGCCCCCTTCTAAGTAATTTATAAACAGATTAAACAGAAGCGGCCCCAGTACAGAACCCTGAGGCACTCCGCTTAGAACTTTAGCCCACATAGATGTAGCTCCATTAACCACCACTCTCTGTTTGCGGTCCAATAACCAGTTCTCTATCCATGAACAAATGTTTTCTTTCACTTTATAGACTACTCTTTAAAGGAAATCCTTAACCATAAAAAAACTTAACCCCCAATGACAGTACACCAATGGTCCAATTTAGAGAGATACAGCCATGCAAACTGTGGTTAAAGTCATGCTAACCATTTCAATCCCGGTTAGCACTACTTTAAAGGGCAACTGTGGTCTCAAAACAAGTAAGGGTTAAATGAAAGCCTGCATTATTTCCTTTTAAATGAGCTGACAATCACATCTCTGGCTGGAGCCTGTGAGAAATTTCATTGCGGTGATTGTTCAAACTTCCTGCTTCCAGTAGGTTGAGTGACATCACCTGACCTCTGCCCTACCCGTCGCCCCGGGGGAGAAGCATGCACAGGTAAGACTTAATGCTGGTAAAATCAGGAAGTACCTGTGGAAAAAAATTGAGTTGAGAAGGGGAGCCTATTAATGCAGACCGAGGCTGGTCACATGGCTGAAAACAGGAAGTGTTCAAGCAGGAAGTAATATTGCTGAACCTTTCCAGCAATAACTTCTCACAAATTTTTTCTAGAGATGTGATTTGTTTTATTTTAAAAGGTATGATTAAAAGCTTTTTATATAATACTTACTAGTGTAGAAGAATTTGAGACCACAATTACCCTTTAACCCGTTGGTTGTGTGATTGCATAAGACAGCCAAGCATCCATCACAAGCTATTCAATACTGGCTTTATGGCTCTTCCTGCATGAGAAATGAATGCTAGCTTATAGCTGGTGTTATCATGCAGGACTATTTAGGATCAACATTTATTTTACTTTAAAGAGCAATAATATTTTAGGCTAAAACAATGTTTACTAAAGATTTACTCACTCAGGTAATTGAAAGCTAAAAGGAAATTCATGTCTTCCTGCTGGAAGGACAGTAAGTGCGCCATTGTCTGCAAGAAAATTTAAAAAAAAAATTATAAACTTGAATACAAGCAGCATTTCCTGTCACTTGGGCCACACAACTTCCTTGTTTAAAGTGAAATCTAGAGAGTGCCTTTTAAACTTGTCACATGATTGACCACAGATTTAAAGTCTATGTGGTTTGAAAGTGTGACAGGAAAACTACTCAATTTCTTCACAACTAAAAGATCTGGAAAACAAATGCAACTAGATTTTACTTTTGGTTTAGAACTAGAGCATATAGTTATTTATACATATCAGTATATACACACACACACACACACACACACACACCTCCCTGATCACCAGATGGAACAAAACAGTAGCCAACTAATCACACACTAAAAAGTCTTAAAAGGGCATTTCCACCCCCAAAACTATAATTTAACCCACTACTGGGCCCACTGTGTAGTGTATAAAAACTAAATTGGATTTCCTCCGTACAATCTATGGATTGCAGGGACGGAGAAAATAAGGAGAGTTGCCTGCGCACATCCGCGAGGCAGCTGAGGAGGACACGTGCATAAAACGGCCACGGTTTGATGACGTCATCGCCCGAAAATGCGGCAGACACCGAAGTATATTCCCGAGGACGACGTCCACCACGGGAACGAGGACAAGGTAAGTGCGGAGACCTGACATTACACGAGGGGCCACTGGACCCTTTACGGTAGGTTTCTCTGGGTTGTCCTTGTGAAATTGATTAATCAGTTCTTGAGCAAAGACCCAATAATGAGGAACCCAGCATCTTTCTTTAGGACCATAACCCCTCCAGCAAATAAGATAAGAAAATTTTTGGGTCCAGTGTGAATGCAAGAATTTGTCAACCTTAGATTTTGTTTCTCCCTGGACTTCAACTTACCTTACATCCCTGCGAACGGTTCTCCTGTAATGTGTGTCCAAAGTCCCAAAAACTAGCCACCAGGAGCCTGGCCGAGTCCATATAGGACTCGGCCTCCTGTCTCTCCTCTGGGAGAATTTTGCCATACACACTGCAGCCCTCCCCCTATCTCAAACTCCATTTTCTGTAGTGTAGGGCTCCCTCCCCCAACCACCATAGTTATTTGAAGGAAAACTCCCCAGATCATTACTTATATTGACTCTTCCCCCCAACGTGCCTCTCAGCCAATCACGGACGCGGCTGCTGGTCTGGCCCCCTGTTTTCCTCAGTTGAGGTAGAAGGCTAAAGTTTATAATGCAAAATAACTGAATAGTCAGATGCAAATCTCTGCAGGAGGATTTCTAGGACATAAACAAGTATATTTTAATGCCTTACAGTAAACTAGGTGCAATGTCCTCTTTCTAAACACTATCAGCCTGATGCACCGAGAGCCACTATCTGTAACCTGGTGCAAACAGCCAGAGATGCTTTATGTCGATATTGGCTCTCAGTGCATCGCTAACTACTGTTTTTCTATTACGGCACTTTTAATGCCAGCTATTAGCTGGTGCTTAAGTGTGGCGGTTTTGGCATATAACATGGCTTGCAGGGGCTGCACGGTTAACGTCCTTGTTAGCCACAATGAAGAGTTTAAGTCACGCTAACTCATATAATATTGGTTAGCATGACTTAAACTCCAGAACAGGAGCGTTGTGCACCTTGGTGCATCGCCCTGTCTTACTCTAATTCCTAGAAATTCAAGTTCATTTCTTAATAGTTTGGCATGAAATGTATAAACATATAATGCAGTAAACAAAAAATAACATTTAAATATACAAACCGACCATTTCAATGAAACTGTTGAGCATCCTCAGTATACAAGATAAACAGAAATTACAAACTACTGGTAAATGTGGTCAGTATATTCATTGTCTTTGGTCTAGAGATTTGTTCTATAGATTGACCTTAGGGCTGTTGTTTCAGAGTTTTGGGACCCCCATACTGGACAGCGTAGAACTATAGGGGGTTTTAAAAAAAAAACAGACAAATCCCAGCATTCCCTGAGGTTTTCCAACATCTGGGGGACACAAGTTTGACATCCCTGGTTTAAACAAACAGCCACGATGCCATAAATTACTGTAAAGGGAGTCACATCCCATGCAACTCAATTCTCCATACACCACCCACCTGTGTGCATAATGGTCTCTCGCAGGTTGAAGTATTCCACCTCCTCACTGTAGTTCTGGGTATATGCGGTACTGGACCCTGCGCTGCGGGACTCGGTCCAATGCACCTTGGCATAACCCCCAGCGTGGAGCTTCAGAGACTCCACCTTAGTTGCAGCCACCAGGTCTAACAGGACATTGCCAGTTACGGTCACCCCACTGCTGAATACCGGGGGGCTATCCTGATCTGGAGAGTCCAAAATAACCTCAAATTTCCTCACTTTGTCAAATATCATCCTGTCTTCTTTTTAACGGCAAAACAGCACCAAATGGATCGGACGGTTAGAAATAGAAGAATCAAGGGGGTCAGGGAGTAACCAGATAGCCTCAAACACAACCAACAAAACTTTCTAGCTAGATACATCGCCTCAACTTCCAAGGCCTTATATAGCGACACAAGGGGGGCGGAGCGCCAGTGCAAACTAACAGAGGGAGGGCCAATAGCGTACAAGCTGGTGCGTCGTTGAGTGGTACACGCCCAAATTCAAGGAAATGGGTCCAAGATTTCTTGAGGAAAACAAGGGAACTGAGTGTGCGCGGAACTGATACTAACTGTAACACGTTGTTCCTATCGGTTTTAAAGGATGCTCGTAATGTAAATAGCAGGGTCGTCCTGGCTGCAAACCTGTTGGGACGTAGGCTGTACAACAGCAATACTGCCTTTTACCTACCTGCTTGTTGTAGTTTTTACAGTAAGGAAACTGACTTTGGCACTGCAGTTGTCCTTAAAGGGCATGTCCACCCCCAAAACTAAAATATAACCCACTACTGGCCCCACTGTTTAGTGTTAAAAAATCCTTCCCTTAAATCTCTGATTCTTATGGTACTCCCTCAGGCTGCAGTGCTTGTCCAAAGTCCAGGAAACCGAAGAGTATGTCTTCCTCTCAGCCAACCACAGATGCAGCTGCTGTTCCAGCCCGTTTGCAAGTTTCGGCAAACGGAGCCTGAAAAGACAGCCGTGGGAGCTAGGGGCTGGTAAGTATGATTTGGATTCTTTTTTTAGAAATCTAACCCGTCGGTTGGGGGTGGGCGGGGGTAGTAGGGCCTGCCACAAGCCCAAGATGCTCCCCACGATCAGCCGTTTTAAAGGACAACTCCACCCTCATAAGAACATTTTTAGAAAGAATGGCCTCTTTAAAATATGTTGATATATCATTCTTTGTCCTATGAATTCATAACTGTATTGCCTGCTATGCTTCTGGATGCCTCGTGGAAACTGAGCAATTTAGAAATCTGTACTGAGCCTGGGCATGCCCAGAAGAGGCAGACAGGGGATTAGCATTCAGTCATTGGCTGTGATGTCAACTATCAAATCCATAACTGACAGTTGCTAACTGGAAGAACCAGGAAGCAGAAACAGGGGAAACAGGACATTGTTCAGGATTTCAGGTTAGACATATATTTCAGATTTCAAACTATTACCGTTTAGGGTTTTGGGGGGTGATTTATCTATTTGTAAGTTTTCATTTTAGGGATGGACTTGTCCTTTAAACAGCTAATCGCGCTTACGCATGTATGTTTCATTCAATCAGCTGTTTAAAAGACGGGACCCGAACTTCTGAAACTGAACTGGAAGTTCGCGTTCAGTCTTTTAACAGCTGATCGTACGTATGTTTCAGGGTGTCCCGAAACATTGTAGTTGTTGATTCAATAAAAGTTTTGAATTCACCATTGTAGAGTGCTGCCCTCCATCTTCTTGTGCTATAGAAATGTTTCATTCATAAGCGTGATCAACTGTTAAAAACGGCTGATCGTGGGAGGAGGGGGTTGGGGCTGGCCTCCATTCTCACGGAGGAGCCTGGGCCCTGCAGGTACGCCCCTGGGTAAGTTGCAATATAGGAAAAGGTTATATTTAGGGTGGAGATACCCTTTAAAGTCAGCTATACACAGAGAGGTATCTGACCTCTCCCATATTGTCCAGGAGTCTCCCTTATTCTAGGGTGGTCTTCTTTGAGACCACCCCAGACTCCTGCAACTGAGAGGAGACTCTAGTCTGCTCCCCAGCCACACCCCCTTTTGAGAAACATGCCCCCTGGGAATGCCCCTAACTCCTCCCTAATCCCACCTCCCACCACCCCTAGAAGGCTAGCCCGCCTCTGTGTGACATCACACCCTGCCCCCACGTGTTTTCACACCCCCTTTCTCACCCTGCCCAGAAGTCTGAAAGGGCAGGGTGGGATGTCTGGACAGGTCAGTTTGTAGACCAGTTATACAATCAATTACTTCCCATTCAGGGTAACAATGATGTACATTTGCACCTTTAAGGTATCCCAACCCCTTCCGGGAATCTTCCAGATTTTGGGGTGGTCTCCCGCATTTCCGCAATACCACCCCATATTCCGATGACCCCACACAAACCTCATACGTGCTAATACGCAACGTGCCCCTAACACCGCACCTTTGATGACGTCCTTGATGTCGCGATGGCCCACCATGCCCCCTTCTCCCCACCTTGCCCGGAAGCCACATTTGGCAATTAGCAGGGTTGATGTCCGACCTCTCAATCAAGCTGTTGTCACTGTTGATTTATACACCGTGCAAACAGTAAGGCTGGGTACACCCCAGCAGATATTTCAGGTCAACCAACCAATATTTCCGTATATCAGTCAGGCTGAATGAAATATCTGCGGTAATTTTGCTTTCCCCCACACCCAGTGTCAGTCGTCCTTATGTCTGAATAAGAGAAAAGGACCTTGGACACATCAGTAAGTCATGGTCAGTCCTGCAGTCTCCTATGGATTGCACATGTTCTATGTATATTTCAATCTCATAGTGTCTCCAAATTCTCAGAATAATATAAAAATAAAATTAAAAATGAATTAAATAATAATTTAAAACCAAAATACTTAATTTAAAATCAGATTGGGTTTGAATATCAACATTATAAATCATTTTACTTTTGTAAAGGTTTCCCTGAAAAAACATAGCATTCTAATTAATCAGCTAACAGCTCTGGCATCCTCCAGCTTCAGAATTATACCGGCAGGCAAAACCTGTTTTTGTGTGCATGTTCAAATTACTAGGTTTCAACCAGTGAGATTAGTTATGGGAGGAGGGTTCAGGGAAAGAGATATCTGTGTTTAAATGTAAGTGAAATAAACAAGAGTTTGTGTCCTACACCCACACGTGGCTGCATTTTATAATGCAGCCTTTTTCTAGGTTTTCCTAAACTACTATTAGTTGCACTTGTTGACCGCAGTTATTAATTAATTTATATCACAGTAAGTAAAAAAACACCACAGAATGTATTTACAGAACAAATATATCTTCTCATATCTAAAACATTTTATTAAAATTAACATTTTATTCACATGTATCTGTATGCACAATATCTAGTAAATGAGACAGCATTCAATGAGCATGCCCACACCCAACTTACATTTTTTTTAAGTTGGGCACCAAAACTCTCACCCCCAAACTGTCAGTCATAGCCATGATAGATGCCGTCACAGCCAAGGACAGCAGAGTCTACCCTAACCTTTAGAGAAGGCAATGGGGGGTGGCAGGACATCGAAGTAAATAATTCTTTTAGTTAGACCGAGGGGAAGTGTTAGTGATACAATCTTGGGGTGTGCTTTTCAAAATCAGTTGCTTACTGAACATACCTTACAACAGAAGACTGTGTGTCCAGGGTGAAGTCAATTTGAAGCAAATGTTCACGCAGTTCACCCCAACTGATATATTTTGCACTTTATTACAAATTAAATATTTAAGGATAATTATTGCCTCCATTCTGGCAGAATAAGCTGGTCACTCCCTCCATGCAGTTAATCAAGGCTGTGACTACTGACATTACAGCCAATTGTTGACTGCTTTTTCTCTTGCCTCTGCAAATGCTAAAGCATATATAAAGCTCTTGTAGCAAAGGGAGGAGGGAGATACCTTTGACAAAAAGTAACAGAACGTATCATTAAATATCTGGTTACAAATGCATGTAATAATCTGGGAAATATAGCAGGGGGACATGCACTTTAAGCACTGCCCAAACATATACACAGGTTACCCCACCCAAGCCATTCTCGAAGAACACCCAATGTAACAAGGCATGGTGTTGCAAGGTCCTTGAGATTGGGTCAGTCCTGGCCAAACCAGGATGGTGGTGGGGGTAGCTTACACTTAAAGGGCATGTGCATTGTGAAAATGAACTTTTAGGATAAAGGTAGGTACTACATACAACAATACCATTGACCCTGTGCCCAAAGGTATGCTAAGTACAGCTTTCATCATCTGTCCCTGTCATGCTCCACCACTTCTATGACTAAAGGTTCATACACACGTATGATTTGGAACCGAGCCACGACCCCCGACCACAACACATTCTCCAGGCAGGTTGTCAAACTACCCCGGACCGAATGTATATACACGTATGATTCTCGACCGAAACGGCCGTTCGTCATACCAATGAGTCATGGTCGGGGCTCGGTGCACACAGCGTACGTGTGTACGAAATTTACCAGTGACTGCTTTTGAAAAAGCTACTTTTCCTTACATTGAGCACTGATAATCTTCAATGAATTTCTAAATTAGTTAAGGAAGAAAACAAATTCCAACAAAGGTTATGAAAGAATTCTCAGAATAAAATATTTACGGTTCACAGAGTTATTTGGAGCAGCTACAAATAAAATCCCACATGTTAGAACATTTATGAGAACTTGTTTTGGAAACTCTCTGTGCTCAGCCTCAGCAAATCATAATGTACTCAACCATCCACAGGAAGTAATAGTATCCCTGATATAAACAACTGACTTTGGCTTACAGCAAGAACAAGCTTTCTGTAGCTATGGAGTATTTCAACCCTTAAAGGGCATGTCCAAACTAAAATTTAACCCACTACTGGCCCCACTGTGTTTGAAAAAAGTCCAGGAAACTGAACATTAGGAGCCGACTTCCTGTGTGAAAAGTTTCCGCCTCTTCCTTGTCCTCTGAGAGGACAGTGGCATGTGCAGGGGAGCCCTTCCTACCCCACTCCATCCCTCTGGAGTCCTCTTTGCTGCCGTGTGCCCTACCTCTAAAAACTCTAAACATATGGTAGGGCACCCTAGCCTACCCCAAACCACAAAGTCCATTTGTTAAAAAAAAGCTGCAGAACTCTACTTACAGTACAATCCTTGGTTCCCTCTGTGTTCTGTATTGCAGCAGCCATGTCTGTGATTGGCTGCCTCTCAGCCAATCAGAGACGCGGCTGCAGGTCTGGCATCCTTCCTGCTTTCAGTTCCGGCAAGCAGATGGCCGAGATCAGAGCACCGAGGGATCGAAGGATTGTAAGTAGAGTTCTGCACCCTTTTTTAAAAAACAAACCTAGCGCTTGTGGGTGGGTTATGGTCCTCTACAATATGTTAAACGTTTATACCATTTAAAAATTAAATTAAATGGAAGTCTAAAATTTAAAGGGTACCTCCACCCGGAAATTTAAAAAATTACATAGTGTAGTGGAACCCCCCCAACCAAGATATAGTAAAATGAGTTGATCCAGTGATACTTGCAATTGCCACTTGGAGTCAGGAAGGATTTTTTTTCCCCTTCATAATTCTGGTGGGGGGTTTTCGCCTTCCTCTAGATCAACAGTTAGGTAGGAAGTGTGGGTATTGCAAAGTGGGTTGAACTGGATGGACGCATGTCTTTATCCAACTTAAAATACTCTATTATATGATATTTTAAAAAATTGTACTTACTCACCTTCCCTCTCTCTGCCTTTGCCTTTTCTGTTTCTTCCGGAAGGGGAAGTCAGTCAATCAGAGGAGCCGAGGTGCCCAGACAAAGTACATGTCTGGGCACTTTTTAAACAATATAGCGATCAGGATTTGGGGGGGGGGGGCTGAGGAGGTCCCTACAGTGTGGGCAAGGACCAGAGTCCTTACTGAGGACAAGGCACAAGGACAAGCAGGCACAAGATGACCCACAGACAGCTCCTACTCTTCAATTTATGGTACTTTAAACAAACACTGCAGGAGAACCATAAGGAGCTGAGGAGTAAGGTACGGTTGTTTTTTTTTTACACTACACAGTGGGACCAACAGTGGGGAAAATTTTAGTTTGGGGGGTGGACACAGTGTTGGTCTGGTCTGTTGGGGCCCACCAAGAAATCTGAGACCAGGGGCCCATCAGGACGAGTTTAGGGGCCCACTTAACCATTTATATCTCTAGTAAGGGAGATATTGACATATCTACCTTACTCCTATTGTTTATTTAAATGTATTTCTTGCTGTCCCTTTGGCCCTGTGTTTACATTTTAGCAGTTTTCTCTAATTTTGGGGGGTAAATTGGCTGTGGGCCCAACCGGGGGGGGGTTCCCCTGTAACCCTGTGGGCCAGTCCGACACTGGGTGGACATGCCCTTTAACTTTTGGTTAAGATATGGGATACTGCTTTACAGTTTCTAAAAGTTAAGCATTTAAAGGAAATGTTTAAAGGATAAAGCTAGGTACACGCAGTCCAGATTTCTGAAAGATGACAGACAGGATCTGCAAGATCCTGTCTGCCATCTTTCAAAGATCTGCATACACACAGTCCCGAGCGTTCTCCCTATGAATATCATAGGGAGAATGCTCGGGACTGTGTGTTTCCATCGGCTCGTGCTAGACTCCTCTATAGGGAGTCTAGCACGGCCGGTGGAAATTTTCGGCCTTTCCCGAACGAGCGTTCGGCCGACCCGATCGTTTGGCGGCCGCGCGCTCGTTCAGGAAATGAGCATACACACATAACGATAAAGCCCCGATACCGTCGTATCCAACGGTATCGGGGCTTTATCGTTACTGTGTGTACCCAGCTTTAGTGCACTGTAAAATCAAGTTATGTTAATTTAGAAGCTGCAGCTTTAAAAATACTGTTGCCATATTTTTTTTTACCTATGTCCCTCCAGAGCCTACCTTTGTGCCTTGAAAGTTGCTGACATCTTGTTATTGGTTTGCTGAATATTAAGCTCTGCCCCTCAGAGATTTCCTCTGCTTTCTATCGGTTAAATCCAAACTGAAAAGCCACCTTTTTAATCTGGCATTTATGAACACCTGACTATTTTCCACCTGTATTTCCTCTGTATTGATCTGAGACATATCTATGCAGTTTGAGTCCTTTAGGAGAAAGGTACTTTACAAATGTTATTGTATTGTATTATTGTATTAAATAACATGTGCAGTCTCGTTGCTATAATGTGTAAACCAAACACACCCTCTTGTGTCCATATAAAGTAATTTTTGAAAAAAAGAAAAAAAAACAAAGCAGGCTTTTTTTAATAAGATGTAAAACATTTGTCTGTGCTGTTAATTTGAAGCAACTTAAATCCTTAAGCTAATGTGACTGCCATTATAACAGTATGTCATAAAGACATACTGATAGGTTGTATGTGTACAGAAAGTGATTAGTTAGATTGTAAACTCTTCGGAGCAGGGCCGCATGTGAATTGAGTAAATAATTGTAAAGCGCTGCAGGAATATGTAGCGCTATATAAGAAAAAATACATACATACCTAAATAATTTTTTTTAAAAATCATTTTGCTTACTGTGAATGATACACCAGACCTACTGAAGGTTGAAAAAGGAAAAAAAAAAAGTCCATCAAGTTCAATCCTCCATGCATACAGCATAACAAACCCAACAATCTCAACCAATCACACATGCACGTACACAGATACAGGTACAAAATGGACTTCTTCCCAACCTTCACTGTACCAATTTTTTGTTGATATGTCCCCTGTTTCTTTAAATATTGCATCTGAAGCATCTTACATTTTAGCTGTCAATCAAGTGCATTATTATGATAAACTCTTCTATGTGCAGTTAGAGTTGGCAGTTGGTATGTGGGAAATGCATTCTGGGAAATGTTCTCTCCAACTGCTGGCTTGTCGTGATGACTGAGCTTGCTTGGCCTCACAGAGAGTTATGTCTAATAAAAAGGGTATCTGTTAAGAGTGGGAAAGTTTTATACTCAAACTGAACAAAACAAGTACTGAATCAAAGGCATGCACACACAACCCAGGGTATATGCTATTACATGTATTAATTCATAGACTTAGATGAGGCAAAGTCATTTGTTTTCATTTAAACACCCTTTAAGTTAGAATTCCACAACACTATTGCTCTCAAAAGTAAAGAAGGGCCCGTTCCCACTTTTTTTTGAGTATTCTAATGCAACACATATATTTTGTGATAAAACGGAGGCATTCGTAATTCATACTCAATGCGTCCCGTTCCCACCAATGTGTTGCGCTGAAAAGCGATGTGGTAATGCACAGCAGCATGCATTTTTAAATATTCTGAAGGTCAACAGACATCATTACAAGTCAATGGGACTAAGGATAATATCGCATAATAAAGCTTTTTAGATTGTGTGCAACGCATAGAAAAACACACAAACATGCACGATAACGCATATGCCTTATCTTGCATTTTACAACACTTTCATAGTGTGAACAAATCCTTAAGCTAAAACTGCATCTACCTCGGGTCTATAGGTGCATCTTTTGTTCACCATCACCTGCTAATTGAATGTAGTACCCTCAGATTTCCTTACAAATTGCCCTTTTTCAAGGGAAACAAACCCTACTTTGACAATCAATTTCCATAACATTTCTCTAATTTAGCTGCTCATCTTTGCACCCTTTATATTTTAGCTAGGGGAATCAGATTCTGGAGCAAAATGGCTCCGGCACCAACCCCCTTTTAATAGGTTCCTATGGCGACACATTCCCGCAATTGTAAATGCACCGCTTTAGACACTTCCATCTATTAAAAAGGAATATCAACCCTGGGTAGGATTTTCATTATGCCTTATGGGCGCAGTGGCCCTGTCCTTTCTCAAAATTGCACAGAATTCTATGAGGTCTTACAAGGTCTCTATATAGCATGAAAATTCTGCTTTATAATGTACTCACTTGATTCTATGATCCTTCTTATACAGCAAAGTATTTTGCTTTAATAAACATGCTAAATAAGGGCAGATCTGCTCTTCAAATAAAAAAGTATATATTGGTATATTGGCAAAACTGCAATAGTTTAAAATCTGAGACATGTAAATGAAATTAAATACTGCCCAAAGTTCTGTTACCCCTCTTTATGCTTCCTGGTTCTTATGGCTATGATATTATCATAATTAATGACTAAATATTATTCCTCTAACTGCCTAATCCGAGCATGTGCGAACTTGTTAAAGAGAAAAGAGGTATTTAAGAGGCAACGGGTAGGAGCAGAAGAACATTTCACTGCATAACAAGTTACCTACATCTGTCTGCTTTCTTATTATTGGGAATTTGGGGGGTGATTTACCTAAATATAGAGGGTATAATCATGCCCTTTAAAGGGAACCCATGTGTAAGGACAACTAATGACAAAATAATCTGCATTGCCTATACTAATTTGTAAAAAAAATTCTGTTTACTTATGGAAAACAAGTTTCTAAATATTTTAGTACAGTTTCGGGGGGATCCAATATCTAGTGCCGCGTTACTTACCTTAGCCCGATCCCGCGATACAATAACTGACGTAAACGAGATTACCTCAGTTATTGCATCGCGGGATTGGGCTAAGGTAAGGAGCGGCACTTTAACGCTCCACAAGCCATAGCGTTAAGTTGCACGCTACAACGTAGCGCAAAACTTAACGCTATGGGTTTTGGATCGTTAGCACAGCGCTATTTCCAAAACCATTCGGAAATGGCGCTGTGCTTGAAAATCCGTCTAAAACCCACGTTAACCCGAAATTTCTTCGTGTTAACGTGGGTTTTAGACGAAAATGGGCCATATTGTATCTCCCCTTATGTGTATAAGTTAATTGTATTTTAGTGCAGCAATATTAAGCTTCCTGCTAAAAAGCTAAATATATGGTAATTTGTATTTTGTATACCTGGCACACACAGCACTGACTAGAAGTACATAATTAATTGTGAAACCAACACAAAAGGCACCAGCTGACATCAGGACTACCAAGGACAACACACGAAATAGTCAAAACAGTGCCTTAGGCTACGTTCACATTGAGCGGTTCTTTTAAATGCAGCTTAAGAAAAGTGAAGAGTAGGAGCTGTCAGTGAGTCATCTGGTCCCTGCTTCCGCTCTTTCCTCTGAAAGCACGTGCATGAGAGCCTCCCCCTCATCCCTCCGAAACCCTTTTGTCTCCTTGACCCGCTACCATTAAAAAAAAAAAAAAAAAAAATTCTGTAGTGTAGGGAACCCTAGCCCACCCCTAACTGCCAAGTTAGTTTAGTTTAAAAAGCTGCATGAATTTACTTCGTTCTTACATGCCTTCGTTCCCCCGGTGTTCTCTATTGCAAGCAGCCGTGTGATTGGCTGCCTCTCAAAGGGCCTGGATCAGAGCGCCGGGGAAACAAAGGTATGTAAGTACCTTTCTGTACTAGGGCAGGGAATCTCAAATGGTATATTTATGGGAAATGCACCACAAGGATTGTTAAACTCCAAATACATCGCCTTACCCACATCTCTTCCCAGAAATTGTAACGTTTAAGGAAATTGAAACAAATTTAAGGGCATCTATACCAAAAAAGAAGTTATTTTCAATTGACCATAACTGGAAACTATAATTCTTCCCAATCACCACTGTATCATTTTTTGTTGATCTGCCCCCTATTTCTTTAGATATCCAATCTAAAACATCTTAAATTTCAACTGTCAATCAAGTTCCTTGCTCTCAAAAACTATTCTTCTGTGAATAGTTTTACTGCAGCTGGAATGGTGACATTCCAGCTGCAGCTGGAATGGTGACATTCCAGCTGTAGCTGGAATGGTGAATGATGATGTATAGTGTCCCTTTAATGTGTTAATATTTTAGTTCTTTTTATCAATGCTTAATCGAAAGTATATTATGTAACAGTTGTTTAGTTTGGTTTAACAGCTGTTCTGTTTCTAACAGGAAGGCTCTGCAGCAGATTGTAAATTGTGCTCAGAGGATTATTGGCTTTTCATTTCCAATTCTAGATTCAATTTATCAATCATGATGTTTATAAAGAACAAGAAATATCATTAAAGATAGGTTCCATCCAGGCCATCAAACCTTTGAGATGCTTCCGTCTCAGAGACGGTATAGAAATCTGCTCTGTAAAACAAACAGGTTGTAAAAAAGTTTTTTTCCAACAGCTGTGAATACTATTAATGCAAGTGTGTGTTACATGTTTTCAAATTTTTCTGTACAGTATTGTAAAAATTATTAATGTATTAATTTCATTGGCTATATTTGTCACATGTGCTTGTGACAAATATATCTAATCTATATCTTACATTTATAACCATTGAATCTCATTTTCCGCTCATCTGCCAATTTTGACAATTTATCTAGGTCCTCCTGCAGCAATTGCACATCATCCAAATATTTTGGTGTCCTACATATGTATAATCATATATAATAAAACCCTAAGTGTGCGTCCCTGTGTCCGTGTGTGTGTCACTGCAGTTCCTATGGACTTACCACTAGAGGGAGAGTCTCTGCAGTTCCTATTGACTCACCACTGGAGGGAGAGTCTCTGCATTTCCTGTTGACTCACCATTAGAGGGAGAGTGTCTGAAGTTCCTATTGACTCACCACTAGAGGGAGAAACACAGGAAACACACGGAGGGAGAACAGCAATTAAACAGACTGCAGGGGCCCCCTGGATTTGGGACAGATGGGGGCCCCCTGGATTTGGGACAGACGGTGGGCCCCCTGGATTTGGGACAGACGGGGGGCCCCCTGGATTTGGGACAGACGGGGGGGGCCCTGGATTTGGGACAGACGGGGGGGCCGTGGATTTGGGACAGACGGGGGGCCCCCTGGATTTGGAACAGATGGGGGGCCCCCTGGATTTGGGACAGAGGGGGGCCCCCTGGATTTGGGAAAGACGGGGGGCCCCCTGGATTTGGGACAGACGGGGGCCCCCTGGATTTGGGACAGACGGGGGGCCCCCTGGATTTGGTACAGAGGGGGGGCCCTGGATTTGGTACAGAGGGGAGCCTCTGGATTTGGAACAGAGGGGGCCTCTGGCCTTGGGACATGGAGGAGGACTATGGCCTTGGGATACTAAGGGGACACTCTGTGCTTCTAGCGCCCGTTATTGTAGCGGGCTTAATGTCTAGTTTTATTTATAAAGTGCCACTTGGGAATGCAGCGCTGTACATTATAAAATACAGAGTATACAAATAAAGGGATAAGTGCAAACAACAGATAAATAAAAATGAAATACAATTTCATACATCGGTTAAGAACACACACACACACATATATATATCCTGAGGACGGCTACATGCATTAGCAAAAAGTCCCATGAGTGCTCTGCATTGTTGAAATACACATCAATATATATATAGTGCTCTATGGGTCCCGCACACACGCTCACCATTCACATGCCCCGGTGCCTCTGTGTAATGTAAACAAGACTTCCAACAGACAGAGCACTTGCGGGTCTTTTTTGCTTAAATATTTATTGCTTAAATATTTATTCATGCATCTCTCTGTCCCAAGAGAGGGACAGAGTTCCAAAAGTAGGGAGCATCAAGAGAGAATGGTTTAAGACAGGAGGAAGCAGTGTTTGCAGGGGGTTTGTGGAGAAGATTTCCTTGTTAGGAACGGAGGGCATGGCCAGGAACATAAGGGACCAAGAGAGAAGATAAGTAGGGAGGTGCAGTAGAGTGAAGGGATTTAAAAGTTAAAAGAAGGGTATTGAATATGATTCTTTGTTTGATGGGACCCTATGGACTAAAGTATCAGGGTTGCGGGTTGTCTTTTGTGGGAGAGTGAGATGATCCAAGCTGCCGAGTTTAAGATAGACTGGAGAGGAGAGAGATGACAGGCCAGGAGTCCAAGTAGAAGAATGTTACTGTAGTCAAAACTACATTATAAAGGCATGCATGAGCATTTTAGTAGTGGAGCAAGAGAGAAAAAAGGCGGACCTTGGCAATATTACGAAGAAGAAAAGGATACGTCCCAGTGACATTCTTAATGTGATGATGGACGTAAAGAGAGTCAATCATTACTCCAAGGCAGCATGCCTTGGGTTAATGACCATATTGTCAATAGAGATGGAGAAGGGTGGACTAGGTCCCAGTTTAGGGGGGGAAATGATCAATTCCGTTTTAGATAGATTGAGTTTAAGGCAGTGGTGCGCCATCCAGGATGAAATAGCAGACATTTAGAGATTTGGAATTGAACTTCAGGGTTTAGTGCAGGGGTGGACAAGTAAATTGTATAAGTGATACTTAAAGCAAGGGTCCTAAAACCGAGCCCTGAGGGACCCCCACACTAAGCGAGGAATTCTTATTAGCAAAAGAGACAGAGAAAGATCTGTTAGAGAGATAAGAAAACAATCACACCACAGCTTGATTTCAGATGCCCAAAGAATATAGACTTTGCATAAGAAGAGAGTGGTCCACAGTATCAAAGGCAGCCGATAGGTTGAGGAGAATGAGGACCGAGAACTGTCCCTTGGCTTTGGCAGTTTGTAGGTCATTTGAGACTTTGCAGAGGGGCATTTCAGTTTATTGACCTGGAATCAGAATCCTGAGTGCAATGGGTCCAATAGCTATTTTTTTGTGATTATCAATCACAGAGACCTTGCTCTCAATACCCACTTCTAAGTCATTTCTAAACAGATTTTAAAAAAGTGGCCCCAGCAGAGAACCCTGAGCCACCCCTCTTAAAAAATATAGTTCACATAGATTAGGCTCCATTGACCACTAGTCTCTGTACAATGTACACCGTACATCAGCCAATTTAATATCCATGTACAAATGTGTTTTAAAGGTCAACAATATCAAAAATAATAATATCGCCCCTATTACATGTCCACATTTCCAGCAGCTGAAATCACTCACATTTACAACCGTGCTGCCCACCCTTAGCAAAGCTGAGTGCTAAAAGCCCACCTCCTAGACAGCCCAGGGCCATCATTGACATAACACTTGTCAATGGCTGGTGGGAATGTCTGTTACAAAAGAAATGTATGGGGAGGGCTGCATATCTTTACTCTTTTTAAAGCAATTTAAAAAATGCATTGAGGCAATACAGTTATACTTTAAGCCAACAAACCTCAGTTTAAACATCACCTATGTGGCACAGTATCAAAAGCCTTAGCAAATCTAAGTATATCAAATCTACTACTATGCCAAAAGCTTAAGTTATGCTACATAGCAGAATCATCTACTTTCTATTAAAATGGATAATAGAAAGTGTAGTGTTGTTACTGGAAAAGAATATTCTGTACACTCCAAAATGAATGTAGTACATCTCTACAAAGCAGCATAAACATTATTTGCTTTTACTTTTTTGAAGC
This sequence comes from Hymenochirus boettgeri, assembly GCA_019447015.1. Taxonomy (NCBI): domain Eukaryota; kingdom Metazoa; phylum Chordata; class Amphibia; order Anura; family Pipidae; genus Hymenochirus; species Hymenochirus boettgeri. Next base: position 180,764,996 of record CM033469.1, on the reverse strand, counting down.
CTCATATAATAAACATGTTTTGCTAAACTCCATGTACTTTCTCACCAGAAATACCCCAGTGACCAATAAGAGGAATTCTGGTCCAGAAAAACATTCCTATAATATCATTTGCTAGTTCATAAACAATTTGAGCCTTCCCACTCTCCATATCAGTTCTCCATGTAACATGATTTAAGAGGCATTTATTGGACTGTATTCAAACAAAATAATAAGAAAACAATTTCTGTTTTATTAAGTCCATTAGACCCAAACATAGAAACCAATTACACAACATGTAGGACTGCCAGATTGGTGAAAAATTATTGTACATGCCACAAGTGAAAAACACATAAAAAGGGTGAATTAGCAATAAACCAGTTTAAGTGCTATCAACGCAGCTATTGTCCTCAAATCCGCCGATGATCTGGTAATCCTAATATAACCTACACCTGTAGTGGATTTCTATGGGAGGAACTTATAGTCTTATAATCTTACAGTTCCAGGAGGAGAAGGAAAACAGAAGCCACAAAGGGGTAGGTTATAATAAATAATGCACCCGAATTGTAAATTATAAGGATATTAGAAGTCACCTTGGAGTTCCGTGCCCTGTATAAAAGGTACTCGGCCTGCGGCCTCGTGCTTTTATATGGTCACAGAACTCCTCGGTGACTTCTAATATCCTTATAATTTACAGTTGGGGGTGCATTGTCCACTATATTATATGTAATGATAAATCATGATCTGCATATACTTACTTGCTTTATTGTTCATTATTGGGCTTCGTTCACACAGTGCTGCATTTTAATGCAATGTCTTCACACCAAAACACATGTGCATTCAACATGTTTAGTGAACAGCTTTAAAAACGCACTGCATGCAGCAGTTTGGTGAATTAACACACAGCGTTGCCATTAAAAAAATGCCCGTTGATGTGTGTTAATGCAGCAGAACATTGCACTAAATCGCAAACACGATGTTAACTTTGAACAGGCACTGCAGGAGAAAAATTTTATCAGAGATGTGAGGTAAGAATTTTTGAACACTATACAGTGGGGCCAGTAGTGGGTTAAATTTATGTTTTGGGGGTGGCCATGCCCTTTAAACAAGTGAAAAAAATTTAACATTACCCAAGTAATGTCAAGTAGCATTCCTTTTTCACTTTTGTTTGCTAAACAATTCAAATTCCCACACCTGAAAATGTGTGTGGCTTGTTCAGGAACAGAAACATTAGGGGCAGATCAAAGTGTGACCCAAACTACTAACTTTGCATTAGACACTATAAAATTCATTGCACATATATTGCATTGTGCAATTGCAGATTTGCCCAGGGAGCAACAATATATTATTTCAGTTTTGTGTGCATACAGCCTCTAGAGCAGGGGCGTAACTACAATGGAAGCAGACCCTGCATTTGGGGGCCCATCTTCTTATTTTCCTTATGACAGATTCAGCCTCCACCAAGAAAACCACTGCTAATGAAGAAAGGAGAGGGGCCCCATCATAGTTTTGCAGGGGGGTAATCTTAGTTGCAAAGTTTTCAGTGAAGTACACTCCAGCACACCTCCGTTGGCACGGCCTTCAGTCAATAGGTGCAATCCTCCCAGCCCTCCATCTTAAGGGCCACAGCAATATGGCAAAGGCAAAAAAGTTGGAGGAGCACACTATTTCATTTCCAGTTTTTTATTCAGCAAAAAGACATACAACGTTTCGGGGGATGTAGGCAGGCAGATTAGACAAGTTAGGCCTGTTTACATTGGAGAAGCGACGTTTGTGTGGGGATATGATAACGTTATACAAATATATTAATGGCCCATACAATGAACTCTCTGGTGCATTGTTTACTAACAGGTCATATCAGAGGACACGTGGACATCCTTTAAGGAGTTTCATCTTCAGGTTAGGAGGGGTTTCTTTATAGTGAGAACGGTGAAACTGTGGAACTGTCTTCCAGCAGATGTGGTAATGGCAGGTTCATTGAATAGCTTTAAAAAAGGCCTGGATACGTTTCTAAAACTAAAAAATATTGAGAATTACTGGTATTAATGCATATAGATCTGGTTGATCCAGGAATACTTTCCGATTGCCGTTTGGAGTCAGGAAGGAATTTTTGCCCCCTTTTTAGCTCGGGTTTTTTGCCTTCCTCTGGATCAACTGTTAGGTAGGGTTAAAAAAAAAAAAAAAAAAGGGTGAATAGGTTGGACTTGATGGACGTATGTCTTTATTCAACCTTAATTACTATGTTACTATGTAGATTCCCCTTCCTCGGAAGGGGAATCTACATCCCCCGAAACGTAGTATGTCTTTTTGCTGAATAAAAAACTGGAAATGAAATAGTGTGCTCCTCCAACTTTTTTGCATTTGCCATAATCTTAGTTGCACCACTGCTTTAGAGAGTCTTCTTATGCAATTCTTATTTTTTGAGCCAATGTCCTTGTATTGTATTTTAGACAGGTACTGCACTTGGAGCACAGAAAAATCTTAAAGGTCATGTCCACCCCTACACAAACTTTTAGTTAGACTAATTGCAGCCAAAACCTCGAACTTGCAAGCTTCTTAGTTTTCTACTTACCAGCCTTCATTCCCTGAGTGTTGTTCTGCTTAGCTCCTGTGCCTTTTCCATACACAGAAGCTGCAGAAGGGGCCAATGGTTGGCTGAGTCGCAATGTCTCAATCATGAAAATAAGTCCAAAATATGTTGATGCTATCCAAAATTCCACACAAAAAAAGGTCTGCATGTATGCTCGTCCTAATATTAAAGGGAGTTCCCTGACCTCTATAAAAACGCTTGGCCTAACGGACTCGTGTTTTTATATGGTCAGGGAACTCCTCTGTGGCGTAATCTCCTTATATTACACTGTAGGTAGCGTATTATCCCTTATATAATACACAAGTCTCTGTATTTTCAATGGAGAGCTGCAGTGGCGAGAATCCTTATTAGAATCACTCAGTGATGTCACTGAGTGATTCTAATAAGGATTCTGGATAACAAGTAGGGCTATGATTTTCTTGTTATATTTGGAAAGGAGAGCTGCAGTGGCACAAATCATTGAACTAATTCGGATTTGAATAAGAAACTGGTGTATTGCAATAGGTAAACCGCTTTGGGCCACTGAAAAAACACCGCAGACAGACTTGTACATACCCCTGGCACATAATTCAGTTGAGTCCAGCCTGTCCCAAATTGGTTTTGGGCATGCAAGTTGGCACCAAAGTCTGCAAAATAGCCATTTTAGCACATTTGAATAAGAAACTGGTGTATTGCAATAGGTAAACCGCTTTGGGCCACTAAAAAAACACTGCAGACAGACTTGTACATACCCCTGGCACATAATTCAGCCTGGCCCAAACTGGTTTACCTATTGCAATACACCAGTTTCTTATTCAAATATGCAAAAATGTCTATTTTGCAGACTTTGGTGCCAACTTGCATTCCCAAAACCAATTTGGGCCAGGCTGGACTCAACTGAATTATGTGCCAGGGGTATGTACGTGTCTGTCTGCGGTGTTTTTTCAGTGGCCCAAAGCGGTTTACCTATTGCAATACACCAGTTTCTTATTCAAATCCGAATAAGAAACCAACTTCAGTCGGCGAATAAGAAACTAACTGAATGAGAAACCAACTTTTTTGAATAAGAAACCAACTTCAGCTTTGTTGATCACATTGGGTAACTGCTCTGTGTGAAAGTAGTCAGTGGAACTGTAGGTTTATATGGTTATGAAACCCCTTAAACCATAAACTTGTATTCTACAATCATCCATCAGTAATAACAGACACGTGAGGTCCACACTCCTCACCTCTGATAATGTGCTGTCTCTTCCGCAGGTAGATCTCATAAGAGGTGAAGTCGCTGTAGACCGTGTTCATTCCAACGCTGCGGCTCTCTAGCCAATGCGCAGTCGCCAGCCCCCGTCCGCAAACCTCCAGGGCGGACACCCTCAGCTCCCTGCACAGCTCCAGGACCACTTTCCCTGACACCAGCTCTCCGGCACTGTACACCCCATGGGCACTGGGGCTCAGATCCAAGGTAAAATCGGTGATTTTCCTCAGGTGCATGGTTCCACTTCCCACTGATCTGTCACTCACAGTGAGCGCTGTCACATCTGTTCTGGCCGATTAAGCTTCCTGCAAGACGTGGACTTGAACTGCAGTAACCGCTTTATTGCTAATGGATCCTCTTAGGAATCCGCTCCCATCCAGCTGAGCAGCGACGCTCTACGATCTGCCCGATGTTTTCTGCCAACTCTCACACAGTAGATACCGGTCCCTAGTTTAAAAGTACACAACTACAGCCACAGCTGTTATCAGGCGTCAGTACACAGGGGCTCCACTGTCTAACTGTCAATATCAACACTGGCTCCTCCCACAACAAGGCGGGTCCTTCACACACCCCTTGGTATGAGTTAAAGGGACATCGGATTGATACTGGGGGTTGGAGTTTAAAGGATAACTAATATAACATTTACCTCTATGTATAATTTGTGGGTCCACTATATATTCTTTCACTGCAATAAGGTGATGGTTGGGTATATAGGGTTAATTGTAGTTGTCTGTCAGGATAATGAGATGGGAGAAGCTTAAACCTGGTTAAAGGGCAACTGTGGTCTCAAAACAAGTTAGGGTTGAATGAAACCCTGCAGTATTTCCTTTGAAATATGCCAACAATCAGATCTCTGTCTGGAGCCTGTGAGAAATAACATTGGGGTGAATGTTCAAACTTCCTGCTTCCAGCAGGTTGAGTGATATCACCTGATATCACCCCCCCCCCTGTTCACCCTGGGGAAGAAGCACGCTCAGTTGAGACTTAGGGTTGCTGCGTTTTTTTTGTGTTTGTGTTTGCGCTTGCGATTGCGTTTTTACAAAATCATTGAAAACGCGGCAACGCAAAAAAACGCACGTTTTTCGGTGCGATTGCATTCTGCATTTTTAATCGCAATCGCATGCGTTTTCCTATACTTATTGAAGAAATCGCAAGCGCAAACGCAAAAAAAAATCGCACATGAAATTGCATGCTATTGCGATTGCGTTGCAGTGTGAACGTGCCCTTAATACTGGGTAAATCAGTAAGTACCTGGGGGAAAAACTGACAGTTGTGAAGGGGAGCAAGTAGGGTGGTCACATGACTACAAGCTGGTCACATGACTGAAAACAGGAAGTGTTCAAGCAGTAATATTGCTGAAACTTTACAGCAATAACTTCTCACAAATTTTATATAGAGATGAGATTTAGGTCTTATTTTTGAAGGTATGATGGAAAACTTTTAATATAATTTTTACTAATTTGGAAGAATTCAAGACCAGTTATCCTTATATATAATGATATTTAAGGATATGATGTAATATGTTTAAACATGGCTGATCAATTTGGCTTGATAAAGGGATTAAACTCTCGAAATGTTGCTGTTTTTGACTGAATAAAAAAGATTATTGAATTGAGTGCGGCTGTTTTCAAGTGCTCATTTGGGTATTAACCACACCACACAGACACGCACCAATATATCTATTTATGAGTGGAGTGCTGCTACATTCTTTTTTGTTTGGAAAATATATATATAATAGCAACTCTAGAAACGGAGGCACTCACAGGGCTTCACAAACATAAGAATTTTATTCCAACATGGAGGTTGACATGTTTCCGCCCCTCAAACGGGCCGTCTCTTGAGGGGCAAAACATGTCAACCTCCATGTTGGAATAAACTTTCTTATGCTTGTGAAGCCCTGTGATGCTTCCGTTTCTAGAGTTGCTCATATCCTTGGATTGAGCACCCAGGCAGTTTACGCTCAGGAGTGCCCCGCTAACCACAACACCTATATATATATATATATATATATATATATATATATGATATTAGACTATATTCTAGCAAAAGTGTGCCCGTTGGTGCACAGTGGAAATTATGTGTGTTTATGTTTTGCTATGTGTGGATATAGTGGATATAGAATCTTTACACAGGTATATTATAAACTGTTACTCAGTCACCAGCATCCAGGAGAACCAAATAGGATAATCCTGCAGGTCTGAGAATAGACCCAGGAAATCCTGCCACACTGTGTTGTTCAAAGTAAATATGCTATGTTTCAGACATCCCACCCTGCCGAATATGGCTTCTGCGCAGGGTGGGGAGAAGGGGGCGTGACGGAGTGACGTTACTTCACATGACAGGTGTGGCCAGAAAAAAGGAGGCGTTCCGGAGGTGGACTGCCTGTTCGGGTCACGGGTGACCACCCCAAAATCAGGGAGACTCCCATGACTCCCGGGAGGGGTAGGACCTGATGTTCATACTTAGTATTCACCACAGCAAGTGCCACATTTATAGATGCTTATGTTATGACTTGGGAGCACAGGATACTGATTGGATCAGGTTTAAAAAAGGGGTTGGCAATTGGGCCTGGTTGATCTACTGAGTCTGATTGGGTCATTTCTTCAGCAGGTACAAGGCAGAGGTTTTAAATCAATACTATCAGTAGCAGCCTCCATAGATTAAGGGGCATGTCCACCCCCCATAGTAAAGTTTAACCTACTACTGGCTCCACTGTGTAGTGTAATGAAATCCTTACCTTACATCCCAGCTCCAAATGGTTCTCCTGTAATGTCCCTCCAAAGTCCCAAAAACTGACCATCAGGAGCCTTGCAGAGTCCATATAGGACTCTACATCCTGTCTCTCCTCCGGGAGAATTTTGCCATGCACACCCCTCCCCCCCTCCTCCATCTCCCTCCCATTTTGCTCTTCCTCCCCCAAGCACAAATCCCCTTTGCCGTAGTGTAGGGTTCCCAACCCCAACCGCTATAGTAATATTTGCAGAAACTTCCCCAATCTATACTTTGCCTATCTCCTCCGGTGTTCTGGATAGCCAGAAGCCGCGTCCGTGATTGGCTGCCCTTTAAATAAATCCTTCCTTACACCTCTGCTCCTTATGGTTTCCCTGTAGTGCTTGTCCAAAATCCAGGAAACTGAGGAGCTGTCTTCCTGTCCAAAAGGTTTCTGCCTCCTCCTTGCCTCTGAGAAGACAATGGCATGTATTTTCACACATCTAACAGAGCGGTTGGGGGTAGGAGGGGATGCCCTGCTATATATCAAAAATTAATATCGAGGGTGGAGATGCCCTTTAATACAAAGAACAAATATACAGAGAAAACAGGAAGAATAAATGGTTTAACCAGCACCGCTGCCACCAATATGTACCAGATCACTGCTTTATGGAATATTTATGGGTAGCATGGCACACACGGGGTTATCCAATAAAAGTTCTTTTCGTTTAAAATGGTGCTAAAATTTGCCCAACCAATCAGATCTTATTTAACATTTGAAAGCTAACATCTGATTGGGTGGGGCAAATTTAGCACCATTTTAAACGATAAGAACTTTTATTGAATAAAGTGTGTTACTCTGGTGGTCTGGCACAAAGTAGACACTGCACTTATTTACTTTAAACAAGATAAACCAGTTTTAATTACATTTAACAATAAGTATTGCAATGATTTAATAACAAAACATAAACAGGTTCCCCACATAACATGTGCAGGGAAGGAATAGTCCCAGTCTATGGTGCACCACTTTGAATATTGACCAGGTCTGTATATTGTGTGTCCTTGTAAGTTGGTGTACACTTATCTGTTGCCTCCGAGTTTGTATCCAGTAAGGTAAATTGTCCAATAATCTGTCCTTCCAACAGGTGGTAACAGGATCTTATAAACATGATCTTGTGTTGCATTCATCAAACTGTGTAAGGGATCACACCAAACAAACTTCTATCTACTTTTACTTTCACTTTCTCTCCTCCTATCCATAGAGAGCAGGGATGTCTTGTCTTTTATCACTCACTGACACCACATGCAGGCTGGAGGTGGTATATAAGGAGCCTTGGTGTATATGTCCATTACAATACACATCACATCCTGTGTAGCGAGAAACTTTTTTTGGATTACACTTCCTTTCACATGGAGCAGACACAGGAGTGTGGTTTAAGCTGTCATTTGACCATTCCATTTTAAAATAGGGATCTCAGCTCTGTAAGTAAGTTTATGTATTTTGTATATTTTGTGTTGTACCTAATAAAGTGTGCTATTATATACATTTATGATGGTCATTAAATGGTAATAGTGAGATAGAACACACATACATATACACCTTTCCTATATGTAATATCCTATACCCCCCACCTCATTGGTAGCTGCTACAAACTTAATGCAATCTCCTAAGGAGATATAATATATTTATATAATATAAGGGATATACATATAATACACACACACACACACACACAGGTAGGTAGTATGGGCACTACTCTTCCAATCAATACTTGCCCTGGTGCAACTCCTAAGAAAGTATCAACAAGCAGTAATAATGGGTGCACTCAAGGGTCCTTTTTATGATTTATAAGTGCATAAAAAAAGTGCAAACAATAGTGCAATCAGCAACGTTTCAGTCTGGTTCTAAAGCTGGGTACACACAGTAACGATAAAGCCCCGATACCGTCGGATCCGACGGTATCGGGGCTTTATCGTTACTGTGTGTACGTTCGTTTCCCGAACGAGCGCGCGGCCGCCGAACGATCGGGTCGGCCGTACGCTCGTTCGGGAAAGGCCGAAAATTTCCATCGGCCGCACTAGACTCCCTATAGGGAGAACGCTCGGGACTGTGTGTATGCAGATCTTTGAAAGATGGCAGACAGGATCTTGCAGATCCTGTCTGTCATCTTTCAGAAATCTGTACTGTGTGTACCTAGCTTAAGACCTTTATCAAGCTAAAATAACCATCACACTCTGTGAGCTATATAGTTTAAGACACTCCCTAATTAACTGACCTTCATCTGTGTGCAAACAATACTATTAATAGTGTGCAAATCACATATTAAATATCTAAAAAATCTTTTGATCATATTCATAAAAAGTGTTAAAACACAAAGTGCACGTGCTAAAATGCGTATATAAAGTGCTTAACATTTTGAAGTGTATAAAACAATATAAAAGAAGAGGGCTTAGCAGAATCTAGAGCTGACATGCTTTACTTAATATGCTACCATCCAAAAATATAAAGTTACCAATCCTTTACAAAAAAACTTTTATATCAGAAAAGCTAACAGATTTTTAAGTTAATATCTATCTTTTACAAAACATTTCAGTGAACATTAAGGCCATTAGGATGAATAGTTCCAAGTCTTTTTATCCAATAGATTTCTTTTTGTAGAAGTAATTTCGATCTATCTCCTCCTCTAGGTGGCATGGGTACGTGGTCAATCGCCATGAATTTAAAAGAACTGAAATTGTGTCCTTCTTGTAAAAAATGTTTTGCTACTGGTTTATTTTTTCATCCCTAAAGGCAGTTTTTATGGCTGATCGATGGCCATCAATCCTTAGTCTCAGAGTCAAATCTGTTTTGCCTATATAGTAAAGGCCACATGGGCATTGTATCATGTAAATAACAAATGTGGTTGTACAGCTTATAGAGTGCTGAATCTGTATAATTTCTTCTGTATGAGCATGTTTAAATGTGTTAGTAGTCATGTAAATCCATGATTACTATTAACACATTTTAACATCCTCATACAGAAGAAATTATACAGATTCAGCACTCTATAAGCTATACAACCACATTTGTTATTTACATGATACAATGCCCATGTGGACTGTACTATATAGGCAAAACAGATTGACTTGAAAAAGGTCATAAACCACGACCGAAACGTCGCTATCTACATGGAATATGTCTGATAAAAGTTTTTTTGGATAAAATAAAGCACTTATGTGAGCACTGACTACAATCAAATACATTTGAAATTCTCACCAGTAGCACCAAGGCAACAACATTGTAAGTGAGTGCCCAAACACCCCCCCAGATATATATATATATATATAGTTCAAATTTAAAAAAAGGAGCACTCCTGGGCCTTTAAGTGTTTTTTCACTTATTAGTGTAAAACATCAGGGGATGTTTCGGTCTATACACTCAGACCTTTTCCGAGCTTTTTCAAGGGGACGTTATATACAGAACAATTGTTTGATGCGCCCATACATACAGTATATTACAATACAGTAGTAAAGGGACACTTTCCATCTTTCCCAGTAGGTCCCAATATCAGTGGAAGTAGTTTGTCAGCTTCAGGGCCTATCCATACACATACATTCAGCAAATTCTCTAGGACCTGCCATCAGTGTCACAGCTCTGACTATAAAAGACAATAATGATAAATTTTAAAGGTAGATTTTTCTGCACGGAGAATAAAACGGAAAATAAAAGAATAGACTTTTGTAACAAAAATTTAAGTAAAGGCAATATCTGTATTGGCTGACTGATGTTAAGCGTGGCAAGTGTAAAACACTGGTAAGGGGACTGTGGGAGTTTGGATATGAAGGCAGATTGGATGAGTTACAATTATGCACACTAGAGAAAAGAGCTTTGCGTGGAGATATTACAGTGTATAAATAAATTAATGGGTCATACAATAAACAGTGAGAGAAAATTATCCTGCAGCAAATTCAGGAACTCATCGCCTTTTTCTGTGTTGGCAGTTCCACTACACCAATCAATGTCAGGGTAATTAATGTTCCCCATAATGAGCACACTCCCCAAACTTGCAGCCCTTGCCAACTGCATATGAAGTTGACTCACTTCCTCCCTGCTAGCATTTGGCGGCTTAATAGCATACATCAACATAGTAACATAGTAATTATGGTTGAATAAAGACATACGTCCATCAAGTCCAACCTATTCACCCTTTTTTTTTTTTTTTAACCCTACCTAACAGTTGATCCAGAGGAAGGCAAAAACCCAGCTAAAAAGGGGGGAAAAATTCCTTCCTGACTCCAAACGGCAATCGGAAAGTATCCCTGGATAACCAGATCTATATGCATTAATACCAGTAATTCTCAATTTTTTTTAGTTTTAGAAACTTATCCAGGCCTTTTTAAAAGCTATTCAATGAACTTGCCATTACCACATCTGCTGGAAGACAGTTCCACATTTTCACCGTTCTCACTGTAAAGAAACCTTCCTAACCTGAAGATGAAACTTTTCTTCCCACCTTAAAGGATGTCACGAGTCCTCTGATATGATCTATTAGTAAATAATGCACCAGAGAGTTCATTGTATTAATATTATGTATATATTATTATATTATTAATATATTTGTATATAGATGTAGCTCCATTTACCACCACTCTCTGTTTGCAATCCAAACAGTTCTCTATCAATGAACAAATGTTTTCTTCAAGGCCAACAGTCCTCAGTTTATACATTAGTCGCCTATGTGGCACAGTATCAAAAGCTTTCGCAAAATCCAAATATACCACATCCACTGCTGTGCCTGAAACTAACTTCTTAATTACTTCTTCATAAAAAACAATTAAATTTGTCTGCCATTATCTATTTCTCATATAATCCAGCTGTACTACTACTGATAAGATGATCTCTGGAGACAAAGTCAAGGATATGATCCCGTAACAAAGTTTCCAGCACCTTCCCTACCACTGATGTTAGGCTTACAGGTCTATAGTTACCAGGCTGTGAACGACTACCTTTTTTGAATATTGGTATTACATTGGCTTTTTTCCAATCCAGCGGCACATCCCCAGACCAAAGCGAATCTGAAAAGATGAGAAACAGTGGTCTAGATAGAACTGAACTAAGCTCTTTTAAAATCCGAGGATGCAATCCATCTGGTCCTGGGGCTTTATTGATATTAACTTTGTCTAATTGTTTCCGTACCATATCCTCTGTTAGCCAATGTGAATACTCTTCATTTCTTCCCTGCATATTATTACAATCCCTGCTGTAAGGACAAGGATTCTCAACAGTAAAAACCGATGTAAAAAAACAGTTTAGCAGATAGGCCTTTTCAGCATCCTCTACAACCACCTCAGCCCCATTATTTAATGGTCCCACATTCTCAGTCCTCATCTTTTTACTATTTATATACTTAAAAAACATTTTGGGGTTGGACTTGCTTTGTTCTGCAATCCGTATTTCATTTTGTATTTTAGCTAGTTTAATTGCTTTTTTACACTCTTTATTACAGCTTTTGTACTCCCTGTAAGCCTGTTCTGTTCCCTCTGTCTTAAAAATTTTAAAAGCCGTTTTCTTTTTACCATTTCCCTTTTTACCTGAGCATTAAACCATGCAGGAGTGGACCTAATTTTTTTACACTTGTTCCCTAAAGGTACCGATTTAGAAATGTAATAGTTTAATATCCCTTTAAAAGTGGTCCACATCTGATCTATATCTTTACCTAGAAACAATTCCCCCCAGTCTATGAGCAGGAGTGATTCCTTTAACAGCATAAAGGTTAAAAAGTTTCCTAAAGTTAAAATGTTTTGTTAACCCAGTGCACTTTAGTTTTTTGCAACCTATATTAAATGACACTATATCATGGTCACTATTCCCTAAGCTTCCCATTACTTTCATCTCCAAAATGAGCTCAGGGTTATTAGATATCACCAGATCCAACAATGCATTCTGTCTAGTAGGAACTTCTACCATCTGTGAACAAAAATGCTCATATAGGAAATTTAAGAACTTTATACCTTTTGAGGTGCTGGCAGTTCCCTTACTCCAATCTATATCAGGCTAGTTAAAATTCCCCATAACCAGAACATGCCCCATACCAGCAGCCTTCACCAACTGTACATGGAGATTCTATTCCATCTTTTAAATTTGGCTTCAATTCCTGTTTAACATACATACATACTCCTTCTCCTTTCTTATTAACTCTGTCATGTCTAAATAAGGAGTATCCTTCAATATTTACTGTCCAGTCGTGTGAATCATTAAGCCATGATTCTGCTATACCACTTTCCTTTAAAGCTATTATTTCAAGTTCCCCGGTTTTTCCAGCCAGACTTCTTGCATTTGTAAACATACATTTTAGATTATCAATTGATTTACTTCCATACATGGTCGTACATGCCTCCTTATCCTCTATGCTCCCCCCTTCCTCTTCTCCATCCTCTGTTGTGTTAATAGCCCCCTGATCCCTAACTTCTCTATCTACCCGTGTAGTTCAACATACCCTCCCCCCATCCCTAGTTTAAAATCTCCAACCCCCTAGCCATCTTCTCCCCCAAAACAGCTACACAATGACATTACCTCCTTTCCTGTTACCTAATTCCACCCATATTGCCTCCACTTTAACATCCATATCGCCAGTTATCTCTTCTTTTAAATTTAGCTTCAATTCAATAAATTTAGCTTCAATAAACACATACTCTTCCCCCTTTCCTTTTTTCTCTGTCTTGCCTAAACAAGGTGTATCCTTCTAAATTTACAGTCTAGTCGTGAGAACTGTTCAACCACGTTTCTGCTATACCTATTACATCATACTTTTCATTCAACGCCATAATCTCCAATTCACCCGTTTTGTCATCCAGGCTTCTCGCATTTGCAAGCATACATTTTAGATTATGATCCTGTTACTAGTATTGATACATAAAGTTGGAGTTCAGGGATATTTTCAATTGCCATTTTAAATCAGGATGGAAATAGTTTTCTCTCTTCAAATTGGTTAATATGTGTATGTTCCAGGACCCAGAAAAAAACATAGGGTACTTTTTTAGACCCCTTTTAAGAAAATTGGGCGTAAGATCTAACCTGTGTGCTGCCATCTGGTAGAGAATCAAGTGAATACCTAAGTTAACGGAGGATGAGAACTAACCTAGAGCCTTGTATCTAGTCAGGTACCTGCATTTAGGTTGATTTGCAGGTTGGGTTCACCACAGTGAGTTTGAAAGGGGTTGTGGGTAAGGTTCGGTTAGAAAGCTGTGGGTGCTGGTTGCTACAGGTAGCATCTGTTAAATTTTGGGTGTGGGTCACTGCAGGTGTAGGTCTGTTTAATTTTAGGTGAAAATTGGGTTGTGGGTCTTACTACTTGCAGGTCTGGTCAGAAGCCAATATGGAACCCACTAGAAAAGCAAAAACAACTGAACAAGGTTTTGATTTGTAAAAAAAAACAGGCAAAACCAGGTACTCTGCAAGTACTATACTAAATATAAGATATATTTTCACTAAACTTCACAGAGAGAAAGTAAAAACACTAAATACATGTTATCATGGTGCAAAGCAGGTGCTGGCTCAGGTCATGCCTTTAGCAGATTGTACTGTTTATTCATTAAAGTACATGTCTACTCAATTAATTCATGGTACACTGCTTTAATTACTTCCCTGTAGCAGGAAGCTGGGATCTGTTTACCTCTGCAACCTGAAATCTTAAATATATTGTTGATAACACAATTTAAGGTATTCTGGTGTAACATTGTTTTTGAATCCTGTCAATGACACAAAAAATAAAAACATTGGTAGACTTTGATTTTATTACAAAAAAATGACATCAGGGGAACTCTTTGTATTTCGTCCGGGTGAACAAACTTGCTTCATTGCAAACTTTTCTTAGCAAAACAGATAAGGTGGAAAAGAAGCAGATGGCATTAACGTTTACAAGTCGTGATATCTCCATACAAACCGCCATCCATCCGCAAAATAATCCGACTCATAAACACACAGAGACTTTGCCTTGGAAACTCACACAGCAATTTTAATGTCCATTTATATGATCACCATAGTTGCTAACATTCCCAATAGATTTCTAGGGATGCCTTTTAGAAATAATGGCACTCTTTATGCACAAGATTTGTCCTTGTCTATTTGACATAAATTTAAGCATTCCTCATTTAATAAATAAATGAATTTGTGATTGTTTGTATGCAAATTGCTGCATTTATTTACATTTCATAGATATTGTTTTCTGCTTTTCCTCTAAAATGGGTTGCTTGTGCATGTAATGTTAGACATACACAAATTAAGATTTTTGATTGTTTCAAAAATATTCTCAAGAGTTTAAGATTGTATAGAGGTATGTCTGTGTGATTTATTTGCTTGGATGTACATGTTGCTATGTGCATGAAAGAAAGAAAGCATACATTTGATTTATGCAATTATAAGTATCTGCATATGTGGTACTTTTGCATGTGTACATATTTAATGTTCATATTTGTCTTCTGTACATGTTTCTATGTCATTTTGTTTATGCTATTATTTGTTTTATGTATGTGAATGGATGTGTACATTTTTAGTTTTGTATGTATTTTAGTGTTAAACTGCCCAGATGGGTAATTGTTTTTCTAAGGTTCCAAAACATGCACAATGGCACACTGCTGTTGGCTCCTTGGCCAGACAAGATGGTAGGTGCAATCCCCTCAGCCCCCTACTTCCAGGGCTTCAACATCCAAGCAAGGAAAAAAGGTAGAGGAGCACACTACTATAGTGAAAACTTCTTTATTCGTGCAAAAACATCAACGTACAACGTTTCGGGACTCTAGGCCCTTCCTCAGGTACCTGAGGAAGGGGCCTAGAGTCCCGAAACGTTGTACGTTGATGTTTTTGCACGAATAAAGAAGTTTTCACTATAGTAGTGTGCTCCTCTACCTTTTTTCCTTGCTTGGTAATTGTTTTTCTAATCATATTTCCAATTGATCGCAAGGGATTTCCAAATGACCTTGAAATCTGCAGGAGATGGGGATGGCATAAAATTTTCCGCCTGGCCTGATCAAGCAGAGGAAGATAAAGCTAGAACCGTTTCCTTTCCAGTCCACTACAGACTGGATAACTTCTGAACCCAGAAACAGAGAGGAGCAAGGAATGGTTTGTTTAGAAAGTGAGACAAATGTCTAATTTAAAATATTTTTTTATCACAATAGTTTCCCTTTAAGAACGCTAGACTATGGCCCAATATCCTGATCAACAGATATTATATAGTATAGTATTTGAGGTTAAATAAAGACACAGTCCAACCTAATAAGCAATAACCACATTTCCTGCCGAACAGTTTATCCAGAGGAAGGCAAAAAAACAAGAAAAAAAGTGGGGGAAAATTCCTTCCTGACCGTGGCAATCTGAAATATCCCTTGATCAACTCCACTTTATGTATCAATACCATAAGCAAAATTAGCACTATTTTAAACGATAAACAGGGTTATTCAATAAAAGTTCTTATCGTTTTTAAAATGGAGCCAATTTTGCCCCAACCAATCAAATATTAGCTTTCAAATGTTAAATAAGATCTGATTGGTTGGGGAAAAATTAGCACCATTTTAAATGATAAAAACTTTTATTGAATCTCCCTGAAGAACGTTTATTGAATCTCCCTATAACTTTTTAAAAATGAATAGTACCTGGGACATGGAGGTAGGACTGATTATTCCAACCTCCCAATATTGTTTTGTTGAGGAGCTACAGCACATACAGTTTTCATCTGCAAGGTTGTGGCCCTGGGCCTTCCTGTATTAAAGATAGGGCTGAAGCATTCAGGAAGCCTAGCAGAAGAAGTTTTCTTTGAGCTGCCGCTCCTCATAGAAATGATATTGGGAATTATAAAGTACCAATCCTACCTCCCTGCTCCAAGTACTTTTCATTTTAACTGTTTTTGAAAAAAAGTTTATACACACTATAGTTCTCATTTAAGGGATGTCTGTGTGTCCTCTTACATGTTCTCCCTCTTTACTAAGCACTGGTAAGGCCACATGTGGAATATTCAGTACAGTTTTGGAATTACGTGTACAAAAATAAATATTGGAAATGAAAGGTTTCAGTGAATGGCCCTTGTGTGGGGATATAATTACGGTTTATAAATAAATTAATGGGCCATACAATTAGCTGTCATGCATTGTTCACCAATAGAACATGTCAGAGGTCACTCAGACATCCATTAAGACTGGAAGAAAAACCATTTAGTCTTCAAGTTTGGAAAGGATTTGTAAACAACAAAACTATGGAACAGTCTGGAAATAAAAAATAAAAAAAAAGCTGGATGAATTTCTAAAACGAAGAATCTTGCATATTAACTGGATTAACAGTTAATCAGGTTGTGGGTATTGCTGAGTAGGTTGGACTAGATGGACTTGTTTTTTATTCATCCTTAAATACAATACTAAGGTATTATATTAGTTATATGAATGCATCTGCAGCCTGATCAAAGATGATCAATGAACATTTCAGGGCCCCATTAACCATTTATTCCATACTCCTAATCATTGGGGTTTTAGTTAAATGTTTTTAATCATAAAATTAATGGAGCAAAAAACTATTTTACAATCTTAAATCAAATATTTATTCCATTTTTGAAACAAACAAAAAAACATAATTCTAGTCAGTAATGAAATCTATCAATAATACAGAACAGTATACAGTAGAAATATAAAGAAGGACCAAATAAAACATGATTCCACATAAAAATAAATACACCAAAAAAGCAAAACAAAACCTGACATAGGCTATTGTTCTTTTACCACCCCCTCCCTGCATAAGATGCATTACCAAAAACCTTCTGCTCTTATGTAATAATACTCTGTCACCTATCAATTATAAAATTAGAATTTGAAAATTATATTTCAGTGATAGCACCCTGCACCGATACTAAAATTTCTGCCTTTTTTTCTTTGGCTTGTCCGGATGATAAATTTGAGCTTTATTTAATATGTCACAGCTTACAGTTTCCCATTTCCATATTTTCAACCCCACATGAGCCAGGTAGTTAGCAGACAGAAAAGATCAAAGCCTTATTTTTCTTTTGTAAAAATCTGACCTCAACATTACATTTGTTCATTGATAAATATGACCAGTAAAATAGAATTTGCTGATAATACAATAAATGTGTTCCAGTACTTTTTAAATACCCCTTTAAGCATCAACTTCAACAATTTCAGAACAGAAACAACAACAAATTGATCTAAATGATCAGACTTAAAGGAGAACTAAACCCAAAATACAAAGGCAGCTCCACAGACTCAGTAACTGTCACTTAGTAAAAATGTAGAAATCATTTATAGAACATTTCTGAGTACTGGCAATCTATGTCACGGGGTGACTTCTAGTGTTGCCTCTTCCTGGTGGTACTGGACATAAAAAAATTCCTTCTGCACATGTGAACCAGCTACCTTGTGTTTCCCACTCCCCTTATGCTAAGCTGCATGTAACAGTTGAACTCAGAGTCCCCACCTGCCAGTGACTTCCAGCCAATCATCAGAGAGAGCCGTGAATATTATTAGCTGATTTTCCTGCTCAAACAGAGTGGGGGAAGGTGTTAACCCTTTTCATATGTATTTAGGAAGCAACTTGTTAACCCTTTATATTTGGGAGCATTTCTGCAAGACATGCATCGCATGTAGTGGGGCTGGTTCCATAGGCTATTACATGCCTGCACTTCCACTAGCACATTTGGATTGTAAACCGCAATTCAAAACAAGCTAGTGGGAGCTAGCCCTGTGTTTGAGTCTTAAAGGGAAAGGTGGCAGCCCCAGTAGAATTGAACTGACCACTTTACAAGGTGCATTTACATAACCAAAACAGCTCAGAACTGCAGGTGCAGCATATTGAAGTGAACAATGCATTTTAAAGGGGAATGTTGGAGCCTGGAAGTAGTGTAAAGGCAAAGGCCGCCTTTGCCTTTAAGACCCAAACACATATTAAATCTACGTGTTGCAGTGCCCCCCTGGAGTGGGGCAGAGGTCAGGTGATGAGACTCAACCTAATGGAACCAGAAAGTTTGAACATTCACCCCAATATAAATGTCTCACAGGTTGCAGACAGAGATGTGATTGTAGCCTCATTTTAAAGGAAAGACTGCAGGCTTTTATTTAGCCCTAACTTGATTGAAGACCATAGCTGCTCTTTAAGAGAGGTCTGGAATTTACAAAATTATTTTTGAGCAAAATTCCTTTTTAGAACAATGAAAAAACAACAGTACATTTATATAATCAATGTACAGAGAAATGTATTATTATTTACATTTTATGAGTAACTTTGTAGTTGACCTTTGTTGGAAAAAGTTGAGGTATATGGTACATAGGCAAGACTAATAACTGGGTCAGAACCAGGTATTAGCCTTTAATTTTTAAATTCCTAACATTTTAAACAGCAAGTAACAAACCATCATGCAACAACAAAACACCATAAAAAGCCATGTACAGGTTAATGGCATGGATACTTTAGATTTTGTACTTCTAATGACATAACGCCTAGTATTGTATAACAATGGCACGTTTGCTTTATGTCATCACTGAATCACAAAATTTGCATAGTTATTAGAAGGGATTAAAATTGTTCCTCATCAAAATATGAAGAAATAAAGGAATTATATCCCAGGGTTACTTCAATGTTAATAGACCAAGCATTTTGTAATCCCTTTTGCTTCAATAAATCCATACTGACAAAATGTTTTTTTTTCAATTGCCCATTACTGGAAATTATATTTCCATCTCTGTTCCAGATATATCCCCAACTTCTTTAGCTATCTTTAGAAACATCTTATATGTCAGCTTTCAATCAACTGTATAAAGTTGTATATACTTTGCACTTTTATTTTAAAGGGACAGTTCAGTGGAAATGATAAATATTTGTTAAATTGTTAATTTGTGTAATGCCTTCTTAGTTATTCTACATATTCTCTCATTTTCTCATTTTGAAAAATCAGTTGATTTCATGCCCTTTGCTGTTCCCTGTTGTTGACATTAGTGAGCTGACATTTCAGGTTCTAACAGTCCTTCTTCTTCCCAGGATACAACACATTCTTGGAATGTTCCCAACAGTAATTTCTACTGGTTGGCTGTGGGATGGGTCAAACTTAGTCAGATCTCTACTGAGCAACTGAATCAACCCAGGCACTGGGTCAAGGGCAAGACCATAATGGTCTCTATTAGGGGCCATGCAAACAGTAAGTCAGTACTTCGGTTGCATTTATTTATACACAGACAAAATGCTGAATTGGCAGATTAAGATCTTTTTTCTGAAAAGTATATGTATTTTCACTGAACTTCCCCTTTAAAGTATAACTATTGCCTCAATGCTTTTTTTTAAAATTGCTTTAAAAAGAGTAAAGGAATGCAGCCCTTCCCATACATTCCCCCCCCCCCCCTGATTTCGAGCCTCTCTATGCCTTCAATTAGCTATGCTGTGAAGGGGGCGTAATTGTCTAATGAATGACTGTCACTCAAAGCTAGCATGCGAGAAAACACTCCTCCACCCACCCTTGATCAGTTTGATTATGTAGGCTGTATCCTAGCAACAGGACATTTCAAGTTTGTTTGACTGAGAGCAGGAGAGGTTGTAGCAGACATTCCCACCAGCCAATGACAAGCGTTATGCTAACCATGGACCTGTGCAGTCTAGGAGGCAGGCTTTAAGCACTCATCTTTACTATGCAATATCTAAGTGAGGGCAGCATGGTTGTAAATGTGAGTAAGCAATTTCAGCTGCTGGAAGTGTGGGCATGTAATGGGGGTGATATTTTTTTTAATATTGTTGTCCTTTAAGAATGTTTGGCATGCTTAAAAAAAGTAATCTAGAAATAAAATTATTTTACACAAAGCATGCCTTATGTAAAATAATTAATACACTGTAAGTATTTACCTGGAGTCTTCCTTGTATGTGCAAGACCATACCAGTAATAATATTTAACTTATATACTGGAGGTTTCCTAGATATCCTGAACTTACTTGCCAGAAGTACAATTTTATCAGTATTGCAACGATTTAGAGGGCTTTTTATTGTTGTCTATGGCATTTTCCCTTGACTACTCAAAAACAGACAGGCATCTATGGTGCTTTCAAAAATAATTTGTTCACTCCTGTTTAAAAAATTCTGAAATGCATCAACTGTCTTTTCTGGCATATAGCCTAAAGGATTAATTTAAAAACAAAGAACCTATTAAAATATTTAGTCAGGACAAGCAACAAAGGTTGTTTATTGATCACACATTTTCTACAGCTTTTATATATTATATATGCCCTATAACACATTTAAATAAATAGTGTTTATCATCCATAGGACTTTTGCAGTTAGGAGATGCAAAGGGCCTTTAAAGTTTTTGTATTTTCCAGTCCTCAAATGAAACTCCTCCCAAAACCCTGAACTGTAATAGTTTGAAACCTGAAATATAGAAGTCTAACCTGAAATCCTGCATAATATCCTGTTGCCCGTTTCTGCTTCCTAGTTCTTACAGTTAGCAACTGTCAGTTCTGGATTTGACATCACAGCCAATGACAATGCTAATCCCTTAGTTGCCCCTCTGAGCATGCTCAGGCTCAGTACCAGGTCACTAAATTGCTCAGTTTCCATGAGGCATCCAGAAGTATAGCAGGCATACAGTAATGAATTCAGAAGACAAAGTAGGATACATCAACATTAAGAGGCCATTCTTTCTAAAAGATTATTAGGGTGGAGTTGTCCTTTAAACAGTCAAGTATTTAATATTTAAATACACACCAAACAGGATGGCAAGCAAGTAAACACAAGCACTGACTCTACAAGGAGCTGTTTCTAGTGTAATTCAAATGTTCATCTATCTATGGTCACTAGACTTCTGTAACTCTAGCCTAACACGTAGATACATTAATTAGTAGCTCTACTCACCTGTAAACCAGTGATAATTAATATGTACCATTCCAATTGCTTAAATACAGCAAATCCCAGGAGCATTCACAGTGTAAATTCTGATGCAAATTGAATTTAAGCAGATCCTTAAGAAAATGTATTTTATATCACTTAATTGCAGCCATATGACGAAGCTTATTGGTGCCATAATAATAAACCATTTATGAAACCGCTTGTGTGAGATAAAACCTCGAAAAAAAGCGGAGCAGAAAAAAAAACAACCTGATTGCAGACAGAGTATGTTCCATCCTTGACTATCATACTTAAATGTAATGATGATACTTGAAATGGCACATTCCTGTGAATGGTTCTTGCAAAACAAAGGAATCTCTTTAAATCCTAATTATATAGAAAAATAGAAGGATCCACCTTATTTACATGTATTAATCAGAAAGTCCTTTAAAAAAATGACAGTGGCTGAGGAATGTTTACATCTGTGACATAAGTTAGTTCTATGATTTTACCAGCCGATTTTTATCCACAGCAGTAAATATGATGCATATACCTGCGGAAATAAACAGGTGTATTGCTTCATACAGTAACTTTGGGGAAAAAACGCTCCATATAAACAAGTGGTAACGAAGAGCTGTGACCAAAATGATGTACACAGTGACTAGTAAGGATCTGATGGTGGCATAGCAGTAACATCCATGAGCTATAGATGTTGGGACTCTGCTGAGAAAAAGAAAAATATAATTTGCTGGTTAGTATTTTTCTATCAACTAATTACAAACATTTTGTATTTTCTGCTGATATACTAGCAAAAATGTGCCCGTTGGTGCACAGTGGAAATTATGCGTGTATGTTTTGCTATGTGTGGATGATGTACCGTATATACTCGAGTATAAGTCGATCCGAGTATAAGTCGGGGTACTTATTTTACCTGAAAAATTTGTAAAACTGATTGACTCGAATATAAGTCGAGGGTAGAAATTATCACCACTACTGCCTTCTGATTCTGTGTTGTTTTTAGGCTTTAGTTGCCATTTAAATGGACAGCAGAATTCCCATACATGAATCCCATACAGTAATAGCCAAATCCAGTACCAGTAACCTCCAATTCCTTGGCACTCCAGATGTTTGGAAACTACAACTCCCAGCATGCTTTGTTGCTGGGAGTTTCAGTTTCTAAACATGTGGAGTGGCAAGGTTCAGTAAACTTTTAATTAAGCTTACCATCATTTACAATTCTCCTGAACCCCATATTGTAAAGGGCCCTCTGACCCCCATATAGTAAAGGACTCTATGACCCCAATAGTTAAAAATGTCACCTGAGAGTTGTAGTTTCAAGCTGTCATTTGCACTGTACTAGCAGCTGTTTTTTGCCCCAAACTGAGGAGACCCATCAGATTTACAGCATCCAGATGAGCAGTGACAGTGCTGAGTGAGTCCAGCAGCCAGACTACAGGAAGCAGGGAGTGTAAAGGCAGATCAGCTCCTGTAACTTTCTATGCAGGTTAACACAGTGCCACCTACTGGTTACTATCTGCAATTGCAGAATTTGGCTTTAAATTAGGACTTCCACCTACCTGCCTGCCAGCTAGAATCGAGAGGGCCTAAGTAGAATAAACCTACAGGTCTGAGAACAGACCCAGGCAATCCAGCTACAATGTGCGGTTCAAACTACACAGCACTATTGGACAACCAGTTTTGCCCTAATAATCCAACATATAAACACATTTCTCACTCCCAGAGAAATGGGTGGGGACATGCAAAGTATCTCATTACCTGTAGCTAAGGGCATGTTTCTAGATATAATACAGCCTAATGGTATAGAGCGGGGGTGTTGAACTTGTGACCTTTCACATGTTTGAAAACTACAAATCCCAGCATACTGTTTGCAGTAAGTTTTTTCTTGTCCTGTAGCTAAGGCATGTGTCCAGATGCAATACAGCCTATTGGTATAGAGTAGAGGTGTTAAAATTGGGACCTTTCACATGTTTGAAAACTACAACTCCCAGGATTCTCTGTTTGCAGTAAGTTTCTTCTTAATGTCCTGTAGCTAAGGTGTGTCCAGATGCAATACAGCCTAATGGTATAGAGTAGGGGTGTTGAATTTGTGACCTTTCACGTGGTTGAAAACTACAACTTCCAGCATTCTCTGTTAGCCGTTTCTTCTTTATCTCCATTGGTTAATGAATACATAGAGATGCAATACAGTCTAATGATATAGAGCATATGTGCTTAACTTTTCACATGTTTAAAAACTACAACTCACAGAATCCCCTAGCTGCACAGAATGCTGGAAAATTTAGTTTTCATACATCCTGGAATAATGCCATTTTCCAGACATTAAAAGTCCACGGTCATGCTTTAGCGATTCCTACATAGGGCTTGAACATGCAAGTGATCCAACTGCTCTTCCCTTCTTATCTATAGCTATTACACTAATGGATTAGGGAAGGATTATATGGGTCACTTTAGACAGTAGGAATCATAATCCTTACCAAACTTTCCCTCACTTTCACTGCTAGCTATAATCCATGGAGTCTAAGATAATTAAACCTGCAGGCTGCGGGTCTGAGAACACACCCAGGCAATCCTGCCACAATGTACAATTCAATCTAAACATCTCCATTGGGAAACCTGAGACCCTATACAGGATCCAGATTAAGATTAAGGTGAGGGACCCCCATCTCTCCCCTAAAGGAGCTGAAAGCTCCCCACAGAGTATAAAATGAAATAGAGCCTTCTTATGGTTTTAATATATCAATAGTGGAATAAAAAGTAATTTCAGATACATGCAAAGTCATTTTATCATATACAGACATCACTTGTCACTGTAACATGTTTTACAAACAGCACAGAGTTGGGTGTAATACAGGAACTTCCTTACACTTCCTGTCATGTACAATGCCTAAGAGAATTTTCTAATTTGCTAACCGTGTAAGATAAGAACCTTACTGGATGTTAGTAAAATTCTACTTCCTTTTAGTGTGTACATGGAGACACTAAAAGGATTTTAGCACTCTTAGAGGTGTGGCTAAACCTACCATTTTAAGTTTTCCATTCAAACTTAGGGGTGTAAAGTAAAGTAAGTATACTTTATTAATTGCATATCAATTGTATTGTTATTTAGTAGTAAGTAGTAGTACTATAATTTGTATAGTGTTATTTGTTATGGTAATTTTAATTAAATAGTGATAAATTACACACATACATATACACCTTTCATATGTGTAAGTGTTATATACCCTCACCTAATTAGTTGCTCCTAAAAACTCAATGCAATCTCTGTAAAAATCTAAATATTTTTCTATAATATAAAAGGAGATATAATATATATATATATATATGATAATACGCTACTTACAGTGTAATATCCGTAAGTAGCGTATTATTTAGAATACATAAGGGAGGATTTTTTTTTTTAATTTTTTTTTTTTTTTTATTGAAGAACGGGAGGTAAAGGAGCTGTGTCTTACCTCCCATTCTTCAATAAAATATTCAAGAGCCAGGAACGAAGTTACAGAGCTTAGCTGGTTTCTCACTCCTCTGCCAGGTCCTGGCAGACTTAGTATGTTATGCACAAGTGTGTACTAAGTCCACTGTTGCTCCATATTTAGAGACCAGAGCCTAATGTATTTATACATATATTATGTATTTTTTTTAAGCTCTCTGATTAGTAATCACTCCTAGTGTGTACTGAAAATGTCCAATATTGAACGTTCTGGATGGAAAATTTCATTTCCATTGGATGGCATCGGCTTTCTTAATTTCAGTAGAGGGAGTGGATATGATTGTCCCTTTGGGCAAATTCACATCAGATTCCAATGAAATTTGCCATGAATTTGCGACTGAGGTTGCACGTTAAAGGTCTCTAGCTCTTTACCACCATGCTGTTTGTATAAATCTATCATTTAAAAAGGGAATGTTGGAAGGGTATAACAAACATATTCCCCTTTAAAGGAGAACTAAACCCAAAATACAAAGGCAGCTCCACACACTCTATAACAGTCACTTAGTAAAATAATTTGTTTTTCACCTCTGAATTCAGCCTCTTAGTGTAGAAATCATTACTGGCAATCTAGGATGTCACGGCTGGCTTCTAGTGTTGCCTCTTTTGGTCCAGGTACCAAAACTCCTTCTGCACATGGTAACTAGCTACCTTGTGTTTATTTCCCACTCCCCTTATGCTAAGCTGCATGTAACAGTTGAACTCAGAGTCCCCACCTGCCAGTGTCTTCCAGCCAATCATCCGAGATAGCAGTGAATATTATTAGCAGATTTACTGCTCAACCAGAGTGGGGGAAGGTGTTAACCCTTTTCATATGTATTTAGCAAGCAACTTGTTAACCCTTTATATTTGTAAGCATTTCTGCAAGAGACTGTCAGGCTAATTTACCCAGACTTGCTGGGCAGATATATATTGAGTTAAAGTCGTACTAGCTGGTTTGCTACCGGTTAGCATGACTTTAACTCCATATTAGAGTTGGATGCGGGGGTTATGCAAAAATCACCTGCACATCTGACGCTCACGATTCAATATCGCGTTTACGGTAGTTTTAGTGCAGGATTTTAAAAATCCCACAGTGTGTAAATCCCTTACATTGAATATGAAGGCGCGTCCAAACTTTTGACTAGTTGTATATAATTAAAATATTACGTTAATATTAGTATATTTGTTTGTAAAAAGATTCTCTATTTTATGTATCTACTTTTGAAATAGATTTTTGGCAAGCATAGGCTAATTAAAGAAAAAACAATGCTTTTGAATCTGCAGGTTTAGAAAGTAATGTCATTTAACCATGATCATTAAAAAGAGAACATTTCATACTAATAATCTATTTAAATCTTAAATAAACCAGGTTTTAGTGGCAACATTCTAAAATACCAATAATAGCATCACTCACACAACTAGAGGACCAGCTGATTAACTTAATTTAGAAAATTAAATTTTTTTTTGTAAATGGCGCAACCTCCTTAAAATGACTGTAAACCCCATGCTAACCCAAAATTATACCAGTTAGTGTATATTTTAGTCATTTGCCCCAAATCTTATATTACATTTGAATTCTAATGCAGAAAATTATTTATATACAAGTTAAGTGTAGCTAGAAAAATGTATGCTCTAGTCACTATTTAAAGATTGTGGGTTGTCAGATAATTTGGAGTCTAGTATGGATATGCTTAATAAATATAATTATCAGGGCTGCACTATTTGCCCGAGTGACTGCACTTAAACAACATTAATTCTAACTTAGCCATGCTGTATGTGTTTTTTTTTGTTTTTGTTTTTTTTTTTTTTAAAGGTGTCCCTACCTAATTTACTGATCTGGCATCCCTGCTTGTAATGGACCTATTTTCAGTGTTTTATATTTTATCAATAAAATTGAGTTCCGGAGCATCATTAATTTTGTGTAGGGATATTTGCAATGCTTTTTTGTGTGAAAATATTGGTTTAATGTCAATTTAAACAAACTTTAAAAAGGTAAAAATGTGACTGGAATCAAGAATTTTAACAATTGTCAAGCATGCTTCATATTACCTATTCATTTCTGAGCTTAAGTACCACAACAAGTGTATGGCCCAAAGAAGAGGTCCACTGTATGTAACAAACATAGTAAGAACAATGGCAGGTATCTCTACATAATTTTCCAGGCCAACAAAACCAGCTGAAATATCCACAGTAGAAATTGTATTGGAATTGCCCTAAAAAACACAACATTAAAAAATAAATTTGCAAACATATTCCAAAAAGGTAGATTAGATTAGCTGTACAATTAATATATCTCAATTAAATAGACAAACTAAACATATACAGGGAAATGCACCAACAAGTGCTAGCCTACAAAGTGCCGGGAAATTCACAGTAAGCAGTGTTTTATAGTGAAGTGTGAGTTTAACTGTGGCTGCACACACACATTGGCTATATAGAACAATTGCAGAAACGTTTGCGTGACTTTTGTAAAAATTCCTGCAAAACTTAAAGGGGAACTGTGGTCCAAAAATGATAGGAATTGCTCTCCTGAGAATTTTTGCAATTTTTATTGTTTATTTTGCTAAGATATTTACATTTATGTGTGTGATATGACAGCAGCATCACCAGGTCCCCTGCACTTCCTGCTCTGAAACCATGTCAGTGGATGACCGTCAATCTGCCCTGTGCCTCCTCCTCCCCTTGCAGCCCCCCTCCTCTTGCAAGCCCCCCTGGTCCCTCCCACTCATGGACCCCATGGCCCCTCCATTTGCAGGCTTCCCTTGGCCCCTTCCCTTATAGCCTCATGTGGCTATGCCCACTCACGAGTGCCTTAGCCCCGCCCACTCACTAAGTGAGAACTCTGCCAGAAAAGGCATAGTGGGAGGGTAGGGCTATAGCTTCCCTTACCTTCTATGTGGGGATCTTCACACAGCAGGGAAGGGGAAGGACTTCCTGTCTCCCTCGCATACTAAAGTCTGAGGCTGTGCTCGCCGGTGGCGAAGTGAAAGAGCAGCCTTAGGAGTGTCACATGTCAGTCTCCCACCCATTTACTGTATTTAGTAATTTCTTTATATCTTGGGCTGTGGAGCACATAGACAGGTGGTTGATGGCTTCTCTAAAAAGGATACCACAGTTCCCCTTTAAGAAGGGATCATGATGCACCAAGACGCTGCTATCGGTTTATAGTATATATCACTAACTTGATTGCACCGGAAAAAGATAGCGTCTTTCGGTGCATCACCCTGATGGAGAGAAACCATGTAAGCTAGGTTACATACCAGAAATGGTAGTAACAAAAGGGCATTAAACATCCTCAATTCGATAGAATCACATTTGGTAACAATGCACCAATGTTCATTGTCCATAATATAATATCTGGTTGGGTGATAACTTATTAAAATAATGCTATTTTTATGAAGGAATCAACTAGTGCCATGGATCAATGCAATATGTTAATTTGTATAAACACCAGAGAATTATCTACTGCACAACACTGATTGCATTCCAAAAGTGTGTTGTTTAATGGAATCATTCCCTAGTGCAAGAAAAGCCACAATGGTATATAGAAAGGAAATCCAGGAACACACACCTTCCAGCGAGTTTAAAGTAGAAGGTGTGGGTTCCTACACCCAACAAAGGTGTGCTTTTTCACAATAAAAAAAAAAAAAAACATGCTTAGGTGCGCATTCCTGGACTTCCTTAGTCCATATCAATGTTCATTTGTATAAAATAATGGAAGGTATTGTCTTAAGATCTAAAAAAATCTAATTATGTTTTATAAACATTGTATGCACAGGGAGACCTAATAATTCTGTATATCGATACCTTGGGTAATGACTACACATTTGTTTAGTGCATTGAAAAATGTCAACAAGGGTTACATTGAATTTAAAAGATTCAGCCAAATATTAAATTCTTTACAAAAAGAGTTGGAAAAATAACAAAACCTACATTTACAAAAAAGATAATCAATACGTTACACTATTGATTTATACAAAGAAAAGAGATGATCAATATATCATATATATTTTATAAACAAAAAATATTAATCATGGAAATGAACCCCTAGTACGCTTGCAGTACACTAGAATTCAATGTGCGTTGTGCACCTCTTTTCTTGTATGTTTTAATATTGTTAAAAATATTCAAGAGGGCTTGTTATGCGGCAATTGTATTTTATTGTATTTATTTCCATGTATAGCGCTAAACATATTATGTAGCTAATATTGAAATTTTTTAGGTTAGTAGTAATTAAACAAGTTATTTACATTTTGCCTACAAAAGTTTCAGTCCACATAATGTACATACCTGAAAAAAGAAAAATGTTTGTCCAAACCAGTAGTGCATGATTGTAATTTGAGCTGCATCATATTTCAGTAAATTCCAGATAAACATACTCAGAATCATTTGAATTATCAAGCAGAACACCAACACTACTAAGTTGTGTGGTCGAAATAAAAGTGCAGCCAAAAGTACCAGTCCACTATAGACTTCCCATAAACCCAGACTCTTCGTTTTGGGATCTGTATAAATAAACTGAGATTTCAACAAGTCCTTGGTTCCCGTAAAAAGAATTCCAAGCACAAATATATAAACAAAACGAGCTTCAGTAATTCCTCTGTAAGAAAATTAAAAAATATACCTTATTTAATTTCATTTAAAGCAACTTTGTATACATAGTAACAGACATTCACAACCTTGCGGCCATACATTGAAGAACCACTTAGGTAGTTTAAGCTGAAATCATCTAAATGGGGGTCTCTAGTCTCACAGCTATGATAGAAAAGCTCCCCTGCTAATTGGCTGCAGTTCCCTCCAACCTGTTTGTATAGGGTTATCATATCCTGGCAAATGCCTTTTTTCTAGGGAAAACAAACCTAATTTTGATTATCTAAAGCAATTAGAAATAAAGGGTAATGTATGGTATACATGGTCTAGCCTTAAACCAATGTTTCTTATTGGCCGATCTACCAATGGAAATATTCACTTGGAAGTCAGTAAAAAGAGAATTAGCAGCAGATATTTCTGTTAGATTGGCCATTCCTGCATATGAAATATGAAGAATCATCTGAAAATTAGCACTATGACCAAAATCGGTTAATTACTATATATTGCCTTAGTAATTGTAGCCAATATTTTGTTGCAAATCACCTGAAATATCACACTGGGCCATCGATCTGGCTAAAAAATATCCACCTATGAGTGGATTTGGGAATAAAATGATTACAAAAAAAGACAAACCCCTTCCCACAAAAAATGTAAACAAATATATTTTACTTTACTTAAATTTTACATTGTCTGATTTCTTTAGAGATAATCCGTAATCTCCTGACTAAATTATACCCCATCATCCTATTTGGCTAATAATGACCATTTTCTGCTTTGCCTTTAAAGGGCATGTCCACTTTTGAAAATTTTTCAAATTTTGTAGGGTTAGTTCCCCCATCCCCAACCACTATATTATATTTTTAAGAAAGTGCCTTACCTTCCCTCTCTCTTCCGCCGCAATGCCGGCCTTCTGCTTGCATGGAACTGCTGGACCGGCAGCCGTGTCTGTGATTGGCTGAGAGGCAGCCAATCACAGACGCGGCTGCCGGCAGTTCAGAACGCCGGAGGAGAGAGGGAAGGTAAGTAAAGATCGGGGGACTTGTGCATTTACACTAATGGGAGGGAAAACAAAACGGGAGGGAGAGGGAGGGGGGGGTGGGAGGGAGTGAAGGGCTGCTCTGAGCAAGCCAAAAACCTCTGAGAGGACAGCTCAGAGGCGGGAACAATTTCCCTGGTGGCCAGGCTCCTGGTGGTCAGTTTTTTTAACTTTGGGGGGACATTACAGGAGACCCATTTGGAGCTGGGATGTAAGGTAAGGATTTTTATACACTACAGAGTGGGGCCAGTAGTGGGTTAAATTTTAGTTTTGGGGGTGGACATGCCCTTTAAACTTCAACTTAAGCTGAACCACTACTAACTGTTCTCTTTTACACTCAAGCTCTATAAATTATTATTCAAAAATCATATTGCACTCACATATTATACTATTTTCATTCTAACAAAATCAAATGATCAAAAATGCCCCATGAACTTTTACGTTTAAACTACATAACCACAATTTTTTAAAATGTTATTTTATTTACTTTAACCCGCTCCCTTCGCACTCCAGTACCCAGGGAATCATTCTAAAGGTCCATACACACATCCAATAGGACACCTGGCGACTGACCCCCAAGCAACGAATGTCCGTTTTTGGTAGCCTAATTATGCGTTTGTTGATGCCCAAGCAAAAGCATACAACACGTCATTCCTGGTGTGTCCTATTGGACGTGCGCTCTAGGCTTATGGCACTGTAAAATGCGATATTAGTAATTGCCTAGCATAACCCACATGCCCATTTTAGCCATCAGATTATTAGGGTTGAGGGTTTTGCAGTTGATATTCTGGCTAGTATCAATAAAGGTGAGGTACCTTGCAAGGACTTGATGCAACTCAATTTAATAGATACTTGATAAAGGACCAAGTCCGAAACATTGTCATACAATAAACAGAAAAGCAATTTCATAAATTGAGTTGCGTGAAGTCCTTGCGAGGGTACATCGCCTTTATTTATACTACAAGGATTGCTTGGAGGCAGAACACAGAGGAACCACCAAGGCGGCTCTAGTTTGTGGAAAATCGGTGTCCGCAGTAAATGATATTCTTGCTAGTTCGCGTAGGGACTGGTTAATATTTAAATTTAGGTAAGCCAACTGAAAAACACTTACTAGATATGTGTTTGTATTATTTTGCCAAGGATACAACATGTCCTATGGCAGCTCTATAACAGTATACACCCAAAAGCCCAAATAACAAAGCCACTTTTGATACAAAAGAGCATCTTCCTTGAATTAGAATATATATCATTATAAGAGAGACAGCTACCAAAAATGAGAGTTCTGGCTTGTGTTCCGAGCTGTAAGAAAAAAAATGTAACATTTTTAGAGATTGTTTGCAGAGAAGCTGGATAGAGAACAATATTCTAAATAAAAATAAACTAAAAACTTTTAAGGAAACAAATAATATATGTACTGCTTCTGAATATTTACTATAATATTAAAATATCTGTTGTATTCAATTAGATCAACTGGACTTGAAATGTAGTTCTTGAAGACGTTTCGCTAGTCATCCGACTGGCTTTCTCAATTCAGAATGACTTGTACAAGAATCTGTGGCAATTATGTACCCTGGAAAATCCCAATTAGCATATCACAGCCAGGTGTTAAGGGTGTGATTGGATAGTGGCTAAGAGGTGTTATAGGAACGCCCAGAGTAAGGTGTTAAAACAGCATTGTACATGGCAGACAGTTGGTGTCGAACCCCCCCACCTCTATTTAGGCTTGGCTAATTGAATACAACAGATATACCATGACCTGGATGAATGAGAACCTTCACAAGCATATCATCCTGAACAATGATTCCCCAACACAGAAGTGTTCCTCACACATTTGCACTGAATGGTAGACATTTTTAACTTCAGTATATACACTAAATAGAAGAAAGATAATTGTTAGTAGCAGTCTGATGAGTCAGACTGAGCATGTCTGATATGCAAAAACTGTGTAGGTAAGGGGGCAGTGAGTACAGGGCTCTTGTTATGTAGAAATAGAGCATATCTGATTATAGATTACATAGAAAAGCAAGAGATGCATTATTTTACTCAGCAGGAAAATATGTTTTAGAGAGAACTCCTTTACATATATATTTTTAACAATAAGCGTGACTGCTCGGGTGTGGTAGACTAATACGCGAATATACATATTTACACTGCAAACAACGCAGAAAGAGATATTTAATATTAACTCGACCACATACCAAAGCATTTGACTTGTGCCAAGCAACTGGGGTAACAAATACAGTATCCAGAGCCAGCCGGAACGCTGTGAATTTCTTGTTCACCCATCCTAGTCGAATGTTCCAAATAATTTTGGCTCTCAAACAAACGAGCCTGGATCAAGAAACAGGTGTAACTACTGCACAGAGGTAGTAACCAATCAGAATTTTGCTTTCTCTTGTCTTAAAAGACAATACAAATAATTGCCAGCAAGCACATACATGAAAAACAATTTCTATTTATTGTAAATACTGCACTTTAATATTTTAATTTAATGTTAATTCAATAACAGTTCTTATTGTTAAAAATTGTGCAAAGTTTGCCCCAATCAATCACGTTAGCTTTCAAATGTTAAATAAGATCTGATTGGTTGGGGAAAAATTAGCACCGTTTTTAACAATATTGAATCTCCCTGTGCCATGTTTGAAACTAAATCCCAGCATACTTTTTGCAGTAAGTTTTTTCTTGTCCTGTAGCTAAGGCATGTGTCCAGATGCAATACAGCCTATTGGTATAGAGTAGAGGTGTAAAATTGGGACCTTTCACATGTTTGAAAACTACAACTCCCAGGATTCTCTGTTGCAGTAAGTTTCTTCTTAATGTCCGTAGCTAAGGTGTGTCCAGATGCATACAGCCTAATGGTATAGAGTAGGGGTTTTGAATTTGTGACCTTTCACGTGGTTGAAAACTACAACTTCCAGCATTCTCTTGTTACCGTTCTTCTTTATCTCCATTGGTTAATGAATACATAGAGATGCAATACAGTCTAATGATATAGAGCATATGTGCTTAACTTTTCACATTGTTTAAAACTACAACTCACAGAATCCCCTAGCTGCACAGAATGCTGGAAAATTTAGTTTTCATACATCCTGAATAATGCCTTTTTCCAGACATTAAAAGTCCACGGTCATGCTTTAGCGATTCCTACATAGGGCTTGAACATGCAGTGATCCAACTGCTCTTCCCTTCTTATCTATAGCTATTACACTAATGGATTAGGGAAGGATTATATGGGTCACTTTAGACAGTAGGAACATAATCCTTACCAAACTTTCCCTCACTTTCACTGCTAGCTATCCATGGAGTCTAAGATAATTAAACCTGCAGGCTGCGGGTCTGAGAACACACCAGGCAATCCTGCCACAATGTACAATTCAATCTAAACATCTCCATTGGGAAACCTGAGACCCTATACAGGATCCAATTAAGATTAAGGTGAGGGACCCCCATCTCTCCCTAAAGGAGCTGAAAGCTCCCCACAGAGTAAAAATGAAATAGACCCTTCTTATGGTTTTAATATATCAATAGTGGAATAAAAAGTAATTTCAGATCCTGCAAGTCATTTTATCAATACAGACATCACTTGTCACTGTACAGTTTTACAACACACAGATTGGGTGTAATACAGAACTTCCTTACACTTCCTGTCATGTACAATGCCTAAGAGAATTTTCTAATTTGCTAACCGTGTAAGATAAGAACCTTACTGGAGGTTAGTAAAATTCTACTTCCTTTTAGTGTGTACATGGAGACACTAAAAGGATTTTAGCACTCTTAGAGGTGTGGCTAAACCTACCATTTTAAGTTTTCCATTCAAACTTAGGGGTGTAAAGTAAAGTA
The DNA here is from genome assembly GCA_019447015.1 of Hymenochirus boettgeri. Taxonomy (NCBI): domain Eukaryota; kingdom Metazoa; phylum Chordata; class Amphibia; order Anura; family Pipidae; genus Hymenochirus; species Hymenochirus boettgeri. Next base: position 180,730,701 of record CM033469.1, on the reverse strand, counting down.
AGTATACTTTTATTAATTGCATATCAATGTATTGTTATTTAGTAGTAAGTAGTAGTACTATAATTTGTATAGTGTTATTTGTTATGGTAATTTAATTAATAGTGATATTACACACATACATATACACCTTTCATATGTGTAAGTGTTATATACCCTCACCTAATTAGTTGCTCCTAAAAACTCAATGCAATCTCTGTAAAAATCTAAATATTTTTCTATAATTAAAAGGAGATATATATATATATATATATATGATAAACGCTACTACAGTGTAATATCCGTAAGTAGCGTATTATTTAGAATACATAGGGAGGATTTTTTTTTTTAATTTTTTTTTTTTTTTTATTGAAGAACGGGAGTAAAGGAGCTGTGTCTTACCTCCCATTCTTCAATAAAATATTCAAGAGCCAGGAACGAAGTTACAGAGCTTAGCTGGTTTCTCACTCCTCTGCCAGGTCCTGGCAGACTTAGTATGTTATGCACAAGGTGTACTAAGTCCACTGTTGCTCCATATTTAGAGACCAGAGCCTAATGTATTTATACATATATTATGTATTTTTTTTTAAGCTCTCTGATTAGTAATCACTCCTAGTGTGTACTGAAAATGTCCAATATTGAACGTTCTGGATGGAAAATTTCATTTCCATTGGATGGCATCGCTTTCTTAATTTCAGTAGAGGGAGTGGATATGATTGTCCCTTTGGGCAAATTCACATCAGATTCCAATGAAATTTGCCATGAATTTGCGACTGGGTTGCACGTTAAAGGTCTCTAGCTCTTTACCACCATGCTGTTTGTATAAATCTATCATTTAAAAAGGGAATGTTGGAAGGGTATAACAAACATTTCCCTTTAAAGGAGAACTAACCCAAAATACAAAGGCAGCTCCACACACTCTATAACAGTCACTTAGTAAAATAATTTGTTTTTCACCTCTGAATTCAGCCTCTTAGTGTAGAATCATTACTGGCAATCTAGGATGTCACGGCTGGCTTCTAGTGTTGCCTCTTTTGGTCCAGGTACCAAAACTCCTTCTGCACATGGTAACTAGCTACCTTGTGTTTATTTCCCACTCCCCTTATGCTAAGCTGCATGTAACAGTTGAACTCAGAGTCCCCACCTGCCAGTGTCTTCCAGCCAATCATCCGAGATAGCAGTGAATATTATTAGCAGATTTACTGCTCAACCAGAGTGGGGGAAGGTGTTAACCCTTTTCATATGTATTTAGCAAGCACTTGTTAACCCTTATATTTGTAAGCATTTCTGCAAGAGACTGTCAGGCTAATTTACCCAGACTTGCGGGCGATATATATTGAGTTAAAGTCGTACTACTGGTTTGCTACCGGTTAGCATGACTTTAACTCCATATTAGAGTTGGATGCGGGGGTTATGCAAAAATCACCTGCACATCTGACGCTCACGATTCAATATCGCGTTTACGGTAGTTTTAGTGCAGGATTTTAAAAATCCCACAGTGTGTAAATCCTTTACATTGAATATGAAGGCGCGTCCAAACTTTTGACTAGTTGTATATAATTAAAATATTACGTTAATATTAGTATATTTGTTTGTAAAAAGATTCTCTATTTTATGTATCTACTTTTGAAATAGATTTTTGGCAAGCATAGGCTAATTAAAGAAAAAACAATGCTTTTGAATCTGCAGGTTTAGAAAGTATGTCATTTAACCATGATCATTAAAAAGAGAACATTTCATACTAATATCTATTTAAATCTTAATAAACCAGGTTTTAGTGGCAACATTCTAAATACCAATAATAGCATCACTCACACAACTAGAGGACCAGCTGATTACTTAATTTAGAAAATTATTTTTTTTTTGTAAATGGCGCACCCCCTTAAATGACTGTAAACCCCATGCTAACCCAAAATTATACCAGTTAGTGTATATTTAGTCATTTGCCCCAAATCTTATATTACATTTGAATTCTAATGCAGAAAATTATTTATATACAAGTTAAGTGTAGCTAGAAAAATGTATGCTCTAGTCACTATTTAAAGATTGTGGGTTGTCAGATAATTTGGAGTCTAGTATGGATATGCTTAATAAATATAATTATCAGGGCTGCACTATTTGCCCGAGTGACTGCACTTAAACAACATTAATTCTAACTTAGCCATGCTGTATGTGTTTTTTTTTTTTTTTTTTTTTTTTTTTTTAAAGGTGTCCCTACCTAATTTACTGATCTGGCATCCCTGCTTGTAATGGACCTATTTTCAGTGTTTTATATTTTATCAATAATTGAGTTCCGGAGCATCATTAATTTTGTGTAGGGATATTTGCAATGCTTTTTTGTGTGAAAATATTGGTTTAATGTCAATTTAAACAAACTTTAAAAGAAAAATGTGACTGGAATCAAGAATTTTAACAATTGTCAAGCATGCTTCATATTACCTTTCATTTCTGAGCTTAGTACCACAACAAGTGTATGGCCCAAAGAGAGGTCCACTGTATGTAACAAACATAGTAAGAACAATGGCAGGTATCTCTACATAATTTTCCAGCCAACAAAACCAGCTGAAATATCCACAGTAGAAATTGTATTGGAATTGCCCTAAAAAACACACATTAAAAATAAATTTGCAAACATATTCCAAAAAGGTAGATTAGATTAGCTGTACAATTAATATATCTCAATTAAATAGACAAACTAAACATATACAGGGAAATGCACCAACAAGTGCTAGCCTACAAAGTGCCGGAAATTCACAGTAGCAGTGTTTTTAGTGAAGTGTGAGTTTACTGTGGCTGCACACCACATTGGCTATATAAACAATTGCAGAAACGTTTGCGTGACTTTTGTAAAATTCCTGCAAAACTTAAAGGGAACTGTGGTCCAAAAATGATAGGAATTGCCTCTCCTGAGAATTTTTGCAATTTTTATTGTTTATTTTGCTAAGATATTTACATTTATGTGGTGATATGACAGCACGCACACCAGGTCCCCTGCACTTCCTGCTCTGAAACCATGTCAGTGGATGACCTGTCAATCTGCCCTGTGCCTCCTCCTCCCCTTGCAGCCCCCCCTCCTCTTGCAAGCCCCCCTGGTCCCTCCCACTCATGGACCCCATGGCCCCTCCATTTGCAGGCTTCCCTTGGCCCCTTCCCTTATAGCCTCATGTGGCTATGCCCACTCACGAGTGCCTTAGCCCCGCCCACTCACTAAGTGAGAACTCTGCCAGAAAAGGCATAGTGGGAGGGTAGGGCTATAGCTTCCCTTACCTTCTATGTGGGGATTCTTCACACAGCAGGGAAGGGGAAGGACTTCCTGTCCCCTCGCATACTAAGTCTGAGGCTGTGCTCGCCGGTGGCGAAGTGAAAGAGCAGCCTTAGGAGTGTCACAGTCAGTCTCCCACCCATTTACTGTATTTAGTAATTTCTTTATATCTTGGGCTGTGGAGCACATAGACAGGTGGTTGATGGCTTCTCTAAAAAGGATACCACATTTCCCCTTTAAGAAGGGATCATGATGCACCAGACGCTGCTATCGGTTTTAGTATATATCACTAACTTGATTGCACCGGAAAAAGATAGCGTCTTTCGGTGCATCACCCTGATGGAGAGAAACCATGTAACTAGGTTACATACCAGAAATGGTAGTAACAAAAGGGCATTAAACATCCTCAATTCGATAGAATCACATTTGGTAACAATGCACCAATGTTCATTGTCCATAATATAATATCTGGTTGGGTGATAACTTATTAATAATGCTATTTTTATGAAGGAATCAACTAGTGCCATGGATCAATGCAATATGTTAATTTGTATAAACACCAGAGAATTATCTACTGCACAACACTGATTGCATTCCAAAAGTGTGTTGTTTAATGGAATCATTCCCTGTGCAAGAAAAGCCACAATGGTATATAGAAAGGAAATCCAGAAACACACACCTTCCAGCGAGTTTAAAGTAGAAGGTGTGGGTTCCTACACCAACAAAGGTGTGCTTTTTCACAATAAAAAAAAAAAAACATGCTTAGGTGCGCATTCCTGGACTTCCTTAGTCCTATCAATGTTCATTTGTATAAAATAATGGAAGGTATTGTCTTAAGATCTAAAAAAATCTAATTATGTTTTTATAAACATTGTATGCACAGGGAGACCTAATAATTCTGTATATCGATACCTTGGGTAATGACTACACATTTGTTTAGTGCATTGAAAAATGTCAACAGGGTTACATTGAATTTAAAAGATTCAGCCAAATATTAAATTCTTTACAAAAAGAGTTGGAAAAATAACAAAACCTACATTACAAAAAAATAATCAATACGTTACACTATTGATTTATACAAAGAAAGAGATGATCATATATATATATTTTATAAACAAAAAATATTAATCATGGAAATGAACCCCTAGTACGCTTGCAGTACCCTAGAATTCAATGTGCGTTGTGCACCTCTTTTCTTGTATGTTTTAATATTGTTAAAAATATTCAAGAGGGCTTGTTATGCGGCAATTGTATTTTATTGTATTATTTCCATGTAAGCGCTAACATATTATTAGCTAATATTGAATTTTTTTAGGTTAGTAGTAATTAAACAAGTTATTTACATTTTGCCTACAAAGTTTCAGTCCACATAATGTACATACCTGAAAAAAGAAAAATGTTTGTCCAAACCAGTAGTGCATGATTGTAATTTGAGCTGCATCATATTTCAGTAATTCAGATAAACATACTCAGAATCATTTGAATTATCAAGCAGAACACCAACCACTACTAGTTGTGTGGTCGAAATAAAAGTGCAGCCAAAGTACCAGTCCACTATAGACTTCCCATAAACCCAGACTCTTCGTTTTGGGATCTGTATAATAAACTGAGATTTCAACAAGTCCTTGGTTCCCGTAAAAGAATTCCAAGCACAATATATAAACAAAACAGCTTCAGTAATTCTCTCTGTAAGAAATTAAAAAATATACCTTATTTAATTTCATTTAAAGCAACTTTGTATACATAGTAACAGACATTCACAACCTTGCGGCCATACATTGAAGAACCACTTAGGTAGTTTAGCTGAAATCATCTAAATGGGGGTCTCTAGTCTCACAGCTATGATAGAAAAGCTCCCCTGCTAATTGGCTGCAGTTCCCTCCAACCTGTTTGTATAGGGTTATCATATCCTGGCAAATGCCTTTTTTCTAGGGAAACAAACCTAATTTTGATTATCTAAAGCAATTAGAAAAAGGGTAATGTATGGTATACATGGTCTAGCCTTAAACCAATGTTTCTTATTGGCCGATCTACCAATGGAAATATTCACTTGGAAGTCAGTAAAAGAGATTAGCAGCGATATTTCTGTTAGATTGGCCATTCCTGCATATGAAATATGAAGAATCATCTGAAAATTAGCACTATGACCAAAATCGGTTAATTACTATATATTGCCTTAGTAATTGTAGCCATATTTTGTTTGCAAATCACCTGAAATATCACACTGGGCCATCGATCTGGCTAAAAATATCCACCTATGAGTGGATTTGGGAATAAAATGTTACAAAAAAAGACAAACCCCTTCCCCAAAAAAATGTAACAAATATATTTACTTTACTTAAATTTTACATTGTCTGATTTCTTTAGAGATAATCCGTAATCTCCTGACTAAATTATACCCCATCATCCTATTTGGCTAATAATGACCATTTTCTGCTTTGCCTTTAAAGGGCATGTCCACTTTTGAAATTTTTTTCAAATTTTGTAGGGTTAGTTCCCCCATCCCCAACCCTATATTATATTTTAAGAAAGTGCCTTACCTTCCCTCTCTCTTCCGCCGCAATGCCGGCCTTCTGCTTGCATGGAACTGCTGGCCGGCAGCCGTGTCCTGTGATTGGCTGAGAGGCAGCCAATCACAGACGCGGCTGCCGGCAGTTCAGAACGCCGGAGGAGAGAGGGAAGGTAAGTAAAGATCGGGGGACTTGTGCATTTACACTAATGGGAGGGAAAACAAAACGGGAGGGAGAGGAGGGGGGTGTGGGAGGGAGTGAAGGGCTGCTCTGAGCAAGCCAAAACCTCTGAGAGGACAGCTCAGAGGCGGGAACAATTTCCCTGGTGGCCAGGCTCCGGTGTGTCAGTTTTTTTAACTTTGGGGGGACATTACAGGAGACCCATTTGGAGCTGGGATGTAAGGTAAGGATTTTTATACACTACAGAGTGGGGCCAGTAGTGGGTTAATTTTAGTTTTTGGGGTGGACATGCCCTTTAAACTTCAACTTAAGCTGAACCACTACTAACTGTCTCTTTTACACTCAAGCTCTATAAATTTATTCAAAAATCATATTGCACTCACATATTATACTATTTTCATTCTAACAAATCAAATGATCAAAACCCCATGAACTTTACGTTTAAACTACTAACCACAATTTTTAAAATGTTATTTTATTTACTTTAACCCGCTCCCTTCGCACTCCAGTACCCAGGGAATCATTCTAAAGTCCATACAACATCCAATAGGACACCTGGCGACTGACCCCCAAGCAACGAATGTCCGTTTTTGGTAGCCTAATTATGCGTTTGTTGATGCCCAAGCAACGCATACAACACGTCATTCCTGGTGTGTCCTATTGGACGTGCGCTCTAGGCTTATGGCACTGTAAAATGCGATATTAGTAATTGCCTAGCATAACCCACATCCCATTTTAGCCATCATATTATTAGGGTTGAGGGTTTTGCAGTTGATATTCTGGCTAGTATCAATAAAAGGTGAGGTACCCTTGCAAGGACTTGATGCAACTCAATTTAAATAGATACTTGATAAAGGACCAGTCCGAAACATTGTCATACAATAAAGAAAAGCAATTTCATAAATTGAGTTGCGTGAAGTCCTTGCGAGGTACATCGCCTTTATTTATACTACAAGGATTGCTTGGAGGCAGAACACAGAGGAACCACCAAGGCGGCTCTAGTTTGTGGAATATCGGTGTCGCAGTAAATGATATATTCTTGCTAGTTCGCGTAGGACTGGTTAATATTTAAATTTAGGTAAGCCAACTGAAAAACACTTACTAGATATGTTGTTTGTATTATTTTGCCAAGGATCAAAACATGTCCTATGGCAGCTCTATAACAGTATACACCCAAAAGCCCAAATAACAAAGCCACTTTTGATACAAAAGAGCATCTTCCTTGAATTAGAATATATATCATTATAAGAGAGACACCTACCAAAATGAGAGTTCTGGCTTGTGTTCCGAGCTGTAAGAAAAAAAATGTAACATTTTTAGAGATTGTTTGCAGAGAAGCTGGATAGAGAACAATATTCTAAATAAAAATAAACTAAAAACTTTTAAGGAACAAATAATATATGTACTGCTTCTGAATATTTTATCTATACTATTAAAATATCTGTTGTATTCAATTAGATCAACTGGACTTGAAATGTAGTTCTTGAAGACGTTTCGCTAGTCATCCGACTGGCTTTCTCAATTCAGAATGACTTGTACAAGAATCTGTGGCAATTATGTACCTGGAAAATCCCAATTAGCATATCACAGCCGGTGTTAGGGTGTGGATTAGATAGTGGCTAAGAGGTGTTTAAGGAACGCCCAAGTAGGGTTAAAACAGCATTGTACATGGCAGACAGTTGGTGTCGAACCCCCCCACCTCTATTTAGGCTTGGCTTCTTTATTTTCACATAAATGGCCTCCTTAACACCTCTCTTGAACCAGTCACGTTCCTTCGCCAGTATATTAACATTACAATCTTCAAAGGATGTCCTTTATCCTTAAGATGCGGTACACGGCTGAGTCCTGACCCGAGGAATTGGCTCTTCTGTCCTGGGCCATACGTTGATGCAGTTGCTGTTTGGTCTCCCCCACATACAAATCAGAGCATTCTTCACTGCACTGCACTGCATATATGATGTCGCTTTTCTTGTGTTTTGGTATTGGGTCTTTCGGATTTACCAATTGCTGCCTCAGTGTGTTGTTCGGTTTAAAGCAGACAGGGATACGATGTTTTTGGAAAAGGGTGGTGTTAAGGAGGCCATTTATGTGAAAATAAAGAGGTGTTAAGGAGGCCATTTATGTGAAAATAAAGAAGCCAGCCTAAATAGAGGTGGGGGGTTCGACACCAACTGTCTGCCATGTACAATGCTGTTTTAACACCTTACTCTGGGCGTTCCTATAACACCTCTTAGCCACTATCCAATCACACCCTTAACACCTGGCTGTGATATGCTAATTGGGATTTTCCAGGGTACATAATTGCCACAGATTCTTGTACAAGTCATTCTGAATTGAGAAAGCCAGTCGGATGACTAGCGAAACGTCTTCAAGAACTACATTTCAAGTCCCAGTTTGATCACTTGCATACAACAGATATACCATGACCTGGATGAATGAGAACCTTCACAAGCATATACTATTAAAAGTTTACTGTAAACCATAATAATTGTCACAAGAATGTATAAATTAACATATGCAGTTTATCTATTGGGCCAATAGTGTGGTCCATTTTAGTATATCCTGTACTTCAGGCTGGAAAAAAACATTTACCTATGTGAGCAGAAAGATAAAGAGGATCTACCTATATAGCTGTTACATTGGGGTTTGAATATACAAAAACATTTTTTTTTTCTCCACTCCAAATGGAGGAAACGTTTATTAATAATGTAACATTATAATAAAACAGATCATAAACAATTTAAAACAATAACTAGTTTGGTGCATCATTATCAAAGTGGTTTGATTATGGGTTTATGGCTCATACGGATCCATATAAATTTATAGATTTATTTGTATAATATATATATATATATATATATATATATATATATATATATATAGTATAAAATTTTGGGTATATTGTTTGGGTTGGGTTGTGCAGTCGGGCAGGGGTTGTGATGGGGGGGGGGGGGAGGGCCCCGGCAGTCACAATAAACATGGTAGGAATATTTCCCCCTCCAGAGAGAATGAAAGGAGCTATTATATTTAAGTCCTGTCATGAGTCACATGTTATTGCTGATTGTGTCCATCTGTCCCAAATTTTGTGAAATTTTGAAGGGCAACCCGTTTCCCTGTTTTCATATATCACCCTCTTAAAATCCAGAGATGCATTGAGTGCCTGTTTCCATTGAATCAATGTGGGGAGCAATGCCTGTATCCATGTGCGTGCCAATAGCCTTTTTGCTGTAAAAAGAGTCTCTGCCAAAAATATCCTGGTAAATTTGTCCATGGACAAATGCTCAGTTATTCCAAGTATACAAATTTTAGGGTCCAGGCCCATCGGTGCTCCCATTTCATTGTGTAGAAAATTTGTGATCTGTTTCCAGAAGCCTTGCAAAACTGGGCAAAGAGGATTGTATTCAGTTTTGTATCTGGTGATGCGTATAGGTGTAAGATAGGCTCTATGGAGTGTGAATAATTGAGTGAGTTTGTCTGAGGCTTTCAAGGAGGTGAACCTGTGAGCTGTCAAAGCCTTGTCCCATTCGTCCTCCTCCAGGGGGCCCACATCTGACCCCATGTAGCTTTTTCCTGGGACATGAATGTCTGTGCTCCCGGGAGGGCCAGTTGTTCATAAATATAAGATATTAGTTTTGATGATGAGGTTTTTTGCAGTTGGTTGTATATTGGATTGTCCCGGGGTGCTGGTGGTGGACCAGGAAATGCGTGTTTGAGTTGGAGATATTGGAACACCATATGGAACATGTCCGTTTTTGGTAGCCTAATTATGCGTTTGTTGATGCCCAAGCAACAGGCATTATGGGTAGGGTATAAAGGTTGGACTAGATGGACATATGTCTTTATATATTTAAACTCCAATGCTATGTTACTATGTTTGCTGAGTCACATAATTTGCTGCATTGGGTCATAATGCCTTCTAGACTTCTAGACTGGCCATGAAAGGTGAATGGACAGCACTCAACACAAAAAAAGTGTAGGATTTTTACTTTCTAAAGGCTTGTTTTGCTTTTAATGTATTTTTAGGTAAAAAAAAATATTGAGAATGGTGGGAAAAATATTTTTTAATGTGACCCACACAGGCCTCCTTAATATGAAACCAGAAATTGTTCTGCTGATTGAACAAGACAAGGATCCATGTGTGTCTTCTCATCAGGAAATGCTTTGGCGTAAAAAAAATCTAGTTACAAACACCGGTAAGAATTTCGATGTCTGCTTGTTTTTATAATGAACGGATTAGGATGGTGGAGTAGGTGTTTGACTAGTCTGTGCCCCTCCCCTCCTCCTCTCATGGTTGTGCTGATGTTATGTAGTTAAAGGTGTATAAAAAGTTTTTATTTAAAAAACAGTTAATTAAATGTACTTGAGACAGGGATATTGCACTGTTAATCCTGACCTCCCATGTGGGAGCACCAGCCCAGAGAAAGCTGCTTCTGCCTGGCTTCAGCACTATCTTTAATACAGGAATAGTCCAGGACTAACCTGGCAAATGAAAACTGTGCTGTAGCTCCTCAAAGAAACAATATTGTGAGGTAGGAATAATCAATCCAACCTCCCCTTCCAAGGTATTCCATTTATAAAAAGTACATTTTTAGAGTATTGTTATCCTTTTTAATATTGCTGTACTGTGAAAGATACTGGGTACAGTAGCTATACTTTATTAACTGTGATTGTGACTATGTGGGGCTTCTGCGATAGGAGGTGCTAAACTTTGCCCTGCTATAAAGCTGCAGCAACCAATCAGATGATCTAACTGCAGTAAACAGCTAACAGTAAAAAGCTAACATGGATCCTGCAAATTTTTACCACAGGCAAATGTTTTGATCCCTTATTGAATCAGCTGCATGCGCAGCACATAGAGTACAGAGTGTGTTGGGACCTGTCCTTTATTGTTCTTCAATAAAACTTAATAGCCCAAAGTTGTTTTTCACAGTGGAGATACCCTTTAAAGTTGGTGTCGTCCGAAACTTTTCCACCTGGCCCGATCTTGGCATTACCTATAAACCACTCGATATTGTTGAGCAGTCGATAGGAAAAAACAAAAAATTATTTTTTGATATTTTGACCTATTAGATCAAATTTAACGAATCGCTCAAAATATCGAGCCCGTGTATGGGGGGGGGGGGCTTTAGATAACATCTGCTTGATTAAACAGAGCTAAAGTAGCACAGATGGCTGGCAGAGAAACTGACTTGACTTGGAAAAATTGTTCTAAGGCACTCCAATGCTATAGACCTACAAAACTTGTCTATGCGGCAGACCATATCGGCCAATAAAAAGCCACACACTAGGGGTATATGTAAAATGAAAAAGGTAAAGTCACACTTACTGCGGGGAACTACAACCACAAATGGCTCTCCAGTCTTAATGGAGTCCCGGCGAGCTCTCTACCCATAAGGACTGGTCCGACCTCCGGTATGACTTCAACCATGTATACTGTACGGGTAAGGCTCCAGCTCCAGAGATAACAGGACACAATGAAGATGCTTAAAACTTAGCGTTTATTGGGATTTATATAAAATCTCAATAAACGGTCTCTCAGGAAGCGGAAGTTCCGCAAAACGCGTCAGGCCATACCCCCTATCCCACGTGTCCTGTGTAGTGGGCGTCCGAGCCACTGGTTGATTTTATATGGATTACAATAAACACTAAGTTTTAAGCATCTTCATCACGTCCTGTTGTCTCTGGAGCCTTCCCTGTATAGTTTACATGGTATATGTAAAGTGCATATATTTATTGATGATAAAGCTAAAGTGCTATAAATTGCAAAAGGTAACTATACAATAATATAAAAAAGAGTCTGTCACGTTACATAAAGTCACATACTCTCCTCCGTTTGTCTGTAAAAGCAAATCTGTGTAGAATAAAAGTTCCACAGGAAAATAAACAGTCAAATCCCTCAAGGTTAGTAAGTGCATAAATTAATGGGCTGATCTCACCCCCCTCGCATCTCCAGTAGTACGAAGCCGAATGCAAAGTAGTCCCGCTATTTGTTTGGGTAAGGAGTCACAGTTTGGTTGGCATCCTCTCCATCGCTAAAGGGAACCCTGAGGTGGCACCAAACGGTGCTATACAATGCAGGTGAGATAAAAGATAAACTGTACATAGGGGACACGTGCACAGTCCTGACTGCTTAGAACATCTGCTTGGTTCCTGCAAATTAATAGCACTTGCAAACTTTTGCACCTTTTATTGCTTTATCCCTTTAACCTTTTAGTTCTACTTTAAAGGGTATGCCCACCCCCCAACAATTTTTTTTCTGTGAACAGAAGACCCCCCCCAAAACCTAGACCTCCATAGGTTGTGTTCAAACCAGTCTCTATACATACTTACCAGTCTTCGTTCCTCACTGCCTTTGTTTGTCTCCCGTGCTTTTTCAGTGCCCGGAAGCAAGCAGAAGGGGCCGAACCAGCAGGAGACATCGGGTCTCAGCCAATCACTGAAGTGGGTGCCGGTTTTGGGGGGTCTTATGTTCACGGAAAAAAAAGTGTTGGGGGGGGTGGACACACCCTTTAAGAATTTAAACTTGGGACCTGGGTAAATTAGAATCTTAAAGTATTTGTGTTTGTATCTGTTGTATTCAATTAGATCAACTGGACTTGAAGTTTAGTTCTTGAAGACGTTTCGCTAGTCATCCGACTGGCTTTCTCAATTCAGAATGACTTGTACAAGAATCTGTGGCAATTATGTACCCTGGAAAATCCCAATTAGCATATCACAGTCAAGTGTTAAGGGCGTGATTGGTTAGTGGCTAAGAGGTGTTATAGGAACGCCCAGAGTAAGGTGTCAAAACAGCATTGTACATGGTAGTCAGTTGGTGTCGAACCCTCCCACCTCTATTTAGGCTTGGTTTCTTTATTTTCACATAAATGGCCTCCTTAACACCTGTCTTGAACCAGTCACGTTCCTTTGCCAATATGTTAACCTTACAATCTTCAAAGGTATGTCCTTTATCCTTAAGATGCAGATACACGGCTGAGTCCTGACCCGAGGAATTGGCTCTTCTGTGCTGGGGCTGGCTAATAACAATTTCTAAATAAAAATAAACTAAAAACTTTTAAGGAACAAATAATATATGTACTGCTTCTGAATATTTTATCTATACTATTAAAATATCTGTTGTATTCAATTAGATCAACTGGACTTGAATGTGTTCTTGAAGACGTTTCGTAGTCATCCGACTGGCTTCTCAATTCAGAATGACTTGTACAAGAATCTGTGGCAATTATGTACCCTGGAAAATCCCAATTAGCATATCACAGCCAGGTGTTAAGGCGTGTTGGATAGTAGTGGCTAAGAGGTGTTTAGGAACGCCCAGTAGTGGGTCAAAACAGCATTGTACATGGCAACAGTTGGTGTCGAACCCCCCACCTCTATTTAGGCTTGGCTTCTTTATTTTCACATAAATGGCCTCCTTAACACCTTCTTGAACCAGTCAGTTCCTTGCCATATATTAACATTACAATCTTCAAAGTATGTCCTTTATCCTTAAGATGCGGTACACGGCTGAGTCCGACCCGAGGAATTGGCTCTTCTGTGCTGGGCCATACGTTGATGCAGTGCTGTTTGGTCTCCCCCACATACAAATCAGAGCATTCTTCACTGCACTGCACTGATATATGATGTCGCTTTTCTTGTGTTGGTATTGGGTCTTTCGGATTTACCAATTGCTGCCTCAGTGTGTTGTTCGGTTTAAAGCAGACAGGGATACGATGTTTTTGGAAAAGGGTGGTGTTAAGGAGGCCATTTATGTGAAAATAAAGAGGTGTTAAGGAGGCCATTTATGTGAAAATAAAGAAGCCACGCCTAAATAGAGGTGGGGGGGTTCGACACCAACTGTCTGCCATGTACAATGCTGTTTTAACACCTTACTCTGGGCGTTCCTATAACACCTCTTAGCCACTATCCAATCACCCCTTAACACGGACTGTGATATGCTAATTGGGATTTTCCAGGGTACATAATTGCCACAGATTCTTGTACAAGTCATTCTGAATTGAGAAAGCCAGCGGATGACTAGCGAAACGTCTTCAAGAACTACATTTCAAGTCCAGTTGATCTAATTGAATACAACAGATATACCATGACCTGGATGAATGAGAACCTTCACAAGCATATACTATAAAATTTACTGTAAACCATAATAATTGTCACAAGAAGTATAAATTAACATATGCAGTTTATCTATTGGGCCAATAGTGTGGTCCATTTTATATATCCTGTACTTCAGGCTGGAAAAAAACATTACCTATGTGAGCAGAAAGATAAAAGGATCTACCTATAAGCTGTTACATTGGGGTTTGAATATACAAAAACATTTTTTTTTTCTCCACTCCAAATGGAGGAAACGTTATTAATAATGTAACATTATAATAAAACAGATCATACAACAATTTAAAACAATACTAGTTTGGTGCATCATTATCAAAGTGGTTTGATTATGGGTTTATGGCTCATACGGATCCATATAAATTTATAGATTTATTTGTATAATATATATATTATATATATATATATATATATATATATATAGTATAATAGTTACGGTACATTGTTGGCTTGGTGTGTCAGTCGGGCAGCGGTTGTGATGGGGGGGGGGGGGGAGGGCCCCGGCAGTCACAAATAAACATGGTAGGAATATTTCCCCCTCCAGAGAGAATGAAAGGAGCTATTATATTTAAGTCCTGTCATGAGTCACATGTTATTGCTGATTGTGTCCATCTGTCCCAAATTTGTGAAATTTTGAAGGGCAACCCTTCCCTTTTTTCATATATCACCTCTTAAAATCCAGAGATGCATGAGTGCCTGTTTCCATTGAATCAATGTGGGGAGCAATGCTGTATCCATGTGCGTGCCAATAGCCTTTTTGCTGTAAAAAGAGTCTCTGCCAAAATATCCTGGTAAATTTGTCCATGGACAAATGCTCAGTTATTCCAAGTTATACAAATTTTAGGGTCCAGGCCCATCGGTGCTCCATTTCATTTGTGAGAAAATTGTGATCTGTTTCCAGAAGCCTTGCAAACTGGGCAAAGAGGATTGTATCAGTTTTGTATCTGGTGATGCGTATAGGTGTAAGATAGGCTCTATGGAGTGTGAATAATTGAGTGAGTTTTGTCTGAGGCTTTCAAGGAGGTGAACCTGTGAGCTGTCAAAGCCTTGTCCCATTCGTCCTCCTCCAGGGGGCCCACATTGACCCCATGTAGCTTTTTCCTGGGACATGAATGTCTGTGCTCCCGGGAGGGCCAGTTGTTCATAAATATAAGATATTAGTTTTGATGATGAGGTTTTTTGCAGTTGGTGTATATTGGATTGTCCGGGGTGCTGGTGGTGGACCAGGAAATGCGTGTTTGAGTTGGAGATATTGGAACACCATATGGAACATGTCCGTTTTTGGTAGCCTAATTATGCGTTTGTTGATGCCCAAGCAAACGCATACAACACGTCATTCCTGGTGTGTCCTATTGGACGTGCGCTCTAGGCTATGGCACTGTAAAATGCGATATTAGTAATTGCCTAGCATAACCCACATGCCCATTTTAGCCATCAGATTATTTAGGGTTGAGGGTTTTGCAGTTGATATTCTGGCTAGTATCAATAAAAGGTGAGGTACCCTTGCAAGGACTTGATGCAACTCAATTTAAATAGATACTTGATAAAGGACCAAGTCCGAAACATTGTCATACAATAAACAGAAAAGCAATTTCATAAATTGAGTTGCGTGAAGTCCTTGCGAGGGTACATCGCCTTTATTTATACTACAAGGATTGCTTGGAGCAGAACACAGAGGAACCACCAAGGCGGCTCTAGTTTGTGGAAATATCGGTGTCGCAGTAAATGATATTCTGGCTAGTTCGCGTAGGGACTGGTTAATATTTAAATTTAGGTAAGCCAACTGAAAACACTTCCTCGATCTGTTTTTGAATGTCCGTTTTTGGTAGCCTAATTATGCGTTTGTTGATGCCCAAGCAAACGCATACAACACGTCATTCCTGGTGTGTCCTATTGGACGTGCGCTCTAGGCTTATGGCACTGTAAAATGCGATATTAGTAATTGCCTAGCATAACCCACATGCCCATTTTAGCCATCAGATTATTTAGGGTTGAGGGTTTTGCAGTTGATATTCTGGCTAGTATCAATAAAAGGTGAGGTACCCTTGCAAGGACTTGATGCAACTCAATTTAAATAGATACTTGATAAAGGACCAAGTCCGAAACATTGTCATACAATAAACAGAAAAGCAATTTCATAAATTGAGTTGCGTGAAGTCCTTGCGAGGGTACATCGCCTTTATTTATACTACAAGGATTGCTTGGAGGCAGAACACAGAGGAACCACCAAGGCGGCTCTAGTTTGTGGAAATATCGGTGTCGCAGTAAATGATATTCTTGCTAGTTCGCGTAGGGACTGGTTAATATTTAAATTTAGGTAAGCCAACTGAAAAACACTTACTTAGATATGTTGTTTGTATTATTTTGCCAAGGATACAAAACATGTCCTATGGCAGCTCTATAACAGTATACACCCAAAAGCCCAAATAACAAAGCCACTTTTGATACAAAAGAGCATCTTCCTTAAATTAGAATATATATCATTATAAGAGAGACAGCTACCAAAAATGAGAGTTCTGGCTTGTGTTCCGAGCTGTAAGAAAAAAATGTAACATTTTTAGAGATTGTTTGCAGAGAAACTGGATAGAGAACAATATTGGAACACCATATGATTAGGTAATGAAATTCTTGTTGCATTTGTGCAAACGGTTTTAGACAGTTGTTACTTAGAAAATGTCCAAGTGTAGAGACACCATATTTGTACCAGAGACTATAATGGGGAAGTTTGTGGAATTCTGGGAGAGTTCTGTTGTTCCAGAGCAGAGTCCGGCGGTTCCCCGCTGGGAGCCCAATTCTATAAAGGGCCCTATCCCATATTTTTAGCGCTTGAGTAGTGATAGAGGGTAACAGATGGGTATTTGGAGTGCCTCTGAGGCCTCTGGATATTAGATATAAGGGATTTTTAAATATCACAGCATCTGGAATTTGAGATAGGGCCTATCTGATACCAAATCTGATAGAGATAGGAATCTATCAGATTTGGTATGATTCCAATGGAAAATATGGGAGAGTTGTGAAGCAAAATAATATAGCTGTAAGTCCGGCACAGCCAGGTCTCCAGCATCCAGGGGCCTCTTAAGTGTTGCCCAGGAGATTTTGCGTCTAGCTCCGCCCCAGACAAAAGAGCTGAGAATACGATCTAATATTTTAAAATATTTCAAAAGGTATATACGTTGCAGAGTGCCACAGTATATAGAGTATCTTGGGGAGGAGAATCATCTTAATCAGACTAATTCTTCCCATTACACTCAAAGGCAGTTTGGACCATATTTGAATTTTTGATTTGATGGTTGTGAGAATTGGTTCAACATTTAATAGGGTGTATTCTTGGGGGGGGAGTTGGATATGAGTATTCCCAGGTATTTGATTATATTGGAACGAGTTAGAGGGAGATGTATATTAGTGTTGTTAGGTGGGAATCTGTCTATTGGAAGAATTTGAGATTTTGACCAGTTAAAATTACCAAGCCTGAATATGTACCGTATTCATTAACTATCCGTAGAGCCAGTTCTAGAGACTGTCCCTGGTCTGGTAGATATAGGAGAAGGTCATCTGCATACAATCCTATCACTTCATTGAGTCAGTTTACCTCCAAGCAACAAAGGGTAGGGTGGTTGTGCAGGTGGACAGCCAAGGGCTCGATAGCCAATGCATAGAGGAGGGGAGAAAGGGGGCAGCCCTGGTGAGTGCCTCTGGAGAGGGGGAAAGGTTCAGATATTTGCCCATTCGCTGACACACGAGCAATTGTGTTGGCGTATAGTAACTGTAGCCACTGAATGTATTTAGGGCCAAAGCCCCTGAGGACCTGCCAAAGGAAGGTCCATTCAACCGAATCGAACGCTTTGGCCACGCCCAAACTGCCCACCACCTTAGACCCCATTTGCGTGTGAGTTGTTTGCATTTTCCAGTATAATCTACGGGTGTTCATAGTGGTATTTTTCCCCGGTATAAAACCCACCTGATCAGAGTTGATCAGTGTCGTGATTACTTTATTAAGACGTAATGCTAGGGTTTTGGCTAGAATTTTTATGTCCACCTGTAAGAGCGAGATAGGGTGGTATGATTCTGGATAGTGAGGGTCTTTACCCTGCTTGGGAATTAAGATAATAAGGGCCTCCCTCATACTTGGAGGCAAAATAAATGTGTCATACATTTCTTGGTATAGCATATGTAATTGTGCTAGTAGGGTGTCTTGATATGTCGTGTAAAATTCTCTGGGGAGGCCGTCCATTCCAGGTGCCTTTCCTGCGCACAGTTGTGACAGAGCCCCTTGTATTTCAGTTAGGGTTAGAGGTTCTTCTAACATATTTCGTTGTTCCGAGGATAAATTGTGGAAGTGGGATATTTTGTATCGATGTATCAGTAAGTTTAGAGGAGTATAGGTCTTTGAAAAGGAGACAAACCGGGCAGTGACTTCAAAGGGGATCTGTGATCATTTGTCCAGTCTGGGAGGCTAATGTTATTACTGTAGGGGGTCTGTGTTAATGATTTGCCATGTATGCCAGCAGTTTCCCACATCTGTCTCCATACTCAAAATACGATTGTGTTTGAAAAAATATTTTTTTTATTGGCCTTGCCCTGCAGTATAATGTTGGTAGATCTGGTTTGCTGTTCGAGGGTCTCTAGTGTAGTATCTGAAGGGCTAGCAGTGTAGTTGTTCTCTGCTCTCTCTAGATCTAATGTCGCAGCTCTCTCCTCCACAGAGGAGAGTCTTTTAATTTTGTTTATCTCCTGGGCAAGACATGTGCGTGCGTATATCTTGAATGAGTCCCATACAGACATGGGGCTGGCTGTGCCAGTGTTATTTTTGAAAAACATTTCCCATTCCTCTGAGAGAGGGGACTCCTGTCGGAATAACCTTAACCAGAAAGGGTTAAGTCTCCAGGGCATGGATGGAGGGTGTGGTCTGATATTACTCTGGGTAAGTACTTTGCTTTGTCAAGTAACGGGAGCAGGTGGTTAGACAGGAGTATCATATTAATTTGGGACATAGAATTATGTGTAGGTGAGAAACAGGAGTATGCTACCCGGTTTGGGTGTTTGTGTCTCCAAGCGTCTGTCATGTTTATTGTCAACAGCATTCTACCGAATCTGGTAATGGATTTCTCCCTGGGGGATAGGTGCGGTCTTTTGCGCAATCCAGTACACAGTTGAAACCTTCTAACCAAATAGCGGGAACCGCCGGATGCTCCGCCTGGAACTGAAAACATTTATGAAGAGCAGACATAAAGAAGGATGAGGGGGCATAGGCAGCCATTAGTAGTATCGGACGGGAAAACATCTTAGCATACACATGTACAAAAGTGCCCGGTTGGTCCAGCCTTACTGCCAGAGGTTAAAATTGTGCTGTGCATGATATTAGAAGAGGAGGAGGTGAAGGTAGGCCCATCCCACCCATCGTTTATTCAGTAGGTGTTGTTGGTGTGTTGCAAGGTGAGTTTCTACCAATACGACAACATCTGGGGACTGTTTACGTATATATATATATATATATATATATATATATATATATATATATATATATATATATATATATATATATATATATATATATATATACACATACATACAATAAATCAAATATCTGCGTTGGCATTAAATAAAACATTATAAAACTTTTAATACAATAACAAATCTGGGTTTTACACATTAAACATTGTGAAAGCATAGCCCCAGAGCTTACAACTTAATTATTAAACACTATTGTCCAACAGCACAATTGTGGTAGTTGGATTGTGTTTTACTATGGGGACGAGCTAGATTCTGGCTTGTGGGCAGGCGTGGGGCAGTGCCCACCAGGGGAAATACCTGTATGGGCCTCTTACAGCTCCACTCTATTATTGTGGATGTATATTATTGGGCTGTATTGTGAGCTATGGCCAATAGGGGGGAAAACCCATTGGTTACATCTATTGAATTTATGTAAAATCTAGACTGTCATCCAGAGATGTATGATATGGTAGTTGGGAATGTAAGGATACATTTCCTGTATTATGCAAGGGAAAATTTAGCCCGGTTTATCCCAGTGGATCAATATCACATTTAGGGGGCAGGAGAGGGGCTGCAAGGATATAAAAATGAATTTGCCAGGGGCAATCATCTTATTACACTATCAAATAGTAAACATAGCACAATTGACATTGTTAACAACTTAGTATGCATTTTTAAACTTGGTATTCAAAACCTGCATGGGCTAGGGCCCATCTTGAGTCGATTTCGCCTGGGAGTCAGAATAGGGAGCTAGGGTGGGCCTCCGTTTCTTTGATCCAGCCAGGACATATAAGCCGACCCGAGTATAAGCAAAGGTACCAATTTTTACCTGAAAAATTAGTAAAAACTGATTGACTCGAGTATAAGTCGAGGGTAGATATCACCACTACTGCCTTCTGATTCTGTATGTTTTGAGGCTTTAGTTGCCCCTTAAATGGACCCTTTTAAACAGTAATAAACAGAATTTCCATACAGTTGTAGAATTAACTGTATAGGTGTCAATATAATAGATCCAGTAAAAGCCAATTCCTTGGCACTCCAGATGTTTGGAAACTACAACTCCCAGCATGCTTTGGTTGCTGGGAGTTGTAGTTTTCTAAACATCTGGATTGCAAAGTTTAACAAACTTGGACCACAAATGCTCCTGCCCTACCTCTAAGCCCAGTACACACAACCTTAACAATAATATTGGGGAAAGAGCTCCAGGACTTTGTTAGAACGGTAGCTTACCTCATGCCAAGTCTGTCACAGTCTCTATATACAACCACTTCACAGTGCTGGAATCCAACACATCACTGCATAGTACGGTAAGGGGAGGATAGTAAGTGAGGTACATGTCACAGCAAAGTGCCATTCTCGCCCTTTCACCAGGTCCCCCCTTTGTTACCGTATGCTCCTTCTGTAACTGCACTTACGTGCACATGCCTGTTCCTGCTCTTCCGGCTCTATTGTTCCTCTCTCCCGCCCGTGATCGGGATTTGCGCTTTGACCCGAATATAAGCCGAGGTAAGGTTTTTAGACTAATTTTAAAACCTCGGCTTATATTCGAGTATATATGGTATGTTTAACATCCACAAACTTTGCGTGCTGCCTCCGTGGAGAAATCTGGGTATACAGATATGGAGGCGTTTTGGTATGTGATCTTCCCCATTTCACAGGTGCGGCGTAGTATTGCATCTCTGTCTTTGTAGTTTAAGAATTTCGCAATAAAAAGGTACACGGGGGTGCTCCCGGAGGTGGGGGTCAGATGGTGCGCTCTTTCCACTGCGTACATTGGAGAAAAAGATTCTCGGCCCAAGGTATTGGTTAGCAGTGTTTCCAGGAAGCGTTCTGGGTCTGTCTCCTCTGCCCTTTCAGGGAGGCCTACAAAGTGTAAATTGTTCCTACGGGAACGGTTTTCCAAATCGTCCTGAATTTTGCTGCAGTGTTTGAAGAAGCGTTTTGTTGCTTTGGGTCATTTGCTGTAATGGCGCCAACGTATCCTCTACGCCATTTATACGTATCTCAATTTTGACTTTCAATCAATTTTCGAGGTCAGCGTGGTCTGGCACTCTGATATCGCCTTAAGCACCTTATCTGTGGCCGCTGTCTGAAGAGTCCTTAGTGGAGGTTCCGGTCTCCTGAGTTTGCAAGGCCTGTGTTGTTTCCTCCCTCTCCTGCGATATTTATCCAGCCGTGGTGTTGCCTCGACGGCTTTTTTTGGAGGTGCCATATGTTCACCCATTGAGTAAGTGTCCCCCCCAGGATATTTGGGTAAAGTTTGGGTAGTTATTAGGCCCCCCAGGATACAATAAGGATCTTGTTAGAGCGGAGCTGTTAGCACTCACGTCCTACCTCATGGCTTAGCACACCACGCCCCCCATACAAAAACATTTTAATACAGTTTGTTGATGTTGATAGCCGTATAACAACACTTTGCTTACCTTGTTAGCCAATGCCCAAAATCTGGACGATGGAGCCACTGAATTCCTGTTTGATTTAAAGTACGTAAGAGTCGACAGAACACAAGAATTGCCCAGGGACTTGACAGTGCAATAAATTTTTCATGGTCTTTAGCAAATTTAGACAGAATAGATAATGTTTGCTCTTTCATCTCTTTGTGTGTATCGTAAATCTCATTCATGCACACACTTTCATTTTTGTCATCTTCCTCTTGTGTAGAGTCTGGCAGATGTTTCTTTCTTACAAGAAAGTATTTTCTACACATTTCTTGGGCCAAAGCCAGACAAAGTGTGTTTGTGAGGAAATACCAGGTCTGATGTTCCTCTTCAACAAAGCTACTTGCTCCCATACTTAGCACGTGGCCTAGAGTCCCTATCAACAACAGCAGATCTAATTCTGACCACGTGGAGAGTCCAGCATCAAGTTTCTGGAAGAACAATTGTTTAAAGTGAGTTGTTAAAATCATGTGCTCCAACACCTTAAATAAGGAATTATAAACATTTGAGTACCCCCTCCCCTTCTTTAAATTATAACTTAAACTAAAAGTACAAAAATATTTTTAATAAAAAAATATTTGCCAAATAATTAAAAAAAACACCAAATACAATTACTATAGCATTATAATTGAACACTCAGGTACAAAAAACAAATATTCAGTAGAGCTAGACAGCATCTGTCTGCCATTGGATCTTTACAAATATACAAATCTTTACTTTGTGTACCTACCTGATATTGGAAAATTATTGATAAGTGTAGTGTCCACTGCCAAAATCAGGCTAAGTATAGTGTCCACTGCCAAAATTGGGCCGATTCAGAATGGGCAAAAATTTTGCCCAATAATCTTGATCAATCTATAGCAAACATTAGAGGTACAAATACTAAATGCCTGCAGTTGTATATGCAAGCCTTAAGCAAGCAAATAATAATACCTCACCTTGTTTGGGGATGAAGATTTTGGCATCATTATCCCCAAAGTAGTCAAAAGAATGCAGCAAAGAGCAGAGATAAACATCATAATGCCAAGTGCTATTAACCAGGAGAGGCTACAGAAAAAGCATATATTTTCAGCTGAAGTGCACACAATGACATGGATGGCTGATAACACTAGGAACATCATGTAAAACATCAAGGAGAATATTGGTGAAGACATAGGGATATCAAACTCTGCCCGGCTACACAAAGCTTTTGGAATACTAAGAAGGAGGAGAAAGAAAATCTGAAAAAGAGGAGAAAATTATAAGAAATTTTGTTCAAGAAACGGTTTAAACATCAGTCTGTCATTGCCAGGTGTATTTTTATGGGTGGGGTCAATTAAAGCAAATGATACATCAATATAATTAGAGTTTTTTAGGCTAGAAGTTAAAAAAAAACATTTTCGCATGTATCTTATGCTTACCTCGAGCGTTATAATTACCCCTATACTCATTGAGTATATGTCATACTCTGCGATTTGTTTGCCTAAGGAGAAGCTCAGTTTCTTCAGTGCTTCCAAATACTGCCTCAAAACTTTCCTGCCAAGGTTAGTAAGTGTTTCAGACGCATTTCCTTCCAGGTAAAGTTTTATCCAATTTCCGTGAGATTTCTCAGCTTTTTTAAATTGTTCAACTCCAGCATCTTTTAAAAAATAGAGCAAATAATCAACATATGGAAGTTTTTAAAGTTAGAGAATCGGCTAACTTTTTGTTGTAGTAAGCGGATTTCATGGTTTACTAATTTTGTAACTATCATAAAACAGGAAATCAAATCATACTCACTGAGATTTCTGTTTCCAAGTCACTATCATGGCAGCAGTCACAAAAATGGGTTAATCCCCACAGGTCCTATGGACAGGAAGTTAAAAAGCATAAAGGTACCCTCCCCCAACTATACCTTGTCTTCTTTCCAAGCTAAACATGCTCAATCTTAGATAACATCACAGAAATAGGGAAGGGCATTTTGGTGACTGCTGCCATGATAGTGACTGGGAAACAGAAATCTCGGTGAGTATGAATTGATTTCCTGTTTTCCCCAGATCACCATGGCAGCATGTCCCCAAAATGGGATATACCAAAGCTAAATAATGGGCGGGCAAGAAAACACTTAAAACACACAATATTTATTTTATGTTGGCCAACACAAGACTGCAGGACTTTTTGTCCAAATTTTGCATCTCCTAAGGCCACCACATCCAGCTTGTAGTGACGTACAATGGTTTTAATGGAAGACCACTTTGCCGTCTTACAGATGAGGTCTTTTGATGCCCTTGCTTCCATTGCCCAAGAACAGGGTAATGCTCTGGTGGTGTGCCTTTAACCCGTCAGGGATCTTTATGCCTCTTATTAGATATGCTTTTCTGATGCAGGTCACAATCCAGTAGCTTATGGTCTTCTTACTTGGAGCTTGACCATTTCTATAGCCACCGGGAACGATGAAAAGATGATCAGACTTTCTGATTTTCTTAGTTCTGCTTATGTAAATATTTAGAGCCCTTACAACGTCCAAAGAGTGCCACTTTTTTCAAGCTCAGACTTAGGCTTAGGAAAAAATTAGGGTAAAATCACTTCCAGATCTAAATGAAATTCCGATAAAACTTAAGTTAAAAATTGAAACGCTGGTCTCAGCCTAACTCTATTATCAAAGAACAGAATATGAGGTTCTTTTATTGACAATGCTCCAATTTCGCCTACTTGGCACGCTGAGGTGATTGCTACAAGAAAAATTACTTTAATCATAAGAAGCCATAAGGATATCCTCTCCAATGGCTCAAAAGGCGTCTCTGTCAGTACCTGTAGCACAAGCGGAAGGTTCCATGGTGGAGGTTTAGAAAAGGATCTTGGATTGATTCTTATCATTGCTGCAAAGAATCTCTTTACTATCGGTTCTAATGCCCAATTCGTCCCCATGATTGCCGAAAGGGTTGAAACTTGACCTCAAAGTATACTTAGATTCTTTTTAAAACCGGTGAACAAGAAGTTTACGACATTCGCTTTTATTGATTGTAGCGGCAACAGGCAAAAGTTTGCGAAAAGTTTCCATATTTTATAATATTTTTTGGATGTTGATAACTTTCTTGATTTTAGTAGAAAGTTGATCATTTCTTCCTGGAACCCTATGCTTCTCAATCGATCCCTCTCAACCTCCAAGCCCTCAATCGGAGATTGGAGTAATCCTGATAAAATATTGGACCCTGTGACAAGAGATGAGGTAGGTACTCCATATCAACGGTAATGGGGGAAATACACATAGGCTGTAAAACGGTTGACATTTTCTGTTTTCATGGGTTGCCATAAGATCCATCGTTGGCTGCCCCCAACTTTTTGTTAGATCTTTGAATATTTGAGGATACAGGCTCCATTCCCCTGGATGTACTTCCTGACGGCTTAAATAATCTGCCTGAACATTTTCTGCTCCCGCCAAGTGTAGGGCTGACAAGTGTAAGAGATTTTTTTCTGCCCATACAAAGATCCCCTTCACTTCTTCGAGGAGAGCTTTGCTTCTTGTGCCTCCCTGTTTTTGTAAGCATGTCACTGTGGTCATATTGTCACTTTGGATTAGCACATGTTGGTCCCTGAGTGCATCCTGGCATTTTTCTAGAGCCATTCTTACTGCTCTTAACTCCAGCAGATTTGAAGACTCTCCCCTCCTCTGCCACCTTCCCTGAGTGAAGCGGTCCTGAAAGAGGGCTCCCCATCTGGTTGAAGACGCATCTGTTGTTATCGAGAGGAAGCTTGGTTGTTCCAATGGGAACCTCTTGTCCAAATTTATTCACTTGCACCACCATTCCAGATCTTTCTGTATTGGTGCTGGAATGAACAGTATCTTGCCCATATTCTGGGGAGGTATTCTGACTCCGGACAAAAGAAAGTGCTGCAGTAACCTCATGTGCCATCTCGACCACCATGTGAGAAAAACTGTTGCCGCCATTAGGCCCAATACCCTCATTATTGATCGTACCGATACTCAAGGATTTTGTCTCAGATGTTGAATGGCCAGTATTATCTTGAGTTGTCTTTCTATCGCCAATTTTACCTCGTTCAGATGAGTTCGAAACAATGCCCCCACATAAATGATTTCTTGGCTTGGTTCGAGATTGCTCTTTTCTAGATTGATGAGCCACCCATGGTCTTGAAGAATTATGCTCACTACTTTGGTCTGTTGTTCTGCTATGGACTTTGACCTGGCTACTATTAGTATATCATCCAAGTAATGGTAGATCTGTATGCCTCTTTCTGATCTCTGCTATTAATGTTATGAGAGTCTTGGTAAATATTCTCGGGGACTGAGATAGCCCGAATGGCAGACTTGAAAACTGAAAGTTGTCTTTCTCTACAGTGAAGGGTAGATATTTCCTGCAGCTGTGATGAATTGCGACATGCAAGTAGGCATCCTTTAGGTTGATACTGACCAGCCATGAATCCCTTTGCACTGCTTGAATGATGGAGGCTAGGGACTCCATTTTGAATTGTTGATTGTAATAATTCAGATTTCTGAGATCCAACACTGGTCTCATGGATCCTGAAGTTTTTTTTTGTACCAGAAACAGGTTTGAGTAGAAGCTCTTTCGATGTTCTTTTATTGGCAGAGGCTCGATGGCTTCCTTCTATAAGAGCTGAGATACATAGTCTCTCATTAGTCTTAGTCCTTCCTGGGACACTGGAGGCTTGAATGGGAGGAATCAATGTTTTTTCGGTAGTTCTCGAAACCGTATTTTGTAGCCGAGAATTATACTCAGTATCTAGGAATCCGAAATTGTTGAGGCCCAGATCTTGGAGAAAAGTTTTAATCTTCCTTTCTAGAGAGTCAGCTTCAATCATCCAGGCCAAACAGGAAAAGCTGTCAGCTCATTCAGCCAAAAAGGCAAGTACCAGTAGGTTAGGACCCAGTTAAAGAAAGCAACCTTGACGTGGTGACTGGGCTTAAAACAATTTGCAAAGCATATAGTAGTGAGAAGGCTATGCTTCCTCTATTCAGTGAGCAGACTAAGTTCTTTATACAATAAACAAAATAAAGATTGTTTTTGCTTTTAACTTCTGCATGGATCGAAGTTTATTCCGGTGTGCGCCGATGTTCGTTTGTTTGCTGCTTATACTTTATTTATAATTTGGCCAACTTATTGAACTAATTTCTTTTATTTATCCAGGGTTTAGCAGGCTGTTTGTAGTAGCAACCTTATGGAGGTAGCCAATATGCAATTAGAATTGTTTGTGCACTAGAATTCTATTTTTTGTATGTTTTAATCTTCCTCCTACTTTCTTCATCTGGACCGGCATACCACTAATGTTGGGAGGATTGCGCTCCAAACGTACCCTTGTTTGGGGCTCCTGACGACTGTCTCCCCGTCTTCCAGACGCTGACCTGTTTTGTTCTTTTCCAGGTCTATAAAATTTGGAATCTCAAAAGGACCTCTCCCTGTTAAAAGATGACTCAAATCTGGGCTTCTTGTTTCTGCAGACTTGCGGTAAAAAGGCGCTCTTTCCCCCTGAATCCTCGCCAATAATAGAATCCAGCTTTTGCCGAATAACATATCTCCATCATATGGAAACAAACATAAATTTGTCTTTGAGCTTTTGTCTGCAAACTCAAGCCACCACTGACAGGGCCGTTGACCTGGCCGATAGTCGTACCATATCGACTGAGGCTTCTGCCAAAAAATCTGTCACCATTTTGATTTCTGATAGCATCTCCACCAGTTTTGGACGTTTAACATTTGACCCAATAGCTTCCTCCATTTTCTGGACCCATAATGTCATAGCCCTGGATACTGAGATCATAGCCATAGCTGGCCTACATGATGCCCCTGCAGCCCATTAAGCTTTCTTCAACAAGAACTCCATTCTCTTTTCCATGGGGTCTTTGAAAATTGCTGCATCCTCTACCGGTAAGGTAGTCCTGCGTGCTAATCTTGACACTGCTGCATCTAACTTTGGGGGAACATGCCAGATTTTCTAATCTTCCTCCTGAAAAAGGATACTTCTTAAGAAATCTTACGGTTATTGTGAATTTTTTATCAGTCTTTCTCCATTCTGCTTCCATTATTTCTCTCATGGAAAAGTGCAGTGGGAAAGTAGCCGACTTCCTTTTGATTGAAGGAAACAGTTTACCAACTGTTGAAGATTTTGGAGTTTCTACAGTAAGCGATAGACAATTTTTCACAGCCTTTATCAGTGGCACAATTACTGAGGCATCAAAGTTCGTCTCGATCTCCAGTTCTTCGTCTTCCGAAATAAATGACTGCTCCTCCGATCTCTCATCCTCGCAGTATAGACAGTCTGAATCTACTGATCTGGACTCCTGACTCCGTGTTCTTTTCTTTGGAAAGGAAGCTTCCATTCCCTTTTCCACTGCTTGCTGAATGCAACGCATCAATGTATCGAATGACTTCTTCTCTGATGTGGAAGGCTTAACAGTAGATTCTTCCTCGTCTATAGCATTATTGCTGTCAGACTTCTGTACAGGTTCTTGAGTAGAGAGGCTGCAAGACACAAAGTGAACACAGCCATTAATGGCTGTGCTAGCACACATTCCCCACTCTCTATATACTTAACCCCAGCTCACCTAGATCCCTTAGGGTGACTCTTGGCAGAGCTACCAGACTCCATGGCTTAATCTGCAATAAGAGGCTGAAAGAAAAAAAAAAAAGACAGGCAAAAACCTATACTTTAAAATACTGCTAAGAAAAGAAGTACACAGCCCCTAGCCATATTCACCCTGCCTAGCCAGTTTCCTACCTTTTCAGCAAGAAAAAAGGCTCCTGGCAAAGTGGGGGAGGACCCACAGCCGAAATCCACTACTTTCCCTGGTCCCAGTGTTGCAGCACGCGCCAAACAGCCAGGGAAAATTAAATACAAGATAGCTCCTCCCCCCAGAGCTTCCGGCGGCGGGAGGGGCAAAGCAGGGGAGGTGTGCCTGGCAGACGCCAATCCAAGTGCATCCTCCATTCGCTGCCGTCTGACCAATCAAAGTGGCCGGAACCAAATCTTCTGCGCCTGCAGAAGACGTAATGCCCAAGATGCGGGCACCATCTTGGATGGGGAACACATACACTGGAAAGTGCAAGACAGCCCTAGGCCCGGGCTTCCTTCCCTACAGGCTGCTCCTGAAGAGGAGGTGACACGGGGGAGCATCAGGCCTGCCAGAGAGTGGGGAGAGACACAGGCCTGGAAGAAAAAATCTGTGATGGATGGCGAGCTAGGATGAAGAACTCTCTAAGGTGTCCATGGACAGGAAGGAAAAAAGACAAGGTATAGTTTGGGAGGGTACATTTATACAGTTATGCTTTTTAACTTCCTGTCCATAGGACCTGTGGGGGTTAACCCATTTTGGGGACATGCTGCCATGGTGATCTGGGGAAATATTAGTTATTGATTTTTTATTTACATGTAACAAAATAATGCTGTCACTATTAAATTTACCCCCTGCCTACTTAAAAGGGCATGTACATCCCCATAAAAATATTTCATAATCGCCTTCCCCACCCCCAGATGCCACCCTTTTTTGGAAGGGAAAGACACATTTTTTAGGCTTCAGTAATCGCAGGGAGGTGGGTAAATATAAGAATCTTGGGGAATGGGGGTGGGGAAGGAGAGTACGAAATATTGTTCTAGGGTGGGTAAGCCTTTCAAGAGTCTAAACTAGATGCAAGGTGTGAACTAGCTGTAAAGTGCATGCCATACAAATGCATCATTTGCTAATAACTACATGTTATAATCAACCTCATTTTACCTAGGGTTTCATTAGGTTGTTATCTTGTATATTTCATCTTTCTTTACTGACCTTTATCAAAAGCTTCCAGGTTTTCCCTCAAAAGCATGCAAAGCTGATGCGCATTTAAATGAAAAAAACGTAGCTGCTCCCTCATGGACTTGTGTTCAACAATTTGTGGCAAAAGCATTCCCAGATTATTTCTGGATATTGGCAGGCCAAGGCCTATTGCTAGAGTTGGTAACAGGTCTGTCTGCTGTATAACTTCTGGCAATTTAGACGAGTCTTTAATAAAAATAAAAAATAAAAAAAAAGTTATTTAGACAAAATATTTATATAAACAAGAAAAACTACACTGTGATTTAATGTGTAAAATAAGCCAATACATTTCGCTGAATATTTTTAAGCAAAACAGTCTGAAGTTGGCTTTTCACCTATTGATTTACCAGAGTACATCTTGCACCATCAAACTTTATTGCAGCCATGGAAGGGGTCAGCAGTAATTTTTCTGACTGACAAGTCTATCAAACAGCAATGTAAATGGGGATAGATTTTGACGGATATGCCTGTCATGCAATTTTTGAATGACCCGTTATGTTCCTGAAACATTCCAAAAAACGCACAGCCTTATTAATTTGCAACAGATGTTACCATTGTAACGTCATTTGCAAAGAATTACCCTTTCAGGAATATTGCAAGGTAAGATCCAGCTCCTCGACCCAACATTATAATCAACTTAACATTTGAGTGACCTTGAATGTTAATTTGATTTAATTTTGGCCAAATGTAATTTTTGGCCATATGTGTGGCCTGTGTAAGACCAATGAATGGTCTGGCAGTATACACGTTCGAGAAAAATGCATCCGTTAAGATGGATTAATTTGCAAGTTCATTTATTTTAAGATTTAAGAATAATGATATATAAAATATTACAAACTAATAGGTAGTATGATGGCTCAAAGTGGATAGGTTTAAAGGAATAGTTCACTGCAATAGTGAACTATTCCTTTTCTACATTAATTGAAGCCCGGGAGGTTAAGGAGCTATGCCTTACCTCTTGTTCTTTAATCAATGTTTAGATAGCCAGGAACGAACTTCTGAAAATCTTACCTTTCACGCGATCCAGCGGGGCCGCTCTGACAGTTCCCTATAAGGAGCGTTATAGTGTAACAGAAGCAGGAAGCAGTCGGGAATTTCAGAGCGGCCCCGCTGGATCGCATGAAAGGTAAGATTTCTGAAGTTTGTTCCTGGCTATCTAAACCTTGATTGAAGAACGGGTGGAAAGTGAGAGCTCCTTAACCTCCCTGGCTTCAATCAATGTAGAAAAGGGATAGTTCACTATTGCAGTGAACTATTCCTTTAATAATGCCTTGCAGTGTTGGGCTCAAATCGTCCCTCTGATATGTTGATTGTGTGTGAGAGAGAAGGGCCTAATGCTTTGATATTCCTTCAAATACTTATTTAAAAAGAAAAAGAAGCAAATTGTTATACCTAGAAAAGTCAAAGATTATTTTTACAACATAGATGTACATTTGGGGTAATATACCGAGAGGAGCAAGTCCTCTCCTAACGTTAATTCAATTAGCACTCTTATTACTATGGGTAAATCCAATCTGGTCTTACCACTTGTGTGGGTTTAACAACAGCTATCTGTTAGCATTCAAAAAGTCACACAAAAAGTTTGTAAGCACAATAATAACTTACTTCGTAGTGGTTGCGTGGATGAGAAACCATGCAGCCTCCACAAATACTAAACAAAAATTGTGCTAGCCTGTTGACACATCCTGCACATAGCTTGTGAAGGTTCTCATTCCTCCAGGTCATGGTATATTTGTTGTATTCAGTTATACACTCTTAGTCCAGTTGCTCTAATGGAATACAACTAATAAAGCAGCACATACTCTAAAAAGTATGCTAAGAGGCTTCTATGGTATTTTAAAAACAGTATGGACTATGTAGAAATATATTGGGGGGAAAAGGCTAATGATTACTGTAAAGTAATAGGTTAGATGTACTTACCACTTTTGGTTTCAAATACCGAGCTAATTAAAACAAGCGCTGTATGCACTTCCTCTTCTGATGAGCCTCCATGGCTTCCAGATTCCGACATTCCATGGTCACCACATAAGGCAATTAAATTTGGAAAAGATGCATCTTCTTCCTTCTATGTAATTGCATTTTATGGTAAATGTTATTATTCCTCTTCTGTATAACAGCATTTTTACAACAGAAATGCCTTGCATTTAAACCACTGTCTAATAAACAAGTCCAGTTTTTCTAACGAAACAACTGCTCTTGAGGATTACCGTAAGGTATTGCAGCAGTAAGCCATGGGTATTAAATATACCAGATTGTTAGGTATGTTCTCCATGTAGGTTTTTCCCACAGTCTTTTGTGTTACCACTTTACTAAATACATATTGCTAGGTTGTGGGTGTAATAGGGCCTGATGCAGGTAGTTAATCACATTTTAAAGTGATGCATAATATACAAAGTGTTATATAAGCTAGTGGGTCTTACCTTGGCACACTTGGCTAAATGTTATAATTACTCATATTGTATGCACTTGACAGTGTAAATTGTAATCAAATTTGATTATAATCAATGTAGTTTAAAGTTACACTACTTATTAAAGGATTTTATTAAAGGATAAGTGCATTATGTTAATTTGGAATCTGCAGCTTTGAAAATACAGTTTCCATATTTTGTTTTTACCTAAGTCCCACCAGAGCCTACCTTTGTGCCAGCAACTTTCACGACACAAAAGGTAGGCTCTGGAGGGGCATAGGTAAAAAAAAAAAAAAAAATTATGGCAACAATGTTTTTAAAGCTGCAGCTTCCAAATGAACATAACTTGATTTTACAGTGCACTTATCCTTTAAAGGGCATGTCACCCCCAAAATTATAATCCCCCCCACTACTGGCCCCATTGTGTAGTGTAGTTTAATCCTTACCTTACATCCCAGCTCCATCTGGTTCTTCTGCTATCCCCCCCTAAAGTCCAAAAAAAACACCCACCAGGAGTACTGCAGAGTCCATATAGGACTCTGCCTCCTGTCTCTCCTCCGGGAGAATTTTGCTATGCACAGAAGAGCCCCCCCCCTCTCCCGATTAGGATTCCCTCCCCCTAGTGTAAAAATCTTTTTATATAATATTCCCCGTCAGCCCAGCCCCAACCGCTATATTTTTATTATCAGAAACTGCTCCAAACATTACTTACCTTCCCTCTTTCCTCCACCGCACAGGACTCCTGGCAGCCACGTCTGTGATTGGCTGCCGCTCAGCCAATCACAGACGTGACTGCCGGTCCCGCCCCTTGCATTTTCTCGCAAGCAGAGGGCCTGGCAGCACGGCGGAGGAAAGAGGGAAGGTAAGTAATGTTTGGGGCACTTTCTGATAATAAAAATATAGCGGTTGGGGCTGGGGGGACAGGGGGAATATTATATAGAAATTTTTTTAGAAGGGTGGACATGCCCATTAAGAAAGAAAAACAGAAGTTATACCAGTGAACATATTTTCATTTTTAGGCTCTCTGTAGACACGTCACTGTGCCCTAGTACACCCTTTGAGAAACCTTAAAGTAAAAAAAATCCAATATAAAATAAAAGTAGCAACCTAAAGATCTGTGCTTACATCAGATGAAGATTGTTATGAGTGATAGTTAGAAGAATGGTCCAATGATCATTTATCCGATGACAAAGTTGGGCAGAAGCTGAACAGGTTGTTCTATGGATGGGGAGTGACCAGGAGACATTGTTTAGTGGGCAAGCAGGAAAGATTATTAGATCATGTCAGGGAAACCTGTTCACAAACTAGATTGTCAGCCAAAGTGATTGTCCACCATAACAAGTGTGTGTTCAGACCCTGCAAAGGGCATATTCTCATTGACCTAGTCACCAACAGATCGAGGGAGGTGAAAAGACCAAAGCAGTGAAGGAAACTTTAGGTAAGTATTTCTGCTTAACTAAGAAGAACCCAGGGGTGAGGACCTTGCAGTTGAGGTCCTCAACCTGGGTATAATACATGTGTGGAGCGAGGGGTAGGTGAGTATAGTTCTCCTTTTAGTGTAAAGGAGCAGACAAACAAAACAGTATTGGAGGTTAATTATATATATATTGTGAATGCAACAAGTGGGGTTTGTTGTATTAGCTGGGGTAAACTGCTTTGCTTGTAGGCGTTTAAAAGGTACAGGAGTCGATTTGGGAGAAATCTAAATAAACCAACAGTGTTGGTTTATTTGGTGCTGGTTACAGTACACAAAAGGAGTTAGTCATAGTTTCCGTTATAAAAGAACAGAATAACAAAAATAATAAACGTAGCCATGTCCCAGCATTAACTTGACACAATAATTTATCTTACTAACAGACCAAACAAGTCTAATCATTCTAGGTCTCCATACATCATTACACACTGACCTTATCTCTAGGAGAGACAAACAAGCTGCTTCCCTAGGCTCAGAGCACTCTCACACAGCCTGATTGCAACAAGAGACAGGTGCACTCCCAGAAACAGATCAGAGATTCGGGAATGTGTAAGAAAGAAAATAAAAATCAAATCATAATTACCGTGATTTTGGTTTCCCAGTCAGTCTGTATGGCAGCATTCACCAATGGGTTAATCTCCATATCCACTCCCACGGACAGGAACTAGTTAACGTATTTAAACCTCCCCCTCACTTCCTGTGATGTCTCCATCCAAAAGCTGAAAAACATAAACTCACAGGGCGGGTAGCAGTGAATGCTGCCATACAGACTGACTGGGAAACCAAAATCACGGTAATTATGATTTGATTTTTATTTTCCCCAGTCATATGGCAGCATTCACCAATGGGATGTACCAAGCTACCATAAACAAACGAGGGCGGGAGACAGACATGATGCTCAAACACATATTTATTCCTGCAATACAGCTTGCAAGACTCGATTTCCAAATCTTGCCTCTTGAGAGGCCATTACATCTAATTTATAATGCTTTATAAAAGTTCTGGCTGAAGACCATCTGGCTGTTCTGCAAACCTCATTGATACCAGCCTCGGCCTGCATCGCCCACGAGGAAGCCAGGGCCCTGGTTGAATGGGCCTTGAGACCCAGGGGAACCTCTTTACCCTTCAGTGCATAAGCCTTTTTAATACAAGCGACAATCCATGAACTCAATGTTCTCTTAGTAGGAGCTTGACCTCTTCTTGACCCATTAGGGATCAGAAACAGATGGTCCGACTTCCTCCATTCCTCTGTGCGGGAAAGATAAATTGTAACTGCCCTGACCAGATCTAATGCATGCAGGACTGATTCCTTTCTTGACTTTGGTTCAGGGAAAAACACTGGAAGGGATATCTCCATGTCCATGTGAAAGTCTGATATAACTTTTGGTAGGAAGTTAAATGAAGGCCTCAGCCTAACTCTGTTCTCCAGAATGACCGTGTCTGGGGGCTTGGAAGAGAGGGCCCACAACTCCCCCACCCGACAGGCCGACGTTATGGCTACTAAGAAGACTAACTTAAGGGTCAAGAACCAGTCTGTAATTGTCTCCAAAGGCTCAAAGGGTGGAGCCGTGAGGGCTTTAAGGACCAGAGGAAGATCCCATGTTGGAAGGCTGGCTATCTTTTTCGGTCTTACTCTAACCATAGCCTGAAAGAATCTCTTTATTAACCGCTCCTGGGCAAAGGCTCTTCCTGTTAAAGAAGTAATTGCTGATACCTGCGATTTTAGAGTCCTGATGTGCAGGTTTCTTTTAAACCCTAAATACAGGAACTTCACCACATCCGCTGGTTTAGGATTCAGACATGAGAAATTTTCTTCTTCTGCTATGCTGGCAAATTTTTTCCAGACTCTATAATATTTCTGGGAAGTCGCTAGCCTTCTTGACTTTAGTAAGAAATCTACCAGATCACTCTTGAACCCCAACCCACTTAGGTTGCTCCTTTCAAACGCCAGGCCATCAGAGACAGGTGTTCGAAGTCTTGACATAGGACTGGCCCCTGAGCCAGACAATCTAGGAAGGATGGAATCGGCACTGGACTGTCCACTGTCATAGACATTAGCAGTGGAAACCATGGCCTCCTGGGCCAAGCCGGGATTATAGCTATTACTTCCGCTCCCTCCCGTCTGATCTTGATCAAGGACCTCCATACTAGAGGGATAGGTGGAAATATATATCCGAGACCCCGATTCCACGGCTGCTGCAGGGCATCCACTGCCAGAGCTTCCTGACAGTATCTTCTGGAGAAAAAGAGCTGACACTTCGAGTTGAATTTTGTCGCCATAAGATCTATCTGTGGGTGGCCCCACTTCTGACACAACCTTCGGAATATTCTTATGTCCAGACTCCATTCCCCTGTCTCTACCGTGTTGCGACTCAGGAAATCTGCCACCTGATTTTCCTTCCCTGGGACAAAAACTGCTGAAAGGGACCTTAGATGTCTCTCTGCGAAAGCAAAAATTGGCTCCACTTCTGCTAGCAGCGACCGGCTTCTTGTGCCTCCCTGTTTTGTCAAATATGCTACTGCTGTTCTGTTGTCGCTTTTTACAACAACTTCTTGATCTTCTATCTCTGGCTGAAACTGCATTATGGCTTTTTTTATGGCTCTGATCTCCAAAATGTTTGATGGAACTCCTCCCGCTCTCCATCTGCCTTGTTTTGTCTTTCCCAGGCCCACTGCTCCCCAACCTGACTCTGAGGCGTCTGTGGTTATGCATAAACTTTGAGGAGGAGTCAAAGAGAAGCCTTTCTCTAAGTTCTCGTCTCTTAGCCACCAAACTAGGCTTACTTTCAAATCTTGAGGTAGGATTAACTTTCTGTTCATCTGGCGGTGTGGTTCTCTGACTCTGGTTAGCAAAAACATCTGTAGAGGTCTTATATGCCACCTTGCCCAGCGGACTAGAAATACAGTTGCTGCCATTAGGCCCAAAACTCTCAGCAAGAATGATACTGAGGCAGTCCGCTGCTTCCTTAATTTGAGAACCTCCGCCTTCAAGATAGAAATTCTTTTCGGGGGAAGAGATACCAGATTTTCTCTTGTCTGAAATAGAGCCCCTAGATACAGCAGAGACTGGGATGGTGTTAGGTTGCTCTTTTGATAATTTATAATCCAACCGTGACGTTCGAAGGCTTGAACTACTTCTCGTGTGTGAAGGGCACACGTCTGTTCTGACCCTGCGACTACTAATATGTCGTCCAAATAATGGTATATCGCAATTCCCTGCAATCTTAGAAACGCCACTACTGCCACCACGACCTTTGTGAACACTCTTGGCGAGTGCGAGAGGCCAAACGGAAGGCAGGTAAACTGCCAGTCTTCCCCGTCGACCTGGAATCTTAGGAACCGTCTTGAATCTGGATGTATCTGAATGTGGAAATAGGCGTCCTTCAGGTCTATGCTGGTCAAAAACATTCCCTTTTCCACCACCTTTATTATGGACTGTAAGGACTCCATCTTGAACTTTTTCTTTATCAGGAATTGATTTAACCTTCTTAAGTCCAACACTGGCCTCAGAGTGCCTGACTCCTTTCTTACTAAAAAAAGACTCGAGTAAAACCCCCTTCTTCTTTGCAGAAGAGGCACTGGCTCGATTGCTGCTGATTCTCTCAGCTGATTCACATAAAGAAAAATTGCTGTTCGTGCCTCCATTTCTTCTGGTACACGAGTGGAAACAAAATAACTTCTCTCTGGGTACGCACAAAATTGTATCCGGTACCCTTTTTTTACAACCTCTAGGACCCAGCGATCCCTTGTTGATGCGGTCCAGATGCCCAGGAACTTCGATATTCTGCCTGCCACCTGACTCTGGACCTTCGTCTCCCTATGGTCGGGGCATCCTATTGTGGAAGGCTGCCTTGGTAGCAGAAAAGGCCTGCCTCCCTGTCTTCCATGACTGTTGTCTACCTGGCTCTCTTCCTGCTTTAAACGTTTTTGAGGGACGAAAGGAGCGATCCGTGGAGTTATATTCCACCCGGCCTCTCTTCATCCTTCTATCCTGGGGAAGAAACAGGCTCTTTCCCCCTGATGCCTTAGAAATTATATCATCAAGTTTGTCACCAAAGAGCATGGCACCCTCGAACGGTATCTGACATAAATTCGCCTTGGAGGCTGTATCTGCTGACCAAGGTCTCAGCCATAAGGCCCTTCTTGAGGCTACATTTAACGCTGATGCTCTGGAAGCCAATCTGACTAAGTCCACTGATGCTTCAGCAAAGAACTCAATTCCCCTTCTGATGTCCTGGAACATTTCCTTGATCTTTGGTCTCTTTACATTGGAATCCAGAGCTTGTTCTGTTTCCTGAGCCCATAACTTCATGGCCCTGGAGACTGACGTGAGAGCAATTGCTGGTCTTAATGCAGCCCCTGACGCCACAAAAGATTTTTTCAAATTATATTCTACCCTTCTCTCCATTGGATCCTTAAAGACTGAAGCGTCGTCCACTGGTAGCGTGGTTCTCCGGGCTAAACGTACTACAGCCGAATCCACCTTTGGAGGAACTTCCCATAGCCTTAACTCTGTTTCTGAAAACGGGTATTTCTTTGAAAATTTTCCCGCCGTGACTACCTTCTTTTCCGTCTTTTTCCACTCACTGGAAACTATCTCCGAAATTGCCTGATGCACCGGAAAGGTAGTCGATCTCTTTTTGATTGATGGAAAAAGTTTATCGGCTGCTGACATCTTCGGCTCCTCCGTGGAGAGGGACAAGGAATGCCTAACCGCCTTAATTAAGGGTTCTATCATGGCCGTATCAAAACTGGACTCTGTCTCTAACTCATCTTCCTCCTCTTCCGACAGATACCGAATCGAATCCTCGGATTCTGAAGATATCTCGCCTTCCGATAAATCTGATTCAGAAAAACACATAGCATGCTTTGTGTGCTTTGACTTCCTTTTTGCCTTCTTGGCTTCTTGAACAGCTTGCGTTACGGCCTGTTTTAGTACAGACACCAAAGAGTCTAACTGCAGGCTTGGGTTTGACGAAGAAGCTCCTGCCGGCTCAGTCAATCCTCCTGGCTCGGGATCATTAGGCTTCTTTCCTTTATCCGACACTGAAAGGCTGCAAGAAAAATAAAAAATGTCTGCAGATTAAATGCCATCTCTCTTATGAGGGAATAGAGAAATCCCGCTTACCTAGGTCCCCTGGGGTGTCCTTTACTCCCATTCCCTGACTCCATCACTGAAAAATAAGCAGGAAGGGAAATGAGGATCCAGGGGCACACACCATCCCTCTTACAGAAAAAAACAAAAAAGAATCCATGTAACACAAGATAAATACTATTCCTACTCACCAGGCTGTAAATATGACAGCAACAGAGGTAAGCAACAAAAAAGATGCACGCCAGCAATCCACAATTCTAACTGCTGCTAGACCAGGTAGCAGCCTACTGCAGAAACTCCCACGCTGAAACTGTTCCGATTGAGGCTCTTAACCCCTCTGCACGCCGGCCGCGTGAGACACGCTGACGTACGCGACCCGGGAACGCCGGCGCCTGGAGATGACGTCAGACGCCAGCCGAACCCGGAAGAGACGCGCGCACTCGCGCCAAACAGCCGCACCTACATGCTGCTATCCAAACACGGCCGGGCTCAACTCCACTGGAGGGGTACCGGCAGGCCCGACACCTAGGCCATCATCCCCACAGGCAAGACCTCCAAAGGCGCACACGGGGGGCATCAGGAGAAGAGAGAGGCAAAGAACTCCTGGACAACGCCATCTTGGCAGGTAAGCGAAGCGGACAGGAAAAAAAGACATCACAGGAAGTGAGGGGGAGGTTTAAATACGTTAACTAGTTCCTGTCCGTGGGAGTGGATATGGAGATTAACCCATTGGTGAATGCTGCCATATGACTGGGGAAAACTGGTTGACTTTTAAACCCCATACAGGACGTTTCCAGACTCTTTGTTAGAGATGTCACTACATACCCCCCCCCCCCACTTGCTTCAACCCTAGGGTTGGAACATCTGCCATCAAAAGGAGAATGTACACGGGGAAAAGCATTTACATTCCCCATCTGTATACCTGGTAGATGTTTCACTGTGAAACTATAATCCTGTAAAGAGAGAAACCAATGGTTTACCCGGGAATGGGTCCATCCATTTTTGGGGAGCGTGGTCAGTCACTAGATCAAAGTGTCGACCTAATAAATAGTACTTTAAAGAATCTAGCTCCAAATTTATAGCCAAGCACTCTTTCTTAATTACAGCATATCTCTGTTCATATTAATTTAATTTTCTGCTTAAGTATATTATGGGGTGTTCCTCACCCTCCTGTACCTGTGACCATACTGCCCCCAGACCTACATCAGAGGCATCAATTTGGACTACAAAGTCCTTGGAAAAATCTGGGGAGTTAAGTACTGGCTGTGCACAAAGAGCTCCTTTAAGGACTTCAAAAGATATCTCAGCTTCTGGATACCATTTAACCAATAACTTTTTCCCTTTAATAAGATCAGTTAACAGAGTAGCAATAGTAGCATAGTAAGGGATGAACTTTCTATAGTAGCCCATTATAGCAAGGAACTTACCATTTTAAAATAACTTTTATTTAACAACTTAAGACACACGGGTACTGTTAACACCCATGCCTAGATCCAAAGCCCAGAAAGCTATGGCCGCGGCACAACGGCTACAAAAATATGCCAGGACTGACCGGGAGGAACACGTGGCGGAAGGGGCCTTTCCCCACCACTTGCAACAGCCTCCCTCACCTCCGTCACCACAGAACAGAGGAAACTGCCCAAGGACTGGAGGCAACACGGAGCCGCTGGCCGGACCGCCAAGAACAGCATCGGGACTGCGACTCCATACAGCGGCTGACACACCCGGTGAGGGGCGCGGGAGTGCGGGGGGGTGGGGAGACTCTGAACACTATGCCATAAAAACAGCCCAGGCCTTAAACCTAAGCAACGATCCAGTCTACCCACAACACCCAATAAACCCCAAACAGCCAGACAATATGCATGGGGAAGGAGAGGAGCAGGGAGGAGGGAAAATCCCCACTGAAGCCCAAGTCAACAGGCTGCCCCAGGCCCCGGGCCCGCATCCCCTGCCACCCCACCCTCAGACAATGGCAGAACACAGCCATCCTGTAACAATAGAAGCTGACCCTGTAACCAAAGCCATACAAGACAGCCAAACTCACCTAATGGCAGCTATTCAAGGCTCCACCCGCTCACTAACCACACTGATAGAAGAAGTCAAATCAGATCTTTCACTATTGCGCCAAGACATGCACACGCTCAGACAGCGAGTAGGTGAAACCGAATCCAGAATATCACAATTGGAAGACTCAATCCCTCCAATTGAACGAACTACCACAGACCTGACAAGAGAGCTCAAAGCTGCGCTGTTCAAGCTAGATGACCTCGAAAATAGATCACGCAGACAGAATCTAAGATTCATTGGATTCCCAGAAAACGCAGAGGGAAGAGACCCAGCAATCTTCATAGAAAACTGGCTAAAAGGGCAATTCAATACATCAAGTCTTACACCAACTTTCGCGGTGGAGAGGGCGCACCGCATCCCAGCAAAGCCACCAATACCGGGAGCAAGACCCCGACCGCTAATTGCACGCCTTCTGAACGCCAGAGACAGAGACACAATACTGCGAGCAGCCAGAACCTCAGGGGACCTAAATTTCAATAACGCTGAGATACGGATTTTCCCAGATTTCTCACTCGAACTCCAAAAGAAAAGGGCATCATTCGTGGAAATCAAAAAATATCTAAGACAGCTGAACATACAATACAGCATGATGTACCCAGCCAAGCTGCGAATCGATAACAACGGAACAATAAAAATCTTCGATACACCTAAAGAAGCTCGAGACTGGCTAGACACCAAATAACACTACAAGGTATAGCTACGACACTAACCTACCGGAACAGGTAAATTTTAATGTTAACTCTGAACTCCAACTCCACCTATACACCTAACTATATACCATGCTGACAGTACCATGGCTGAAACTAAAGACAACCCCTAACACCTCAGCGTAATATGTATCAATACAGAGGCCTGTTAAACCTTAACCCATGCCCTAAACAAAACAAAGTGACCCACTGTGTCCAACAAACCTAGGACAGCAAGAATGTCAATCAAACACAAACGATACGGAAAATGGGAAATTGGAAACAGCAACGAAATTGACCAATTAATGTTACCCAGGAATCCCGACTGACTCCAAATACACTATATAGGCTGGAGTGGTGGGCTCTCTTTTACACTGTTTAACTGTTTGTTGAATTGTTAAATTTATATAACTGCTATTATAAAAGTTTGACAGATGTAGACTTAAAGTCTAACTTAAGTACCCAGGAAACGGTAATTACATTTGTGGTTTGGTTTGCCCAGATGGCAGGAGTGTAGTATTAGATGGAGCACGGTCGGTTGAACCGCAACTTTTGCAGTCGGCGGACTGACAACGTATATGCCCTCCCTTATGAGCCTGCCCCTTGCTGCATGCTCCGCAGCAACAGTACCACTGGTACATCCCCAAGATATGTTTGCCTTCTAAAGGCTAAAGTTTTAGGCGCACGGTTGTGCCTCCAGTTCTATTCAACCTTCATAACGTGGCTTTATAGCCACCTCCTTACAAGTAACCCCATACCCACCTACCCCCCCCCCCCCTAAAACAGTCCAGTGTATATCCAGAAGAAAATTCAGTTGTGATACAAATGGTCATTGATAAGAAGTGTATAAGCAAGCCGAAGGCAAATATATTCACACCCAATTGCCACAGTTTGATCAGGGAACTATGTGTTTACCAAAGAAACTGCGAATATTGGCCTTATAATATTAAGCAGTTAATCAATGGAGACGCGCCTTAAGTTCCTCACATGGAATGTGAGAGGTCTAAATGACCCGAACAAGAGACTGGCCGTGTCCCTATTGACTCGTTCCCTGCGGGCGGATATTGTCTGCCTCCAGGAAACTCACCTAATGCCAACTACGACACATTACCTCCAGAAGCCATGGATTGGTTGGTCAGGTCATAGTACCTACTCCTCATACTCGAGGGGAGTATCATTATTGATAAATAAATCTGTTAGACACAAAATTCTTAAAATGCTAATCGATAAAAATGGAAAATTTGTGTGTATTGCAATCGAAATTAACTCCTCATTATATGTTATATCAGGTATATATGACCCACCCCCAGCGACATTGCAGCCCCTCAGGACAGTAGTCACCTTCACTCTCCAATTCCCTCAGGCTAAACTAATTGTTATGGGAGACCTCAACGATGTAATGAACAAAGAACTAGATAGATTTCCTCCAGTACCCAATACCCCTACCCCACTATACAAACTCATTGTAGAACTGAACTGGATAGACAGCTGGAGACACTACCACCCCCTCAACAAAGAATACACCTGCCACTCTACAACACATAACACTCTATCTAGACTGGACTATGTGTTTACAGGGAAAAACTGTATCAACAAAATAAAATCAATCCAGCATATAGCCAGAGGGATATCAGATCACTCTCCAATCCTGTTAGAAATAGAAACCCTCAACTACAACCCCACAAACAGGCAAATCAGAATACACCCATTCTGGATCAAATTACTCCCAACCCCTAACCCAGTTGCAGAACACCTAGAGCATTATATATCATTGGACCACAACCCAGTAAATCCTAACGTACAATGGGACGCTCTTAAATCAGTCCTGAGGGGACTACTAAACTCCACCATACACAATATTAAAAAGATATCACTACAAAATGAACAACAATTGGCAAATAAAGTTCTTGAAACAGAGGCCTTGTACACTAGAGACCCCACCCCACAAAATCAAAATATCTGGAATGTGGCCCAAACCTTGTATAACAATCACCTAACAGAAAAGGTGAATATAAAAGGATTCTTCAATAAACAAAGATATTTCGAGCTAGGGAACCAATCAGCTAAATTGCTGGCCAGGCTGGCACACGGCCCAAGAGATCAAAACACAATTATCTCAATCCTAGATCCCACCAGAGGAATCCTCACAGACACAAATAAAATTCTAGACTCATTTACCGAATTCTTCCAACAGCAATATACGTCACACATAAACTATAATCAGCAACAACTAGAGCAATATCTCAATGAAATACAATTCCCCAAGCTCTCAAAGGAAAATGTAGAACTATTAGAAAAGCAGATCTCAATGGAGGAAATCAGAGAAGCACTGGGACATATGACTAATGGCAAAACCCCTGGCCCAGATGGCCTACCGGCCGAAATTTATAAGGAATACGATGAATATTTAGTGCCATGCCTTTTAGACACTCTCCAGTGGGCCTTCCAAAACAATACCCTCCCCTCAACAATGTACGAAGCCCATATCACACTAATCCCTAAACCACACAAAGACCCCCTTGAGCACGGATCATACCGACCCATTTCCCTACTAAACACGGACTACAAACTACTAGCAAAAATCTTAGCCTCCAGACTACAGAAAGTTATAACACAAATCATCCACCCAGACCAAACCGGTTTCATACCCGGGAAGTCCACCTCCATAAATATTAGAAAAACTTTAATTAATTCACAAGTCGACCACGACAATTCCAGTACACGTCTTATGCTCTCGCTAGATGCACAACGAGCCTTTGACTCAGTCGAATGGACATATCTATGGGCATGCCTAAAACACTATGGCTTTGGCCCTAAATTTATACAGTGGGTCCGCCTATTATACAGGTCGCCTACAGCAGCAGTCAGAGCCAACGGACTGTGCTCTACAACTTTCCAACTCGCCAGAGGCACAAGACAAGGATGCCCATTATCCCCACATCTATTCGCCTTGGCAATAGAACCACTAGCCATTCAAATTAGAAATAATCCCCAAATTAAAGGTCTACAACTCGG
The DNA here is from genome assembly GCA_019447015.1 of Hymenochirus boettgeri. Taxonomy (NCBI): domain Eukaryota; kingdom Metazoa; phylum Chordata; class Amphibia; order Anura; family Pipidae; genus Hymenochirus; species Hymenochirus boettgeri. The sequence continues at coordinate 180,686,211 of CM033469.1, read as the reverse complement.
ACAATATTCCGCTCTACTAAGTATGTATGCAGACGATATAATACTATATTTAGCTGACCCGAAAGAATCCCTCCAAACCACTCATGCTATTATCACCAAATTCGGTCCCTTCTCAGGCTTATATATCAACTGGACCAAATCCTGTATCTTCCCAATAGATGACAACATACATATCCCGGCACCATATAATACACTAGTCCCAACAGTCACCGAATTCAAATACCTAGGAATCACTATTACTAGAACACCACAAGAATTTATGATTAAAAATATTCTCCCCCTAATAAATCTGATCCAAATCAAATTCCAAGTGTGGAAACAATTCTCGCTCAATATATGGGGGAAAATTATGCTGATTAAAATAGTACTCCTACCAAAGATCATATACACCCTGCAACACAGTATGGTATTTATCCCAAACGCAATTTTCAAGCAGATAGATAGTCTAATATTATCATTTTTATGGTCAACGGGAAGGGCAAAAGTCAAACTGAAAACTCTACAACTCCCCAAATCCCAAGCTGGTCTATCACTGCCCAACTTTCAACTATACTATCTGGCAGGACAAATGAAATACTTTATGGAATGGGTAATACCCCCTCCCCCGGACCCACAAGACACACCACCCCCTTCAGTATATGACGCTGAGAAAATGTTGCAGTCCTATTTAATGTCACTGCCTATATCCTTCCTGGAATCGCCACGAAACTACCTCCCAGGAGGAGGCACCTCTTTGCATGTACAACAGCATAAGGTCTGGCAGGCGGTAAATAAACGAATCCACCTACCACATCCATTTAAAGAGGCACCTCTGTGGCATAACAAAAAATATCCTGAGTTAGCATCCTTCTCCCCTGGCACTGTCTGGGAGAGAAAGGGTATCCAATACTTTTCCCAAATCATACAAGGCAACACCCTCAAACCGTTTACTGAACTACAACAACAATTACAATTACCCAATGCCTTCTATTTTAGGTACCTCCAGCTCCGTCACTGTATGAGCACTGAATTTGGTGGTCTACAGATACCAATATGTGAGCACCCGGTTATCCAAATTATAAAAAATGATGGGGAGAAACGGGTGGTATCTGTGGTATATAGATATTTGATAGGTCGGACAGTACCCATAGAGTCACCAGGTATTATCTCCAAATGGACAAAATTTATACCCATATTAAATACAGAATACTGGGATGAAATGGCAGAATCACATATACGGGCATCCCAATCAGCCAATAATAAATTAATTCAATTTCATATACTGCACCAGTCATATCTATCCCCAAAACGAATGGCACGCATGTCCCCCAGATATAGTGACGAATGCCCAAGATGCTTCGCATCCCAAGCAGACTTTTGGCACCTTATTTGGCAATGCCCACTAATCCAATTTTATTGGAAACAGATTCTTGAGGTGTTGTCGGACTCAATACATAGAAGTGTTCCTCTGGAACCCCAGATCTGCCTACTTGGGATCCTAGATGAAGAAACATGGCCAAAACACCAGGTTATGTACTTACGTGAAACACTATTTTATGCTAGAAAGATAATTGTGTTAAATTGGATGAGTCCACAACTACCCCAAATTAAAATGTGGAAGGAGCTAGTGACCAGAAGTATGGCCTATATACGGGTGATATATAAAAACCGGGGAACCCTCACAAAGTTTGATAGGGTATGGAACCCGTGGTTAAACTGTGTGTAATATGCTAGAAAACCTGAGAATAAGGAACAACAACTTCCAGAACTATTTGAAATAATGTACTACAAAGTAAGAGGATAAGATGGTAAACTACACCAAGTAGACGATAACTGAAATGTTACAACTAATGTTACACTACCGATGTACACTCTGACCCCCCCCTCCTCCTCCCCTCTTCCCCTTCCCCCTCTCCCACAACCACTTTACGCTACTAGCAATGTATAATGTTTTGTAACCAACAACTATAGTTGACTATATTGTATTGATGATCTAATATTATCTGTATAAATTGTTGCATCTCCTTGTTAAATAATAATAAACTTACAGTTTAAAAAAAAAAAAACTTTTATTTTGTTTAACGGAGGTTTTATAAGGCCACGACCAACAGTATATCCCAATACTGGTGTCTTGGGTTTTGTGCGCCTGCGCACTGTGTCCCTTAGAGTGATAGATAAAAGATAATAAAAGAATAAAGATATATAGTATAAAAAAAAAAAGTGTCCAATATCCCAAATACTGTGCTTCTTCGAGACCAACGGCACATTTTTTTGGATTAGCTGTAAGACCTGCTTTACGGAGAGCATCCAGTACAGCCTAGACATAAAAGACAGATGAGTTTACCAATCAGTGCTATGTGTAACTACATCGTCATGCTGAAGCATACCAAAGATGAGAGCCTAAAATTCTATCCATGGCTCACTGGAACGTGGCAGGGGCATTTTGTAAACCAAAAAGCATCATTTTGTACTGGAATGAACCCTCAGGTGTTACAAACGCAGTCTTTCCTTTGGCCTGTTCACTCGGGCATTTGCCAATAACCCTTTGTTAAGTCCAAAGTTTTAAATAATGAGCTGTTTCCAGTACACAGGATGTACCCTAGGCATAGGATATGTGTCAAATTTTGTCACCGAATTGGGTTTCCTAAATTCGTTACAAAACCTCCAACTACCATCTGGCTTTGGAACTAGGACAACGGGGCTGGACCAGTCACTACAGGATTCTTCAACTATACCAAATTCAAGCATTATCTTAAGCTCATCAGAAAAAACTCTTCTCCTTGCTTCAGTAATATGGTTTGGTCTGAGCTTAACCCGTACCCCAGGTTCAGTAACAATTTCATGCTGGACAACTGTAGTTTGACCTGGCAAATCTGAGAACATGTCTCTTTAATCAAAATTCCCTAACATCCTGTTTTTTGGAACTAGACAAGCTATCAGTGATAGTAAACTCAAGAATCTGAGCAGTAATGTCTACCGGGGTAACCAGGACAGCCTTTTCAACTAGTGCCACTCTTTTCTCCCAGGCTTTTAGCAAATTTATATGATAAATTTGTAATGGTTTTATTTTCCCAGGCTGATAGATTTTATAATTTACTTCTCCAACTCTTTCCATAACCTTAAAGGGACCCTGCAAAAAAATTTGCTCTTAACAGTAGGAATTAACACAAGGACCCTGTCCCCAGGAGAAAAAAAAAAAAAACAGAAGTTGAGCATTTCAGTTATACATTTTTTGTTGGGATAACTGTGCCTGAGCCAAATGCTCTTTAACTATTGGCATCACTACTGCAATTCTATCATACATTTGTAAGACGTGCTCAATAACACTTTAAGGGGTCTTCTCCCCTTCCCAAGTCTCTTTAGCAATATCTACCAGCCCCCTAGGGTGTCTCCCACAAAGCAACTCAAATGTGGAGTATCCTGTAGAGGACTGAGGTACTAAACAGTCCCAATTTCTTCCATCCTTAGGAATTACTTTTTTAAACATTTTTTAGCGACTTACTAAATTATTCCACTAAACCGTCAGCTTGAGGATGGTACACAGAGGTTCTTAGTTGGGTCACCTTAAACAATTTACATAATTCTTTTGTCACCTTAGACATAAATGGAGTACCCTGATCTGTAGGAACCTCAACTTGGTTGAATAAAGGGAGTACCCTGTGCCGTTTCAAACTTCACAAGGGCCGTAGGATACTCTCTAGTATCCCCATGTACACAGACTACTGCAACCCCTCTAGGCTGGTAATCCCCAGGAGCAATTATATCACCCTTAACCAAAGTAACCAAGCTCCCAGAGTCCAACAAGGCATTAAAAGTCTTATTATACACAGTCACTGAGCAGACATGTTTTCCCTTAACAGGAAGTGCGGTGTAAAAAACAGAGGCAAACAAAGACTCCTCTCCTGTCCTTAAAAGAAAAGTCACAGTGCATAGGCTCATCTATTAAGGGGCAGTTTGCTGCCACAGCAGCGAAAACATCTAATATTTTAGTTTTGTTGAAGGATAATGACTTTATAAGACAATATGGATAAATACTGATTGGAACATTCAAATACTTCCATTTCTCCAACCTATACATTCACAAAAAAGTACAAATTTACCAATTAAACTAAAAATCAATAATGCCTTTTCTACTGTAAAATACGTTGGCTATTGATATACAACTCATCCCTAAATCTGCAGACCATGTCAGGCAAATGAAAGGGGTAGTTCACTGGATATTGAAATATTTAGGGCATTTACTTTAAGATAATAGATGGGAAGCTTGGAATAAGATGATTATATAGGATAAAAGTTAATATCAAATACCGTAAACACAGAGACCTTGCTTAAGTCCATTTTGATAAAGCTCCATTAACACCTACTTTCTGCATCCAATACATCAACCAATTTTCTATCCATGTACAAATATGCCACCCAAACCCAACAGACCATAGCTTATTCATGGTTCCCTGAGGACACGAAAATGTATTTTAATCCGGTTCAGGACCTTTATTCATATTCAACTTATTTAGTTGTTTCTGAACCATATCCTCAAATTAACCAAAGTGCAGTTACATCCATTATTCCATTATGCTACTATACTTTATGCTATCTATATATTGATCTTTTATACTCTTTACAGAGGGAAAAACTGTTTGGCCCCATCTTCTTACTCTTTATTTACTTAAAAATTTGTTTAGGGTTAGCCTTGCTTTGTTCAGCTAAGCTTCATCATTTATTTCAACTAGCTTAATTGGAAAATCATTTGGTGGTAGAAGACTTTAGCAAGCAGTGGCAGACAGCAACAGCTAGAGCAAGCAACATATTTCCTTGTATAAAGAGGGGAATAGATTTAAGGGAGAAAAATATTATTCTCCCTCTTTACAAAGTACTGGAAAGGCCTCATTTGGAATATGCAGTGCAGTTTTGAAATCTCATATATGAAGGACATGTTGGAAAAATTTCAGAGAAGGGCAACTAAAATAATAAGAGGAATGGAGGGGCTTGACCATGCAGGCAGATTAGACAAGTTAGGGCTGTTTACAGTTAAGAAATAGTGATTGCGTTGGGGCTATGATCAATTTATACAAATTATATATATATAATATATACTCTCAGAAGCATTGTTTACCAACAGGTCATTTTTAGATGTCTCTCGGACATCCTTTAAAATAAGAAGGAAATGAGTTTCATCTTCAGGTTAAGAAAGGTTTCTTTACAGTAAGAATGGTGAAATTGATATTCTAACGGGACAACTAATGGCTATATTTAACACTGCTTTTGACAACAAAAGAGTTCTCTTCTTCAATGTCAGACACCATGGTGGTTTTAATTCTGAAACAATTAAAACAATTCTGAAAATCAATTGCAACATGGTGTCTATAGACCCATTTCACTCCTCAATAGGGACTATAAAATTCTCGCTAAACTATTAGCAAATCAATTACAGAGAGTTATTACCACCATTATCCACCCAGATCAGACAGGTTTCATGCCCGGCAAAAGTACTTCCATAAACATTAGACAAACCCTGATACATACCCAAATACTCCACGACGAACAAAGGGACAGAGCCATTTTGTCAGTAGATGCATGTAAAGCCTTTGATTCAATAGAGTGGAATTTCCTCTATTGAATCAGCTATTATACGCTACACCTAAAGCTACTGTACTAGTAAATGGGTGACAGCCTAACCCATTTTACCTCTACAAGGAAACAAGACAAGGGTGCCCTCTTTCACCCTCTTTTCACTAGCCATAGAGGCCCTGGCAATCCAATTCCGCAACAAACAAATAATCAAAGTACCGAAAAAGGACAAACACACAAGATTTGATTGGGCTCTATGCCGACGACATGATTCTGTATCTTTCAGACACCTGACCATCATTGACTTGTATTGCTGAAATAATTTATAAATTCAGTACCTATTCAGGACTATATATTAATTGGCAAAAATCGGCGATATGTCCTCTAGACTCTGATAACATAACTTTCACTACCGTGGCAAATACCAATAGTCACGTAGTTTAAGTATCTTGGTATATGGATTTTCGAAAAATCCGAAAGACTTCATGAAACTTAACATACAACCATTACTGGTTACAATACAAAAAAAAATACAAACCTGGACCGTCCTTCCACTTAACCTGACAAGATGAGTTAATCTTGTAAAAATAATGATAATAATTATTCTTCTCCTAAAAATCCTTTATGTTGTGGAACATTCACCAGTATACTTACCAAAGAAATTATTCTCGGAACTTAATGGAATCCTTACACTCTTCATCAGGGTAAACAAACGCTCCAGAGTCAAACTAAGCAAAATACAACAACCAAAAGAATGTGCAGGCCTTGCACTCCCAAATTTCCGGATGTATTACTTAGCTGGACAACTCCGATATATGGCAACATGGCTAAGACCGGATGAAACTCCATCTCCTGTGGAAAATATGTTAAACCTCATATAGTACAGGCTCTATTCTTTCTACTACTGAAGCACCAAGTAAACACCTAATCAACTTCTACCCCACTGCATAATCAAATGTACAAAGTGTGGAAAGAAACAAACGAACTCAATATACTCAAATATACAGGAATACCCCCTGAAACAGCACTTTGGCATAATCAATCCTTTCCTCAAATGGTGGAATTTCCTGAAGGTGCTGACTGGGATACTCAAGGAATCTGCCAATTTGGCCAAATTATTATATATTATATATTGGAGAAAATTCCAATAACCAAACACCCAATAATTGGAAATCTTAAAATCCAGGCGCCACAGAGACTAATCTCCTGAATATACACATCTGATCAGCACCCAGACAATTGCACAATGTGCAGCTATAGTCCAGAAGTGGAATATAAATATTCCTGAACTAACGAGCTGCTGTTTCATACATGGGACGATTATCAGCCAAAACGGGCGTTCATACACATCGTGAGCCGCGGGTCGGCATCCGCGAACGCACGTGTGTACTAACCTTAATGAATAGGCTATAAAGGTTGGACTAGAAAGATGGAGGTTGACTAAAGACCCACATTACTATGTAACCTTTTCACCTATCCCCAAGGTTAAGCATCTATAACCTTTAGACTTAAAGGGCATGTCCAGCCAAAAAAAAATACAATTTCCCCCCCCAATGGCCCCACTGTGCAGTGTTAAAAAAATCCTTCCCTTACATCTCTGCTCCAAATGGTTCACCTGCATTGTCTGTCCAAGTCCCAGAAAGTGAAGAACAGGAGACTGACTGTGAGTGAAAAGGTTTCCGCCTCTTACCTTTCCTCCAAGAGGTTTCTGGCATGTACAGTGAAGCCTCCCCCCCTCTCTATCCCTCCTATAAAACATTTTTCTGTAGTGTAGGGGACCCTATCCCACACCCCCAACCGCCATGTTTGTTTGTAAAAAAAAAAATCAGTAATGTACTTACAGAGCTTCATACCCCGGCATTCTGCACTGCCGGCAGCCGCATCTGTGATTGACTGCCTCTAAGCCAATCACGGACGTGGCTGCCTGCCCAGCCTCCTGCAAGCGGAAGGCTGGATAAGAAAACCAGGGGAACGAAGCTCTGTAAAAGTTCCTTTCTGATTATTTTTTTTGCAAACAAACATGGTATACCTATGGGGTATCCCATGTGGTGGGATATGATCCCCTACACTACAGAAAAAGTTTGTCATCTAATAATTTATAATGAGGTATAACATCACTAAAAGCACACCAACAACCTATAAATATAAACAGTACAAACATGACGATAAACAAAATTCCTTACCTTTGACATTAATGCAACATGAATTTTTTTAAGGACACTGTCCATCTCAGTAAGTTTTGGACCCACCATATCACTATGTGGTCCTGTTAAATGTCCTATATGATCTAGTCCAAGATAGTGAAGAATAAGTATATCCCAGTCATTTCTATTTAAGATATCATCCAGGTGCCTTGTAACATTATTATCCACCTGAAATACAAAAACATTAACTAAACTGTAAAAGAAACATTGTCCAAATTGACATTCTGCTCTGAGCAAGCCAAAAAGCTCTGAGAGGACATCTCAGAGGCGTAAACAATTTCCCTCCCTGACAGGTTCCTGGTGGCCAGTTTTCTGGACTTTGGAGGGACATTACAGGAGAACCATTTGAAGCTGGGATGTAAGGTAATGATTTTTATGCACTACACAGTGGGGCCAGTAGTGGGTGAAATTATAGTTTTCGGGGTGGACATGCCCTTTAAGGGGTTGCAGTTATTCGTATATATAGGGAGGTTGGGTCTGTATAAATTTTAATGCCTAAATAAAGTAAAATAAGAGGGGACCCAGGTGTAATTGAAATTAAGCTTTAGAAGTTTTATAGTAATGGATGGCAGGTGAATATAGAGAATAATTGATTTAGTATTATTGATCTTAAAACCTGATAGTGTGCTAAAGTTGGATAGTTGAGAACATAGGTGTGGGAGTGATGTCTGGGGGTTGGTTAATGTAAATAATGCATCGTCAGCAAAGAGGGAAAGTTTGTATTTTGATTGGCCGAGCTGTATACCTGTAATGTTTGGATTATTGCGTATGTGCATAGCAAGAGGTTCCATGCATACAGTAAACGGGATAATGGACATCCCTGTCTGGTACAGTTTCTTAATGGGAATGGTTGAGAAGAAAAATCCATATTAGATACCATAGCAGATGGAGTGGATTATATGCACTCTATAGTAGAAGGAAATGGACCAGTGATACCTGAAGTGCCGCAATTTGGTTTTCATGTATTTCCAGTCGATTCTTTCAAAGGCAATGGCAGTGATGGGCTAATTGGATTGTTTGATGGATACGATCAGTGGTTTCTCTATCTGGGTCGAACCCAGTTTGGTCTTTATGGATCAATTGTGCTAGCTAGTATTTGATTGAGTCTGTTAGCTAATATTTAGTGAATATTTTTAGATCAGTATTAATTAAAGAGATTGGTCAGTAGCTAGTGCATTGAGTAGTATCTTTTCCTACTTTGGGGACCACTAAAATGTTAGCTCGTAGTAGATCATTAGAGAGGGTCAGACATGCGTTAAATACTAATAGATGGGGGATGAGTATGTCTAAGTTTTTTTGTAGTATGCTATAGTAAAGCTGTCAGGGTCCTGGGGCTTTTCCTGTTTTTAATTGTTTAATTGTCTCTGAGAGTTCTAGAGCAGTGATTGGGGTGTTGAGTAGATTTTAATTGGTCAACAGTTGCTTTGTTCAAATAGTGGGCGAGACGGACTAGTTCGACTTGGATCAACAGTTTGTCCGCTATACAGTTTGCTATAAAAGTCAGTGAATTGATGAAGAATATCCACTGGGTCATGGATTGCGTCTCCTTGTGGGGTTTTAAGAGTTAGTAAGCGGTTTTGTTACATTATGCAGGCCAGCATGTGTCTGCTTTGTCTTTTTTGTCAAAGTATTTATGTTGGGTGAGTCGTATTTTTTTTTTTTATTGTACATTATTTAAAGAACATAGTAGACAACAATGACAGTTCTGATGGTATAGTAAACAAAGTGATAAATTACACATCTGTAAGATTTCTCTCTTAAACTCTATCAAAAGTATTGTTTATACAATGTGTTAAGAAGAAGAAATAAAAAAAAAAAAAAAACTTTTGTTACAATTACATTGTTTTCTTTGTTGTGGTCGGGTTTCGGGTATTCAGATGTAAACCGGAGCTATTAATAATCAGTTACGGTCTGTCTAAACTTTATTTTCTATAGAACATCGTTAAGAAAAGAAAACGTTGGGCGGCATCTCCCTTCCCTCCCAGGTACCAACATCTGTTGTAATAAAGAAGGTATCGGCTGGTGAGTTAGTTGGGCCACATCTCCCTCTGCCATTTCTTATTTTCTCCAAGGTAGTTATTGTCCCAGGTATGAGTGCCATATTTTTTTGTGTCTGTCCATCCTCTCTCTCAGCTGAGCCGTCATGTACTCTAGTATTTTTACGTCGCTGAGTTCTGAGAATGTTGGGATCTGAATTTGTCTCCAGTACCTGGGTATTAGGCATTTTGCTGATGTGAGTATATGTTTAATTAGTTCTCTCTCTGTGTTTATTAGATCTGGATGGGGGACATTCAGTAGTACATGTTACAGGGGAAAGAGGGACCGAATGTCCCATCAGTTCATTCACTAATTGTTGGACTGAAGACCAGTAGGTTGACAGGCCAGGGCATGTCCATTAAATATGTAGCAGTGTACCTGGTGCGGTTCCACATCTCCAACATGTCATTGGGAGGGATGGGTTGATTGCATGTAATTTCTCCGGTGTATAATACCAGTGTAGTAGGATTTTGTATCCGTTTTCCTTGCGTGTTATATTTATCAATGTTTTGGCTGTGGTTTCCCATATTGTCTTTCATGTGTCTAGGGGAATATGTGTGCCTGGGGCCTTTTCCCATCATGTCATGTATTTATGTTTGAAGGGGGGGTTCAGAAGGTATAGTGTCATTATATATTATATTATATATAATTATATATATATATATAATATATATATATATATATATATATATATATTTTTTTTTTTTTATTTGTGAGTGGGTGGGAGATCTTTTGGTATTTAGTTATTTTTGGAAATTTTGTGTAGAGTTTCCTAGTTACCCTATCACCAATATCGTAGTAGCGTGCCATGTGTGAATTTGTCCAGGGTCTGTGTTGTGCTGCGATTAAGCTGGTGGGGATGTCTAGGGTCTCTGTGAAAGGGACTAGTTGGAAGGCCTTACTGAGTAATTATTAGAGCTTATTAAGTCTATGCCAGAGTTTATATGTAACTTGCATTGGGCCTGTGTATTGTGAGGGATGTCATTTTTGGAGGTTAGTAGTGTCAGCAGGTGTGCCGGGTAGATTTGGGCTCCTTCGATTTCGACCCATTTTGCTGAAGGAGTTACAGTTGACCAGTGGGTGAGATGATGCAGTTGGCCCGAGTAATAGTATTTTAGGAGGTCAGGTACACCCAGTCCCCCTTGTGATGCGTCGAGTTACTGCGACTTTCCAGGATACCCTGTGTGCTTTATTTCCCCAGATGAATTTCAGTAAATCTTGTTGCCAAGTGCGGATTATTCTGGGGTGTATGTCGATTGGGAGAGTTGAAAATAAATGTCAGTTTTGGAAGTATGGTCATTTTCACTGAGGAGATTTTTCCAAAACCAGGATATGGGGTAGGTCTTCCATTGTGTCAGTAGGGATTTTATGGTAAGAAGCATGGAGATGAAGTTTGCTTTATATAGGTCCTTAAAGGGCAAATCCAGCCCCAAAATGAAAACTTACACAGTGTTCTCCCCAGAATTTTTTTCCTGCCGGGTGGCATGAAAAAGTAGCCGGGTGGGGTAGGACGGGGAAATTTGGTGGTAAGGGAAAATGTGCACTGCATCATGCTCATTATATAGGTAGAATGTAGAATGCAGGGAGTTGTAGTTCGTCAACATCTGCAGGTAACCCATGTAACATAGCAGCACAAGCACGTGACACCCTTTTGTGGCCTTGAAGATCTTGGAAAAGCTAGTTAACGTGCTAAAATAATCTTGCAGGTGTAAAAAAGGGGTCTGGACTGAGCAGTTTTGGCGGAAGTTTTTACTGACCTATTGGCGTACACCTATTAAACCTACTTCTAAATTCTTTTAAATCACAAGTGTTCTCTCAAGAATTTTTTTCCAGCCGGGTGGCATGAAAAAGTAGCCGGGTGGGCCACCCGGCTAAAAGACCCTAGGGAGAACACTGTTACATACAGGCAAATCACCCCCCAACACGGTAATAGTTTGAAATCTGAAATATATAAGTCTAACCTGAAATCCTGCACATTGTCCTGTTGCCCCAATTTCTGCTTCCTGGTTCTTCCAGTTAGCAACTGTCAGTTATGGATTTGACAGTTGACATCACAGCCAATGACTGAATGTTAATCCCCTGTCTGCCTCTTCTGAGCATGCCCAGGCTCAGTACAGGTTTCTAAATCGCTCAGTTTCCATGAGGCCTCCAGAAGCATAGCAGGCATACAGTAATGAATTCATAGGACAAACTATTATATATCAACATATTTTAAAGAGGCCATTCTTTCTAAAACATGTTCTTATGAGGGTGGAGTTGTCCTTTAAATCTGGAGGTTCGTTTGGCGCCTAGATACCTAATTTCATCAACTTTCCATAAGTATGGGAAGTTAAGTTGCAGTAGTTTTATGGTTGGGTACAGGAGGTTTAATGGGAGGGCTTCTGCTTTCCTTCATTTATCTTGTAGCCTGAAAGTTTCCCGTATTCAGTAAGAATGTTGTGTAGGTTTGGGAGAGAGGTTTGAGGTTGGGTCAATGTTAAGAGTAAGTCAACAGCGTATAAGGAAATTTTGTATGTGTTTTTGTTGACTGTGAGGACGTGTTTGGGGGGGGGAGGTCTTTAATTTAGGCAGCTAGGGGTTCTATGTTCATTGCATAAAGCAGCAGGGATAATGGGAAGCCTTGTCTCGTTGTATAGTGAGACAGTTAGATATAGCTCCTGGTACTTAAATCGTCGTATTTCTTCTTAAGTGCGTGATGAAAGTAATACAGTGATTTCTCCTCTGAGGTTTGTAATCTCATGAGCGTCTCGGAGCGTTGTTCCCGAATGGGAAGAGGAGTGTTGTGTTTCTTTATCTCTAAGTATGCAGAGTCATTCATTTAAATACTAAAAAGGATAATTAGCTTAACAGCCCTGATAGCCGATCACATAATACATGCAGGTGCTGTGGGTAAAAAGTCAACTATATCAGCTAAACTACACAGTAATCAGGGAATACCTAATTTAACAAACCCACTCAACTCCCAACAAAATGGGAGGAACTCAACCGGCATTATAAAGGGAAATAAACCTTCCCAAACATCTACGGGGAAAGAAACATGGTACCGTGCGAAACAACCATACAAAAATAGCGTAAAACTGATCTTTATTAACATATAATACCTAAATAGCTATACACCTAAGCCCCAAGATATAAATACCCCACACATAAAAAACTGAATCCTCAGGGTGTCCCCAGAAATAAATATATATACAAAGTGTGTCCGAGAGTCTGTAGCAGCAAAGAGAAGGAAAGTGATTGTTAATATGCCAGCAAGCACAGAATGGTAGTAAATGCGATAGCAATTATGCGATAGCAATTAGGGCCCTCCGCGCAACCCTCATCTGTTGGGGTAAGCCTTAGCTAAAAAACGCAAAAAGTGTAGAGTAAAGCAGGCAGAGTTATGCATAACATGAGTATGACTGTACATTCAGTGAGGCAGATGTGTGATACGTAAGTGTTGGTTGCACGATAGCTCCTCTGCAGATGTCCTTCAAACGGGGTTACTGACACACGGCCCACACTGTTCCGATACAGTCCTTCGCACTTGCCTCTAAAGCTCCTAGTACTGCTGCTACATCCTCTGGTCCACCAAACAACGGAGCAACGTTTCTGAAGGAGATCCTTTCTTCTTCCGGGGCACATGATTTAAATTAATTCCATAGCTTCTTAAGCCTACAAGCCTGGGGCCGTCCGAAAAATGTTTCCTACTAGGTGTAATGGTTTCCCGGTACTGCTAGAGGAGAGTTACCTGGGAGACAGATGTTGTAGTCGGAAGTATGAGGAAGTATGAGTCCAGGAGTCTTTATTAGAATGGACACAATGTTGGAGCTGGACACGGGAATATACTAAAGTGGTATCTGTAGTGAAGCAGGAGCAGAGACAGGAACAAGGAGAAGCTGAACAGTAACAATGCTGGAGCGGAGACTGGAACAATGGAGAGCCGAACTGTAACAATGCTGGAGCTGTGACTGGAACAATGGAGAGCTGAACTGTAACAATGCTGGAGCTGTGACTGGAACAATGGAGAGCTGAACTGGAACAATGCTGGAGCTGTGACTGGAACAATGGAGAGCTGAACTGTAACAATGCTGGAGCTGTGACTGGAACAATGGAGAGCTGAACTGTAACAATGCTGGAGCTGTGACTGGAACAATGGGAAGCTTAACTGTAACAATGCTGGAGCTGTGACTGGAACTATGGAGACAGGATCCTCAGGAGGGCAGAGGAACCTGCAATCCCACGGATGCCAAGAACAAATGACAATCGGGCGTCCGTGAGAAGGAGGAACCTTCATTTGAAGTTTCGCGCCGGGCAGCGCGAGTACATGGTGATGTCACTACGCCGTACGCGCAAACGAGCGTTCGTGTCACCCATCTGGGAGTGCGCCCTAGCGGACCGACTTTGGGCCGGGAAAACAGGTAAGTTCCTTACACCAGGAAACTAAGAACCCATACACAAAGTTCCACCATATAGATACTCATAATGAATTACAGTTTTGATCGGACAGGGACTGGCCACGAATATAAGGGTAAAGTTTTTTTTACCTAGTGACAGCATAAATAATCAAAATGCCGGCATTTCAAAGCTCTTAATATCTGTACAATGTCTTTGTATACAAAGGTATGTCCAACGGGTATCCCTTTTAACATTGGCAACGGATGCATACTTTGAGCCCTTAAAGGGCAAGTCCAGCCCCAAAATGAAAACTTACATACAGGTAAATCACCCCCCAAAAGCCTAAATGGTAATAGTTTGAAATGTGAAATATATAAGTCTAACCAGAAATCCTGCACAATGTCCTGTTGCCCCTGTTTCTGCTTCCTGGTTCTTCCAGTTAGTAACTGTCAGTTATGGATTTGACAGTTGACATCACAGTCAATGACTGAATGTTAATCCATTCAGTCTCAAAACTCCCCTTTATCAATAAGATCCTGTTTTAAGGCTTCCTTAAGGCACAAATAAACCTTGTTGTTAAGGTCAAGTAGAGGATTATTATCAATACATTTGTATTTAGTTCTCAACTCATTTCCACCACATAACCCAGAATTGATAATTAAGCCTGCAGAAAGGGGGGTAATCACTCAATTCTTTAAGTGCTTGAGGTTATGTGTAAATTGACATGGTTGGTATTTCCATGCTAGATACAAATAACTGTATTGTGGGGTACATTGATAGTGGAGGGAAGTAAGTAGACTTGCCTTTAAGGCCTAAATATCCTATTTTATTACCCTCTTTTTCATTTAACAGATCCTCTAAATTTTCAAGGACTATTTCTTTTATCTCTCTGGAGTAATCGGAGAGGGACTTGAGGGTGTCTAAGGTAAGAGCCTTTAAAGGGTATGTCCACCTGAAAAATTAACATTGCCTAAAGTAAAAGAGCCCATTTAAATATGCATGATACCTTTTATGGATTTTGTCTGTGTGCCCTAGTTTGTCCGATGTATGTGCTGTAAGATACGCTTGGCACATTGAATATACAAGTTGCTGCCTTCCCAATAGCAGGCAGTCCGACGTGCGCGCCATCCCGCACATGCGCAGATCCACCCATGCTGCGTCGGACTCGTCGACCCTGGCCGCCCGGCTGAGGGATTAAAACGGAACATCACACACACACACTTTTTCCCTTCCCCCAGCCACAGGAATGGCAGACTTTA
The DNA here is from genome assembly GCA_019447015.1 of Hymenochirus boettgeri. Classification (NCBI taxonomy): domain Eukaryota; kingdom Metazoa; phylum Chordata; class Amphibia; order Anura; family Pipidae; genus Hymenochirus; species Hymenochirus boettgeri. The sequence goes on along the minus strand of CM033469.1, from coordinate 180,670,787 downwards.
TGTATGAACTCTTACGTTTGGATATTTAGATATTGGGTCTATCTACACACACTCTCCCTGCTTCCCCCAGCCACAGAAATGGCACACTTTATGTATGAACGCTCTCCTTTGTCTCTGCCAGCATTGTCTGTTTTACTACAGTTCTGACAATGCAGGAGAGGATCTGTTTACATAAAAGCACAGGGTCAAGTGGGCGGGACCAAAACGCATGGTAATAGCCTCATTTAGTAATCAGCTCACTTCCTTATCCAGCACAGCTAAGGCCACACCCCCAAAAACGAATAGAACTTCTAGAGACTGCTGCAAAGGTAGGGAATGGAATTTTTTCAAAAGAAAGGCAGGAAAAGGCTTCTGGGGATGGGTACTACCTTATAATGAAAAAAAATTTTTTTTGATTTTGGTGAATAGACATACCCTTTAATACTGAGGGCGGACGTCTTAAGGTTAAGTTGGTCTTTATTTTTAAACATTTTGCTTAGAGTTAACTTCCGTGCAAAAAGATGTATATCTTTCACTAGTTGGAATTTGGCCATGTTTTATTAGATAACGCGAAATTTAAACCTTTGGACAGAACTTTTATCTGATCTATAGATATGGCACATGTTGATAAATAACATCCTGAACTACTGTTTCTTCTGCCTGAAATTGTAATTTTTCTGCATCTGTTCTTTCTGGGTATTTTTTCCCCCACCCTCCTCTTCTGATTCCTCTAAAAAAGGAGCCTTATCTCCCTTTGGGAATCTTCTCCTCGGTTTCTTCCTAACTTACCTTATCTAACTTCCCTCTGTGAATATCCGATGGATATTTGAAGTAGACTCCCTAGTACCTAAAGGGCTAAACGGAGAGTTAATGTTTCAGAGTTTCTTATGAAGTAGTGCACTTAAACCTTAACTTGTTTTAGTGCACGTCCCAATAATAATTATTACCACCAGTCTGTTTATTGTTACCTCATCATCTGTTACAAAACATAAAAATACATAAGTAAATCAGTCTGTTTATGCTATACTCGGCAGAACACACACAACAGTATCTATGTTAAGCCATTCCTAGTAGCGAAAAGGAACTGTTTAAAAATCTTTTTTATATGCTCCATTAATTAAATATCAGGGAGATTCAATAAAAGTTCTTATTATTTAAAGGGCATGTCCACCCCCAAAACTAAAATTTAACCCCTTACTGGCCACATCAAGTAGTTTAAAACAATCCTTACCTTACATTCCTGCTCAAAATAGTTCCCCTGCTGTGCCCCTCCAAAGTCCAGGAAACTGCTGTGTAGGAGTGTAGTCAGTGTGTGACTCATGCTGTGCCTGAGACTTCCTCAACCTCATCAAGGTTGAGGCATGCTCAGTGCAGCCCCCCCTGCCTCTCAGCCAATCACGGACGCGGCTGCCGGTCCCGCCCCCTGCTTTCAATTCCATGCAAGCAGAGGGCCTGAACACTGCAGCAGGGGAGAGAGGGCAGGTAAGTAAGAATCGGGGGACTTTCTAACAATTATATTAATGCAGTTGGGGCTGGGGGAGCATGCCCTACCACATATCAAAAGTTAAATTTTGGGGTGGACATGCCCTTTAAAATGGTGCTAATTTTGCACCAACCAATCAGTGAAAATACATATGCTTTTAAAAAAAAAAAAAGCAGTATTTTTCCATCCCACTGACCTTAATCTGCCCATTTAGCATTTTGTCTGTGTATAAATAAATGGTTCCGAAATACTGACTTCCTGTTTGCAGGACCCCTAATAGAGACCGTTATGGTCTTGCCCTTAACCCAGCGCCTGGGTTGATTCAGTTGCTCAGTAGAGATCTGAGCATCTTTGACCCATCCAATAGCCAATCAGTAGAAATTACTGTTAGGAACATTCCACTGAACTGACCCTTTAATGTTTGAAAGCCAACATCTGATTGGTTGGGGCAAAATTAGCACCATTTTAAATAAGAACTTTTATTGAATAATCCTGTATATACATTACATATTTTGATTATTTATGCTGTCACTAGGTAAAAAACATTACCCTTATATTCATGGCCGGTCCCCGTCCGATCAAAACTGTAATTCTGTATCTATATGGTGTAACTTTGTGTATGGGTTCTTAGTTTCCTGGTAGGAAACATTTTTCAGATAGTCCCCGGCTTGTAGGCTTAAAAAATGAGAGTTATGAGAGGAATTAATTAAATCATGTCACCTGGAAGAAGGAAGGATCTCCTTCCGAAACGCGTCTCGGTCCGTTGTTTGGTGGACCAGAGGATGTAGCAGCAGTACAAGGAGCTTTAGAGGCAAGTGCAAAGGACTGTATTGGAACAGTGTAGGCAGTGTGTCAGTAACGCTGTTTGAAGGACATCTGCAGAGGAGCTATCGAGCGGCCAGACTGGGAGCTTGGAGCCTCGTGGGACAACCGACACTTAAGTATCACACATCTGCCTCACTGAATGTACAGTCATACTCATGTTTTGCATAACTCTGCCTGCTTTACTCTACACTTTTTGCATTTTTTCGCTAAAGGTCACCCCAACATCAAAAATGGGGGGTTGCACGGAGGGCCCTAAATGCTATTGCATTTACTACCATTCTGTGCTTGCTGGCATATTAACAATCGCTTTTCTTCTCTTTGCTGCTACAGACTCTGGGACACACTTTGTATATATATTTATTTCTGGGGATGCCCAGAGGATTCAGTTTTTTACGTGTGGGGTATTTATATCTTAGGGCTTAGGTGTATAGCTATTTAAGTATTACATGTTTATAAAGATCAGTTTTACGCTATTTTTGTATGGTTGGATGGTTTGTTTTGCACGTTACCATGTATCTTTCCCCGTAGTTGCTTGGGGAGGTTTATTTCCCTTTATAATGCCGGTTGAGTACCTCCCATTTTGTTGGGAGTGGAGTAATTAATTTAGTCTGGATCTGATGGCTTGTTTGGTGGTAGCAGCTAATACAATGAAATGGGTAGTATCTATTTGTTTTTATTTAAAAATACCCCTGCTAAAAATATATGCCCAAAGGTGTGTGATAAAAGTATTGCTCATGTACAAAACATTGCAATTTCCCTACCTCTGTATAATCAGAGACAAAAAATGATGTAGTCCCATCAAATTCCACGAAATGTTTTGGGAAAAGTCGAATCCACGTATCGTCTCCATAAAATACTATTCGCTTGCCTGCTTGCTTTGCCTGCCAAATCAAGTTGTCATCTAGTAATTCTGGCGAGTTCAGATTCATGACAACATCGATAAATCCTGGTATACTACCCGTCATTAAGGCCTACAAATAAAAATAAGTAGCAATTAATAAGAAAGCGAATGTTAAAATTCTATTTAATTCAATAATTAAAAAAAAAAATTAAAAAATGAAATGCTACAATTTCAAGTTTAAATGAATAGTTCACTTGGAAAGTGAACTATTCCTTTAATGCATTGATTAAAGACTGGGAAGTTAAAGAGATATGCGTTTCTTTCGATTCTTCAATCGGTATCTCAGGAGGCAGGCAAAGATAGCAGAAAATTAACTTTTCGCACAATCCACAGCAGCAGACTTGCTGCGGTCGGGAATTTTCAGTTTCTGAAAAAAACTTTGTCCCTGGTATAGCTGGTTCACTTCATTATCGTTTTTTGCAGCTCTGTATGATGTTGTTTATATAAATTACCGTATATACTCGAGTATAAACCGAGGTACCCAATTTCAGCTAAAAATCCTAATAAAAGTTATTGACTCGAGTATAAACCGAGGGTAGAAACTTGGCATTCAAGATGTTTGGAAACTACAACTCCCAGCTAATAAAGCATGCTGGGAGTTGTAGTTTCCAAACATCTTGAATGCCACCCTCACTGGCATTCAAGATGTTTGGAAAACTACAACTCCCAGCTAATAAAGCATGATGGGAGTTGTAGTTCCCAAACATCTTGAATGCCCCCCTCACCTCCCACCACTCCACCCGTTCAGTTTGTACCTGTGGGCTTTCTCCCTGTGGGCTCTCCTCCATCAAAGGGCTTCCTGGCAGGTAAGGTATCCTTAGCGGTATCCTGAGCATTCCGGCAGCCGCGCTCATTCCAGTACTGGCGCGCCGGCTGACGTCACTGCCCGGCGCCGGGCTTGGCGACGGGCAGTGACGTCAGGCCGCGCGCCAGTACACAAAGATCATGCGGCTGCCGGAATGCTCAGGTAAGCTACTGACTGCGAGTATAAACCGAGTCCAATTTTTAGGCTGATTTTTCAGCCTGAAAAACTCGGTTTATATTCGAGTATATACGGTAACTCTTAAAGGGTATGCAATCTGTGAGAGACTGTGGCAGATTTAAAGTATCGTGCTGCCCGAAACGCGTCAGGGACCACAGTTTTCAGTCATGGTATAATCTTCAATAACTCGTTCTTCTTGTGAATCTGGGTCTGGGGCGGCAGCACCCGGACCACCAACTTAATATTAATTTAATGTGCCTCTATATGATATTCAACAATACAATTGCACTTACAACACGCAAGCAAGGAACTGGAAATCTGTTCTGGCACGGTGTAGAAGACGGATTCAGGGCAAGGCCCCAGATCACAAGTACAGTTTCAATTATTAATAGCACACACCAGACTTAACAGCAGAGTTGTGTTTATTAACATGTGACATTCCGGTGTCACATGACACCTTCCTCGGACATAATAAAGTGATAGAGTACGACAAGGTTTATATAGAGTGGAGCAAAACAAGCCATTATCGCCCTCCAGTGATGAACATTTCAAACAAAAACACATCACATGTTTATTATTGGTGCAAACATTGTAATATACATATAAGAAGAATGTATCATAAAGTGCTAGTGCCATAAAAACATGTGATATATATATATAAAAAAAAAAAATCTTTGTGCCAGACCACTGTGTGCCATGCAGCTACCCTAATATTCGATAAAGCAGTGATCTGGTACAAATTGGTGGCAGCGGTGCTGGTAATACCATTTATTCTCCCTGTTTTCTCTGTATCAAGCTATAGAGGCTGCTACTGATAGTATTGATTTAAATCCTCCTCTGTCCGGTACCTGCAGATGAAATTCCCCTTTTACACTCCGTAGCTCTACCAGGCCCAATTGCCAAACCTACTTTAAAACCTGATCCATTTGATAGGGTAACTAGGGAGTGGACTGATTGCTAGAACAATTTGAATTGGCAGCCACTATTAATGGTTGGGATGAAGGTGCTCGCTGGCAATCCTTAGCCTTTTGCTTAGTGGTAAAGCCAGGCAGTAACACAAGGATTTACTGTAAAACTGAAATAAAAAGCAGCTATCAGTTATTAAAATTGCTCTGAAGCTATTTTTTTTAATTAAATCTGTAGAAGAGTATATAAAGGATAAATCCATTTCTTAGTGTAACTGGGAATGAGAAATGTTTGTTTATACTTTAGATTATTAGGGCAATGCTATTATAATAACATGATGCTGTGAGTATCTTCTGTAAGATATAATAAAGTTATAAAAAGTGTAGTGATAGGTGATTAAGTTAAAAAATAATTGGATGATTATTAACATATTGAAGATATCAGTTTCCTATTGAACTCTACGTCCTATAAAGCATATAGCTATACGGGTCAGTTTGTACGTTGGATTGCATCATTCATATGAAAGGACTTCATTGTGTGACATTACACAAAGGCTTTATCTAGGCTATTTTAAAGGAGAACTAAACTTAAATTTTCAAAAACCTAATGTGAAAGTTTTTCTCCCAGAACACCTATACATTGTAAGATTCTTCTGTGGTACATTGCATTTAATATATGTGAGAAATAGATTCTGTAACTAAGAAGGCTTCCATGTTGTTGCCAGTACAACCCAAGCCCATGAAGTCTCTAAGAACCACGCCCCCTGACCCCAGTATTCACTGTCTCTATCACAAAGTGTTTCCTATACAGATGTCTACAACCCAATATGGAATCCCTGATAAGACTTTTAAAGCTGCTTGTTACCTGCAGTTTATTACCAGTCAGTGTGAGTTGCTAGAAAAATAAACTGCAGGGTAACAAGCAGCTTTCTAAGTTATCAGGATTCCATATTCCATTTTTTAAATTATTCTTTTACTAGCAAAAGATAAAGTTACCAAATGTAGCTAGACTCTCTGCTTATTCAGTGTTGCGCACCAGGTAAGGCACCAGATTTAAAAAAACCAGTTCAGAAGGTCACAAGTTCAATACCCCGATGTAGCTTTTTTTTGTTTCATTATATATTCCATGAGAAAGATAAAGCTTCTAATTGTACCAAGACATTCAGCTTGTGCAGTGGTGGCTCACCTTGTAAGACACCAGGGTTAGACACATACGTTCAGAAGATCACAAGTTCAATACCCCAGCTAAACCTTTTTTTTTTGTTTCTATTATATTCCATGCAAAAGATAAAGCTTCTAAATGTTCCTAGGCTTTAAGATTCAGCGGTGGCTCACCTTGTAAGATGCCAGGGTTAGACACATACAGATCAGAAGGTTAGAGTTTGATTCCCCCAATGTATTTTATTTTTTGTTTCTTTATGTTCCTACTACAATATTCTACATGTACCAATGGATTTATAGTGTCTCTCTAGCCTAGCGGTAGACTTCTGCTTTTAGCAAGACAGGGTAAATGTACAAGTTGCAGGTTCTATTCCCCACACTTACTTTTATTTTTGCTGAAATGTAAGTATTCTGTTTCTTACATCCATGCTATCTATGAATAATACACTGCAAAGATTCATTTTCTTTTTGTATGAAAGCAAAGGATTATATCATTTTAGGAACGGAGCCTTGAATGTGTTTGAAAAAAAAAAACTGAAATCCCTGTTCTGTTATGGAGAGGGAGGATCTCTGTGCTATAATGTGATTGGTTGTCAGCTTCTAGGAAGCAAGGCTGCAACTTCCTTGTTTTGATCTGTTGAGCTTTATGGAGCATGTGCCTGTACGCAGACACTTAGCTGGGGGTTTACCCAGCTAGGTGGATTGTGGGAGCTGACCCCTAGTACTCACAGGTTATTTTCATAAATCTTCCAATGGCCACAGCAAAGGGAGAGGTGAGACACAGCTTTTTTATGTTTTGAATGTGCTCTGTCTATTGGGACAATGTTGTCTGGAGACTTTAGTTCCCCTTAAAGATTAACATACTTGTGCTTCAATTTCTGTGCCACACCATATTACAAACAGGTCATCAATAACCATTATATTGAGCATGAATAGCATGCACTACCACCATGTGATTTAAATAATTATTTCTCCCTGCATTTGACATATGTGGGCAAGACTGATCTAGCCCTGAGGCTGAGGAATTATGGCATCATTCGGCCATCAAGACAGCATTCAAGATGGTCCACATCTAAGCCGGTGGCTAAACATTTTTGGGTCACAGTATTAAGACTTTAAGTTTATGGGTATTGACCATGTTCCCAAACCTAAAAGAGGTGGAAATAGATCCCAATTGTTGTTGCAGCTAGAAGCCAAATGGATTTGGTCTTTAAACACTATGCCCTTTGGCTTAAATGAGAATATGCCATTACGATGCTTTTTAATGGATGGATAGAGTTGTAACACATAATCAGTGGGTGGTGACTAGAAAAACAGTTTAGCAACATATTAACATAGTCAAAATCTGTCAGTTTAACTTTATTTATATTTTTCAACACGTGGTTCAACAACTGTATAATATTCCATTGATTACTGTACATACTCGAGTATAAGACGAGGTTTTTAGGCTTTAAAAAGAAAGCTTAAAAATCCTACCTCGACTTATACTCAAGTCACTAACCTGAAATCTTTCAGCGCTCACTTCCTCTCTCTTCCCATCCCACAGTGCTGTGTCTGACGTCAGTACTGGGGCCGGTCTTACACGGCGCCAAGTAGTGATGTCAGGCGCCTGGACTGTGAATGAGGAAGAGAGAGGAAGCGTGCAGCTGCAGGATTTCAGGTTAGTGATTTTAGATGGATGCAGCCGGATTACCTTAAAGCAGGTCCTCTCCTCCACTGGGGGGATGGGGGATAGGTGCAGTGCTTGCCACAGAAGATGTTTGGAAACTACAGCTCCCGCAACTAAAGCATACTGAGAGTTTGTAGTTTCCAACATCTGGAGTTGTAAGGAATTGGGGGTTAGTGGTGTTAGATTCCTCTCCATTTAAAGGGCAACTAATGCCTTAAAACAATTGAGAATAAGGAGAATGGTATCTATTGTTTCCTTATAATTGTGTATTGTTCTTAGGCTTTAGTTTCCCTTTAAATGGACTGCAGAATTCCCATACATACAGTCCTATATAGTAATAGCCATACTGGATTTGGCCATTACTGTATGGGAATTCTGCTGTCCATTAAAGGGCAACTAAAGCCTCAAAACAATACAGAATCAGAAGGCAGTTGTGGTCCTATTTTCTACCCTCGACTTATACTCGAGTCAATTATGTTTTACTCCTTTCCAGGTACGAGTATATGCGGTAATTAAGATTTGCACATTTCATACCCATTAATGTTTTATAGAGACACACAACACTTATATATTATGAGATTTTGAAAAGTTTAATATTACATTGATATATTGTTATTTATTGCATTATTTCACTATTACACAGATTGGTCCACCCACCCATGTGGTTTGTCAGAGGTGACCTCACAGTGTATAAATGCACTTTGAATTGTATGCACAAATGTTGCTTGAGAAAGGCCCACACAGGGCCGAAACTTTTCCGTTTGCATGTTTCAATAAATAGTTTGCAAAGACCCAGGAGTGCACCATGTATACTTGCCTCTATATCTTTCCAGACTGGTAGCACCCGGGCAAGTAAAAGTGACTTTTTTTGGCATAAACACTGCAGCACAATAAATTTGTTATCTAATATCAAGACCCTGGAGTGTCTTACCAAGTATTTCGTTATTTCTACTTACCCACGGAGGAGCACTGGGCAGAAGTGGCAGAGTGGTGAGCGACCATCATATAACGTATATATGTTATAATGTATGTATATTACAACTCTTTGCACCAATAATATAAGGGATAATACCTACCTACAGTGTAATATAAGAATATTACGCCACCGAGGAGTTCCATGACCATATAGAAGCATGAGGCTGCAGGCCGAGTGCTTTAATACAGGGCATGGAACTCCAAGGTGAAATAAATCCATATTTACACTGTAGGTAGGGTATTATTTCTTATAATACATAAGGCCAGCCCAAAAAAACCTGTCCACTACCACTGTCTCTCCCCCTTCCTGTATTAGTCATTATATAGGAATCCCTGTTTCGGGTATAAATAGTTTATTCAGTTCTTATTGAAAGAGAGAATGACCGAACATCGTCTGTGAAAAATAAACATTGATTCTTATATCATGACTTATACAGGGACGGGGAGACAGTGGGAGGGGCATGGAATACAGGAAGTCCCTCAGTGACATAACTGAGTGACCAATATAGATTCTCGCTACTGCACCTCCACGTTGAAAATGCCTTGCCTTATGTATTACTAGCAAATTGTGCCCTTGGTGCACTATGGAAATAATGTGTGTGTATGTTTTGCTGTGTGTGGATATAGAATCTTTACAGCTGTATATTTTAAACTGTTACTCAGACAGTCACCAGCTTCCAGAGGAAACCAAATAGGATAATCCTGCAGGTCTGAGAGTAGACCCAGGCAATCCTGCTACACTGTGTGGTTGAAACTAATAATGCTAGGTTAATACTTATTAGTATTCACCACGGCAAGTGGTGATGGTACCTCTATATTATAACAGAAGGTACCTCACAGCATCAGTTATTGTAATAGCATTGCCCTAATTTAATGTAAAACAACATTCTCATTCCAGTTTACCTAAAGAAATGGATTCTATATCTTAATACTACTTAAATAAAATGTCATTAATATTTTTAATGACTTATTATAGTTACTGGTTGTACACATAAATGTTATTTTAGTTTTTAAAATTGTGCAATTCTGTTACAGAGAATGTTGGACGCTGGCTTTACCAACTAAAAGGCTAGAACACAGCGAGAACACCTCATCCCAAACCATTAATAGTCACAGCCAATTGTTCTAGCACAAGAGCCCAATCCCAGTTAACCAATCAAATACAGGTTAAAATAGGTTGGCATGGGCGGTAGAGCTACGAGGTAAAAAAGCATCTGCAGTACAAGCGAGGATTTAAATTAATACTATCAGTAGCACTCCTAAGCTTATACAGAGAACAAATATACAACAAAACAGGGAAATAAATTGTATTATACCAGCACCGCCCACCAATTTGACCAGCACTGCTTATGAAGATTATGGGTATCATGGCACACAGGGGTTACTCTGGTGGTCTGGCACAAACAGACAGTGCACATAAAAAGGGTTCCACATAACATGTGCAGTAATCAGGGTGTCCCTGTCTATGGTGCACCACTTTGAATATTGACCAGGCCTCTATATTGTGTGTCCTTGTAAGTTGTGTACACTTATCTTGCCTCAGAGTTGTATCCAATAAGGTAATTGTCTGTCCAAATCTGTCCTCCACCAGGTGGAACAGGATATTATACACAGGCTCTAGTCCAGGGTCTTATACACAGGAGCTTGTTCAGTCATTAACTCCAAAGCACACACCAGAATCCACTTTCACTTTCCTCCTACCATAGAGAGCAGGGATGTCTTGTATTTATTACACACTGACACCACCTGCAGGCTGGAGGTGGTATATATAGGTGCCTTGGTGTATATGTCCATTACAATACATATATCATGTGTAGCAGACAAACTTTTTTTGGAAAACACTTCCTTTCATATGGAGCAGACACAGGGTGTGGTTTAAGCTGCCATTTGACAATTCCATTTTAAAATAGGGATCTCAGCTCTGTAAGTAAGTTTATCTATTTTGTGTAGTACCGAATACAAGTCAGTGCTAAATTTTATATACATTTACTGATGGTCATTTAAATGGAACAATGAGATAGTACACACATACATATACACCTTTCCTATTCAGATTTGCCTTTACCTTGATACGAGGCATAGTCACAGTTGGAGCCATGGCTTTTGCTATAATTTATGTGCTGGTCCTCTTTCAAGAAGTTGTGTAACATATGGCATGTGTTCTTTTCCCTTTGGACCAAACACAAAATCCTGTCTAAAGCATCAATGAGGAGAATAACAACTTTTTTGAAAAGAGGCAATGGAAGATTTGTCCAGTTGGAAACTGCCCTAGAAATGGCCAAACAAAAAAGAAATATTACCTAAACCTTAATCTACATACACAGTATATGCAGTAAGTAGTGAACAGGGAAAAATAACGGTGCGCATAGTGCGCTGCTGACGGGGAAGTAGGCGTGGACTTGTGAATAGGTGTGGCCTGGTAAATTATGTTAAAAAATATAGATATAACATATAATATAACATTAAACAATTTTGGGGTTAAGGGTAATTGTCTATTTCATTTATATTAATACAAAATGCCTTGTTAAAAGGTACCCTGAAAAAAACATTTATTTTTCTCAAATAATGTAGACAAAGATTAAAGAGATACAAGAGGTAGACCGTTGATAGACATAAGAGACAGAGATAGAAGCATATAGAAAGATAGACAGACAGGCAGCTAAAAAACAGACAGGATAGATAATAGATTTAAGAAACTGGTACATCGTGTGTATGTATACAAGTGATCTTGGGTTGCGGAGAGGGAGGGGGGAGAAAAGCTTGCAAATGTGGGACATGTTCCCCAGTAGCCTGCACTAGTTACTCCCCTTTTACCATGGTGTGGAGGATATCCAGTACAGGGGCTTGCTTGTGGGTCTTAATATTCTGGCACCACAGGTGGAGGGCAAAGATTTAAAGGAGAACTAAATTTATTTTTTCCCCTTAATGTGAAGCTTTCCTCCCCAGAACATCTAAGCATTGTAGGATACTACTTCAGTAAATTGCATTTACTTTATGTTTTATGTAATAAGTGAATTCTATACAGACAGAGAGATCACAGACAGAGTACTGACAGATAAACAGGGATACATAGAGAGAAAAGCTAGGTACACACAGTACAGATTTCTGAAAGATGACAGACAGGATCTGCAAGATCCTGTCTGCACATTTCAAAGATCTGCATACACACACTCCGAGCGTTCTCCATATGAATATCATAGGGAGAATGCTCTGGACTGTGTTTCCATCGGCCTATGGAAATTTTCGGTCTCTCTCGAATGAGCAATCGGCAGCCGCGCTCGTTCGGGAAACGAAGGTACACACATAACGATAAAGCCTTTATCGTTACTGTGTGTACCCGCTAAAGACAGAAAGACATGTAAAGGGAGATATAGACAGGAAAGAGGCTAGATAGAGATAAGAGAAGCAGAAAGTACAAGATAGAGAGAGACAGACTAAGTTCTGGTGAATAGGTTTTCATTCTGAGTCTGGTGAATAGGTTTTCATTCTGATTCTGGTGAATAGGTTTTCATTCTGATTCTGGTGAATAGGTTTTTCATTCTGATTCTGGTGAACAGGCTGGCACAGATTTCTGAATAGGTTTACACTGTGGGGAATAGGATGGCATTGTGAATAGGTGAATAGGCTGGCACAGAGTATTGTGAATAGGCTGGCATTGAGGGACTGGGTAATAGGCTGTCACTGTGAAGATGAGTATAGGCTGGCATTGTGAAACTGGTGAGACTGGTACCGCTCAGGACATCAGATCCACAGTCATGCCTTCTAACACAAACCCCTGACCACATACTCCTAAACCCTCCTCCCTATACTGAAGCCCATGAAGACCACACGTCCCACCATTATCCCCCAAAGGCCCAAAAAAACCACCACCATTATTTTATCCCCAACAGCGGCCAGCAGAACCATGACCACACACCCTACACACACAGAAAAGCCACTGACTGTAATGGGGGCAAGTGCCCTCCTTGCCCCTTGTGTGGACGTCCATGTAGTGATGGCTAATTAAGACTAAATAATGTATTTTAACCTTTTTACAGTACCAATAATGCCTGCCTAACAACATTCATCCCGAGGAAGTCATCTACAGTTTACAGACAGATGAAGCTGAAGTTGGTTTCTTTTTCGAAAAAAGATTCAATAAAAGTTCTTATCATTAAAAATGGTGCTAATTTTCCCAACCAACCAGATCTTATTGAACATTTAAAGCCAACATCTAATTGGGTGGGGCAACATTAGCACCATTTTAATAAGACTTTATTGAATCTCCCTGCATATTCTTAATCAGTTGGTTTCCTATTGGTAGTTGGTTCTTATTCAGATGATCATCTATAGGAGCAAGTCTCTTGACCGCTTTGGGCCACTAAAAAGACAACAGACAGACACGTACATACCCCTGGCCACATAATTCAGTTGAGTCCAACCTCCCAATTGGTTACCCATAGTAAAACACAGTTCTTATTCAAATGGCTAAAATGCCTATTTTGCAGACTTTGATGCCAGCTTGCATGCCCAAAACCTTTTGGGCCAGGCTGGTCTCAACTGAATCATATCCCTGGGGTATGTACGTGTTTTGTCTGTGGTGTTTTTTCAGTGGCCCAAATTGGTTTACCTATAGTAAACATCAGTTTCTTATTCATATATGAATGAGAAACCAACTTGCATGCGCAAAACCAACTTGGGCCAGGCTGGACTCAACTGAATTTTCTCCCAGGGTATGTATCGTACATACTCGAATAAAAAGTCAATCCGAGTATAAACCGAGGTACCATTTTAAGTGAGGGTAGTCGAGGGTAGAAATTGACTCTGCCAAGAAAGCCTCATTGGCAAAAAGCGTCCAGCTATTTGTGCTCCTCTTCCTGCCAGCCCTGCTTTAAGTCATGTCCACTTTGTACCTCCAATGTATATGCTACAGAATATACGCTATGTACTGACGGACGGATAAGTATAGATGTTCTTTAGTCTTTACGTGTTACCTTGATTTAGACTAGGGGTTATCTATGGCAGGTTTATTAGGACTGTAGACATACTAGTTATCACTGTGATTTATCCCAGGGAATTTATCTTTCATACAAAATTATAGAGTGCTTGAGTTTCTCCTTTTGCTGCTATGTATGAGAGTAAAATTATGACCACTACTGCCTTCTGATTCTGTATTGTTTTGAGGCATTAGTTGCCTTAAATGGACAGTAATCCCATACAGTAACCCCCAATCCCTTGGCACTCCAAAATTTTTTGGAAACTACAACTCCCAGCATGTTTAGTTGTTGGGAGTTGTAGTTTCCAAACATTTGCAGTGGCAAATGTGGACAATGAAATTGTTCACATACATACTAGGACAAAACGGGGCTTGTCACCCTTCAGTACTGCCGCTCCACACAGTACTGGTCATTGTGCTTAGCATTTTTCAGGGACGAAATGAACAAGGATACAATTTTGTTCTACATTGAGGTTTTTACCTGCAACTAACAGATGATTGTTTATTTTTATTCACTCACATACATATATATACTACATAATATTTCTATACGGTCACAGAACTCATTGATGACTAATATTTTACAATTTACAATAGGTGTAACATTATTCCAGTACAAATCCAAAGAAGTCCTAAGCACATTCAAGTTAACAGGGTGCTGATTCTTACGACCCCTACCCAAAGGAGTCACATATATCCAATAATGAAGCAAATGTTGACGAATCGCACACTGCTTTGTGAACAAACTTTGTTTGATTGAACCATCAACATAACACACACGTTTCGGGGTTCCTCCCCTTCATCAGGTGTTAACATTATCAGCATCAAAAAATTAATAGTACAAGTAAACCGGAAGGGGTCAACTGTTGAGTCCTTCACTTCTCGCTTTGCCTAAAGCGAAACGGATAGGAGCATCACTGGGACACTCCCGGACTTTAACACTACCCGATTGCGCTGCATCTCTACGGATTTCTGTGCTCTGCAGGAGAAAATACAACCTTGGTGGTAATTGGTGAAAAAAACGAGCAATGGGAATATACAGAAGGGTATAATTAAGGTGTGAGTGCCTTTAGAAGTGGATATTTGTCGTAAACTGATTGTGCTGCTACACATTAATACCCTATTCTTCCCTTGGAAATCTGGGTTTGCCCCAAAAAAACATGCGGAAATTAAATGAATGAGCACTACCGCCTGGTACCACCGGCTCTGTGGACTCTCCGCTCTGCTGCTCTTCTGAGCCGGGAACGAACCGGTACAGAAAGAAACCACGGAGAAAAACAAAACGGCCACTCCCAGGACCGGACCAACAAACAACATAATGCTAAACACCGAGGTGCTGATCTTCATTATTCCGGTACAGACTTATGTGCTAAGAGTTGATGCAGCTGCATCAATGCCACTTCCTGGTTACTGAGTGGAGTACGGAACATCGAAGTTGACAAAAGCATAGCTTTGCGAACTGCTGATCAGGGTAGCGCGTAACACTAAATTTCCAGCACATAAGTCAGTCTACTCTGAAGCAGCTATTTGGTGAAAGACTAATATAATGGAACATTCACCCTAATTCCACTGATTAATAAAGTAATAGAGTTTATAATAAGTGCAATGTGTATTGCAAACGATTGTAAATTGACAGTAACAGAGACTAAACCCACCGCTCCTGCCCCGCCCCATTTCAATTCTCATCATCTCATTGTGTGTGCTGTGGCCTTTAGCTGGCTTTGTGTTGATATGTGTCGTTAGTTGTCTTCTTTTGGCTGGTGCGGAATGAAACGTCTGCATACAAACTCGTGTGGCGGGAAACGATACTAAAGGTATGGATTTAGTGCAAACACAAATGGACCAGCTGTGGGTACCAGCCCAGACGGGATTGGTTCCTAGCAAACATGGCGTTTAGAGTCATGGTATAAAGTAGTTTGTGGCCAGCACAATCCAGGTGGGATGTAATACAAGTACATACTATATATGGATAATGCAACCCAGCTGTAAATTATAAGGAGTTTCCGTGACCATATAAAATCACACACGTGCGCCGCCTCGGGTGCATTATTTATTATAACCTACCTCTTTGTGGCTTCTGGTTTCCTTCTCCTGGAACTGTAAGATTATAAGGAAATAATCTTACAATTCCTCCCATAGAAATCCGCTACCAGGGTAGGTTATAAGAATATACAGTGAACGTTGTATTTAACAGTATCTCCTTCTTGCTAGATTGTACATTTATGTTAAGCTATTAGGTGTATTAGACTCTATATTGACCCTTGGTGTTTTATGATCAGGAATTAATGGGTTGGCACACTTATATACATTCTGTGTAAAGACACAAGCTAGTGGTCAGCCCTATGCAACACATCGTGTTGTAAGGTACGAGACTCTTTGCAATGTGCATTGCTCAACAGGCAACTCTTCTGCAATGAATTGACTTGTGTTGACTGTAAGCAAGAAACACATGTGGCCCTTTGGTTGCCCATGACTGGCCCCTCAATGCAGATCTTGTACTCAAAATTCTTCATATTATTTCATTTATTTTGATTTATAAAAAAAAATTGGTAACCTGATCACTGATTAATTGAATTTGAATAGATATTATACACCTTTATTACAAATTGCAACTAATATTTAAAAGATCCAATGAACCAGGGATATTAATTTATCTTTTTATAAATCCAGTTTGCAATCTCTATAATGAGAATCTACCTATTGGTCTGGCCCTTCACCCAATCCAAGTTTCTCATGAGGCCCCTGTGAAATTTAATTGCCCAACCCTGGATTTAGTGGGGTTAGGTTTATAGGTTGCGGTTCATCAACATAAATATGTGGTCTTCCTACAGATTTTGCAAAACTTTCACAATATCTTATTGAACTTTGCCAGAGGAGTACTCCCAGTTATTTGGAAGTTCAGTCACAAACAAGATATGGTAAGTTTAAGTGATAATGTAAAGTAATGTTTAATAGAACTGTTCACATCACTGCTAACTGCCAGTCTTACTAAATTGCCCAGTGGTCACATGGAACCGGCCATAGACTGTGTTAGTTTTGGTGAATAGCAGTTTTAAAAACCATATTCACTGCTTCCTTGTGTCAAGCTTCCTTTTGTGGTCTTGTAAATGCTTAATGTGCCAGAAGCATTAAAGGGGAACTTAGTCACCCAAACAATTGTCCCCAATAGACGAGCACATTCAAAGATGCAACAACCTATGTCTCATCCTCCTTATACTGTGTCTGCTGGATGTTTTATGAAATTAGCTGTGGGTACTAGGGTCAGTTATAATAATCCCCTTTTTGTTTTGGTTGAAGTCTAAGTGTACGCAAAACATTTCACATGCTCTCTAGTGGACAGCAAATCAAAATGAGTATACTGCATCTTTGGTCCCTAGAACAGAGGAGCCCAGCCAATAACCTGGTGTAACAAATTCATCCGGATGGCCGGGGTACTGACAGGTACGCTTTCAGTAGGAGACCCAAGTCTGTAGGTTTGGACTCTGAGCAGATGAGGCTGTGGGAGTTGTATGTAGATACTGAGGCACTACATGGAAACTGTATACCAAGGAGAAGGTGCTGCTGGGCACTAAGATGCTGGAACAAACAAGTAAGTCTCTGATGCTGGAGTGGTAAGGTAAATCTTTGATATTGGAACAGGCAACGAAATCCTGAGCTGGAACTGGTAAAGTAAGTCATACGCTTTTGTCTGGGGATGTGCCGCTGGATTGGAAAAAAGCCAATGTAATACCAATATTCAAAAAGGTAGTCGTTCACAGCCTGGTAACTATAGACCTGTAAGACTAACATCAGTGGTAGGGAAGGTGATGGAAACATTGTTAAGTATCATATCCTTGACTTTTGTCTCCAGAGATCATCTTATTAGTATAGTCAGCATGGATTTATGAGAAATAGATCATGCCAGACAAATTTAATGGTTTTTATGAAGAAGTGAGTAAGAAGTTGGACTCAGGCACAGCAGTGGATGTGGTAATTGTGGATTTTGCAAAAGCTTTTGATACTGTGCCACATAGGCGACTATGTATAAAGTGAGGACTGTTGCCCTTGAAGAAAACATTTGTTCATGGATAGACAACTGGTTTATTGGACCGCAAACAGAGAGTGGTGGTTAATGGAGCTAACTCTATGTGGCTAAAGTTCTAAGCGGAGTGCCTCAGGGTTTTCTGTATGGGCCGCTTCTGTTTAATCTGTTTATATAATGACTTAGAAGGGGGCATGAGAGCAAGGTCTCTGTGTTTGCTGATGAACACTAAATTATGCTGAGCTTTGGAAACTCAATGATGTGCAAGTGCTGCAAGCAGACCTAGATAGATTATCAAAATGGGCAGCAGAATGGCAGATGAGATTCAATGTAGATACATGTAAGGTGATGCATTTGGGTTTATAATCCCCGTGCCATCTACACATAAATAACTCTGTGTTAAGTTCATCTGTAATGGAAAAATATTTGGGGGTTCTGGTAGATAACAGACTTAGCTGTAGCAACAATGCCAGGTAGCAACAGCTAGAGCAGCAAGATATTGTCTTGTATAAAAGGGGAATAGATTCAAGAGAGAAATATTATTCTCCCTCTTTACAAGCACTGGTAAGGCCTCATTTGGAATATGCGGTGCAGTTTTGGAATCCATATACAAAAGGACATCTTGGAAATTGAGGCAGTTCAGAGAAGGGCAACTAAATTAATAAGGGGAATGGAGGGCTTGAATATGAAGGCAGATTAGACAAGTTAGGGCTGTTTACACTTGGAGAAGCGGCGGTTGCGGTGGGACATGATAACCGGACAAATATATTAATGGCCCATACAATGAGCTCGCTGGTGCATTGTTCACTAATAGGTCATATCAGAGGACACTGGAATCCTTTAAGGTTGGAAGAAAATAAGTTTCATCTTCAGGTTAGGAGAGGTTTCTTTACAGTGAGAACGGTGAAACTGTGGAACTGTCTTCCAGCAGATGTGGTAATGGCAGTTCATGTAACTTTAAAAAAGGCCTGGATAAGTTTCTAAAACTAAAAAATATTGAGAATTACTGGTATTAATGCATATAGATCTGGTTGATCCAGGGATACTTTCCGATTGCCGTTTGGAGTCAGGAAGGAATTTTTCCCCCCTTTTAGCTGGGTTTTTTGCCTTCCTCTGGATCAACTGTTAGGTAGGGTTAAAAAAAAAAAAAAAGTGAATAGTTGGCTTGATGGACGTATGTCTTTATTCAACCTTAATTACTATGTTACCATTTACTATGTAAGTCTTTGATAAGGTAAGGTAAGTCTCTGATGCATGAACTGGTAATGTAAGTCTCTGATGCTGGAACAGGTAAGGTAAGTCTTTGATGCTGGAACAGGTAAGGTAATTCTCTAGAACTGGAAAGGTAGTATAGACTGTAGCAGGCACGGAGGCCGCTGGAAAAAGGAGAGGTAAGTAGAACTGAGCCAGGGGTAGCTAACGCTACAATCGGGCGCCGGGTCCAGGAGGACACCAGCTTTTGAAACCGTGTGCCGGCTGTGGTGACGTCATGACGTCTACAACGCCGACCACCGGAAGTGCAGAGCGGGCGCGGACCGGAGTGGCAGGTAAGTTCGTGACACCTGGACACTTTTTGGCTATGACCTCCACCCATAATCATCCCCAGACTCCCCAAACTCCTCCACAAAACACAGCCCCAATTCCACACCCACTTGACTTCTCTCTAACTTAGTAAGGATTTTAGTGTAGTATATAGATTTTTTTATAGATATGAGGTTTGAAGATGAGCCTTGAACTAAAAGTTGACTGAGTGTATATTTAAATCAGACCATTGTTGGCATGTTTGTCTTTCCCTTTAGGCTACAAGCCATTTTGCAATTATTCTGTTGATGATGGAATGCGATAATACATATGTTTATAGTGGTGGTAACTCGACCCAAGCTGGCTGGTTTATCCACCAGAATTCAGCACAACCACAAAAACGTAGGAGAGAAGAAAATGGCTGCTTCTTCAAACCAATGGCACTAATGGATCAATAGAACAAAATCTAATGCTGCACAACATAGTAAGTATTATTATTTTCTAATAGTATTATTATTGGGTGGGGCCCCAACAAAAAACTTTCATTGGTGTCGGTACTATTTTGACACCCCCCTCCCAACAGTCAGTGTCTTCAGTTAACACTGGTATTTGACCCGAAGACTGACATAATGCTGGTTTATAAACCAGAGACTACTTATCCTGGTTGTGACCTGGAGGGCTGAACACTGGTTTGTGAACCGGTTTTTGAACCGTGGGCTGAACACTGATTTGTGAACCCGAGGGCTGACTTAACACTGGTTTGTGACTGGGAGGTTTACTCTCTCCGAGAATGGCTAGCGCTTTTGAACTGGAGGGCTCACTCTCCGAGAATGGTGAGTGCTTGTGAACTGGAGGGCTCACCTCCGAGAATGGCTAGCGCTTGTGAACTGGAGGGCCTCACTCTCTCCAGAATGGTAGTGCTTGTGAACTGGGGCTCACCTCCGAGAATGGCTGGCGCTGTGTAACTGGAGGGCTGACAGTACTAGCTGGTGAAAGATGACACAAGGTAAGTAAGGTCTAGATTTCAGCACACAGGACCCACACCCACACCTCTCTCGTGTACCAGATCCAGATTCCGCTACTATATTCTAGCAACAAGATTGACACCCCCCACCCCCAAAGCACATAGCGAGCTCTAAGTACCTGCATCACGTCCTGCGCACAAGTTAATCCTCCAGGTCTCTAGACCCGACCGCATGTATGCAACCCCACTCAGGAGTCAGGCGTCCAAAGTAAGTTTCCTGACGCTCTGCCCACCAGGACTCACACACAATACCAGACTGGGCCATGGGGTTTCAGGGTAATCCCCTGTGCCACAGAATAATACAAAAATCCTCTGCACTTGCACCAAGTATGAGTGCTCACTCCTCCAAGTAATCCAACCCTTAAGGATATTATATACTGAAATAACGAATAGCAAGGGTGGCACTCCAAATAGTTACTTTTATTAATACAGACCACACGACATCTCACAACGTTTCGGAGGGTAATAAATTTGCCCCCTTCCTCAGGTGAGTTGCTCCAACAGTTTACACATCTAAATAGGCGAACCAATACTAAGGACGGCCCCTCTAAGGGTGATCCTACTTCTGATTGGTTCAACCAAAGTGATATAGTGCATACAATATGTGTTCATAAATACATAAATAATCTAAATCAATATTATATAAAATAGACTTCAACATTAAAATAACCAAGTGTCTCAATATATATCCATAAAGCAATAAAAGGAATTATTTGCCTGTAAGAGATATATTATCTTAATATATATATAGGACTGCATGGTTATTAAGGGTGTATAAATGTGTAACAAGTACATATTTAAATCACAAGAACCTTCCATATACATGGAAAACAGTGCTAATTAAAATACATAAAGGTAAAGATAAAGAAAAATTATAAGCTGGCCTGTGAAGAAGAGTTTTTAAAAAGTCCACAAGATGGCACCACCACGTGCAGATATTGTGAAGGAAATATATAAAAGCTGTTGAATAAGGCAACACAAGTGAATAGTTACAATTTGATGTAGTGTAAAGCATTGTAGCAAAAACATAATGTAACTAGTATCATAAAGGCTCTGTAGCCAATAAGAATATAATTAATAACAAAGTGCTAAAACAATAATACAGTACCATATGACTCAGTATAAATATAACCAGATAATTAAACCATTACAGAAAGCAGACCAATTAAAATCTCGTTCATACTATTAGGGCAAGTGTTTCCAGTTTTCAATCCAGAATAATTCGGTTCTGTAATATTTTAGTATTCAGATTCCCTCCTCTTAATCCTTTTCACAGTTTCAAGGACTAACCATCGTAGCTGGATGTCTTATGCTTTTTTTCCCCAGAAATGCTTGCTAACAGGTTTCAGTTTTTTGTTAACAACCTTCTAGTTTCATAATATCACGCGTGTGTTCTCCGATACGCAGTCGGATTTTCTCTAGAGCATTTCCCTACATAAGCCCAGCCACAGGGCCTTTAACTATAGAACATTGGAGGTTCTACAGGTAGCAAATATTTTAAACTTGATGGCATTACCTTTCCTGATGATTGATAGAATAACCACGAATTATTGCATTACAGGACTGACAATCCTACATGGGAACGTCCCAGTTTGTGGTTCTCCTAGAAACATTTGCTTTTTAGTCGTTATGGGTGCTACATCTGCTCGTACAAGTTCACTTCCTATATTTTAGATTTCTATAGGAAAAAAGTGGGTGCTTCTTTAAAGATTCCACCAATTTTTGGTCAGCCTGTAGTATCCCCAACTCTTCTTAACAATCTTTGGATACGATAGGAGAGAGTATTAAACGTTGATACAAATGGATTCTATTACCGGCTTTCTTTCTGTTCCCTATCTATCTCTGACAATGAGTTACGGTCTTGTCTAAATGCTCTTTCAGCTTCTTTTTTAAATTATGAATGGGGGTAACCTAGATACAAATTTGTTGACCATCTCTGTACCTGGTATGACATAACATCATCCTGTACAATTCTCCGAACTCTTAGAATTGGCTGAAAGCTAGCCTTCTTTTCACATTATCACACCCGCAATACCGCGAGCGACGAGCGTTCCCAAGGACCTGGACTTTACGTCAAACGAGAAAGAAGACGCAGCACTACATGGAATAGGAGAGATCGATCAGATTCGTCCTCTACCCTAGTAGTTCGAGCTCATCACAGGGGTATTTTTAGAGATGAGCCAGGGCCATTGACTCCACCGCACAATCTCAAAGAGAAGACCCAGAAGATCCCAGAGAGAGAGGTAGAGAAAGGAGAAAATATACCAAGAAAAAGCTGAGATCCAGAGATAACTACTAAAGGTACTGTACCTAATGCTATTAATTTAACCCCTGAATCCCTGTTGTTAATATCTCTAAAGAATCTTTCTCTAAGGAGCAAGAAGCCTTATTAATAAGGATTTGGTTTTGTCCCCATCTACAATGGAACGTTATTTAACTTAAAAAAGAATGGTTTAAATTTATGAGAAATATTAATTAAAAATGTTCTTTGGTGTGCTCCCCCTAATTACTCTAAATTTAAGAAATCAAATTTGGACGGAAATAGCTAATTCCTCATTAAGACTTTCAATATATGGTATTAACTCAGTATCAACACTTCCATGGTCGACGGCAACAACACAAATCGAATTTATCTAAGAAGGAACATAGTGAACATAGTAATTAGGGTTGAATAGACATATGTCCATCAAGTACAACCTATTCACCCTCTTCTTTTATATTTATATATATATTATATATATATATATATATCTATTATTATATATATATATTAAAATTCAAATAGTAAAATGATGTCTGCACTCAGTTTTCCTTCTTTTTATATTATTACACATAACGGGTGCTTCAAGGAACACAGATGCCTCCAATCTGTCCATACCAATAATCGAAAAATAAAAAAGTTCGAGCACTCCTTCACACGAAAAGTTTAAATACGTTTCGGTGTCTTCACAGAGCACCTTCTCAGAAGGTGTCTCTGTGAAGCACCGACAACGTTAATAAACTTTTCGTGTGAAGAAGGAGTGCTCGGAACTTTATTTTTCGATTTATATATATATATATATATATATATATAATATATATATAATATATATAATTTTATTTTTTATTTTTTACCCCTACCTAACGTTGATCCAGAGGAAGGCAAAAAACCCCAGCTAAAGGGGGAAAAAATCCTTACTGACTCTGAACGGCAATCAGAATGTATCCCTGGATCAACCAGATCTATATGCATTAAACCAGTAATTCTAATATTTTTAGTTTTAGAACTTATCCCAGGCCTTTTTAAAGTATTCAATGAACTTGCCATTACCACATCTGCTGGAAGACAGTTCCACAGTTTCACCGTTCTCATTGTAAAGAAACCCTTCCTAACCTGAGATGAAACTTCTTTCTTTCAACCTTAGAGGATGTCCACGTGTCCTCTGATATACCTATTAGTGAACAATGCACCAGAGAGTTCATTGTATGGCCCATTAATATATTTGTATAAGGTTATCATGTCCCCACCGCAA
The DNA here is from genome assembly GCA_019447015.1 of Hymenochirus boettgeri. NCBI lineage: Eukaryota > Metazoa > Chordata > Amphibia > Anura > Pipidae > Hymenochirus > Hymenochirus boettgeri. Next base: position 180,646,854 of record CM033469.1, on the reverse strand, counting down.
ACGTCGCTTCTCCAATGTAAACCAGCCTAACTTGTCTAATCTGCCTGCATATTCGAGCCCCTCCATCCCCTTATTAATTTAGTTGCCCTCTCTGAACTGCCTCAAGTTTCCAAGATGTCCCTTTGTATATGGGCATTCCACAAACTGCAACCGCATATTCCAAATGAGGCCTACCAGTGCCTTGTAAAGGGAGAATAATATTTTCTCTCTGAATCTATTCCCCTTTTATAAGACAAGTATCTTGCTAGCTCTAGCCGTTGCTACCTGGCATTGTTTGCTACAGCTAAGTCTGTTATTCTACCAGAACCCCCAAATCTTTTTCCATTACAGATAACTTAACACAGAGTTATTTAGGTGTAGGTGGCACAGAGGATTATAATCCCAAATCATCACTTACATTTATCAACATTGAATCTCATCTGCCATCTGCTGCCATTTTGATAATCTATCTAGGTTGCTTGCAGCACTTGTACAATTGGAAGTTCCAAAGCTCTGCATAGTTTAGTGTCTATACAATACTGAGACCTTGCCTCTCAATGCCCCCTTTCGAAGTCATTTATATACAGATTAAACAGAAGCGGCCCCAGTAACAGAACCCTGAGGACTCCTCTAGAACTTTAGCCCACATAGATGTAGCTCCATTAACCACCACTCTGTTTGCGGTCAATAACCAGTTCTCAATCCATGAACAAATGTTTTCTTCAAGGCCAACAGTCCTCGTTTATACATTAGTCGCTTATGTGGCACAGTATCAAAAGCTTTGCTTTTGCTTTTGCCACTGCTGTGCCTGAATCTAGTTCTTACTCACTTCTCTCTAAAAAAACAATTAAATTTGTTCTGGCATGATCTATTTCTCATAAATCCATGCTGACTACTACTAATAAGATGATCCCTGGAAACAAAAGTCAAGGATATGATCCCTTAACAAGGTTTCCCATCCCTTCCTACCACTGATGTTAGGCTTACAGGTCTATAGTTTCCAGGCGGTGAACGGCACTTTTTTGAATATTGGTATTACATTGGCTTTTTTCCAATCCACGGCAACATCCCCGACAAAAGCGAATCTGAAAAGATGAGAAACGTGGTCTAGATAGAACTGAACTAAGCTCCTTAAATCCGAGGATGCAATCCCATCTGGTCCCGGCGCTTTATTGATATAATTTATCTAAGGGCTAGGCCACACTGCTGCGTTTTTTTTTGCGTTTGCGATGCGGTTTGCGATTTTTACAAAATCATTGAAAACGCGGCAATGCAAAAAAAACCGCACGTTTTTCAGTGCGATTGCGTTTTGCGTTCTGCATTTAATCTCAATCGCATCGTTTTCCATACTTTTGAAGAAATCGCAAGCGCAAAGCAAAAAAAATCGCACATGAAAATCGCATGCTATTGCGTTGCTGAAAAACAACTGAATATTACTACCATTACACAATTAATCCAGTGTCTCGAACCCTACAGATTAAAAAGAAGATCGGATAATCTATTATGGAGGCAATTCATAATGGGATATTGATAAAAATGAGAAGAATTTTTTAATTGTGGATCATCCAGGTCTCCGGTGTTATATCTTTTACCTAAGATCAATAAAAGAGTTGACTTGCTGCTACAAAACCATTAGTTATTCATATTTGCACGCCAATTGTATCCACGAAATAACATTGTGTTTGAAAGATACAACTGGCGTTTCTTGACACTTGAACAATATTATTGATTTCTCACTGGGAAAAATACTTTGTACAATGGACATTGAGTCGTTATACACCTTGATTCCACATAAGAGGGAATCATGATAATAGACAGTATTACTGTTAGATTTTGGTTACAACCATAGTCTTGTCTTTTTTCTTGTAGACCTTCTGACTTATGTTTGAAGAAAAACTTCTTCGATTTGACAGATACTGGTACTTACAAGCTCAGGGTACTAGTATGGCGCAAATTTGCGCCCGCATACCAAATTTTGTTAGCCTCAAATTTTGAAAAAAAGTGCTTATGTACTAATGACATGTTTAATGCCCAGACACACACTATGTTCGGTACGTGGACGATATTTTTTTTTCATTTGGGGATGATATATAGTATGTAACCAAATTTGTGGAAGATTTGAACAAAATGCACCCAACATTAAGGTTACATTATGTTATACCTTACAGAAAGTGAACTATTTGGATGTGAGGGGATGACAGAGAATACTATTGTAACAGACCTGTTGTAAAAGAAACTGATAGAATAATTTGTTGCAGTATGATAGCTTCCATCCGATAAGTGTGAAAGAAGGTCTAGCTTTCAGCCAATTCTTAAGAGTTTCAGAGAATTGTACAGGATGATATGTTTGTCATACCAGTGTTAAAAGAATGGTCAACAATTTGTATCTAGGGGTTACCCACATTCATAATTTAAAAAAAGAAGCTGAAAGAGCATAGGCAAGACCGTTAACTCATTGTTGGAGATAGATAGGGAACAGAAAGCAGGTATAGAATACCATTTGTAATCAACGTTAACCTCTCTATCATATCCAACAAGATTGTTAAGAACGTTGGGGGATCAAGACTGACCAAAAATGGTGGAATCTTTAAAGAAGCACCACTTTTATTCCTATAAGAAATCCAAAAATATAGGAAGTGAACTTGTACGAGCAGATTGTACGCACCCATAACGACTAAAAAGCAAAATGGTTTCTAGGAGACCCCAATTGGGACGTTCCATGTAGAAATGTCAGTCCTGTATGCAATATTCGTGGTGATTCTATCCAATCATCCAAGGAAAGGTAAGCCATCAAGTTATAAAATATTTGGCTACCGTAGAAACCTCCAAAAGTTATCTATATGTTAAAGTGCCCAGTGGCTGGCTTATGTAAGGAAATGCCTCTAGAGAATCCTACAAACGTATCGGAGAACACAAGCGTGATATTAGGAACTATGAAGGTGGTTAACAAAAAATGAAACCCCGGTTAGCACGCATTTCTGGGGAAAAAAAGCATAAGACTCCCAGCTACGATGGTAGTCCTTTAAACTGTGGAAAAGGAATTAAGAGGAGGAATCTGAATACTAAAATATTACAGAGAGAATTATTTTGGATTGAATAAACTGGAAACACTTGCCTAATGGTTTGAACGAGGATTTTAATTGGTCTCTTTGAACTGTATGTGTCTAACCCTGGTGTCTTACAAGGTGAGCCACCACTGCACAGCTGAATGTCTTGGTACAATAGAAGCTTTATCTTTCTCATGGAATAAATAAAACAAAAAAAGCTACATCTGGGTATTGAACTTGTGACCTTCTGAACTGCGTTTTTTTTAAATCTGGTGCCTTACCTGGTGCGCCAACACTGAATAAGCAGAGAGTCTAGCTACATTTGGTAACTTTATCTTTTGCTAGTAAAAGAATAATTTAAAAATGGAATATGGAATCCCTGATAACTTAGAAAGCTGCTTGTTACCCTGCAGTTTTTTTTCTACAACTCACACTGACTGGTAAATAAACTGCAGGGTAACAAGCACTTAAAAGTCTTATCAGGGATTCCATATTGGGTTGTAGACATCTGTATAGGAAACACTTTGTGCATAGAGACAGTGAATACTGGGGTCAGGGGGCGTGGTTCTTAGATGACTTCATGGGCTGTGGGTTGTACTGGCAACAACATGGAACCTTCTTAGTTGTACAGAATCTATTTCTCACATATATTAAATGCAATGTACCACAGAAGAATCTTACAATGTATAGGTGTTCTGGGGAGAAAACTTTCACATTAGGTTTTTGAAAATTTAAGTTAGTTCTCCTTTAAAATAGCCTAATAAAGCATTTGTGTTTAATGTCCACACAATGAAGTCCTTTCATATGAATGATGCACCAACGTACAAACTGACCCGTATAGCTATATGCTTTATAGGACGTAGAGTTCAATAGGAAACTGATAATCTTCAATATGTTAAATATCATCCAATTATTTTTTAACTTAATCACCTATCACATACACTTTTTATAACTTTTATTATATCTTACAGAAGATACCTCACAGCATCATGTTATTATAATAGCTTGCCCTAATAATCTAAAGTATAAACAACATTTCTCATTCCCAGTTTACCTAAGAATGGATTTATCCTTTATATACTCTTCTACGATTTAATTAAAAAAAATAGCTTCAGAGCAATTTTTAATAACTGATAGCTGCTTTTTTATTTCAGTTTTACAGTAAATCCTTGGTATACCTGCCTGGCTTTACCACTAAGCAAAAGGCTAGGACTTGCCAGCGCAACCTTCATCCCAACCATTAATGTGGCTGCCAATTCAATTGTTCTAGCCAATCAGTCCACTCCCTAGTTACCCTATCAAATGGATCAGGTTTTAAAGTAGGTTTGGCATTGGGCCTGGTAGGCTACGGAGTGTAAAGGGGAATTTCATCTGCAGGTACCAGGACAGAGGATTTAAATCAATACTATCATAGCATCAGAAGATCACAAGTTCAATACCCCAGCTAAACCTTTTTTTTTTGTTTCTATTATATTCCATGCAAAAGATAAAGCTTCTAAATGTTCCTAGGCTTTAAGTTTATTCAGCGGTGGCTCACCTTGTAAGATGCCAGGGTTAGACACATACAGATCAGAAGGTTATGAGTTTGATTCCCCCAATGTATTTTTATTTTTTGTTTCTATTATGTTCCTACTACAATATTCTACATGTACCAATGGATTTTATAGTGTCTCTCTTAGCCTAGCGGTAAGACTTCTGCTTTTAGCAAGACAGGGTAAATGTACAAGTTGCAGGTTCTATTCCCCACACTTACTTTTATTTTTGCTGAAATGTAAGTATTCTGTTTCTTACATCCATGCTATCTATGAAATACACTGCAAAGATTCATTTTCTTTTTGTATGAAAAGCAAAGGATTATATCATTGTTAGGACAGGAGCCTTGAATGTGTTTGAAAACAAAAAACTGAAATCCCTGTTCTGTGTCATGGAGAGGGAGGATCTCTGTGCTATAATGTGATTGGTTGTCAGCTTCTAGGAAGCAAGGCTGCAACTTCCTTGTTTTGATCTGTTGAGCTTTATGGAGCATGTGCCTGTACGCAGACACTTAGCTGGGGGTTTACCCAGCTAAGGTGGATTGTGGGAGCTGACCCCTAGTACTCACAGGTTATTTTCATAAATCTTCCAATGGCCACAGCAAAGGGAGAGGTGAGACACAGCTTTTTGTATGTTTGTGAATGTGCTCTGTCTATTGGGACAATGTTGTCTGGAGACTTTAGTTCCCCTTTAAAGATTAACATACTTGTGCTTCAATTTCTGTGCCACACCATATTACAAACAGGTCATCAATAACCATTAATATTGAGCATAGAATAGCATGCACTACCACCCATGTGATTTAAATAATTATTTCTCCCTGCAATTTGACATATGTGGGCAAGACTGATCTAGCCCTGAGGCTGAGGAATTATGGCCATCATTCGGCCATCAAGACAGCATTCAGAGATGGTCACACATCTAAGCCGGTGGCTAAACATTTTTGGGTCACAGTATTAAAGACTTTAAGTTTATGGGTATTGACCATGTTCCCAAACCTAAAAGAGGTGGAAATAGATCCCAATTGTTGTTGCAGCTAGAAGCCAAATGGATTTGGTCTTTAAACACTATGCAGCCTTTTGGCTTAAATGAGAATATGCCATTACAATGCTTTTTAATGGATGGATAGAGTTGTAACACATAATCAGTGGGTGGTGACTAGAAAAACAGTTTAGCAACATATTAACATAGTCAAAATCTGTCAGTTTAACTTTATTTATATTTTTCAACACGTGGTTCAACAACTGTATAATATTCCATTGATTACTGTACATACTCGAGTATAAGACGAGGTTTTTAGGCTTTAAAAAGAAAGCTTAAAAATCCTACCTCGACTTATACTCAAGTCACTAACCTGAAATCTTTCAGCCGCTCACTTCCTCTCTCTTCCGCATCCCACAGTGCTGTGTCTGACGTCAGTACTTGGGGCCGGTCTTACACGGCGCCAAGTAGTGATGTCAGGCGCCTGGACTGTGAATGAGGAAGAGAGAGGAAGCGTGCAGCTGCAGGATTTCAGGTTAGTGATTTTAGATGGATGCAGCCGGATTACCTTAAAGCAGGTCCTCTCCTCCACTGGGGGGATGGGGGATAGGTGCAGTGCTTGCCACAGAAGATGTTTGGAAACTACAGCTCCCGGCAACTAAAGCATACTGAGAGTTGTAGTTTCCAAACATCTGGAGTTGTAAGGAATTGGGGGTTAGTGTGTTAGATTCCTCTCCATTTAAAGGGCAACTAATGCCTTAAAACAATTGAGAATAAGGAGAATGGTATCTATTGTTTCCTTATAATTGTGTATTGTTCTTAGGCTTTAGTTTCCCTTTAAATGGACTGCAGAATTCCCATACATACAGTCCTATATAGTAATAGCCATACTGGATTTGGCCATTACTGTATGGGAATTCTGCTGTCCATTTAAAGGGCAACTAAAGCCTCAAAACAATACAGAATCAGAAGGCAGTTGTGGTCCTATTTTCTACCCTCGACTTATACTCGAGTCAATTATGTTTTACTCCTTTTCCAGGTACGAGTATATGCGGTAATTAAGATGTGCACATTTCATACCCATTAATGTTTTATAGAGACACACAACACTTTATATATTATGAGATTTTGAAAAGTTTAATATTACATTGATATATTGTTATTTATTGCATTATTTCACTATTACACAGATTGGTCCACCCACCCATGTGGTTTGTCAGAGGTGACTCACAGTGTATAAATGCACTTTGAATTGTATGCACAAATGTTGGCTTGAGAAAGGCCCCAGACACAGGGCCGAAACTTTTCCGTTTGCATGTTTCAATAAATAGTTTGCAAAGACCCAGGAGTGCACCATGTATACTTGCCTCTATATCTTTCCAGACTGGTAGCACCCGGGCAAGTAAAAGTGACTTTTTTTTGCATAAACACTGCAGCACAATAAATTTGTTATCTAATATCAAGACCCTGGAGTGTCTTACCAAGTATTTTCGTTATTCTACATTACCCACGGAGGAGCACTCGGGCAGAAGTGGCAGAGTGGTGAGCGACCATCATATAACGTATATATGTTATAATGTATGTATATTACAACTCTTTGCACCAATAATATAAGGGATAATACCCTACCTACAGTGTAATATAAGAATATTACGCCACCGAGGAGTTCCATGACCATATAGAAGCATGAGGCTGCAGGCCGAGTGCTTTAATACAGGGCATGGAACTCCAAGGTGAAATAAATCCATATATTACACTGTAGGTAGGGTATTATTTCTTATAATACATAAGGCCAGCCCAAAAAAACCTGTCCACTACCACTGTCTCTCCCCCTTCCTGTATTAGTCATTTATATAGGAATCCCTGTTTCGGGTATAAATAGTTAATTACAGTTCTTATTGAAAGAGAGAATGACCGAACATCGTCTGTGAAAAATAAACATTGATTCTTATATAAATGACTTATACAGGGACGGGGAGACAGTGGGAGGGGCAGTGGAATACAGGAAGTCCCTCAGTGACATAACTGAGTGACCAATATAGATTCTCGCTACTGCACCTCCACGTTGAAAATGCCTTGCCTTATGTATTACTAGCAAAATTGTGCCCGTTGGTGCACTATGGAAATAATGTGTGTGTATGTTTTGCTGTGTGTGGATATAGAATCTTTACAGCTGTATATTTTAAACTGTTACTCAGACAGTCACCAGCTTCCAGAGGAACCAAATAGGATAATCCTGCAGGTCTGAGAGTAGACCCAGGCAATCCTGCTACACTGTGTGGTTGAAACTAAATATGCTAGGTTAATACTTATTAGTATTCACCACGGCAAGTGGTGATGGTACCTCATATATTATAACAGAAGGTACCTCACAGCATCATGTTATTGTAATAGCATTGCCCTAATTTAATGTATAAACAAACATTTCTCATTCCCAGTTTACCTAAAGAAATGGATTAATCCTTTATATACTCTTATACAGATCTAATTGAAGAAAAAGTTGCTTCAGAGAAATTTTTAATAACTGATAGCTGCTTTTTATTTCAGTTTTACAGTAAATCCTTGGTATACCTGCCTGGCTTTACCACTAAGCAAAAGGCTATGGACTTGCAAGCGAGCACCTTCATCCCAACCATTAATAGTGGCTGCCAATTCAAATTGTTCTAGCCAATCAGTCCACTCCCTAGTTACCCCATCAAATGGATCAGGGTTAAAAATAGGTTTGGCAATTGGGCCTGGTAGAGCTACGGAGTGTAAAAGGGGAATTTCATCTGCAGGTACAAGGACAGGAGGATTTAAATTAATACTATCAGTAGCAGCCTCCATAGCTTAATACAGAGAACAAATATACAAACAAAACAGGGAGAATAAATTGTATTACCAGCACCGCTGCCACCAATTTGTACCAGCACTGCTTTATGGAAGGATTATGGGTATCATGGCACACAGTGGGTTACTCTGGTGGTCTGGCACAAAGCAGACAGTGCACATAAAAAGGGTTCCCACATAACATGTGCAGTAATCAGGGGTGTCCCTGTCTATGGTGCACCACTTTGAATATTGACCAGGCCTCTATATTGTGTGTCCTTGTAAGTTGGTGTACACTTATCTGTTGCCTCAGAGTTTGTATCCAATAAGGTAAATTGTCTGTCCAATAATCTGTCCTCCCACCAGGTGGTAACAGGATATTATACACAGGCTCCTAGTCACAGGGTCTTATACACAGGAGCTTGTGTTGCAGTCATTAACTCCAAAGCACACACCAGAATCCACTTTCACTTTCCTCCTACCATAGAGAGCAGGGATGTCTTGTATTTTATTACACACTGACACCACCTGCAGGCTGGAGGTGGTATATAAGGTGCCTTGGTGTATATGTCCATTACAATACATATATCATGTGTAGCAGACAAACTTTTTTTTGGAAAACACTTCCTTTCATATGGAGCAGACACAGGGGTGTGGTTTAAGCTGCCATTTGACAATTCCATTTTAAAATAGGGATCTCAGCTCTGTAAGTAAGTTTATCTATTTTGTGTAGTACCGAATACAAGTCAGTGCTAAATTTTATATACATTTACTGATGGTCATTTAAATGGTAACAATGAGATAGTACACACATACATATACACCTTTCCTATTCAGATTTGCCTTTACCTTGATACGAGGCATAGTCACAGTTGGAGCCATGGCTTTTGCTATAAATTTATGTGCTGGTCCTCTTTCAAGAAGTTGTGTAACATATGGCATGTGTTCTTTTCCCTTTGGACCAAACACAAAATCCTGTCTTAAAGCATCAATGAGGAGAATAACAACTTTTTTGAAAAGAGGCAATGGAAGATTTGTCCAGTTGGAAACTGCCCCTAGAAATGGCCAAACAAAAAAGAAATATTACCTAAAGCCTTAATCTACATACACAGTATAATGCAGTAAGTAGTGAACAAGGGAAAAATAACGGTGCGCATAGTGCGCTGCTGACGGGGAAGTAGGCGTGGACTTGTGGAATAGGTGTGGCCTGGTGGAAAATTTAATGTTAAAAAATATAGATATAACATATAATATAACATTTAAACAAGTTTTGGGGTTGAAGGGTAATTGTCTATTTCATTTATATTAATACAAAATGCCTTGTTAAAAGGTACCCTGAAAAAAAACATTTATTTTTCTCAAATAATGTAGACAAAGATTAAAGAGATACAGAGAGGTAGACCGTTAGATAGACATACAGACAGAGAGATAGAAGACATATAGAATAGATAGACAGACAGGCAGCTAAAAAACAGACAGGATAGATAAATAGATTTAAGAAACTGGTACATCGTGTGTATGTATACAAGTGATCTTGGGTTCGGAGAGGGAGGGGGGAGAAAAGCTTGCAAATGTGGGACATGTTCCCCAGTAGCCTGGCACTAGTTACTCCACCTTTTACCATGGTGTGAGGATATCCAGTACAGGGGCTTGCTTGCTAGGGTCTTAAATATTCTGGGCACCACAGGTGGAGGGCAAAGATATTAAAGGAGAACTAAATTTATTTTTTCCCCTTAATGTGAAGGCTTTCCTCCCCAGAACATCTAAGCATTGTAGGATACTACTTCAGTAAATTGCATTTACATTTATGTATTTATGTAATAAGTGAATTCTATACAGACAGAGAGATCGACAGACAGAGATACTGACAGATAAACAGGGATACATAGAGAGAAAAGCTAGGTACACACAGTACAGATTTCTGAAAGATGACAGACAGGATCTGCAAGATCCTGTCTGCCACATTTCAAAGATCTGCATACACACACTCCCGAGCGTTCTCCATATGAATATCATAGGGAGAATGCTCTGGACTGTGTTTCCATCGGCCTATGGAAATTTTCGGTCTCTCTCGAATGAGCAATCGGCAGCCGCGCTCGTTCGGGAAACGAAGGTACACACATAACGATAAAGCCTTTATCGTTACTGTGTGTACCCAGCTAAAGACAGAAAGACATGTAAAGGGAGATATAGACAGGAAAGAGGCTAGATAGAGATAAGAGAAGCAGAAAGTACAAGATAGAGAGAGACAGACTAAGTCTGGTGAATAGGTTTTCATTCTGAGTCTGGTGAATAGGTTTTCATTCTGATTCTGGTGAATAGGTTTTCATTCTGATTCTGGTGAATAGGTTTTCATTCTGATTCTGGTGAACAGGCTGGCACAGATTTCTGAATAGGTTTACACTGTGGGGAATAGGATGGCATTGTGAAGTAGGTGAATAGGCTGGCACAGAGTATTGTGAATAGGCTGGCATTGAGGGACTGGGTAATAGGCTGTCACTGTGAAGATGAGTATAGGCTGGCATTGTGAAACTGGTGAGACTGGTACCGCTCAGGACCATCAAGATCCACAGCATGACCTTCTAACAGCAAACCCCATGACTACATACTCCTAAACCCTCCTCCCTATACTGAAGCCCATGAAGACCCACAGTCCCACCATTATCCCCCAAAGGCCCATAAAAAACCACCACCATTATTTATCCCCAACAGCAGGCCAGCAGAACCATGACCACACACCCCTACACACACAGAAAAGCCACTGACTGTAATGGGGGCAAGTGCCCTCCCTTGCCCCTATGTGTGGACGTCCATGGTAGTGATGGCTAATTAAAGACATAAATAAATGTATTTTAACCTTTTTACAGTACCAATAATGCCTGCCTAACAACAGTTCATCCCAGAGGAAGTCATCTACAGTTTAACAGACAGATGAAGCTGAAGTTGGTTTCTTTTTCGAAAAAAGATTCAATAAAAGTTCTTATCATTAAAAATGGTGCTAAATTTGTCCCAACCAACCAGATCTTATTGAACATTTTAAAGCCAACATCTAATTGGGTGGGGCAACATTAGCACCATTTTTAATAAGAACTTTTATTGAATCTCCCTGCATATTTCTTAATCAGTTGGTTTCCTATTCGTAGTTGGTTTCTTATTCAGATGATCAATTCTATAGGAGCAAGTCTCTTGACCGCTTTGGGCCACTAAAAAGACAACAGACAGACACGTACATACCCCTGGCACATAATTCAGTTGAGTCCAACCTGGCCCAAATTGGTTTACCCATAGTAAAACACCAGTTTCTTATTCAAATGGCTAAAATGCCTATTTTGCAGACTTTGATGCCAGCTTGCATGCCCAAAACCATTTTGGGCCAGGCTGGTCTCAACTGAATCATATCCCTGGGGTATGTACGTGTTTGTCTGTGGTGTTTTTTCAGTGGCCCAAATTGGTTTACCTATAGTAAAACATCAGTTTCTTATTCATATATGAATGAGAAACCAACTTGCATGCGCAAAACCAACTTGGGCCAGGCTGGACTCAACTGAATTTTCTCCCAGGGGTATGTATCGTACATACTCGAATAAAAAGTCAATCCGAGTATAAACCGAGGTACCATTTTTAAGTGAGGGTAGTCGAGGGTAGAAATTGACTCTGCCAAGAAAGCCTCATTGGCAAAAAGCGTCCAGCTATTTGTGCTCCTCTTCCTGCCAGCCCTGCTTTAAGTCATGTCCACTTTGTACCTCCAATGTATATGCTGACAGAATATACTGACTACGGACGGATAAGTATAGATGTTCTTTAGTCTTTACGTGTTACCTTGATTTAGACTAGGGGTTATCTTATGGCAGGTTTATTAGGACTGTAGACATACTAGTTATCACTGTGATTTATCCCAGGGAATTATATCTTTCATACAAAATTATAGAGTGCTTGAGTTTCTCCTTTTGCTGCTATGTATGAGAGTAGAAATTATGACCACTACTGCCTTCTGATTCTGTATTGTTTTGAGGCATTAGTTGCCCTTTAAATGGACAGTAATCCCATACAGTAACCCCCAATCCCTTGGCACTCCAAAATTTTTGGAAACTACAACTCCCAGCATGCTTTAGTTGTTGGGAGTTGTAGTTTCCAAACATTTGCAGTGGCAAATGTGGACAATGAAATTGTTCACATACATACTAGGACAAAACGGGGCTTGTCACCTTCAGTACTGCTGCTCCACACAGTACTGGTCATTGTGCTTAGCATTTTTACAGGGACAGAAATGAACAAGGATACAATTTTTGTTTACTACATTGAGGTTTTTACCTGCAACTAACAGATGATTGTTTATATTTTTATTCACTACACATACATATATATACTACATAATATTTCTATACGGTCACAGAACTCATTGATGACTAATATTTTTACAATTTACAATAGGTTAACATTATTCAGTACAAATCCAAAGAAGTCCTAAGCACATTCAAAGTTAACAGGGTGCTGATTCTTACGACCCCTACCCCAAGGAGTCAATATATCCAATATAATGAAGCAAATGTTGACGAATCGCACACCTTGCTTGTGAACAAACTTTGTTTGATTGAACCATCAACATAACACACACGTTTCGGGGGTTCCTCCCCCTTCATCAGGTGTTAACATTATTCAGCATCAAAAAATTAATAGTACAAGTAAACCGGAAGGGGGTCAACTGTTGAGTCCTTCACTTCTCGCTTTGCCTAAAGTAGCGAAACGGATAGGAGCATCACTGGGACACTCGCCAGGACTTTAACACTACCCGATTGCGCTGCATCTAGCAGGATTTCCTGTGCTCTGCAGGAGAAAATACAACCTCTGGTGGTAATCTGGTGAAAAAACGAGCAATGGGAATATACAGAAGGGTATAATTTAAGGTGTGAGTGGCCTTTAGAAGTGGATATTTAGTCGTAAACTGATTGTGCTGCTACACATTAATACCCTATTCTTCCCTTGGAAATCCTGGGTTTGCCCCTAAAAAAACATGCGGAAATTAAATGAATGAGCAGCTACCGACCTGGTACCACCGGCTCTGTGGGACTCTCCGCTCTGCTGCTCTTCTGAGCCTGGGAACGAACCGGTACAGGAAAGAAACCACGGAGAAAAAGCGCCACTCCCAGGACCTGGACCAACAAACAACATAATGCTAACACCGAGGTGCTGATCTTCATTATTCCGGTACAGACTTATGTGCGTAAGAGTTGATGCAGCTGCATCAATGCCACTTCCTGGTTACTGAGTGGAGTACGGAACATCGAAGTTGACAAACAGCATAGCTTTGCGAACTGCTGATCAGGGTTAGCGCGTAACAAACTAGAATTTCCAGCACATAAGTCAGTCTAACTCCTGGGACAGCTATTTGGTGAAAGACTAATATAATGGAACATTCACCCTAATTCCACTGATTAATAAAGTTAATAGAGTTATAATAAAGTGCAATGTGTATTGCAAACGAATTGTAAATTGACAGTACAGAGACTAAACCACCGCTCCTGCCCCGCCCCATTTCAATTCTCATCATCTCATTGGTGTGCTGTGGCCTTTAGCTGGCTTTGTGTTGATATGTGTCGTTAGTTGTCTTCTTTTTGCTGGTGGCGGAATGAAACGTCTGCATACAAACTCGTGTGGCGGGAAACGATACTAAAGGTATGGATTTAGTGCAAACACAAATGGACCAGCTGTGGGGTACCCAGCCCAGACGGGATTGGTTCCTAGCAGGACATGGCGTTTAGTCATGGTATAAAGTAGTTTGTGGCCAGCCAATCCAGGTGGGATGTAATACAAGTACATACTATATAATGGATAATGCAACCCAGCTGTAAATTATAAGGAGTTCCGTGACCATATAAAATCACGAGGCCGCACCTCGGGGTGCATTATTTATTATAACCTACCTCTTTGTGGCTTCTGGTTTCCTTCTCCTGGAACTGTAAGATTATAAGGAAATAATCTTACAATTCCTCCCATAGAAATCCGCTACAGGGGTAGGTTATAAGAATATACAGTGAACGTTGTATTTAACAGTATCTCCTTCTTGCTAGATTGTTACATTTATGTTAAGCTATTAGGTGTATTAGACTCTATTTATTGACCCTTGGTGTTTATATGATCAGGAATTAATGGGTTGGCACACTTATATACATTCTGTAAAGACACAAAAGCTAGTGGTCAGCCCTATGCAACACATCAGTGTTGTAAGGTACGAGACTCTTTGCAATGTGCATTGCTCAACAGGCAACTCTTCTGCAATGAATTGACTTGTGTTGACTGTAAGCAAGAAACACATGTGGCCCTTTGGTTGCCCATGACTGGCCCCTCAATGCTAGATCTGTACTCAAAAATTCTTCATATTATTTCATTTATTTTGATTTTATAAAAAAAATTGGTAACCTGATCAACTGATTAATTGAATTTGAATAGATATTATACACCCTTTATTACAAATTGCAACTAATATTTAAAAGATCCAATGAACCAGGGATATTAATTTATCTTTTTATAAAATCCAGTTTTGCAATCTCTATAATGAGAATCTACCTATTGGTCTGGCCCTTCACCACAATCCAAGTTTCTCATGAGGCCCCTTGTGAAATTTAATTGCCCAACCCTGGATTTAAGTGGGGTTAGGTTTATTAGGTTGCGGTTCATCAACATAAAATATGTGGTCTTCCTACAGATTTTGCAAAATCTTTCACAATATCTTATTGAACTTTGCCAGAGGAGTACTCCCAGTTATTTGGAAGTTATCAGTCACAAACAAGATACTGGTAAGTTTAAGTGATAATGTAAAGTAATGTTTAATAGAACTGTTCACATCACTGCTAACTGCCAGCTTACTAAATTGCCCAGTGGTCACATGGAACAGGCCATAGACTGTGTTAGTTTGGTGAATAGCAGTTTAAAACCATATTCACTGCTTCCATTGTGTCAAGCTTCCTTTTGTGGTCTTGTAAATGCTTAATGTGCCAGAAGCATTAAAGGGGAACTTAAGTCACCAAACAAAATTGTCCCAATAGACAGAGCACATTCAAAGATGCAACAACCTATGTCTCATCTCTCCTTATACTGTGTCTGCTGGATGTTTTATGAAATTAGCCTGTGGGTACTAGGGGTCAGTTATCATAATCCCCGTTTTTGTTTTGGTTGAAGTCTAAGTGTACGCAAAACATTTCACATGCTCTCTAGTGGACAGCAAATCAAAATGAGTATACTGCATCTTTGGTCCCTAGAACAGAGGAGCCCAGCCAATAACCTGGTGTAACAAATTCATCCGGATGGCCGGGGTACTGACAGGTACGCTTTCAGTAGGAGACCCAAGTCTGTAGGTTTGGACTCTGGAGCAGATGAGGCTGATGGGAGTTGTATGTAGGATACTGAGGCACTACTGGAAACTGTATACCAAGGAGAAGGTGCTGCTGGGCACTAAGATGCTGGAACAAACAAGGTAAGTCTCTGATGCTGGAGCTGGTAAGGTAAATCTTTGATATTGGAACAGGCAACGAAAATCTCTGATGCTGGAACTGGTAAAGTAAGTCAGATACGCTTTTGTCTGGGGATGTGCCGCTGGATTGGAAAAAAGCCAATGTAATACCAATATTCAAAAAAGGTAGTCGTTCACAGCCTGGTAACTATAGACCGGTAAGCCTAACATCAGTGGTAGGGAAGGTGATGGAAACTTTGTTAAGGGATCATATCCTTGACTTTGTCTCCAGAGATCATCTTATTAGTAGTAGTCAGCATGGATTTATGAGAAATAGATCATGCCAGACAAATTTAATTGGTTTTTATGAAGAAGTGAGTAAGAAGTTGGACTCAGGCACAGCAGTGGATGTGGTATATTTGGATTTTGCAAAAGCTTTTTGATACTGTGCCACATAGGCGACTAATGTATAAAGTGAGGACTGTTGGCCTTGAAGAAAACATTTGTTCATGGATAGACAACTGGTTATTGGACCGCAAACAGAGAGTGGTGGTTAATGGAGCTACATCTATGTGGGCTAAAGTTCTAAGCGGAGTGCCTCAGGGTTCTGTACTGGGGCCGCTTCTGTTTAATCTGTTTATAAATGACTTAGAAGGGGGCATTGAGAGCAAGGTCTCTGTGTTTGCTGATGACACTAAATTATGCTGAGCTTTGGAAACTTCCAATGATGTGCAAGTGCTGCAAGCAGACCAGATAGATTATCAAAATGGGCAGCAGAATGGCAGATGAGATTCAATGTTGATAAATGTAAGGTGATGCATTTGGGATTTAATAATCCCTGTGCCACCTACACCATAAATAACTCTGTGTTGAGTGCATCTGTAATGGAAAAAGATTTGGGGGTTCTGGTAGATAACAGACTTAGCTATATGCCAGGTAGCAACGGCTAGAGCTAGCAAGATATTGTCTTGTATAAAGAGGGGAATAGATTCAAGAGAAAAATATTATTCTCCCTCTTTACAAGGCACTGGTAAGGCCTCATTTGGAATATGCGGTGCAGTTTTGGAATCCCATATACAAAAGGGACATCTTGGAAATTGAGGCAGTTCAGAGAAGGGCAACTAAATTAATAAGGGGAATGGAGGGGCTTGAATATGCAGGCAGATTAGACAAGTTAGGGCTGTTTACATTGGAGAAGCGGCGGTTGCGTGGGGACATGATAACCTTGTACAAATATATTAATGGCCCATACAATGAGCTCTCTGGTGCATTGTTCACTAATAGGTCATATCAGAGGACACGTGGACATCCTTTAAGGTTGGAAGAAAATAAGTTTCATCTTCAGGTTAGGAGAGGTTTCTTTACAGTGAGAACGGTGAAACTGTGGAACTGTCTTCCAGCAGATGTGGTAATGGCAAGTTCATTGAATAACTTTAAAAAAGGCCTGGATAAGTTTCTAAAACTAAAAAATATTGAGAATTACTGGTATTAATGCATATAGATCTGGTTGATCCAGGGATACTTTCCGATTGCCGTTTGGAGTCAGGAAGGAATTTTTCCCCCCTTTTTAGCTGGGGTTTTTTGCCTTCCTCTGGATCAACTGTTAGGTAGGGTTAAAAAAAAAAAAAAAAAGTGAATAGGTTGGACTTGATGGACGTATGTCTTTATTCAACCTTAATTACTATGTTACCATGTTACTATGTAAGTCTTTGATAAGGTAAGGTAAGTCTCTGATGCATGAACTGGTAATGTAAGTCTCTGATGCTGGAACAGGTAAGGTAAGTCTTTGATGCTGGAACAGGTAAGGTAATTCTCTAGAACTGGAAAGGTAAGTATAGACTGTAGCAGGCACGGAGGCCGCTGGAAAAAGGAGAGGTAAGTAGAACTGAGCCAGGGGTAGCTAACGCTACAATCGGGCGCCGGGTCCAGGAGGACACCAGCTTTTGAAACCGTGTGCCGGCGTGGTGACGTCATGACGTCTACAACGCCGACCACCCGGAAGTGCAGAGCGGCGCGGGACCGGAGTGGCAGGTAAGTTCGTGACACCTGGACACTTTTTGGCTATGACCTCGAACTACCCATAATCATCCCCAGACTACCCAAACTCCTCCACAAAACACAGCCCCAATTCCACACCCACTTGACTTCTCTCTAACGTAGAATAAGGATTTTAGTGTAGTATATAGATTTTTTTATAGATATGAGGTTTGAAGATGAGCCTTGAACTAAAAGTTGACTGAGTGTATATTTAAATACAGACCATTGTTGGCATGTTTGTCTTTCCCTTTAGGCGTACAAGCCATTTTGCAATTATTCTGTTGATGATGGAATGCGATAATACATATGTTTATAGTGGTGGTAACTCGACCCAAGCTGGCTGGTTTATCCACCAGAATTCAGCACAACCACAAAAACGTAGGAGAGAAGAAAATGGCTGCTTCCTTCAAACCAATGGCACTAATGGATCAATAGAAGCAAAATCTAATGCTGCACAACATAGTAAGTATTATTATTTTCTAATAGTATTATTATTGGGTGGGGCCCCAACAAAAAACTTTCATATTGTGTCGGTACTATTTTGACACCCCCCTCCCAACAGTCAGTGTCTTCAGTTAACACTGGTATTTGACCCGAAGAGCTGACATAATGCTGGTTTATAAACCAGAGGACTGACTTATCACTGGTTTGTGACCTGGAGGGCTGAACACTGGTTTGTGAACCGGTTTTTGAACCGGTGGGCTGAACACTGATTTGTGAACCCGAGGGCTGACTTAACACTGGTTTGTGGACTGGAGGGTTTACTCTCTCCGAGAATGGCTAGCGCTTGTGAACTGGAGGGCTCACTCTCTCCGAGAATGGCTAGCGCTTGTGAACTGGAGGGCTCACTCTCTCCGAGAATGGTAGTGCTTGTGAACTGGAGGGCTCACTCTCCGAGAATGGCTGGCGCTTGTGAACTGGAGGGCTGACAGTACTAGCTGGTGAAAGGATGACACAAGGTAAGTAAGGTCTAGATTTCAGCACACAGGACCCACACCCACACCTCTCTCGTGTACCAGATCCAGATTCCGCTACTATATTCTAGCAACAAGATTGACACCCCCCACCCCCAAAGCACATAGCGAGTCTCTAAGTACCTGCATCACGTCCTGCGCACCGTTAATCCTCCAGGCTCTAAGACCCGACCGCATGTATGCAACCCACTCAGGAGTCAGGCGTCCAAAGTAAGTTCCTGCTGCATCTGCCCACCAGAGACTCACACACAATACCAGACTGGGCCATGGGGTTTCAGGGTAATCCCCCTGTGGGCCACAGAATAATACAAAAATCCTCTGCACTTGCACCAAGTATGAGTGCTCACTCCTCCAAGTAATCCAACCCTTAATGGATATTATATACTGAAATAACGAATAGCAAGGGTGGCACTCCAAATAGTTACTTTATTAATACAGACCACACGACATCTCACAACGTTTCGGAGGGGTAATAAATGTGCCCCCTTCCTCAGGTGATGTTGCTCCAACAGTGTTACACATCTAAATAGGCGAACCAATACTAAGGACGGCCCTCTAAGGGTGATCCTACCTTCTGATTGGTTCAACCAAAAGTGATATAGTGCATACAATATGTGTTCATAAATACATAAAATAATCTAAAATCAATATTATATAAATATAGACTTTCAACATTTAAAATAACCAAGTGTCTCAAATATTATATCCATAAAAGCAATAAAAGGAATTATTTGACTGTAAGAGATATATTATCTTAATATATATATAGACTGCATGGTTATTAAGGGTGTATAAAATGTGTAACAAGTACATATTTAAATCACAAGAACCTTCCATATACATGGAAAACAGTGCATAATTAAAATATCATAAAGGTAAAGATAAAGAAAAAATTATAAGCTGGCCTGTGAAGAAGAGTTCTTTAAAAAGTCCACAAGATGGCACCACCACGTGCAGATATTTGTGAAGGAAATATATAAAAGCTGTTGAATAAGGCAAACAAAGTGAATAGTTACAATTTGATGTAGTGTAAAGCATTGTAGCAAAAACATAATGTAACATAGTATCATAAAAGGCTCTGTAGCCATAAGATATAATTAATAACAAAGTGCTAAAACAATAATACAGTACATATGATCTCAGTATAAATATAAACCAGATAATTAAACCATTACAGAAAGCATGACCAATTAAAATCCTCGTTCATACTATTAGGGGCAAGTGTTTCCAGTTTATCAATCCAGAATAATTCGTTCTGTAATATTTTAGTATTCAGATTCCCTCCTCTTAATTCCTTTTCCACAGTTTCAAGGACTAACCATCGTAGCTGGGATGTCTTATGCTTTTTTTCCCCAGAAATGCTTGCTAACCAGGGTTTCATGTTTTTTGTTAACACCTTCATAGTTCATAATATCACGCGTGTGTTCTCCGATACGCAGTCGGATTTCTCTAGAGCATTTCCCTACATAAGCCCAGCCACATGGGCACTTTAACATATAGATAACATTGGAGGTTCTACAGGTAGCAAAATATTTTAACTTGATGGCATTACCTTTCCTTGGATGATTGATAGAATCACCACGAATTATTGCATTACAGGACTGACAATTCCTACATGGGAACGTCCCAGTTTGTGGTTCTCCTAGAAACATTTGCTTTTTAGTCGTTATGGGTGCTACATCTGCTCGTACAAGTTCACTTCCTATATTTTTAGATTTCTTATAGGAAAAAAGTGGTGCTTCTTTAAAGATTCCACCATATTTTTGGTCAGCCTGTAGTATCCCCCAACTCTTCTTAACAATCTGTTGGATACGATAGGAGAGAGTATTAAACGTTGATACAAATGGTATTCTATTACCTGCTTTCTGTTCCCTATCTATCTCTGACAATGAGTTACGGTCTTGTCTAAATGCTCTTTCAGCTTCTTTTTTTAAATTATGAATGGGGTAACCCTAGATACAAATTTGTTGACCATCTCTTGTAACCTGGTATGACATAACATCATCCTGTACAATTCTCCGAACTCTTAAGAATTGGCTGAAAGCTAGACCTTCTTTCACACTTATCACACCGCATAGCCGGCGAGCGACGACGCGTTCCCAAGGACCTGGACTTTACCGTCAGAACAGGAGAAAGAAGACGCAGCACTACATGGAATAGGAGAGATCGATCAGGAGATTCGTCCTCTACCCTTAGTAGTTCGAGCTCATCACAGGGGTATTTTTTAGAGATGAGCCAGGCCAGTGACTCCACCGCACCAATCTCAAAGAGGAAGACCAGAAGATCCCAGAGGAGAGCTAGAGAAAGGAGGAAAAGATACCAAGAAAAAGCTGAGATCCAGGAGATAACTACTAAAGGTACTGTACCTAATGCTATTAATTTAACCCCTGAATCCCTGGTTGTTAATATCTCTAAAGAATCTTTCTCTAAGGAGCAAGAAGCCCTTATTAATAAAGGATTTGGTTTTGTCCCCATCTACAATGGAACGTTATTTAACTTAAAAAAAGAATGGTTTAAATTTATGAGAAATATTAAATTAAAAATGTTCTTTGGTGTGTCTCCCCCTAATTACTCTAAATTTAAGAAATCAAATTTTGGACCGGAAATAGCTAATTCCTCATTAGAGACTTTCAATAATATGGTATTAACTCAGGTATCAACACTTCCATGGTCGACGGCAGGACACAAATCGAATTTATCTAAGAAGGAACATAGTAAACATGTAATAGGGTTGAATAAAGACTATGTCCATCAGTACAACCTATTCACCTCTTTTTTATTATTATATAATATATATATTATATATATATATAAAATTCAAAATAGTAAAATGATGTTGCACTCAGTTTTCCTTCTTTTATATTAATTACACATAACGGGTGCTTCAAGGAACACAGATGCCTCAAATCTGTCCCTACAATAAATCGAAAAAATAAAAAAGTTTCGAGCACTCCTTCACACGAAAAGTTTATTAACGTTTCGGTGCTTCACAGAGCACCTTCTCAGAAGGTGCTCTGTGAAGCACCGAAACGTTAATAAACTTTTCGTGTGAAGAAGGAGTGCTCGGAACTTTATTTTTCGATTTATTTATATATATATATATAATATATTTTATTTTATTTTTTTACCCCTACCTAACAGTTGATCCAGAGGAAGGCAAAAAACCCCAGCTAAAAAGGGGGAAAAAATTCCTTACTGACTCTGAACGGCAATCAGAATGTATCCCTGGATCAACCAGATCTATATGCATTAATACCAGTAATTCTCAATATTTTTTAGTTTTAGAAACTTATCCAGGCCTTTTTTAAAGCTATTCAATGAACTTGCCATTACCACATCTGCTGGAAGACAGTTCCACAGTTTCACCGTTCTCATTGTAAAGAAACCCTTCCTAACCTGAAGATGAAACTTCTTTTCTTTCAACCTTAGAGGATGTCCACGTGTCCTCTGATATGACCTATTAGTGAACAATGCACCAGAGAGTTCATTGTATGGCCCATTAATATATTTGTATAAGGTTATCATGTCCCCACGCAAACGTCGCTTCTCCAATGTAAACAGCCCTAACTTGTCTAATCTGCCTGCATATTCGAGCCCCTCCATTCCCCTTATTAATTTAGTTGCCCTTCTCTGAACTGCCTCAATTTCCAAGATGTCCCTTTTGTATATGGGATTCCAAAACTGCACCGCATATTCCAAATGAGGCCTTACCAGTGCCTTGTAAAGAGGGAGAATAATATTTTTCTCTCTTGAATCTATTCCCCCTTTTATATAAGACAATATCTTGCTAGCTCTAGCCGTTGCTACCTGGCATTGTTTGCTACAGCTAAGTCTGTTATCTACCAGAACCCCCAAATCTTTTTCCATTACAGAATGAGAACTTAACACAGAGTTATTTATGGTGTAGGTGGCACAGGGATTATTAAATCCCAAATGCATCACCTTACATTTATCAACATTGAATCTCATCTGCCATTCTGCTGCCCATTTTGATAATCTATCTAGGTCTGCTTGCAGCACTTGTACATCATTGGAAGTTTCCAAAGCTCTGCATAGTTTAGTGTCATCAGCAAATACTGAGACCTTGCTCTCAATGCCCCCTTCTAAGTCATTTATATACAGATTAAACAGAAGCGGCCCCAGTACAGAACCCTGAGGCACTCCGCTTAGAACTTTAGCCCACATAGATGTAGCTCCATTAACCACCACTCTCTGTTTGCGGTCCAATAACCAGTTCTCAATCCATGAACAAATGTTTTCTTCAAGGCCAACAGTCCTCCGTTTATACATTAGTCGCTTATGTGGCACAGTATCAAAAGCTTTTGCTTTTGCTTTTGCCACTGCTGTGCCTGAATCTAGCTTCTTACTCACTTCTTCATAAAAAAACAATTAAATTTGTCTGGCATGATCTATTTCTCATAAATCCATGCTGACTACTACTAATAAGATGATCCCTGGAAACAAAGTCAAGGATATGATCCCTTAACAAGGTTTCCATCACCTTCCCTACCACTGATGTTAGGCTTACAGGTCTATAGTTTCCAGGCTGTGAACGACTACCTTTTTTGAATATTGGTATTACATTGGCTTTTTTCCAATCCAGCGGCACATCCCCAGACAAAAGCGAATCTGAAAAGATGAGAAACAGTGGTCTAGATAGAACTGAACTAAGCTCCTTTAAATCCGAGGATGCAATCCATCTGGTCCCGGCGCTTTATTGATATTAACTTTATCTAAGGGCTAGGCCACACTGCTGCGTTTTTTTTTGCGTTTGCGATTGCGGTTGCGATTTTACAAAATCATTGAAAACGCGGCAATGCAAAAAAACCGCACGTTTTTCAGTGCGATTGCGTTTTGCGTTCTGCATTTTTAATCTCAATCGCATGCGTTTTCCTATACTTATTGAAGAAATCGCAAGCGCAAACGCAAAAAAATCGCACATGAAATCGCATGCTATTGCGTTTGCGTTGCAGTGTGGCCTTGCCCTAATTGTTTCCGTACCATATCCTCCGTTATCCAATGTGAAAACTCTTCATTTCTTCCCTGCATATTATTACAATCCCTACTGTAAGGACAAGGATTCTCAACAGTAAAAACCGATGTAAAAAAACGGTTTAGCAGATTAGCCTTTTCGGCATCCTCTACTACAGGAGTAAGGAACTTAGAACCTTTCAGGAATTAAAAAGATTAAAAAATGTGATTATAAAGAAAGTGGATAAGGGTGAGGGGATCGTAATTATGGATAAAGAATACTATATGAAGGAGGCTGAAAAACAACTGAATATTACTACACATTACACAAAATTATCCAGTGATCCGACCCTACAGATTAAAAAGAAGATCGATAATCTAATTATGGAGGCATTCACTAATGGGATTATTGATAAAAATGAGAAGAATTTTTTTAATTTGTGATCATCCCAGGTCTCCGGTGTTATATCTTTTACCTAAGATCAATAAAAGAGTTGACTTGCTGCTACAACCATTAGTTATTCATATTTGCAGCCAATTGTATCCACGAATAAATTGTGTTTGAAAGATACAACTGCGTTTCTTAGACACTTGAACAATATTACTGATTTCTCCACTGGAAAAATACTTTGTACAATGGACATTGAGTCGTTATACACCTTGATTCCACATGAAGAGGGAATCATGATAATAGAAGTATTACTGTTAGATTTTGGTTACAACCATAGTCTTGTCTTTTTTCTTGTAGACCTTCTGACTTTATGTTTGAAGAAAAACTTCTTTCGATTTGACAGAGACTGGTACTTACAAGCTCAGGGTACTAGTATGGGCGCAAATTTTGCGCCCGCATACGCAAATTTGTTTATGCCTCAATTTTGAAAAAAAGTGCTTATGTACTAATGACATGTTTAATGCCCATGTACAACACTATGTTCGGTACGTGGACGATATTTTTTTTCATTTGGGATGGTGATATAAGTATGTTAACCAAATTTGTGGAAGATTTGAACAAAATGCACCCAACATTAAGGTTTACATTATGTTATGACTTACAGAAAGTGAACTATTTGGATGTGATGGTGATTAGACAAGAGAATACTATTGTAACAGACCTGTTTGTAAAAGAAACTGATAGGAATAATTTGTTGCAGTATGATAGCTTCCATCCGATAAGTGTGAAAGAAGGTCTAGCTTTCAGCCAATTCTTAAGAGTTCAGAGAATTGTACAGGATGATATGTTATGTCATACCAGGTTACAAGAGATGGTCAACAAATTTGTATCTAGGGGTTACCCCATTCATAATTTAAAAAAAGAAGCTGAAAGAGCATTAGGCAAGACCGTAACTCATTGTTGGAGATAGATAGGGAACAGAAAGCAGGTAATAGAATACCATTTGTATCAACGTTTAATACCCTCTCCTATCATATCCAACAGATTGTTAAGAAAAGTTGGGGGATACTACAGACTGACCAAAAATATGGTGGAATCTTTAAAGAAGCACCACTTTTATTCCTATAAGAAATCCAAAAATATAGGAAGTGAACTTGTACGAGCAGATGTAGCACCCATAACGACTAAAAAGCAAATGTTTCTAGGAGAACCCCAAATTGGGACGTTCCCATGTAGAAATTGTCAGTCCTGTAATGCAATAATTCGTGGTGATTCTATCAATCATCCAAGGAAAGGTAATGCCATCAAGTTATAAAATATTTTGCTACCTGTAGAACCTCCAATGTTATCTATATGTTAAAGTGCCCATGTGGCTTGGCTTATGTAAGGAAATGCTCTAGAGAAATCCTACAACGTATCGGAGAACACAAGCGTGATATTAGGAACTATGAAGGTGTTAACAAAAAATATGAAACCCCGGTTAGCAAGCATTTCTGGGGAAAAAAAGCATAAGACATCCCAGCTACGATGGTTAGTCCTTGAAACTGTGGAAAAGGAATTAAGAGGAGGGAATCTGAATACTAAAATATTACAGAGAGAATTATTTTGGATTGATAAACTGGAAACACTTGCCCCTAATGGTATGAACGAGGATTTTAATTGGTCATGCTTTCTGTAATGGTTTAATTATCTGGTTTATATTTATACTGAGATCATATGTACTGTATTATTGTTTTAGCACTTTGTTATTAATTATATCTTATGGCTACAGAGCCTTTTATGATACTATGTTACATTATGTTTTTGCTACAATGCTTTACACTATATCAAATTGTAACTATTCACTTTCTTTGCCTTATTCAACAGCTTTTATATATTTCCTTCACAAATATCTGCACGTGGTGGCGCCATCTTGTGGAATTTTTAAAGAAATCTTCTTCACAGGCCAGCTTATAATTTTATCTTTACCTTTATATTTTAATTATGCACTGTTTTCCATGTATATGTACATGGAAATATGTACTTGTTACACATATCTTATACACCCTTACAGTCAAATAATTCCTTTTATTGCTTTTATGGACATATTTGAGACACTTGGTTATTTTAAATGTTGAAACACAGTCTATATTTATATAATATTGATTTTAGATTATTTTGTGTATTTATGAACACATATTGTATGCACTATATCACTTTCGGTTGAACCAATCAGAAGGTAGGATCACCCTCAGAGGGCCGTCCTTAGTATTGGTTCGCCTATTTAGATGTGTAACACTGTTGGAGCAACATCACCTGAGGAAGGGGGCACATTTATTACCCCCGGAAACGTTGTGAGATGTCGTGTGGTCTGTATTAATAAAGTTACTATTTGGAGTGCCACCCTTGCTATTCGTTATTTTAGTATATAATCCCCCTGTGGGCCCACAGACCACTTACCCAAAAAAACACAGAAAACTGTGGACAACATTTTAATAAACAATAGGAGTCCGTAGGAGTAAAATAAATGTAAATGAGTTATAATCGAGATATAAAATGTTAGGTGGGCCATGAAAGTCCAGTATAACACTGACTCCACTCACTGGATCAGGGAGGTCAGCAGGGCTGAAAGAACTGCATTGCCCTCAAAGTGCATCAGCAACCGGCACATTTTTTAAAAAAAGAAGTACTGCGCAGACAGCAGGACCTAGACGGGTCGGGCCCCCTTTTGGCTCTGGGCTCCATAGCAACTGCTATGTGGTGCCTATGCCACTGCATGAAATTTTAACTGAGATGGTGAGAAAAAAACAAATATGGCAGACTGTGTTGTTTAGTTATGTTATGAATAACCTTTTTGATTTATGGGGAAATTCAATATTGTGCACATGTACAACATACATAGGGAATATTGTGTTGAGGCTGAGCAGTAGCACAATGGAGTGGGATGCTAAGGAGACTGCATCCTCTCTTGATTGTTTTGGTAGAAAAATTGAAAAGAGAAGTTGGAATTAGTGAATTTAAAGGACAACTAAAGCCTCAGAACAACACTGAACCAGAAGGCAGAACACCTTGATATAAAGCCAGTAATCAGTGTCTTACCTCTCATTTTGATATGTGTGCTGGGAAATTTACCTAAATAATATATGGTTTTTGCTTAACATCACAGCATTCTAATGTCACACAGTCTGGTCAACGACCATTATGTTCTGCCCATGCTCAGTCCTTAGCTATGGCAGAAATTGTTACAGTTGGTCACACCCATTAATAATCTCTAGCCAATCCTTTTACAGGACAGATAAAGCAAGAAAGCATGTGACTGAGGTAAGGAGGTGTGGTCTGACACTGCAAATACACACAGATACTTCATCCAGTTCTTAACAGGCTTACATTTACTATAATACGATTTACTGAAATGGTATTTTATAGCTTATTGATGTTCTTAGGGGGTTATTTTCAGATTCTGGAGTATTGAAAATTGGGTTTAGTTTTCCTTTAAGGGACAGTTTTCCAAGATATTTAAAGTATTAGCTTTATTACTCTGATACTGTAAGTGTGGGCTGCAAAGTGAAAAAAAAAGATATATATTCAAGAGTTTAGAGAAATGCAACTAAATTATTAAGGGGAATAGAGTTGGGGGGGGCTGTTTACATTGAAGAAGTGGTGATTACACAGGTATATGATCACTTTCTACAAATATATTAATGGGCCATGTAATAAGCTCTCAATTGCATTGTTTAGCAAAAGGTCATTTCAGAGGACTCATGAACATCCTTAAAATTTAATGAAATATTTCTAATTGTTATTTGGAGTCAAGAAAGTGAAACAGGACAATTAAAAGTTGTGCATTTGTCTGCTACTGGCATTGGCAAGTTGTTTTTTCCCCCCATTTTTTTTTTGACTGGGTTTAGGGTTACATGGTGTTGAGAGAATTTGTTTTGATAATCAAGTAATTTTGAAAATATTACCACATATTATAGGGCATGTCCACCCCCAAAGTAAAATTTCACCAACTACTGGCCCCACTGTACAATTTAAAAAAATCCTTACCATACATCCCTGCTCCTTATGGTTCTCCTGTAGTGCATCTTCATAGTCCAGAAAACTGAAGGGGAGGAGGTGTCTTCCTGTCCAAAAGATTGCTGTCAGTTGCTGCTGCATCTGCAATTTGTCTGCGTTTGAGGTTCTCATTTTTTTAAATTGAGGCTCTACAATAAACAATTTGGTAGATCAAATCTCTCTATGTAAACTTTACTATAGGATGTGATCAATTAAATATATTTTTTCATGCTTCTTCTCAGGTAGTTTCATTCAAATTCTTCCTAACAAAGGTATATTTCAGTCAGAAGATTGGAAGCCTAATGGAA
This sequence comes from Hymenochirus boettgeri, assembly GCA_019447015.1. NCBI lineage: Eukaryota > Metazoa > Chordata > Amphibia > Anura > Pipidae > Hymenochirus > Hymenochirus boettgeri. Next base: position 180,618,343 of record CM033469.1, on the reverse strand, counting down.
GCACATTGTATCATCCAGTATGTAAACATCTTTTAGTAAACTTTGAAAAGTATGACCAGATCAGCTTTGATGAAGGACTATTTTTTATTGGAGACTCATCAGGGGGCTGCTTGCAAAAAGAGCAAGGTAACTATAACTGCACACTGACCCTGTAATTAAACATAGGCATGTGACAACAGCAATCAATTTCTCATCTTGTGTTTTTTTGGCATTGCCAATATATATAGTAAAATATACTATACTATAAAACTGGCTTAACATTTTATTGATTCAATACAAATCAATTGTTATATTGTACAATGCTTAGATGATAACTTACGATTAACATTAAAAGCATAATCAGGGGTGTTTTTAGAATGTTTGCCACCTGAGACAAACTTTTAAAAGCTTCCTGCCTTCCTTAAGCCACAAAAGTGGGAATGGCTTGTGGAAATGGGTGTGGACTGTAACTGGCTAGTAAACTTGAGGGCTGACTGTAACAGTCGTTTGTGAACTGGAGGGCTGACATATGTCACACAGACACTAGTAACATTTCTGCCAAACAGAAACTGATAATATATGAACCAGAAAATGGTAATATAAGTTCCCCTGCCCCCTTTACACACACAGATAATACAAGTGCTCCCTACACAGTGACACCAAGAGACTTGTAAATGAAAGTACCGTATATACTCGAGTATAAGTCAAATTTTTCAGGCTTTAAAGTTAGCCTGAAAACCTAACCTCGACTTATACTCGGGTCAAGTCCTAATTTAGATCCAAATTCTGCAATTGCGGATAGTAACCAGTAGGTGGCTGTGTTAACCTGCATAGAAAGTTACAGGAGCTGATCTGCCTTTACGCTTCCTGTAGTCTGGCTGCTGGACTCACTCAGCACTGTCCCTGCTCATCTGGATGCTGTAAATCTGATGGGTCTCCTCAGTTTGGGGCAAAAAACAGCTGCTAGTTCAGTGCAAATGACAGCTTGAAACTACCCATATTAGTCCTTTACTATATGGGGGTCAGAGTGCCCTTTACTATATGGGGGTCAGAGGGCCCTTTACTATATGGGGGTCAGGAGAATTGTAAATGATGGTAAGCTAATTAAAAGATTACTGAACCTTGCCACTCCACATGTTTAGAAACTGCAACTCCCAGCAACAAAGCATGCTGGGCGTTGTAGTTTCCAAACATCTGGAGTGCCAAGGAATTGGAGGCTACTGGAACTGGATTTGGCTATTACTGTATGGGATTCATGTATGGGAATTCTGCTGTCCATTTAAAGGGCAACTAAAGCCACAAAACAATACAGAATCAGAAGGCAGTAGTGGTCATAATTTCTAACCTCGGCTTATACACGAGTCGGTCAGTTTTTATATCTTTTTCAGGTAAAAATAGATACCTCGGCTTAAACTCGGATCGACTTATACTCGAGTATATATGGTAATAAATGTGCTTCTGCATGTTCACCCTTAAAACAAAAAACTGGTCAATAGTCAGTTACCTACCCCCAACCTTAAAGGACAACTCCACCCTCATAATAACTTTTAGAAATCTGTTGATATATCCTACTTTGTAATTACTGTATGCCTGCTATGCTTCTGGATGCCTCATGGAAAATGAGCAATTTAGTTACCTCTACCTGAGCCTGAGCGTGCTAAGAACAGGCAGCTATAGGGGATTAACATTCAGTCATTTGCTGTCAAATCCAAAACTGACAGCTGTTAACTGTGAGAACCAGGAAGCAGAATGAGGGGCAACAGGATTTCACGTTAGACTTATATATTTCAGATTTCAAACTATTGCCATTTAGTATTGGGGGGTGATTTACCTTTATATAAGTTTTCATTTTAAGGCTGGACTTGCCCTTTAATGGATATGTTTTATACTTAATACCTGCATTACTAACCAGATATTTAAAGGATAAGTATACTACAAAATGAAGTAAGGGTCAATTGGAAGCATCAGCTTAAAAAAAAATTGCCATATTTTTCACCCCCTATGCCCTTAGATCCACTGATTACTTAGATCCACCCCTCCGAGATGTTCATGTAGATGCTGATTGGCTATCCTCATTAGGTAATGCACGATTGCTGTGCCTAATGAGGCTAGCCAATCAGCATCTACATGAACATCTCAGAGGGGCGGATCTAAGTAATCGCCTACTGACATACAAGATGTCAGCAACTTTAAGTCAGCAACTTTAACTCTGCAAAGGTAGGCTCTGGAGGGGCTTAAGGAGGGAAAAAAATATGGCAATTTTTTTTTTTTTTTTTAAAGCTGATGCTTCCAATTGACCCTTACTTCCATTTATAGCATACTTATGCTTTAAGGATAATTATTGTCCCCATTCTGTTAATCTGGCCCCTCCTTCCATGTAGTCAATCGAAGTTGTGATTGCTGACATCACAACCAATTATTACCTGCTGTTTCACCTGCTACCTCCTCTGCACATGCTCATGCATATAAAAAAAAACTCTTAGAGCAGATGGAGGAGGCAGATACTTTTGCCAGAAAGGAACAGAAATTATGATTAAATGTCTGGTTACAAATGCATGTAGTAAACTGAGAAACATAGCAGTTAGGGTTGCGGGCAGATAACTGAAAAGTCACCCGTTTTTGTTTTTAAGGGTGGACACGCCCTTTAATTTACAAGTCTCTCAATCTCTGTTCACTATTCCCGATATTTACTTTTAAAGGTCCTCAGTGCTTCACTTCCTTAGACCCACTTAACTGAACTTAAGGCTGAGGCCACACTAGAATGTGCACAATTGCACAAATGCACATTGATTTAGGCAATTTGCCCTTATTGTAGAGCGCATGTGAAGCTCAACAAAAATGGTGATCGCATGCAATCTAATTAGCAGATCGCAGCGGACACCAACAGTGTGATGTGATGTAGCCACTTACATAAGACAACAATACTGTGTACTTTTAAAAGCGCAATCAGATTGTGCTTAAAAGCGCAGTAGTGTAACCTAGCCCTAAAATGCTAGATAGATGTTGGCTTGTGGGGGTTGGGTCAGACACCAACCATTGGAGAATTGACAGGTAAGCTGACAGGGCCTGCATAATTCTTTTTTTTTTTCTCTTATGTTAAGAGAAATATTACAAAAAGATCCTAAAATGTTTACATGATTATACTTAACTAGTAGTGATAAAATTATTTCTGGGACTGATACAGATCTCGTATTCAGTTTGAATTATGTCTATGACTGCTTTGAGTGCAGCCATTGTGTAGGCCATTTTTGGGGTGCATCCTGAGGCAGGCATATCAGTACCTTGAGCTGTGTATACATTGAATGTTCAATTTCTGTTGACTGCTTTCTTGATAATCAAATTATGACCAGGTAAAAATTGCTAATAAATATTGTTCTTTTCATTCCTTAACAGGTCATGTCATTCATTGCTGGAGATTTGATGAAAAAGCCAAGACTCTTTATATTGCCCTGTCATTTCTATTTACAAATTTATGTGTAAGCTGTCACAATATATTTAAAGGTATTTTAACAGTTCTGAATTATTCTTTTAATTGCCTTTTTTATATTTTAGATGTATCAAGAGGTTTTCAGTCATTTGATTTGTGCGTAAATTTCAGCTGTTAACCTGGAGTCAACGGACTGGGTTGAAAGGGAGGAACAATGTATACAAGTATGACCATTACTGTATTCACAAGATAATGTTGATCTGTAAGACTAAGCCATTACAGGTCACAAAAAGCGAATTGCTGTTCAGTAATCCCAAATGCTTTGTATGTGTACTATTGTAGCCTTTCCCCTTGCATCATGATCTGTCAGTTGACTTTCTGACATGTATGTACAGTATGCCCTACATTTTTTCTGTACACAAAGAAGTGGCTTTGTCTTGGAATATAACTGGAAGATGTTCTACATCAATTTCAACATTGTCATATCTGTTTCTGATTATAACTGCATTTTAAATATAAAATCTATAAATTTTAAGATTCTGACATCTTTTGGTTTGGTAATTTTTTCCCCTAGGCCAGCTTGGCTCCATCTAGATACACAGGAGCAGCATGTTTTTGCTCAGGTAACATTTTCTTAGCGTTTACTAGGTGTTTTTTGAGGTGGTCACGATTAACAAAATGATACCTGTAGCGAAAACATCTGGGTCTGCGCAGAAAATTCTTCAATACTGTTTGGATGCAAATGGCCTAAAATGTACAGCAAGGCTGACTTTGAAAAAATGCATTTCAGTCCAGCCACACTAATTAGCAACCCCTCCGATTCTTTAAAGAACTGCAACACCACCACCCCACGTCATCCATCCTGAAGTGCTACCCCATGACACAAAAATCTTCTGTTATTGGGTCTTTTGAGATACTTGATACATGACCAGCACCATTGTTCTGCCCCCACTGCCACAGACACGGAGCATGCTCAGTTGATTCCAACTGCCGTTAAAAGAGCTTCATATGCTGCATTATAAGGCCCTTTAACCCTTTATAGTCAAGCCAACTTTTTTTTTTTAAATTGTTATTATCAGTATTTAGTATTTAGAGCACTGTATCCCTATAACAGTAAATTTGTGTAACATTTATACAAAATGTATTTTTTATATTTCAGACCAAATTAAATAATCTACTATATAAGATTGTATTAAAATCAATTAACCATGTCCCAATGCAATAAATAGGTCCCCTCCATATAGTGCTAAAGCAAGCCAGATCCAGCAGGAACCTGCATCCAAAATTCAACAGACCCGCATCCGCAGCTTTCTAACCTGACCCATTCAAAATTTACCGCAAATCTGGTAAACTTCGGGGTACCCGACACAATGCAGGATTCTAGGGCAAATCTCATCCCCAATTATATTGTAACATAGTAATTGAGGTTGAATATAGACATGCGTCCATCAAGTCCAAAGTTTACACCCTCCTTTTTAACCCTACCTAACAGATATTGCAAAGTGTCCAAATTTGGGGCAAATAATGTTGGTATTTACCCTAAAAAATTAATGTGGGGTGTTGTACCCCGTTGCTAAAGGGGAAGTTGATATTACTTTAAAGGGCAACTATAGTGAAAAAAAACTTTGTCTGTATACAATGTATAGATCACTTAGTATAAGTTACAAATACCTTCCCACTTAAAATTCTATCTGAAATGAGAACTTTCCGTATCCTAATTTCACGTTTTCTTTGTAGCTTCATTTCACTCATTCCAACATTTAACTAGATTTGTTAGTGACCGGAAAATTAAATATGGATTCTGTGCATATGTCTCTTCCTCCTTACTTTTAAATTCACAGCTATCAGGGAAACTAAAGTTGGTTTTACAGTGTACATATCCCTTAAAGGACAATTATACTCACCTTCCCTCCGCTCCTCTTCTTTGTTCATTGCCTTTTACACAGGGTGAGGACCTGAACACGCAGAGTCTTAGTGCAACGCTGCTCTGGTAGGCTCCGCCCCCTCCTCTCCTTCTGCAAACAGAAGCAATTCAGAGCGCACTGCAGTCTTAAACATTCAAATCAATTTATTAAACACGTGACGTTTCTGTGTCTGTGCGACACCTTCCTCAGACGTTCCTATTGGCCTCGTCGCCGACGGGGAGGAGAGGGGGGAGCCTACCAAAGCAGCGTTACACTAAGACTCTGCTTTAAGTTACGCGAACCCAGGGGTGAGGACCTAGCTGTTCAGGTCCTCACCCTGGGTAAAAGTTAATGAACAAAGAAGAGGAGCGGAGGGAAGGTCAGTATAATTGTCCTTTAAAAAACATTTTGGGGTTGGACTTGCTTTGTTCTGCTTTCTTTTTTTTTAAACTTTATATTAAAGAAATAAACAAGTATATTTAATAAACAATAACGAACAATTGCGTCAATGTTACTTCAATAGGTATAACGATTATAATGATTCACAATCCAACCCCCTCCCAGACCCAGATCAACTCGTCTGTTTCATTTCAATCCCTCGAGGGGGGGGGCGACAGGGGGTGAGTGAGTGATCTCAATGAGAGTAAGCAGGGGTGTGGGTGTACTCATATACCTCCTTCAATGCACCTCCCGTATGTAGTACAGGATGAGCATTTCCGGACTCTAGTCTGTTCAATTCTCATCAGGCTATTGGCTGAGTACCGGAATTTGTGTTTTTGAAATCGAACCATGGAGACCAGATCTTGTTAAATTTGCTTAAAGTACCTTGGTTGTAATATACAAGTCTCAGCATTGGTAGCATTTTGTTTATTAAGGATTTCCAGGTATTGATTTTAGGGGAGTCGGGGGCCATCCATGTTAATATTATGGTCCTCCTGGCATAAAATAGTGTTTCGTGAAGGACAGCCGGTGTTTATCCCAGGTATCTTCCTTGGGAATCCCCAGTATACACAACTTGGGATCCATATATATTGTTAGTTGTAGTATATTTGCGAGGAGCAGATCAAAAAAAATTTGATCTGGGGTAGGCCCAGATCAAATACCAGAAATCAGCAGGCTCTCCACTGCATTTGGGGTCGAGTCATGTGTTGGGAACATATGAGACTTTCTGAGAGGGGTAATATAAGCTTGGTGTAGGATGTAAAATTGCATTAGTTTATTTGCTGCAAAGGGGGAGACCTGGAGGTGTGATTCGGTTAGTTCTTTTGTGTGTGCAGGAATGTTCCTCCATTTGGAATGGAGTTGGAGTGCAAGTCTAGGTAGGTCAGTGGGTAGGAAGGGAGACTTGCGTGCAGCATGCCTTCCATGTCAAACTGTGTTTGTGGTAAAGTGTTTTCGGGGGTTTGAGGGGTGAGGCATAGCCAGGATTTGTAGTATTTGGGTTGTCCTGCCCAGTAGTATAGGCGAAAGTCTGGTAATGCAAGTCCGCTTAGAGTTTTGGGTCTTTGTAACGTGCTGATTTTCGCTCGTGCTCTACCTGAGTTCCAAAGAAAGATATTATGCAGGTTTGGAGTCTAGTGAAGAAGGAGTCAGGAATATACACCATACTATGTTGGAGGGTGTAAAGGAGCTTTGGTAGGATAATAATTTTAATTACGTTTCTTTTGCCTATTAAATTGATAGGTATGGATTTCCAGGATTTTAATCTGTTCATTACCATTTCTAACATAGGGGAGATGTTAAGGTTATAAAAGGCCATAGGAGAGCAAGTAATATATATTATCTCAGATATCTGATGTTGTTGACGAGGGGTACTAAACTGTGCGTAAGGAGGGGGGGGAATTTATTCCACTGTCAATTTGGAATAGTTCTGATCTTTTCCAATTTATGAAAAGACCTGACATTGGGCCATATTAAATGATCAGTTCATAGGCTGAGTGGAGCGATTGATGCAGGTCACCTAGATATATAATCAGGTCGTCCGCATATAAGTATAGCAGGGAGGAGTGTTGGCCCAGTGTCAAAAAATCGTAACATTTTAGCCACATCCATCAAGAAAACCCACTTTAATATGCCGGCGGCGCATTTCATGCCACGCCTGGAAATAGTTATGGGCAGCATCCAAAAATTTGGCTCAGGCAGCAAGAACCCTAGAAGTGCTCCTGTTTATTAACAAGATCTACGCGTTTCAGCCAAGACTTAGGCCTTCATCTGGACTATTAAGGATATTGGTGTTTATGCAAGGAGAGACACCCGGTCGGATGATCGTTGGAATGTGGAGTGCTACACCCGGGTGCAGGTTCCAAAGGAATATTATGTGAACATAGAAAGCGGCAGCACTCTCAGGACTTAAAAAGTTTAAACAAATACTTTATTAATCACATTAAAATACACTCAACGCGTTTCAGCACCACAAAGACGGCACTTGTGGTGCTGAAACGCGTTGAGTGTATTTTGATGTGATTAATAAAGTATTTGTTCTATATATATATATTATTTTTTCATGTGCAGACCAGTAACATTTGTTTGGCCCATGGTCTATTGTCTAAGCTGGGTAGTCACATGCAAGATCTTTAAAACATGATAGACAGAATTTGCAAGATTCTGTATGTAATTTTTTTAAAGATCTCCCTACACACAGTCCCAAGCCTTCTCCCATGTAAAGCATAGGTAGAACGCTCTGGACTGCATTTTCCCCACAGGTGACTCCCTAAACTTTAGTACAGGGAGACAACCATGGTCAAGGGAAATTTTCAGGCATTTACTAATTACGATAAACTAATGATATACTAATGATAAAGGGACAATATCGTCCAATCCAACATTATCGTCCCTTTATCGTGTTTTGTACCTTAAAGGGCACGTCCACCCCCCAAACTAAAATTTAACCCCATACTGGCCCCACTATACAGTTTTAAACAATCCTTACCTTACAATCCTGCTCCTTATGGTTCTTCTACAATCCATGTCCAGTAAAGTGCAGAGTAGTGTCTGTCTTCCTGTCCTAATGTTGCTGCCCTCTGTCTCTCCTCCGGGAGGGATGGTGACATGCGCACAGCCAGAAGCCCTTTCACCCCCCTCCCTCCCTCCCGATCCCTCTCTGCAAAGAATTAATGTAGCGTTAAAACCTTAATACCTATTGTAGGGCAAACCCTCCCAACCCTGACCGCTAAGTTAAAAGTTTTAAAATCTTTTCCGGACACAAGTTACAGCTCCCGGCTGCCAGCGTCTTCTACATTGCTGGAAGCCGCGGCTGTGACTGGCTGCCTCTCAGCCAATCACAGCTGCGGCTGCCGTCCGGCCCCCTGCTAAAAGATCCGGCAGGCAGGGGAGCCGGACCAGAGTGACGCTGGAACCAGGAGCTGTAAGTTAGTGTATGGGATTGATTTTTAAGTTTTTAACTTAGCGGTTGGGGGTGGGAGGGTATGCCCTACGATATAAAGGAATGTTGCTATGGGGGGTGGACATGCCCTTTAAGGTTTATCAAGTTGTGTGGAATAGTTGCATTTTATTTTTTCTTTTGTAATTAAAATTTCAATTTAGTGAAGTACCAGACAGCTGGTAAATCTTTGCTTGCATCTAACCAGAGTTCCATTAAATTAGGGTCTGGTGCTTTATTATGCCCTTTGTACCTATAAATTCTATAACCGTTAATCTATCATTTTAAATTAACTGTTTTTATTTTTTGTGTGTGTGTGGGGGGGGTTGCATTAGTTCTTTAGGAAGGTGATTAATAAATCATGTTTGTTTACATTTTTGAAAATCATTCTTAATTGATTCATGTATATGACAGTTGCTAACAATTGTTTGTTTTTATTTTTTGCTCATACAGCGATCTTGACTGGTCTGTTTTTGAGCCAGATTTACTGGTCACTAGCTCTATTGACACCTACATATATATTTGGGACATCAAGTAAGTTAAAATCTGATGAAATAAACCAAAATAACCATAACATTTATTTTATGGCACCGCTTTTGTCTGTTAGAAATGTGTTATGACTTTGACAGGCAGTAAACATGGCAATTACTTTAAAGGGCAACTATAGTGAAAAAAAAACTTTGTCTGTATACAATGTATAGATCACTTAGTATAAGCTGCCTTACTTTCATGTTTCTGTGTGGCTTCATTTCTTCACACTGGCAGAAGTTTGTACCAAGCTGTGTAGTCCCCCTCCCCTCTCTGTCTACTCCCCCTCAAGCAGTGACGGGCTGTATACAGAGTCCGAGCATTGTCCGTAGAAAGGACTTTAAATGAAGTGCTGACACCCTGTTGACCCCTCCCTTCCAGAGCTAGACTGCAAGCAAAGTGTGGAATAAAGTAGCAATATGCTGAAGGGAGGGGCAGAGGGGGAGAGAGGAGGACAAGTGGTGCTGAGATTTTTTACAAGTAAGTTACTGAACTCTCCCTGTTCTCTAACTTTGCTAATTGTTATTTACTTTTTACCTAAAGTTCATATCTCTCCCCCTGCTTAGCTGAGATCATAATCACTGAAGAGAGAGTCAGTGTAACAGCAGCTTGTAGTGAGAGACCTTCACAAACACAGTGACACTGCTTGTTGTCCTGTTACATTTCAGTTGCTTTAGTCTATATATTTCATAGATTGCACTGTGTGTCTTGTTTGGTATATAGTCTGTATTACTGTATTATATATACTGTATTAGTGTTCCATTTGAGTCACTGGTTTTGTATGTATATAAGATTTTTTTTGGGGGGAGGGGCTGTTTTATAGTGTGTTATGCTCATATTGCTGGGTTAATGGTTTATTGATTGTGTTTAGCACTACAGCATTTGACTATATGTTGCACATGGTACATATAGTGTGGGTGAGAGAGTGTGTGACAGTACTGCATGGGAGCTTTGGATTGTGTGGGTGTGTGCCTTTGAGTGACAGATGAGGTGTAGCAGCTCCTACAAATCACAGCATATTCAAAGGCTTATATCTCGGGGACTATGTAGAATTTAAAGAAACTAAAGGTACCTGGTGGATCTGATGACTTATTGGATACATTAGAAGAAATTAAAAAAAAACAATTTTCTCACTATAATTGCCCTTTAATGGTAAACTTAAGTCCATGAAAGAACAGAAAAAGTGCAGTTATTAAAGGGCATCTATTCTGAAACATGTTCCCATTAATTTCATAGAGAAGATAGAAACTGCTATTCTTACCTTCCTCTCTGCTATAATAAAGAGGAAGATTACTCCAGAATGCTTGAACTGCCCCTCCATTGTGATGCATGCTGCCTGAAGGCATTGCTGTCATTGTGAATGTAAAATTAAACTTTTGGGGGGTAATTTCTTTATTAAAATACAAGGAAAGATGGAATAAAAGTTCAGAATCATAACTTTTTTGTAGCACCCTTTAACCATTAGTCATTGATGTTCATTAAATGCAACATGTGGCAGGCTGAATCTTTTACACATTTGTTATTACAGAGACACCAGAAAGCCTGCAGTGTCCTTGTCTGCTGTTGGTAAGTTTTTCTCCCTTATATTGAGTATTTTAAGCATGCTAGTTTTTGTGTTCTCAGTCTGCTTTTTGATTCGGATGTAAATTGGACATACAAAATTTTAAAGGCGAACTAAAGCGGAAATGAACCTGAAAAAATTGTTATTCCTACCATACTAACAGACAGCGTAAAGCTGGCCATACCCTACAAACTAACCACCTGACTTTCCTACGGCTTTCTGACAATTGCCTGTCCTGATGATTTTGTAATCAATACTATGATATATTACGAGTACTATCAATCCTAATTATTATTGCAAACATGATTCAGTCCCGGAAATGTGGGAAAGTTGTCAGTTAGAATTGCTGCTCCACACCCCCCTTTGGGCTCACAACAAAATAAGAGAAAACTGTTCAAATGTAAATACAGAGCCAAAGGGACAGTAAAAGATATACAGGGTTATTCAATAAAAGTTCTTATCGTTTAAAATGGTGCTAATTTTGCCCCAACCAATCAGATGTTAGCTTTCAAATGTTAAATAAGATCTGATTGGTTGGGGCAAAATTAGCACCATTTTAAACGATAAGAACTTTTATTGAATCTCCCTGTAAGTTAGATAGATAGGTAAATGAATGATAATAGAGACATGAAATGTGCGCCCCTAACTTTACACCTCAAGAGCCGATAGGCCCAAAGAGCCTGGCGTCCTTAGCTCCACCCCTAAACACAGACCACAACACAAACCACACCCATTTTCTCTTTTTTAGGCAAGAAAATAGACTATTAAGGGGTTGGATTGGTGGGAGGAGATTGACAGCTGGACCTCCAACTAGGCGCGTGCCTAATGGTAAATCCGGCCCTGGGTAGGCCCCTTAGCTCAGATTTCCTTGTAGGTCCCAAAACCCCAGTCCTACACTGGGTCCACTTGATTCAACATCAATTGGCGAAATGGCCAGCTTAATTTTTAAAAAATAAACAGAACTGTTGGCAAATCATATGTAATTCTACAGATTTCCGCTTTTTCTGAGTGCTGTAACCCACCTTTCCAGTGAATAATAATGTAGCTATGGTTTTGTTGCCCATTATTAGAATGTGTATTTATACAGTAAACTAAAGACAAATTTACAGAACAGAGCCTTTATTAATTTGGCTTGAAAAAGCCAAATAACTGTTCTTTCTATTTCTTCTTCTTCTTTTTCTTCTTCCGTTTTATTCTTCCGCTTTTTTGGACCGTATCTCCTCCCACAGTTTTAGAGCTAGAGACATAAAATTTGGTACAGACGTTCGGGGCATATAGGAGAAGTGTGCTATCTTCTAGCTAAGGAATCCGCAGAAGCGTTACGGCGTTATCTGCGAATTTCCGGACATTTTTTCCCATAGACTATAATGGTAACAATCCTCAAATGTGGATATTTCAAAACAGTTTTTTTCATGTTCATAAATACAAATGGTGATACCCCCAACCCCCCACACAGACCCAGGTACACCCACCTACTGACCTACCTTTCCATTCCCATGGAAGCTATATTTAAAGGGTAACTAAAGTCAAAAAAACTAATTTTGATTTATACTCAATAAAAGATAGTTTTATGGTTATAAACACAAAAAAGACATACCCCCTCAACCAGACCCAGGTACACACACCTACTGATCTACTTATCCATTACAGTGGCAGCCATACTTAAAGGGTAACTAAAGTCAAAAAAGCTAATTTTGATCAATAATCAAAAAAGTTTTTTTTAACCCCCAACGTGATAGTTTTACACAGCTACTGACCTACCCCTCCATTACTGTTGCAGCCATACTTAAAGGGTAACTAAAGTCAAAAAAACTAATTTTGACCAATCATCAAAAAAGTGTTTTTTTTTAACTCTCAACCTGACATGGGTACACACACCTACTGATCTACTTATCCATTACTATGGCAGCCATACGAAAAGGGTAACTAAAGTAAAAAAAACACATTTTGACCAATCATCAAAAAAGTTAGTATTTTATCCCCCAACCTGATATGAATACACACACACCAACTGACCTACCTTTAATGCATGACATATTTAAAGGGTAAGTAAAAAACAACAATTTCCTCTTCATTGACATTATTGAGTTTTAAAATCTGCAGCACAAACACACAATTTCCCTTCCAAAATGAAGTCTTTCAAGCCAAATTTAAAGTTTATACTTAAACTTTCCCTTTCTAGTTTATAAACTGCTTTTCAGCAATGAGGAATTTTGGTCATCCAATATTTTTTTGTTTCATGCAGCTGGCGCTTCACAGGTTAAATGGAACAAAAAAAATTCAAACTGCTTAGCAACAAGCCACGATGGAGATGTAAGGATTTGGGATAGAAGGGTAAGTAAGTAAAAAGAAATGTCTAACATTATGCTTTCAATTTAAATATCTAAGATATTACTTAGTCCGTAAAGAATGTAAGTAGCGGAGTAGTGTTGTGACAAGCTTTATATATATCTGCTTTATTTTGACATACAGCAGAGCATTTTTACTGGACAAAAACAGATAAATAAAGAGTAGCATAAAAGTGACAAATGGTCACTTAAAGGACATGTCCACCCCTTTCCCCAACTTTTAGGATATTGTAGGTCTCCCTCCCCCAGCCCCAAATGCCATATTAGTATGTCAAGAAACTCCCCCGATCTTAACTTACCTTCCCTCTTTCCTCTGCCGCTCTGCCCGGCCTTCTGCTTGCATGGAACTGCAAGCAGGGGGCCGGACTGGCAGCCGTGTCCGTGATTGGCTGAGAGGCAGCCAATCACGGATGCGGCTGCTGGCAGTTCAGGACGCCAGAGGAGAGAGGGAAGGTAAGTAAAGATCGGGGGAGTTTCTTGACATAATAATATGCCTTTTGGGGCTGGGGGAGGGAGACCTAGAGTACCCCAAAGGGGAATTACACCAGGGGAGAGACAGGAGGCAGAGTGCTGTATTGACTCTGCTAGGCTTCTGGTGGACATTTTTTGGGACTTTGAACAGGCATAGCAGGGCAGCCATTTGGAGCTGGGATATAAGGTAAGGATTTTTATGCACTACACAGTGGGGCCAGTAGTGGGTTAAATTATAGTTTTGGGGGTGGACAGGCCCTTTAATAACACATCTGTAGTAGTAAAAAATGGGTCAGACAATGCAGAGTGCTTATGTGTTTATATAGGAAGTTGGCAATTGAAGGTAACAACAAAACCATAGTTAACATACAAAACCAACGGTCTTATCTGTTAGTGCTGTGTGATTTAACTAGGTTCCAATTACAATTATTTTATGTGTTCTGTGGTGGGAGCTGCACTTGAATCTCCAGTAATATTACTAGTATATAGTGGGGCATTGGGAGGGTGTGTAATGCTTGTATAGAAGAAGGGGGCTACCAAAAAAGTCACAATGGAGTTGCACCACTTTTCCTAATTCTCTGAGAACTTCTAGGGCACCCCCTATGCATGTACAGCAGGTAAGCACTAATAAGTCTGACTCCATTGTGTAAGCATAGGTAGTTTATGGGACATCTATAGAAGGATGACCCATTGTGTGTGTAGGATCTATGGAAGGATAATAGTTTTCTTTATTTAAAACATCTTGAATAAATAGGCCATAGTTCAACAAGGATGAAGATGGTAGGACAGTAATTTTATGGGAAAGAATGTTATTCAGAAGTGCACCACTACCTCCCAAAAGAGATGTATTCTCGGACAACAACACAGCATGTCGAGTAATCAGAAGAGTTGGTTATTAATAGGCTTGGGGAGTTACATACATTTGAATGAGGGTAGACTGTGGCGTGTATTACAGCTAGGTAATTCCATTGCTAATTGGATCGTCCAGTGAGAAGCCCCTAAATAAACCCCGGAATTTTAATGATGTAGATGGGTGGATGTTTGAGATATATTTTTTTCCTGGCTAGCATGTTCTTTGGTAGTGACATATATCTAGTGATGTTTTATTGCTGCTTGGTTTTTTTTTTTTTTTGCTTTTTTTTTTTCTTGCCTTTAAAACAGTTTTGTCCTTGATACAGAAACCCAGCACTGCAGTGGAATATATTGCTGCTCACTTGTATAAAATTCATGGATTAGACTGGCATCCGGACAGTGAATATATACTGGCAACCTCCAGTCAAGACAATTGTGTCAAGGTAATATACCTTGGAGAATAAAAGTGGATTCTGCAACAAAATTCCAATGGTTGAAGCAAGGTTTGATTTATTTGATGAAAAATGTCATCTGCAGACCTCTACATAGTTGTAAAGATAGAAATGAAGAGGTTTTGTCTTTGGTACACAAAGTAGAATTAAGCTTTCAGTCATTGTTTCTGACAAAAACTTGTAGATGGGATGTCACTTTGCCACCTCTTCAAGCCTATAAGGCAGGAAAGATAAACTTTCTTTTATGTTATAGGAATGTATTGGCCCTTTAATGCACTACATTACATTAAGAGGCATGTCCGTAATCTAACCACAACTGCTATTTTTAACAGCTTATTTTATGCATTTGTAACCAGATATTTAAAGGGACACTATACTGAAAAAATGACTTTGCCTCATCTTAATCTATAATTGAATAAATGTAAGTAGCACTTACTCTGATTTGCGTGTGTTGCTGCATGCCTTCAATCCAGCACACATTTTGTTTAGGAGCAGTATCCCCCCTCCCTCTTTTTATACCACTCCCACTTTCATCCGACCTGACTTTTCCCCACAAACCAATTGTTAAGCCTGCACACAGCATACAGCATTCCAACTGTCAAAACTCTGTCACCATTCCAACTACAGTAAAACTACTCACAGAAGAATAGTTTTTGAGAGCAAGGAACTTGATTGACAGCTGAAATATAAGAAGTTGTAGATTTAATATCTAAGGAAATGGGGGTCAGATCAGCAAAAAAATTATACATTGGTGGTTGGGAAGAATTATAGTTTCCAGTTATGGTCAATTAAAAATAACCTATTTTTCGGTATAGATGCCCTTTAAAGATAAGTTCTCTTCTATTCTGGAAAAGATATCCTCCTCCTCTCTCTGCTCAATTAGTTTTTTTAGCTTGAGCATGTGCAGGGGAAATAGCAGTCAATCATTGGCTGTGATGTCAGCAATTGCAGCATTGATTGGCTGCATGGAGGGAGGAGCCAGCTTACTCTGCAAGAATGAAGACAATAATTATCTTCAAATATCTGTTTAGTGATGCATTTAATAAAGTGCTAAATATATCCGTTGGAGGCAGGTAACTGACAAGTGACCAGTTTTTTAGTTTAAGGCTAGACATGCTCTTTAACAATTTAAAAAAGGAGCAGTGTGCTTATCTGGCACCCCACTGCTACCTTTTTGCCTCTTTCTTGTTTTGTGCAGCCGAAATAAGTGTTATATATTTTGACATATTTAATCCCATATGGTTATACCAGGGCTACCAAATGGTTGCAAACTTAATACACAGCCTCAATTCACATGTATTAACCTGCGCATAGGTTGCATGCTACTTATAAGCTACCAAGCTTTCAATCTGGGGGATGGGGAATCAGGCACCTTTCAGGATAGGGCAATTACTCTTCTAGCATAGAATAGGGCCTCATGCTAGAATGAAAATTAGTTTCTTGGGGACACACAAAGTAGGATATCTGTTAAGCAGTTCAAAACTTTCCTCCAGGATCTCTGTATCTTAGGGCAGGCCCAGATAAGGTAACAGAAGTTTGCTGAGGCCCCACTTGAGCCCATGTAAGAACGTTGTGCATTTCTGTTCAATTTTGCCATCTGCTTGTAACCGCTTTAACATGCGTTTGTGCTTGCATTTTGCAGGGAATTTTGGGTAAAACAAAAAAACCCATGTCATGTTTATTGTGCCTGCTTTTCTATGCTCTTCCATAGACTTGTATTAAGTGCGATTTTGACAAAAACGAACCAAAAATGATGATAACGTGTTCTAAAATGGGATCGCAGTGTACACAGTGGGGCCTACTCCCACGGTTTAGATTATAAATTAAATGCCCTGCAGATCGCAAAACGTGGCAAAAACCTGCTAAAGGGGCCTAGCCCTAAGCCTTGCTGGTACATTTAGAAACGTTATCATTTGCTAGGAACAGAGTGGAAGCAAAAAATGGAAAAAGAATTAAGGCAGTAAACTGAGCGGAATATTCTCCTGGTAGGCTGTATGCATGCATGCTGGCTAGAAAATCAACTGCAGAGTAAATAAGCAGCTTTCATGGGTTTTTCTGGGACTTCAATATGAATGTGGAGAAACATGTATGAAGAAATATATGTGCATACAGACCATGAATATTGGGGTCGGGGCATGCACATGCTCACAAGGTTTTTACAGACCAAATGAGTTTTACTGGCAACAACATAAAAGCCTTCTAAGTTATCAAATAGTACAACAGCTTCAAATTCTGAATAGTAAATATTTTTTACTTTCAGTGCCAGCAGAATTTTTCATTTGAATCACTCTCAATGCCAGAGAGGAATTTAACAATAGGAAACCTCCCAGTAAATATTATTATTAAATTTTTTTTTCCTCAGCACAAAATGTTTTTCCCTTTCAGCCTCAAATTGGCCCAAAAATTGAGACAGACACAGGCTCAGGTGCTCCTCCCCTTACCATATCTATCCTCTGCATTATGGAAGCCTGCTTCAGTTTTTTCATGTGTCCGCTCAGTAATACTATTTCTCCCTGCTCTGACCTATAAAAGAAGATGGGAAAGGAACAGCTGGCCACTTCTGCTTGTCAGCTCTTCTAACACAACAGACATGCAGAAGTGGACAATTCACCCACTTCTAGTGTTACAAGGAATCTTCCTCAACGAAGCCGCGGTGATTGCTCCCTCCATTACCCGCCAATCAGCCCTCTGGCATCAGTTAATGAGTGGCTTCCCCACGGTGAACCGGCCTCTGTTCCCTTTCAAGCGGCCCGGGCAAAGTACATTCATTTAATATTCCCGGGGGGAGCTCCTCCTTGCTGCTTCTGGGGTTCTTCCTATTGGCTGGGAAGCTCCATTTCCTCTCTCGCAATCTCATTGGTCGCGAAGGCAGGACTTCCGTTTTCCTCTACTTCCGTGCCTTTCCTGCCTCGAGCTCTCTGAAGCTCAATCCGCACGCCTCTTCTGCTGGCTTTCAGACCTCATGACTCTCCCGCGGGCTTCGCTCTGCTAGCTATCCACTGGTGCCAGATAACTCTATTTTTTTCTTCTTATCTATACCTGGATAGGTGGGAGGAATAGGCCATCTTGCAAAGGGGGTTTTATGGGGCTCACCCCTATAGTTTTCTCTCTCTCTCTCTCTATTCTTTTATAGGAGCTTGTTCCAAAAAAAAAATTATTTCCATTCTCCTTCCCACTATGCCTAGCAAAGGGTCGCTCCCGTCCCGACAGAAGGGTACAAAAATCTCACCAGTCGCAGTTTCATATGTGTGTGCCCACAATTTCCCACAAAGACATATTTCCCATCCTACGAATAGTTGGACAGGATCGTTCTTAAAGAATGGTCCTTCCTTGAACACCGTCTCCAACAGACCCACCTTTTTAATTCTATGTTTCCCTTTTCCAAATCGGACATAAACCGATGGTCTGTCCCTCCTATAGTCGACCCTCCAGTAGCCCGAATTTCCAGAACCACTTCTATCCCAATTTCAGGAGTGGCTCAAATGATTTTCGTATCGAAGCACTTGTGAAAATTTTTGATTTTCAGCCTCGGGGCAGCTTTATTCCCCACTTTCGGTTCAGCCTGGGTAGCTAAGGCTATGGAAGTATGGCTTAACCAAATTTACCAGAAGGGCTCTAAAGGGCAAGTCCAGCCCCAAAGTGAAATGGGTAAATCACCCCCCAAAACCCTAAACTGTAATAGTTTGAAATCTCAAATATAAGTCTCATCTGAAATCCTGCACAATGTCCTGTTGACCCTGTTTCTGCTTCCTGGTTCTTCCAGTTAGCACGGTCACTTATGGATTTGACAGTTGATATCACTGCCAATGACAATGTTAATCCACTGTCTGCCTCTTCTGAGCATGCCCAGGCTCAGTACAGGTTTCTAAATTGCTCCGTTTCCATGAGGCATTCAGAAGCATAGCAGGCATACAGTAATGAATTCATTGGACAAACTATGATATATCAACATAGTTTAAAGAGGCCATTCTTTCTAAAAGATGTTCTTATGAGGGTGGCATTGTCCTTTAAATATTATACAAGTCCTTTCAGATGCAACAGTTTATATAGGGGACACGGCCTTAGAATCAAGCAGACTCATTGTGCAGACTCATTGTCCGCTCTTCTGTGGCAGTAACAGTGTCACAGAGTTTTATGGCTTAAAGCCTGGGCAGCAGACTCTGCCTCAAAAAAGGCTCTTACCAGTTTCCCTTTCTCTGGTGGAAAATTATACATAATCTTTCGGGCAACTGGAAGCAAAAGTACTTTTCTGCCTCGGAACAGGCCTTGCAGGTTTACCACCTTCCATAGTCCTCCGTCCTTTCATCCCTTTCGATCCTTTCCAGGGCACATACCGAACTTGCGACACAAGCTCCCCCTCTGAGACGAGGGGCCCCGTCCTATCCTCCATTTCGATCCTTGGGAGCCAAGCCTAAATCTGCATGACTATCCTCCCATGTCGTGGGTGGGTGTCACGAACGCCAGTTCGTTGGCCACATGATCTGACCAATCAATCGGTACAAGCTGCCACCACTTTAAGTTATAGCCTTAAAGATGCCCCAAAAACACTCTTGAATCTCACTGACTATGCACACCCTTGCCCTGGCAGCTAAATGGTTATCACTACACCATTCACTCCAGCAAATAACTGGCTAATTAGTCCTTCACAAGCAGTCACAGAGTTACCGTAATTAGCATTTACACTGCAAAACATTCCATTCAACCAAATATAAACTTATACTGGGATATTGACCACATATTACTCTCCTGTATTATCAATTCCTCCAATACCAAACATGACCTGTGTGTAATACATATTTCCCAAAATATTAGTAACTCGCCTTGGCAAGGGAATAAGGTCTCCATGTTGGGTATCATTTTAATGGGCCTACCTTCCCATTCACAAATATAATATTGGTTTCTGTCTGACATTCCAATACCGAAATACATTTATTTTTTATGACTGTCCTTAAAATGACCTCTTAAGGTACCCACCAGATCCCTAGCTGAAGAGAATTCTAGATACACGGTTCGGCCCCACATTGTCTGGAAAAGATCTGGTTCTATGCTTCACTAATCGTAATATAAACAATAGGACTGTTCCGGGGTGGAATTGCATTTTATTGGTCCTTTGAAAGACCAAGTACCAATAGTTAACCCATTTTTGCCAAGTCACTACACACTGTCCTGACAGGGGGCATCTTTGATTTTTTTTCAGGAGGCATGGCAACATCCTTCCATGGATTCCTGGACTCTAAGGATTGTCTCTCAAGTAAACCACATGCCCTCTGCGACACAAGGCCATACAACATGCAATCGATTTGTTGTTGCTAGCTAAGGTAATAACCCCGATTCCTGTTCTCCAAAGATTTTCAAGATTCTACTCCAACCTTTTTCTAGTTCCGAAAAAGGACAGAACATTTCGCCCAGTATTAGACCTAAAGGAGCTCAACCAACACGTCAAAACGACCCACTTCAAGATGGAATCTTTATGCTCGGTTATTCTAGCTATTGAACCGGGAGACTTCCTGGAATCTCTCAACATTCAGGGCGCCTATTTGCATGGGCCCATCTGGCAGGGTCACCTCCGCTTCCTCTTTGCGGTAGGGAAGTTCCACTTTTAATTTACAGCTCTCCCATTTGGACTTGCCTCTGCTCCCAGAGTCTTTACCAAACTTACGGCCTGCCAGGCAGCATTCATTCGGCACCAAGGAATATTCTTCCTCCCATTTCTAGACAACCTGTTGATCAAAGCCCCATCCCTTCCTTTAGCTTTATCCCAGGTTCGCACAAGTTCGCAGATTCTGACTTTGTTCGGCTGGATAATCAATCCGCACAAGTAATCTTCCTTTCCCAGTCTTTGAATGACCTTTCTGGGCATGCTATTCGACACATCCCTCCAAAAGAATTTCCTCCCTCAGGAGCGCCTAGCTTGCCAAGCAATCTCCACCCCACTAATCTCAATTCGCCACACCATGTAGTTGGTAGGGAAGATGGTCTCAGCCATTGAAGTGGTACCATACCCCATGTTTCACCTACGACCCCTGTAGTGTCTCCTATTAAGCATATGGAACAGGTCAATAAACTCCTTGGACTCCATGATCTCCCTGCCCCCTCTCTCTCTTCCTCCGTGGACTGTAGTGTCGACAGATGGGGATGGGGGGCAGTATACTAATCCCAGACAAACCAAGGTACATGGTCAAGGGAGGAATCTGTACTTGTCAATGTTCTTGGCCTCCGTGCCATATTTCTAGCTCATTCCCACTGGACCGACCAACTGTCAAATATGTCCGGATCCAGTCGGACAATGCCACTGCGGTAGCTTATATCAATTACCAAGGGGAGCGAAATGGCCATGGCGGAAACCCATCACATTCTGTCTTGGGCAGAACACTTTCTTCCGGCTATATTGGCATATCTTCCGGGAACCTTAAAGGGCATCTATAGTGGGAAAATGAACTTTTTTTTTCTTTCTTTCCATGTGTTCTATAATTCCCCACAACCCCCAGAGTGTCTTCACTTTTTTCAGATTCCCTCTCTGTCCTGAGATACATCAGTTAGAAGAATACGTGATTGCATTCCTCTACTCCTACTTGGACTGTCAATCAAATACCTGTGACGTGATCCCCCCCTCCCTGCTCTGTAATAAACATAGAGATAATAGCATTAGCAGGGGGAGAGAGGTAGCTTTGATGGTAGATATAAGGCTGCACTTGACCCCCCCTTAATAGCTTTCACTGATTGACGATGGGTCACAAAGTGAGAAATCGTAAACTGTACTGTTCTCCTTCTTCTTCCGTGTCTCCAGGACAGCTTGCTTTCCACTGTGCGTGGGTGTGTTTTTCAGGATGTTGAACTTTTAACTCCTACTGCACATGATAAGCTTGTCGGTTAGCCGGAGTTGAGAAATGGAGGAGGTAAAAGAGGGAAGGGGGGAGTGCTGCACAGAGATCTGACACCATGGTTAAACAAAGGGGCAATGTGTTTTTTTCACTATAGATGCCCTTTAAATGTGGAGGCAGATTTTCTCAGTCGACACACTTTAGACCAGGGGAATGGTCTCTCCATCCAGAGGTTTTCGAGAGCCTGATCCTTCGTTGGGAACTCCCAACATAGACATCATGGCTTTTTGGCTCAACCGCAAGGTTCCTCTGTTCTGCTGAAGAACGCGGGATCCTCAGGCATTTCCTTCCCTCCAATAGCTATGATTCCACGCATACTCAAAAAGATCAGGCAGGAAAAGACCCCGGCGATCTTCGTAGCCCCAGGGTGGCTCAGGAGGGCTTGGTTCTCAGACCTACTGGACATGTCAGCGGAAGAACCGTGGACCTTACCTCTTCGCTCGGATCTGTTATCACAAGGACAATTCCTCCATCCAGATGTCCTACGCCTCAATTTGATGGCGTGGCACTTGAATCTTCCATTCTGCGGAGTAGAGGAATCCCCTCCACAGTTATTCCAACAATGCTAGCTGCGAGGAAACCAACATCCTCCAAGATCTATCACCGCATCTGGCAGAGGTATGTAGGCTAGGCATCTTCCAGGGGTTTTCCCCCTGGTATGTTTGTTCTTTCCAGAATCTGTAACAATCGGTTAGATAAATGTCTTTCTCTCAGTGTGCTTAAGGTCCAAATTTCGGCGTTATCAGTATAATTCCATCGACGGTTGGCCCTTCGGAAAGATATTCAAACCTTCTTACAAGGCCTAGCCCACCTATGCCCCCTCTCAGACAGTCGGTTCAACCATGGGACCTTCCTCTGGTTCTTCGGGTTATGCAAGGCCCTCCCTTAATAACCACTATCTTCTGTAACACTGTCTCTTCTATCATGGAAGACTTTTTTTCCCCTAGCCATTGCATCTATTCGAAGAACGTTGATAAGTTGATTCTAAGACTGCATCCGGCTTTACCCGAGGTAGTCTCTTCCTTTCACTTAAATCAGGAGATTGTCGTTCCATCTTTCCATCCTCAGCCCACTTCTCCTAAGGAAACAAGACTGCAGTCCCTGGATGTGGTAAGAGTCCTCCGGACCTATATTGCCAGAACGGAATGTTTTTGTTCCTCTAGGGCCCAGTTCATTCTCTTGGCAGGCCCCCATAGAGGCTCTAGGGCATCGCCTCAGACCCTGGCTAGATGTATTTGTAATGCCATTCTACGATGTTATGCAGAGGTTGGGGCTGCTCTTCCCTTGCGGGCTGCAGCCCATCCTACTAGAGCGCTAGGGCAGTCTGGTGCGGGGCCACTGTGGACCAAATTTACAAGGCAGCCACCTGCCTTTATAGGTTGGATGTGTTTACTTTGGCAGAGGCGACCCTTTACTGTTCGGGACTTTGGGACGTCCCCTGCTGTGCCTGGGTCCCCCCAAGGCTGAAAGAGAAAGGAGGATTTTGTTACTTACCTTACGTGCTAATTGGGATTTTCCAGGGTACATAATTGCCACAGATTCTTGTACAAGTCATTCTGAATTGAGAAACCCAGTCGGATGACTAGCGAAACGTCTTCAAGAACTAAACTTCAAGTCCAGTTGATCTAATTGAATACAACAGATATACCGTAAAATCTCTTTCTCTAAAGCGGAAGGGGGACCCAGGCATTACCCTCCCTGTTAGTTACATGAGTCAGTTAGATGGGCCTGTTGCCGATTTTCTAAATTTCTAATTCAAAGTTAATTTAGTGGGCCTGTTGCCCAGTGTTATTGTCTTTCCTATTAGTACTCCTTTCGCTCTCTTTGGGACAATACTAAAGCAGGCTTCAGGTGCTGCAGAGGATATGGTTAGGGGAGGAGCACCTGAGCCTGTGTCTGTCTCAATTTTTTTCGGCCGAAAATCGAGCGTGTGTACGAGGCTTAAGCCCTTCTCGTTGTTAACCTAAGATAACCTTAAAATTCAAGGTTGTAATAAGTGAGGTAAGTTTTGATCAAACACCGATACCCAGACAAAGTTGATCATTAAAATGGGCATTTTAATGATCAAGAGACAAAATCAAAAGTGAATTTCTCAAAAAAAATCTTACCAGCACAAATGTGAAAGCCTAACCTCCCTTGAATAAAATAGTATACCAAATACTTGGGTGTACACAGAGTTCAAAGTTAGAAATCTACCTTAACCCATTTGGCAAGTAAAATACCCCACTAAATATCATTCTCCCACATGTCCTGAATCAAATGGTATGCCACATGGACCTCGCAGAGTATAACTTTGGGGCTTTCCTCTAAGGGCAACTATTCATTTTTAAGGCTAAATACCCCTTGGAAACAATTCCAACAAACTATATATTTTTGGAAACCACACACCTCCAGCTATATAGTGCTGCCTTCTTGCATTCATGCATGCAGACTTCAGTTAAATATATATTGATTCCTGTATTAATAATGGCACTCTGATGAATGACTGATAGTATAGTATTTGAGGTTGAATAAAGACATATGTCCATCCAGTCCAACCCATCTAGCAATATCCTCATTTCCTGCCTAACTGTTGATCCAGAGGAAGGCAAAAAAACCCCCACCAAATTAGAAGAAAAAAATTCTTTCCTGACTCCAAGTGGCAATTGGAAATTTCCCTGGATTTCAACGTTCCTTGTTTGCAGAAACTCATCCAGCTATTTTTTTTAAACTGACCAATGAACCTGCCATAACAACGTCCACTGGAAGACAATTCCATAGCTTTACCGTTCTCACAGTGAATAACCCTTTCCAAACTTGACGCCTAAACCTTTTTACCTTCAAGTCTTAAGGGATGGCCAAGTGTCCTCTGACATGCTGTATTGGTGAACAATGCCCCAGATAGTTTATTGTATGGCTCGTTAATGTATTTATACACAGTAATCATATCCCCACGCAAGCGCCTTTTCTCCAGCATTCATAATTGTAACTTTTCCAGTCTCTCTTCATATTCAAGCTCCCCCAATCCCCTTATTAATTTAGTTGCCCTTCTCTGAACCCTTTCCATTTCAAAGATGTCCTTTTTGTACACAGGATTCCAAAATTGCACTGCATATTCAAAATGAGGCCTTACCATTGCTTTGTAAAGAGGGAGAATAACATTTTCCTCCCTTAAATCCATACCTCTCTTTATACAAGACAATACCATGCTGGCTCTGGTTGTTGCCACCTGGCACTGCTTGCTTCCTTTAAGTTTGTTATCCACCAAAATTCCAAGATCCCTTTCCAACAGGGATTCACTTAACACAGAGCCATTTATAGTATAAGCAGCACAAGGATTTTTAAGTCCAAAATGCATCACCTTACATTTATTAACATTGAATCTTATCTGCCACTTAGCAGCCCAATGTGACAATCTATCTAGATCCCCCTGCAATGATTGCAAATCCTCTGAAGTTTTTAATGGTCGACAAAGTTTTGTGTCGTCCGCAAACACAGAAACCTTGCTGACAATACCCACTTCCAAATCATTAATAAATAGATTAAATAGAACCCTGTGGCACCCCACTTAGCACGTTAGTCCATAATGATGAAGCCCCATTAACAACTACTCTCTGCATCCTATTCATTAACCAATTTTCTATCCATATACAAATGTGCCTGCCCAGACCAACAGACTTTAGCTTATACATTAGTCGCCTATGTTTAAATTTAAGAATAAAATATAAGTAAGAAATCCTACCAAACCTGTATGATGAGTAAAAAAGTCCCACTAAATATCAATCGCCAACATGTCTTAAATCAAACGGTATGCCACATCCCAGGGTGTGTAAAAGCAAAAAAGTAACCCCCAAAAATGGACAATGGCTGAATAGCAATTATAGGGAAATAATTACGCCAACTCTGTATTTTGAACAGCTTTTAGTTTTTCAAACTACAGACATCCAACAAATTTGAAAATACCCCCCACAAAGTAAAGTATATTCAGAACCTACGCACCTTTAGCTACATAGCGGTATAATTATTTCATCAGTTCAAAATATACAAATGGTGTTGGCTCATTAGCCAGACAAGTTGGTAGGTGCAGTCCTCTCAGCCCCCTACTCCCAGGGCTTCAATATCCAAGCAAGGCAAAGAGTAGAGGAGCACACTACTTCAGTGAATATTTCTTTATTTGTGCAAAAACAACAGCATACAACGTTTTGGGACTCTAGGCCCCTTCCTCATGTATAACTGGCAGTGAGTACTACACCCATATATATACCCTTAGGCTCCACCCACATGCCATGTGGCAAGTTGATTGACAGCCCAGGGTTCCACAGTGAGGCTATACATATCACAAACAATCAAAGTGCAAAGAGTGCAAAAGATTGATAAAATATATTAATAATGTTTAAAAAGTGCATAAATCTTAAGAATATGTTAAAAACATAACCATATATAAGAGGACAATTCATAAAAAATTCTAAAACTTCCACAATATTCACAAAGATTCTATATAAAGTGCTTAACATTAAAGTGCTCCTAGTCCCTGCGCAATAGTGTCTAGTGATTACATCCCGTGTATAGTGTCTAAGCATAGAGACAATGTTACAAAAAAGTATAAAGACAATGTCATGAAAAATTCTACACACATTTCTTTTTAGATTTTTGCACTTTTTGCAGGTTTTCAAAAGAAATGGGGAAAAAAGGTTCAAACTTACAAATCTTGACCAAACACAAATAAAGCCCTTTAAATGTTGTTTTCCCACATGTACTCAATAAAACAGTACCTCACTTCCATGTTCGCCGAGACCCTGACAGCAAACAAACTCAAAAGGAGCCAATGTATAATTTTGCAGCTTCAATCTAAGCACCCTTCTTGCCCATTTTTCAAGTGGGCTAAATTTTTTTTATTGGCAAAGATTAATAATTAGGTGATCAGATCTGTGCCCTCATTTTTCTTCTAAGTCTTTGTTCACTATAAAAGACTTAAAGGGCAAGTCTAGCCATAAAAAAATTTTTAGATCTAGTTTCAGCACTCCCCAAAACCTAATTTTCGCATAATTCATTTTTACCAAAGTTGCCCCTGAAAAGACTTACCAGACCCGGTCCCTCAACGCCTGCTGTTGTGAGCTCGTTATTAGCACAAAGCAGCACCAGTGAGTCACTTCCTGGTCTCCACAGTCAAGTAATTTGGCATGATGTGACCAGGAAGCAGAGAGGAGTGGCGTAGCAGAGCAGCAAGGGTCTGGGTCTGGTGAGTCTCTTTGGGGGCATCTTTGTGAAAAATGAATTAAGCAAAAATTAGGGTTGGAGGGATGCTGAACCTAAAGATATAATTTTATTTCATGGCTGGACATGAATAAAATCCTTTTTGTGAATGGATCTCTGAGATTAGGGATCAAGGGGACAGGAGGGGGGCACTTGATTCTACATCTATGGCGACAGAAGTTCTCACATACACACACACACACACACACACACACACACACACATAGATTCTACGTGCATGGCATTGAAAGGGTCTAATAATCAATAATAAAAAATGAATTCTAGCAATACATATTTTAACAGTTAATTTCACTTCAAAAGCTACTGTTTTTATTTAAATTGAAATTGAAAATAATATCCACAAACTTGGACCATGTAGGCTTAAAGGGACTGTAAACTCCCCATCATCCATAAAAATAACTATGTGCCATCCGTTTCTATTATTCACAGGGAGGTGAGAACGCTTATTCTCACCTCCCTGTGAATAAAAGGATGCTCGGGGGACCTGGAACTTACCTTACTGCCGCTCCACTCGCAGCCGCTCCTTCACTGACAGCCGTTCTGTCCCAACCGTGCGCCCTATCTTAGGCGCATGCGCGCCAATACAAAAGATAGGGCACGCGATCGGGAGAGAACAGCTGTTCAGTGAAAAAGCGGCTGCGAGTGGAGCGGCGGTAAGGTAAGTTCCAGGTCCCCCGAGCATAATAAGATGAGAATGAGAATAAGCGTTCTCACCTCCCTATGAATAATAGAAACCGATGGCACATAGTTGTTTTTATGAGTTTAGTGTTCCTTTAAAGGATTATATACTAAAAATTAACTTTATAAAAATGGAAAGAACCTGGGGCAGGTAGGTAGGATTGATTATTCCAACCTCCCAATATCATTTCGTTGAGGAGCTACAGCACATAGTTTTCATTTGCCAGGTTAGTCCTGGACTAATCCTGTATTAAGATAGTGCTGAAGCCAGGAGGAAGACTGGCAAGAATCAGTTTTCTTTGGGATAGTGCTCCTTTACAGAAACAATATTGGGAGGAAGGAATTACCAGTCATCTTTCCCTGTCCCAATTTCAACTGTTTTTAAAAAAGACTTTATACACACTATAGTCCTCCTTTTTTTTTTTTTACCCAATTTTTTCCAGACATTATAGGAAATAATGTTAGCTAGGTCGAGGCTGGGTAAACCTATTTAAAAATAGAAAGAAAAATCACAATTTTAATTTAGACATTTTAGTAAAGGAAACAGTCTTGTAACAAAAATTTTTAAAAAGTTGGAGAAATTTTAAAAAAGTATGAATGTGTATATACAAACAGTATTGTTGACCCACAATCTAGAGGTTAATTCTAGACTATATACATAGAAAACTATATTAGCACCATTTTAAACTATAAGAACTTTTGTTGAATAACCCTGTTTGTATATACCTGTTGTATTCAGTCAGATCAACTGGACTTAAACTTCTTGAAGATGTTTCGCTAGTCATCTGACTGGCTTTCTCAATTCTAAATTGAGAAAGCCAGTTGGATGACTAGCGAAACATCTTCAAATTTAAACTTTTAAGTCCAGTTGATCTAACTGGATACAACAGATATAGCATGACCTGGATGAATGAGAACCTTCACAAACATTCTAAGTATATGTGCTCTTTTTCATGTATAGATAATATAAAGCAGGATTACTCAATCAAAAAACACAACTGGTTTAGCGGTTTCACCAAATGGGACATATTCATAACAGTGCGGTATTGCTTTTTAGCATAGTATTCGTAGATTTATGAATGTTCGGTGTAAATGTACGATCACATCCATACAGTAATGATTATCCTGCGGTATTGCAAACTTGCGATATAGCCCAATGATTGCCTAATGACAGCTATCAAAACCTATTCTGGTCTTATTATACAGTCTAAAAACCTTAAAATCAGTGCAATATGCCTCTTACACATTTGTTTTAAGAGTTTATGAATATTTAACTTTGTGTTTTTTGAGTCAATAGTGCTGTGAGCGTATTTTTCATTATCTCTTACTTTCATGCTAAAGTATAAATATTTTTTGCGACCGCATCTGAAAAAATCTATATTTATGTACTGTTACACATTGTTTTATCTTTTAGTTCTGGGATTTCAGACAGCCACGGAAATGCCTCAGTGTGTTAGCCTGTCAGGTGCCAGTGTGGAAAGCAAGATACACTGTAAGACCCCAGATTCACTACACATGCTTTTTTATTACTTTTTCTAAGTAAAAGTTTGCCTGACCCAGAACTTTCTATGAGAATATTTGTTTTAAATAATACAATTAACTATCATTCTAAAGTACCAATATGCATTAATTTTAATCTATTGTAAAGAAAATTTCTTTCATTATTAAAATCATTTGACAGTTTACCTTAAACCTGCATTAAATGTTGCGAGCATTGTCTGCTTCGCCAAAATGGCATTAAAATGCTATCATATTCAGTAAGCTAGTTGGATATTTGCATCTGCGTACCAGGAGCCCAACAGTAGGGGATTCTGCTTTTGTTTTTTAGATTTATAATGAATATAATTATTGATAAATTAATGTTATCCATATATAATTTTGACAGTTCTTTGCTTAACATTAAAAAATGTTTTTTCAATGCTTTTGGTACTCACGGCAGAGTACACTGGTACAGAGGTGGCAGCTTACTTAAGACGTAAGTGTGTGAAAAATCTTCCAAAGATTGTTTTATATGTATTTTTCTTTCTTTTCTAGCCCTTTAGCAATGGCCTTGTTACAGTTATGGTTCCTCAGCTTCGGAGGGAAAATAGTCTTTTGCTATGGAATGTGTCTGATCTTCATTCTCCAGTCCATATATTTGTAGGACATGATGATGTAGTCCTTGAGTTCCAGTGGAGGAAACAAAAGGAAGGTTAGTGTTTTGTATATAAAATCCTTCTTGATGAAGGAAGCTCAGGCATTAGGCAATATGAATGAAGCTTCTTGGTACAAGTATGGTTTAGCTGACTAGCAATAGAGCTTCGTACTTGCATTTGTTTAGTTCAGTTTTAGCTGCTTCTCCTCCTTTTTGCTAAGCTACTCTGTTACTTTTGACACCTACATCACTAAACTTTTATTTGACAATTCGTTTATTGGTTTTATAGACTTAGATTGTAAGTTCTTCAGGGCAGGGGTTTCATTCCTAATGTGTCAAGGCACACCATACTTCTCTCAGGATAGCACTCCACTGCCTGTTGCAACTTCAAAGTATAAATTCTAATCAACGATGAAAGTGCACTCATGGATCTAAATCAAAAGCCAATATAGTTTATTACCACCTACGCGTTTCAGTCTCCAATTAGGCAGTCATCAGGGTACCCTACATATAACTAAAGTCTAAGAAACTGTTTAAAGGGGAACTAAAGTCTCCAGACAACATTGTTGCAATAGACAGAGAACATTCATAAAAATGCTGTGGCTGCTGGGTGATTTATAAAATTAACCTTTGGCTACTAGGGTTCAGCTACCATAATCCACCTTAGCTGAGGATCACACAGGTAAGTGTACATAGGAAGATGCAGCCTTGTTTCCTAGAATCTGATGGCCAATCATGTTACAGTTCAGAGATCATCCCTCCCCGACACAGAACAAAGATTTCAGTGCTGTTTTTTGCAAACATACTTTAGTGCTTCTGTCTAACAATGATTTAATCCTTTGCTTTTCATACAAAAAAAGAAAAGTAATCTTTGGATGTAAGAAACCGAATATCTGGGGAATTTAAATTTTAACCACATGTACTCTGTATTGCCAATATAAAAGTTTTCTACCACTATCCCAATAAAGCTGCTATATATAAAGTCAGTTTATGTATAAACTTTATCTTTTCCTTGAAACAGACAAAAAAAAGCATTAAACTCAGTCAGATTATTTCAAAAGTAAAAGCTTGTGATATCATAGGCTGTGTTTTTCTAAAACCAGTGCTTTAGACTGGTAAGCCACCTCAGCAAATGCAAAAAATACAGGTAAATTTAGAATCTTTGGGGGCGGAGCCAAGATGGCCGACTGAATGGACATACTGCTCTGTAGTTCCTGACTGCAAACATTATCCCAGGGTATTATCCCATCTCTGGTGGTGTGCCCTCAGCCTGAGTCTAGCTACAATGACCAGAAAACAAGCGTGAATACGCAGACACGGACAACTTTGAGCACTTTGCAAGGCAAAGTAACCAGAGCTGACGACGTGGTCAGGCTGCCATGAATGCTGGCAAGCTAAATGAGGAACAAGTGAACTGAACGACACAACCTTGGTGGAAAACACTGGTTCCCCCATGCTCCTAGCTATCGGGGAAACAAAATCCACATTGATGGTGCTACTGGAGGAGGCAAGAGTGGATATGGGCCTAATGAGACAGGACATGCAAAAGGGTGGGGGAAACAGAAGATAGAATAACCCAGATTGAGGACACTTTAACACCTATACCAGATGATATCACCCAACTTACACAACAAATAGCATCATAGTATAGTATTTGAGGTTGAATATAGACATATGTCCATCCAGTCTAGTGATACCCCCTTTTTCTGTTGATCCAGAGGAAGGCAAAAAAAATCCCTGGATCGGAAATATCGGAAATATCCCTGGATCAACTCTACTTTTTATATCAATATCAGTAACTTGCAACATTCCTTGTTTGCAAAAACTCATCCAGCTTTTTTTTTTAAATTGTCCAATGAACCTGCCATCACAATGTCCACTGGAAGACCATTCCATAGATTGACCGTTCTTTTTTCAAGTCTTAAGGGATGTCCACGTACCCTCTGACATGCTCTACCGGTGAAAAATACCCCAGATAGTTTGTGTGGCCATTAATGTATTTATACACAGTAATCATATGCATGCAAGCCCCTTTTCTCTAGTGTACATAATTGTAACTTGTCCAATTCCTCTTATATCATATTCAAGCTCCCCCAATCCCCTTATTAATTTAGTTGCCCTTCTCTGAACCCTTTCCATTTTAAAGATGTCCTTTTTTTTACACGTACACAGGATTCCAAAATTGCACTGCATATTCCAAATGAGGCTTTACCAATGCTTTGTAAAGAGGGAGAACATTTTCCTCCCTTGAATCCATACCTCCCTTTATACAAGACAATACCATGCTGGCTCTAGCTTTTGCTACCTTTTAAGTTTATCCACCAAAAATCCAAGATCCTTTTCCAACAGGGATTCACTTAACACAGAGCCATTTTTAGTATTAGCAGCACAAGGATTTTTACGTCCCAGGCACACTGGGTTTATGTTCCTTCCCCAAGGAGCGGACACTTTAAATTCTTAAGAAGTGAGGCTTTGGCCCTGCCCCTTGCCCATAAGCACCCGGGCACCAGAAGCCTTCCCCAGTTTAAGTATCCGCTCAGCAGTAGGATCACTAGCGCACCTCCATGCACACAGAAATGAACGTTCACAAAAACGAACGTTTCTTCAGAAACCATGGAGAGGGTGCCCAACACCACACTGCTTGCCAGCAAGGTGTCAGGAGGCTCTCCCCTCTCTGCAAAAGGGCAACATTCCACCATTCCCCTTTTAACCTGCGCCACTGGTCTAACTGGAAAAAGGTCTGGAGCTTATCTTACAGCTCCACATGGCGATGGATACATTGGATACAACTCATAAAGAGGAAACACCTTTCCAGCGCACAAGGATCTTATCATCGAAGTCTCCTCCATATAAGGCCCCGCAGAGCCTGGTTCGCGGATCTCCCTGGCATGACATCAGACAGCCTGCAGCTTCCAGAATGACTAGACCTGTCGCAAGGTCCTCTGGTGCATGGAAAGTGGCCTTCCTCGAAAGTCGTTTGTGCTTTCTAGAATTCTCTGTTTCTTGCAATCCGGGGTAGACAAGGTTCTCTCTTTATGTGTCCTAATGGGGGCGCTGTCTGTCTTTTTTCATCGCTGGCTGGCTCAGAGAAGGAATATACACACCTTTCTACAAGGGGTTGCTCACATTCGCCCTCCTAGGAGTCCGATGACTCAACCTTGGGACCTAACTTCAGTCCTTGGTGCCCTCAGGATACCCCCCGTTGAGCCTTTAGAGTCGATTTCCTTTACTCTCCTATCCCGTTTTTCTGTTAGCTGTTTCCACGATACGTAGAGCCTCAGAATTAGTGGCCCTTCCTGTTTACGTTTCTTGCCTGACAGAACAATTCTTAGAATTCACTCTAACTTCATACCAAAGGTGATCTCCGCCTTCCATCTCGACCAGTACATTGTTGTCCCTACTTTCTATCCTTGTCCTTCCTCTCCCAAAGGAGAGACAGCTTCTCTGTTTGGATGTGGTCAGAGCTCTTCTTATATTTACGTCCCCCGAACTAAGGACATTATATTTTATCAGACTCTTTTTTTCCTCTTGGCAGGCCCGCACTGTGGTTCTAGAGCCTTGCCTCAGACTCTTGCGAGATGGATAAGATCAGGCATCCTGCGCTATTAAAGTCTTGCTGGGGCTGCTCCTCCCAGGCTGGTTGCAGCCCATTCTACTAGAGCCATGGGTGGTTCATGGGCCACCCGCAAAGGGGCCTTGGTGGATCAGATCTGTTAGGTGGAAACTTGGTCGTCCGTTACGATGTTTATAAGATTCTAAAGACTTTGTCTTTGGCTCTGCAGAAGTGTCATTGGAAAGTTCTGTGTAGCAGGCAGGGCCGTCCTGCTAATGAGCCACATTAAGGCAATGCAGCAGAGCTATCGCGCTGGATGCAGAGGGAGGAAGCGCGTATGGACAATACCTGACTTAGACATCCGACATCACTCCCAAGACCAGCCGCCGCGGTCACTCTACACCAGCTGAGCCAGCAGCACTTTCTGGAGAACCTTACAGATTCTATACAAAGTGCCCGAAATAACGCCGCTGCTGTAACTGATTGGGGTTGAAGCTGTTGCTAGGGTGGAGGAAGCATTGCCAAGGAAGCACCCAGAAAAGGGCTACTGGCAGGTCAGGACAGCCGGAACGGAGTAGGCACATGCACTGCAACAGCACGCATTCAGTCAGTGTCTGTGTCGGTGTGTGAACAGGAGGAGATCTGTAAGGACTGAGGAGCCTACTGACTGAGCTGAGGTACAGAAATGAAAGTCTGCTGACGTTGCTGGATAATAATAATGTTTAGTGGTCTTGATGGACTTTTGTATGGGGGGGGTTAAGGATATTTAGCCATTGGGATGACACTTGTGGGGTGAATGGGATCTCTGTGGGGAACAGGGACATCTGTGGGGTAATATGTTATCTGTGAGGTCAATTGGGTAGTTCTCGCTGTATGGGACCTTTATTGTCTGTTCTCGCTGTATGGGACTTTAGGTTCTTTAATTCTTCATAGTCCCCGAGATATAGCCTTGAATATGCTGTGATTTGTAGGAGCTGCTACACCTCATCTGTCACTCAAAGCACACACCCACACAATCCAAAGCTCCCATAGTACTGTCACACACTCTCTCACCCACACTATATGTACCATGTGCAACATATAGTCAATGTGTAGTGCTAAACACAATCAATAAACCATTAACCCAGTAATATGAGCATAACACACTAAAAAAACAGCCCCCCCCCAAAAAAATATCTTATATACATACAAACCAGTGACTCAAATGGAACACTAATACAGTATATGTAATACAGACTATATACCAAACAAGACACACAGTGCAATGTATGAAATATATGACTAAAGCAACTGAAATGTTAACAGGACAACAAGCAGTGTCACTGTGTTTGTGAAGTCTCTCACTACAAGCTGCTGTTACACTGACTCTCTTCGGTGATTATGATCTCAGCTAAGCAGGGAGATATGACTTTAGGTAAAAAATAAATAACAATTAGCAAAGTTAGAGAACAGGCAGAGTTCAGTAACTTACTTGTAAAGAATCTCAGCACCACTTGTCCTCCTCTCCCCCCTCTGCCCCTCCCTTCAGCATATTGCTACTTTTTGCAGTCTAGCTCTGGAGGGAGGGTCAACAGGATGTCAGCACTTCATTTAAAGTCCTTTCAACTGACAATGCTCGGACTCTGTATACAGCCCGTCACTGCTTGAGGGGGAGTAGACAGAGAGGGGAGGGGGACTACACAGCTTGGTACAAACTTCTCGCCAGTGTGAAGAAATGAAGCACACAGAAACATGAAAGTAGGCAGCTATACTAAGTATCTATACATTGTATACAGACAAAGTTTTTTTTTCACTATAGTTGCCCTTTAAAGTAATATCAACTTCCCCTTTAGCAACGGGGTACAACACCCCACATTAATTTTTTAGGGTAAATACCAACATTATTTCCCCCAATTTGGACACTTTGCAATATCTGTTAGGTAGGGTTAAAAAGGAGGGTGTAAACTTTGGACTTGATGACGCATGTCTATATTCAACCTCAATTACTATGTTACATATAATTGGGATGAGATTTGCCTAGAATCCTGCATGTGTGTCGGGTACCCCGAAGTTTACCAGATTTGCGTAAATTTTGAATGGGTCAGGTTAGAAAGCTGCGGATGCGGGTCTGTTGAATTTTGGATGCAGGTTCCTGCTGGATCTGGCTTGCTTTAGCACTATATGGAGGGGACCTATTTATTGCATTGGGACATGGTTAATTGATTTTAATATCAATCTATATAGTAATATTTAATTTGGTCTGAAATATAAAAAATACATTTTGTATAAATGTTACACAAATTTACTGTTATAGGGATCAGTGCTCTAAATACTAAATACTGATAATAACAATTTAAAAAAAAAAGTTGGCTTGACTATAAAGGGTTAAAGGGCCTTATAAGCAGCATATGAAGCCTTTTAACGGCAGTTGGAATCAACTGAGCATGCTCCGTGTCTGTGGCAGTGGGGGCAGAACAATGGTGCTGGTCATGTATCAAGTATCCTCAAAAGACCCAATAACAGAAGTTTTTTGTGTCATGGGGTAGCACTTCAGGATGGATACGTGGGGTGGTGGTGTTGCGTTCTTTAAAGAATCGGAGGGTTTGCTAATTAGTGTGGCTGGACTGAAATGCATTTTTTCAAAGTCAGCCTTGCTGTACATTTAGGCCATTTGCATCCAAACAGTATTGAAGAATTTTCTGCGCAGACCCAGATGTTTTCGCTACAGGTATCATTTTGTTAATCGTGACCACCTCAAAAAACACCTAGTAAAGCTAAGAAAATGTTACCTGAGCAAAAACATGCTGCTCCTGTGTATCTAGATGGAGCCAAGCTGGCCTAGGGGAAAAAATTACCAAACCAAAAGTGTCAGAATCTTAAAATTTATAGATTTTATATTTAAAATGCAGTTATAATCAAACAGATATGACAATGTTGAAATTGATGTAAACATCTTCCATTATATTCCAAGACAAAGCCACTTCTTTGTGTACAGAAAAAATGTAGGGCATACTGTACATACATGTCAAAAGTCAACTGACACATGATGCAAGGGGAAAGGCTACAATAGTACACATACAAATCATTGGGATTACTGACAGCAATTCGCTTTTTGTGACCTGTAATGGCTTAGTCTTACAGATCAACATTATCTTGTGAATACAGTAATGGTCATACTTGTATACATTGTTCCTCCCTTTCACCCAGTCCGTTGATCCAGGTTAACAGCTGAAATTTACGCACAAATCAAATGACTGAAAACCTCTTGATACATCTAAAATATAAAAAAGGCAATTAAAAGAATAATTCAGAACTGTTAAAATACCTTTAAATATATTGTGACAGCTTACACATAAATTTGTAAATAAAATGACAGGGCAATATAAAAGATCTTGGCTTTTTCACTCAAATCTCCAGCATGAATGACATGACCTGTTAAGGAATGAAAAGAACATATTTATTAGCAATTTTTCCTGGTCATAATTTGATTATCAAGAAAGCAGTCAACAGAAATTGAACATTCATGTATCACACGCTCAAGGTACTGATATGCCTGCCTCGGATGCACCCCAAAATGGCCTACACAATGGCTGCACTCAAAGCAGTCATAGACATAATTCAAACTGAATACGAGATCTGTATCAGTCCCGAAATAATTTTATCACTACTAGTTAAGTATAATCATGTAACATTTTAGGATCTTTTTGTAATATTTCCCTTAACATAAGAGAAAAAAAAAGAATTATGCAGGCCCTGTCAGCTTACCTGTCAATTCTCCAATGGTTGGTGTCTGACCCACCCCCCACAAGCCAACATCTATCTAGCATTTTAGGGCTAGGTTACACTACTCTGCGCTTTTAAGCACAATCTGATTGCGCTTTTAAAAGTACACAGTATTGTTGTCTTATGTAAGTGGCTACACATCACATCACTGTTGGTGTCCGCTGCGATCTGCTAATTAGATTGCATGCGATCACCATTTTTGTTGAGCTTCACATGCGCTCTACAATAAGGGCAAATTGCCTAAATCAATGTGCATTTGTGCAATTGTGCACATTCTAGTGTGGCCTCAGCCTTAAGTTCATTAAGTGGGTCTAAGGAAGTGAAGCACTGAGGACCTTTAAAGTAAATATCGGGAATAGTGAACAGAGATTGAGAGACTTGTAAATTAAGGGCGTGTCCACCCTTAAAAACAAAACGGGTGACTTTTCAGTTATCTGCCCGCAACCCTAACTGCTATGTTTCTCAGTTTACTACATGCATTTGTAACCAGACATTTAATCATAATTTCTGTTCCTTTCTGGCAAAAGTATCTGCCTCCTCCATCTGCTCTAAGAGTTTTTTTTATATGCATGAGCATGTGCAGAGGAGGTAGCAGGTGAAACAGCAGGTAATATTGGTTGTGATGTCAGCAATCACAACTTCGATTGACTACATGGAAGGAGGGGCCAGATTAACAGAATGGGGACAATAATTATCCTTAAAGCATAAGTATGCTATAAATGGAAGTAAGGGTCAATTGGAAGCATCAGCTTAAAAAAAAAAAAAAAATTGCCATATTTTTTTCCCTCCTTAAGCCCCTCCAGAGCCTACTTTGCGAGTTAAGTTGCATTAAATTGTGCTGACATCTTGTATGTCAGTAGGCGATTACTTAGATCCGCCCTCTGAGATGTTCATGTAGATGCTGATTGGCTAGCCTCATTAGGCACAGCAATCGTGCATTACCTAATGAGGATACCAATCAGCATCTACATGAACATCTCGGAGGGGTGGTATCTAATGTATCATGGATCTAAGGCATAGGGGGTGAAAAATATGGCAATTTTTTTTTAAGCTGATGCTTCCAATTACCCTTACTTCATTTTGTAGTATACTTATCCTTTAAATATCTGGTTAGTAATGCAGTATTAAGTATAAAACATATCCATTAAAGGGCAAGTCCGCCTTAAAAGAAAACTTTATAAAGGTAAATCACCCCCCAATACTAAATGGCAATAGTTTGAAATCTGAAATATATAAGTCTAACGTGAAATCCTGTTGCCCCTCATTCTGCTTCCTGGTTCTCACAGTTAACAGCTGTCAGTTTTGGATTTGACAGCAAATGACTGAATGTTAATCCCCTATAGCTGCCTGTTCTTAGCACGCTCAGGCTCAGGTAGAGGTAACTAAATTGCTCATTTCCATGAGGCATCCAGAAGCATAGCAGGCATACAGTAATTACAAGTAGGATATATCAACAGATTTCTAAAAGTTATTATGAGGGTGGATTGTCCTTTAAGTTGGGGTAGGTAACTGACTATTGACCAGTTTTTTGTTTTAAGGGTGAACATGCAGAAGCACTTTATTACCATATATACTCGAGTATAAGTCGATCCGAGTTTA
The DNA here is from genome assembly GCA_019447015.1 of Hymenochirus boettgeri. Taxonomy (NCBI): domain Eukaryota; kingdom Metazoa; phylum Chordata; class Amphibia; order Anura; family Pipidae; genus Hymenochirus; species Hymenochirus boettgeri. Next base: position 180,579,582 of record CM033469.1, on the reverse strand, counting down.
AGCCGAGGTATCTATTTTTACCTGAAAAAAGTATAAAAACTGACCGACTCGTGTATAAGCGAGGTTAGAAATTATGACCACTACTGCCTTCTGATTCTGTATTGTTTTGTGGCTTTAGTTGCCCTTAAATGGACAGCAGAATTCCCATACATGAATCCCATACAGTAATAGCCAAATCCAGTTCCAGTAGCCTCCAATTCCTTGGCACTCCAGATGTTGTAAACTACAACGCCCAGCAGGCTTTGTTGCTGGGAGTTGCAGTTTCTAAACATGTGGAGTGGCAAGGTTCAGTAATCTTTTAATTAGCTTACCATCATTTACAATTCTCCTGACCCCCATATAGTAAAGGGCCCTCTGACCCCCATATAGTAAAGGGCACTCTGACCCCCATATAGTAAAGGACTAATATGGGTAGTTTCAAGCTGTCATTTGCACTGAACTAGCAGCTGTTTTTTGCCCAAACTGAGGAGACCCATCAGATTTACAGCATCCAGATGAGCAGGGACAGTGCTGAGTGAGTCCAGCAGCCAGACTAAGGAAGCGTAAAGCAGATCAGCTCCTGTAACTTTCTATGCAGGTTAACACAGCCACCTACTGGTTACTATCCGCAATTGAAGAATTTGGATCTAAATTAACTTGACCCGAGTATAAGTCGAGGTTAGGTTTTCAGGCTAACTTTAAAGCCTGAAAAATTTGACTTATACTCGAGTATATACGGTACTTTCATTTACAAGTCTCTTGGTGTCACTGTGTAGGGAGCACTTGTATTATCTGTGTGTGTAAAGGGGGCAGGGGAACTTATATTACCATTTTCTGGTTCATATATTATCAGTTTCTGTTTGGCAGAAATGTTACTAGTTTGTGGTGACATATGTCAGCCTCTCAGTTCACAAACGACTGTTACAGTCACCCCTCAAGTTTACTAGCCAGTTACAGTCCACACCCATTTCCACAGCCTTCCCACTTTTGTGCTTAAGAAGGCAGGAAGCTTTTAAAAGTTTGTCTCAGGTGGCAAACATTCTAAAAACACCCCTGATTATGCTTTTAATGTAATCTGTAAGTTACATCTAAGCATTGTACAATATAACAATTGATTGTATTGAATCAATAAATGTTTAAGCCAGTTTTATAGTATAGTATATTTTACTATATATATTGGCAATGCCAAAAAAACACAAGATGAGAAATTGATTGCTGTTGTCACATGCCTATGTTTAATTACAGGGTCAGTGTGCAGTTATAGTTACCTGCTCTTTTTGCAAGCAGCCCCCTGATGAGTCTCCAATAAAAAATAGTCCTTCACAAAGCTGATCTGGTCATACTTTTCAAAGTTTACTAAAAGATGTTTACATACTGGATATAACAATGTGCTTCCATTGGCTTCCAATCTTCTGACTGAAATATACCTTTGTTAGGAAGAATTTGAATGAAACTACCTGAGAAGAAGCATGAAAATATATTTAATTGATCACATCCTATAGTAAAGTTTACATAGAAGATTTGATCTACCAAATTGTTTATTGTAGAGCCTCAATTTAAAAAAATGAGAACCTCAAACGCAGCAAATTGCAGATGCAGCAGCAACTGACAGCAATCTTTTGGACAGAAGACACCTCCTCCCCTTCAGTTTTCTGGACTATGAAGATGCACTACAGGAGAACCATAAGGAGCGGGATGTATGGTAGGATTTTTTAAATTGTACAGTGGGGCCAGTAGTTGGTGAAATTTACTTTGGGGGTGGACATGCCCTATAATATGTGGTAATATTTTCAAAATTACTTGATATCAAAACAAATTCTCTCAACACCATGTAACCCTAAACCCAGTCAAAAAAAAAATGGGGGAAAAAACAACTTGCCAATGCCAGTAGCAGACAAATGCACAACTTTTAATTGTCCTGTTTCACTTTCTTGACTCCAAATAACAATTAGAAATATTTCATTAAATTTAAGGATGTTCATGAGTCCTCTGAAATGACCTTTGCTAAACAATGCAATTGAGAGCTTATTACATGGCCCATTAATATATTTGTAGAAAGTGATCATATACCTGTGATCACCACTTCTTCAATGTAAACAGCCCCCCCCCAACTCTATTCCCCTTAATAATTTAGTTGCATTTCTCTAAACTCTTGAATATTATCTTTTTTTTTCACTTGCAGCCCACACTTACAGTATCAGAGTAATAAAGCTAATACTTTAAATTTGGAAAACTGTCCCTTAAAGGAAAACTAAACCAATTTTCAATACCTCCAATCTGAAATAACCCCCTAAGAACATCAATAAGCTATAAAATACCATTTCAGTAAATCGTATTATAGTAAATGTAAGCCTGTTAAGAACTGATGAAGTATCTGTGTGTATTTGCAGTGTCAGACCACACCTCCTTACCTCAGTCACATGCTTTCTTGCTTTATCTGTCCTGTAAAAGGATTGGCTAGAGATTATTAATGGGTGTGACCAACTGTAACAATTTCTGCCATAGCTAAGGACTGAGCATGGGCAGAACATAATGGTCGTTGACCAACTGTGTAGACATTAGTGCTGTGTGTTAAGCAAAAACCATATATTATTTAGGTAAATTTCCCAGCACATACAAAATGAGAGGTAAGACACTGATTACTGGCTTTATATCAAGGTGTTCTGCCTTCTGGTTCAGTGTTGTTCTGAGGCTTTAGTTGTCCTTTAAATTCACTAATTCCAACTTCTCTTTTCAATTTTTCTACCAAACAATCAAAAGAGAGGATGCAGTCTCCTTAGCATCCCCTCTCCATTGTGCTACTGCTCAGCCTCAACACAATATTCCCTATGTATGTTGTACATGTGCACAATATTGAATTTCCCCATAAATCAAAAAGGTTATTCATAACATAACTAAACAACACAGTCTGCCATATTTGTTTTTTTTCTCACCATCTCAGTTAAAATTTCTGCAGTGGCATAGGCACCACATAGCAGTTGCTATGGAGCCCAGAGCCAAAAGGGGGCCCGACCCGTCTAGGTCCTGCTGTCTGCGCAGTACTTACTTCTTTTTTTAAAAAATGTGCCGGTTGCTATGCACTTTGAGGGCAATGCATTCTTCAGTTCTCAGCCTGCTGACCTCCCTGATCCAGTGGTGAGTCAGTGTATACTGGACTTTCATGCCCACCTAACATTTTATATCTCGATATATAACTCATTTACATTTATTTTACTCCTACGGACTCCTATTGTTTATTAAAATGTTGTCCACAGTTTTCTGTGTTTTTTTGGGTAAGTGGTCTGTGGGCCCACAGGGGGATTATATACTAAAATAACGAATAGAAGGTGGCACTCCAAATAGTAACTTTATTAATACAGACCACACGACATCTCACAACGTTTCCGGGGTAATAAATGTGCCCCCTTCCTCAGGTGATGTTGCTCCAACAGTGTTACACATCTAAATAGGCGAACCAACTAAAGGACGGCCCTCTGAGGGTGATCCTACCTTCTGATTGGTTCAACCGAAAGTGATATGTGCATACATATGTGTTCTAAATACACAAAATAATCTAAATCAATATTATATAAATATAGACTGTGTTTCAACATTTAAAATAACCAAGTGTCTCAAATATTGTCCGGTACCCTGGTGGATGGGATGACTTATAGGATACATTAGAAGGAATTTAAAAAAAAACAATTTCTCACTATAATTGCCCTTTAAAGCATATCACACCAACTTCCCCTTTAAGGCATATTGCATCAACTACCCCTTTAACATGTATCACACGAACTTTCCCTTTAACACGTATCACACCAACTTGAACAAGAAATGTCCCAAGCACATCCAAAAGCACAGGGTGCACATTCTTCTAACCCTTACCCCTAAAGGCTTAATAATATCCAACATAGTCAAAGCAATTTTGAAAGATCGCACACCATTGGAAAGTGGAGAAAATTTATTGAACCAACAACAAAAACACGCACAAAGTTGTGCGTGTTTTGTTGATGGTTCAATAAATTTTCTTCACTTTCCAATGGTGTGCGATGCTTCAAAATTGCTTCGACTTGATCACACCAACTTCCTTTATAATGCTTATCGCACCAACTTCCTCTTTAGCGCGTATCGCATCAACTTCCCCTATCTCATTAATTTATTTTTTACTGCAAGTGATCAAATTGAATTATTGACACACAATGTTCCCCAGAAAACATAATTTTCTTCCCTAAAGCTGGGTACACACTGCACAGATGTTTGAAAGAGGACAGGATCTTCAAGATCCTGTCTGTCATTTCTCAAAGATCAGTGTACACAATCCAAAACATTCTCCCTATACACAGTATACCTAAGTAAAGGGAGACGCCTGTGGCAGAGGGAAATTTTCAGTCTTTTCCTGAACAACCGTGAGGCTGACAGGAACATTTGTCGGCCTTGTGATAATTCGAAAAATACGCTACACAAAGCGTATTTTCCAATGCACGCAACATTTTTTCTAGCAGCAAAACAAATCTTATCTTTATAATTGCACACATGGCAATGTAGGTAATCAATTTGGTTTGAAGAGACAAATTACTGTTCTATTTCTTTCCTTTTTATTATGCTTTTTTTGACTATCTTATCCCACAGTTCTTGTTCTAAAGACACCTTTTCCCCATTGACTATAATGGGAACAATCCTCAAATATGGACATTGAGGTTTTAGGGTCATGTGATCACACAAACACAGCTACACACACCTGACCTACGCTTGGATTCCCGTGGCAGCTATACTTAAAGGGTAACTAGAGTCAAAAAATAAAATCTTGACCAATCGTCAAAAAAAGTTTTATGTTCATAAATGCAAAAACATGTCCCCCCAACCCCCACACCTACTAACCTACCCTTTAAAAAAAATTTGACCAAAGTTACATTTTAACCCCAATACAAAAGAACAAGGCTTTAAAATGCAACTAGGAGTGCTTCCATTTATTGTGCAGACACACAACATTTTGGCACACAAGCCTTTGTCAAGTGTTAGTCAATTATCAAACATCTTTATACCCTTGTCATACACCGCCCTCTAGTGGACATTGATACAATTAAAGTGCTCCCCCAAGTGGTAGCCTCCGGATTTCAACCCTTGATACATAGACCATACATCACTGAACCTCCCACCACAGCTTTTTTTCACAGCTTGTAGTAGGGGATTGGGAGATCTTTCTAATCACTCTCCCACTTCACCTAAAAACAATAAATATAATAAATGCTAAAACCATCAAACCCAGTGTACCATTCTGTAACAAATACTATCTAAAACACATATTTATTGGAAAAAAGTGCTAGTCACATGCTGATACTATAGGTCTCCCCGGGGGGTTCTTACAGTGTTTGCATGTGACTATTTTACCCTATATCAGTTTTTCTGGACAGCCACCTTCAATCTATTGTGAATAAGTTACCTACCATGCTTAGGAGAGGGGGAGGTCATACTATGTACTATGGATGTTACAAGCCTCTATACAAGCATACCCCATCAGGAAGGAGTGAAATATGTAGAACAGCTGTTCAGAGTACTGAAAGGGGATGAGCAGATGGTGAGGTTCCTGGTGACACTAAGTGGTTCTATCAAGAAATTATTTTCGTTTTCAAAAATCATTTTACGAACAAATACAGAGATTATGGGCACCAATATTGCACCAGCTTATGCCAACATTTTTATGTATGAGATTGAAGAAAGGTTCATATTACAAAGTAAGATTTTTCAAAGAATATACATCATTACTTCTTCTTTATTAACAACTATACATTAAGCCTGTTACATTAATGGGCGCTAGAAGCCCAGAGACCCCTCTCAGTGACAATCTGTGACACAGTCCCCCCCCCTCCCTCTGTGACAATCATCCCCCCACCTTATCTGCGGTCAGCAATGCCTTCCACAAACGGAACAGCAATGTCAAGAACCGCCGGAAGGCAGAAACTCGCAGCAGTTAAGATAGTAATGAGGACTGTGGAGACACCTAGTGGCCAGGGGAAAGAACTGCAGTGACACACGCATCACACGGATGCAGCACTTAGGATTTTATAATATAGGATGTGTTTATTTGGGAAGGGTATGACAGGGATCTGTTGAAATTCCAGGATAATTTCAAAAATATGCATAAAACTATAAAATTTACACTAGAGTATAACCAGGAGAGCATACACTTTTTAGATGTACATATCAGTAAGGGACAGGGCAGACTACATAGAGTATTCATCGATTGAAGCAAGTTTGTGGAGTCCAAACAGGTAGGTTATTAGGTACCACCCCCTATCGTCTGCACCACATCAGGTAGGTATACGTATATACTTTAGAAGGGAGGCAATACTTATGTGTATAATTTATTCAAGTGCTGAAACCAAGTGTACTTGATAAATTATACACTGAAGTATTGCTTGAGTGTGCCTCCCTTCTAAAGCATAAGACTACAGAGTAGCCTGTATAGACAGCCGACCAATAGGTCCACAGAGTTTGCACCCACCAGGCTGTATTGAGAGAGCCCCCAAGAGTCAATTTATAAGATGTAGAAGAATTAACTCATCAGAGGGTGAATATTAAAAACAAAGTAAGGAAATGATGAGAATCTTTCAGAGGAGAGGCTACAAAAGAGGCTTAGAAAGAGTAAAGACAGTGGGTGAGATCCCGAGGGAAGAGTTACTGAGACAGAGGCAAAAGGGAGGAGGGAGAAAGAATACTTACATTTGTGAGCAAATTCAATAAACATTCACATGACGTAAAAAGAATAACCAGAAAATACTGGAAAAGGATACCTTCTTAAATATAGTAAAAGTCAAAACAAGGTTTGCATATAGAAACGGTAAAAGCATAAAGGACATTTTGGTTAGAAGTGACTAAAGCTGGGTACACACACTACAAATTTTTGAAAGACCGCGAACGACCACGCGCATGTGCGCTCATTCAGAAAAAAACACTACACACACTAGCGATAAAGCCCCGATACCATTGAATCAGACCCAGAGATTTCTCTCCACTCCCAAATTGGGAACATGCCCATGTTTGAATTGTCAAAACTGTTCAGGTATAATTAAAGGACATGTGGTTATGCACCCCAAGTAAGGAACAGCTTTAAAAATTTAATTTTATTTTTAGTGCCAGACAGAAAAAGTGGTGTACACTCTAAAATACCCTTGCAGTCTCCTGTACGTGGGTCAAATGAAAAGAATGATAAGGCAGAGAATTAATGAACATAGGGGATATATTAGAAACTGTGACGACACTTAGCTGGCTAATGTTATGTCTCATTTCCGCAAAGGTGGCAAGTCCTAGAACAGATCCAGGCTAATGGAGACATTGAAAGCAAACTACTACAGAGAGAAACATTTTGGATCTGGAAGTTACGGACCGTTAGCTCTAAGGGTCTTAATGATAAACTAAGTTTTTCCTGTTTTTTGTAATTCTTCTGTATTTATTCTTGTAATGTTAGTTGTAAAAGATGCTGTTAGGTATAAAATACTGTCCTTTTTAGGAATTTTATGAGGATATCACTATAAATGGCACTTTAAAATAGCACTTTTATAAAGGAAGCACTTTTTTTCCCAATAAAATTGTTTTAGATAATATTTGTAAGAGAACGTTACACTAGGTTTGATGGTTTTAGTATATATTTTATTTATTGTTTTTAGGTGAAGTGGGAGAGTGAATAGAATATTGAAAGATCTCCCCATCTCCTATTACAAGCTGTGAGTAAAAGCTGTGATGGGAGGGTCAGTGATGTATGGTCTATCTATCAGGGATTGGAATCAGGAGGCTACCACTTGGGGGAGCACTTTAATTGTATCAATGCCCACTAGAGGGCAGTGTATGACAAGGGTATAAAAAGACGTTTGATAATTGACTCTGTAATACTTGACAAAGGCCTGTGTGCCAAAATGTTGTGCGTTTGCTATGGCTGCACAATAAATTGAAGCACTCCAAGTTGCACTTTAAAGATTGGACAAGCCTCGTTCTTTTGTATTGTGGATATATGTTACTGGCGTGAGGTTGCCAAGGATGTTTGGACAGCTGGAGGATACCCTACTTTAATCAAGGTTTGGATACATTTTAACCCCCTAACCTGATACAGGTAATCACACCTACGTACCTACCCTTCAATTTACATGGCAGACATACTTAAGGGTAACTTTAATAAAAAAAATTGTGACCAATCATTAAAAAGTTTTTTTTTTTTACCCCCAACCTGACACCACACACCTTCTGACCTACCCTTTCAATTCTGTGGCAGCCATACTTAAAGGGTAACCATAGTAAAAAAAAAAAATAAATAATAATAATTTGACCAATCAATAAAAAATTTTGTTTTTAACCCCCTAACCCGACACAGGTACACACATCACTGACCTACCCTTTCATTCCTGTGGCAGCAATACATAAAGAGAAACTAAAAATATTGTTCACTTTCATTGCTATAGCAAAATTGAGTTTTAAAACCTGCAGCACAGATACATTCCCTTCCAAAATACAGACTTTCATGCCTAGTTTACTTAAACTTTCTCTTTCTAGTTGTCACTGATTCTTGTTTGCCAACAAATACAGGCAGTGATTTATTTTCTGCAAATCAACAGCAAAACTGAATATTAAATACATTTATCATCCTGCAACAAAAAAAGTTTTGCAACACTGTCTGAAATTTTTTTCTAAGGCACTCTGGCACTTTGTTGGTACTATGTAATGAATCCACCACCTGCTAATAATATTTAAACAAACCATTCTTTCTTCAGGAACAGACTAGCCTATAGTTGCAACTGGAAAGGGGTTTTCAACTATTACTTGCATTTACAAGAAATCCCTACGGATGTTCATTAAAATCTTAATTGCAATGTTTGGTAAATTCATATAAAGTTATTTAGTTTGACAAATGTGTTTAAAGGGCAAGTCCATCCTCAAATTAAAATTTAGATATAGGCAAGAGTACAGTAGTCTAAAAGATGTAAGACTACCCTGAAATGCTGCCTGATGTTTTGTTACCTTTTATTCCGCTTCCTTGTTGTAAGTCATGGATGTGACAATTGACATGACTGCCAATGACCTAGCGGTCCTCCCGAGCCTTTGTGTGCTTGGAGATGCGGCAGAATGGAAAAATTTCTCTGCATAACAAGTTAGTCTTACATCTGCCAGATTACTTACCATTTGGGTTTGGGGGTGATTGACCTATAACAATTTGATGGGCAAGCATTCCTTTTATCAAAAAAGCAAAGCTGCAGCACCACAAAATTCCTGGATCACCATATTTCATTCATTACATAAACCAGGTTTATGACAAACTTAGACAATACACAAAACAGTGACAATGCAATGCTTCTTGAACATTTATAATTTTATTACATTTACAAACCAAGAGACCAAAAGAAGTATTTAATTTATTATTCAGTAAAAATGAGACATGCTCTGGTGTATACTTGGATGTACAGTGATGTTTGATGAATAGCAACTCATTTCAAAATGGTATCTTCATTAGCTAGAGGGGAAAAACAACAGCATACATTTTAGCCACAAGAAAAATTCCATTCCCAACTTGATCATGTCATGAAATCAGAACTATAAAAACATTTTTTAGTTATGACTGCTATAGGGATATTGTTGAACCTACTCAGAGGCTCAAATAACAAAAAAAAAAAAAAAAAAAAACAATCTTTGCCTTATTTACCAAAGGCAAGCACAAATTATCCAACGTCCCATCTTATACAGCCAAATTTTCAGCTTGAATCAGCTTGGGCCACTGTAAAAACATAGAAATGGCAGTGTCCTGTGTCCACTATGCACAATTCAATTTATATGTGCTTTGTTTTTGCAACACAACTGACCAACATGAGGCAAACCTAGTCTATCAACTAATGAAATGTAACATGCTTCCACATTAACTAGCGCAGAGCTGCTGTGCAGTGAAAATTGCCTGCCATTAGTCACCCAATAATGGGCAAATCACATTAGTTTTACTTTAACGTTTTCAATGCCAGGCATTTAGATTCTATTTTTGTGCATGTGCAACCTCTGAATCTATGTGTGTGGCATATATTCCTTTAAAAATAATCACAGGTTCTAACCATGATCTGAGGGCACAATTTAAGTGCCCCCATCATTTTTTTGTCCAAAATAGATGTGGGGATCTGGGGGAAGTGAAATCCCCATGTGCCATGAGTCAGTTCTGTTCACCTAATTATTGATCTGTGCCAATTAAGGAAAAAACACTTTTGGGAAATGCTTTCCAGGACGTGATCTTTCCAAACGGATTTTGACTTGTAAAATGGATTATCTTTCATAATGATATAAGAATCAAAGTGATACACACACTTTCTGCTAGTAACCTAGTAATAGAGGTTGAAAATAGACATACATCCATCAAGTCCAACCATATCACCCTCCTTTTTAACCTTACTTAACAGTTGAACCCAGAAGAAGGCAAAAACCCCAGCTAAAAAGAAAGGGGGAAATTCCTTCCAGACTCTGGCAAATGTAACTTAAATAGCAATTTGAAGGTTTCCCTGGATCAACCAGAACTACAGTATATGTATTAATACCAGTAATTTTCAATATTTTTTATTTAGTTTTAGAAACTTATCCAGCCCACTTTTAAAGCTATTCAATGAACCTGCCATTACCACATCTGCTGGAAGACAGTTCCACAATTTCACCATTCTTACTGTAAAGAAACCTTTCCTAACCTGAAGATGAAACTTATTTCATTTTATAGGTTTTTTAAAGGATGTCCACGAGTCTTTTACTATGACCAAATGGTGAACAGTGTACCAGAGAGGTTATATGGGCCCATGAAAACTAGTTGTAAGAAAATGCTTGTTTGATATTTCTATAATTATTTGTATAACTATCAAGTTTAAGTCTCACATAGAATATTTCAGAAAAGTAGCAATTGAATATCAAAGGTTCAATATGAATAGGTCTGTTTGCAATTGTTTATAACATCATTACTGTATATGAGAAGGTCTCACAGGATGCAACCAAGGTGGGTTAATTTTATTATCCCCTTGTTAGCATATACATGTTGGAGAAATGGGATGTGAATTGGGATAAAAGTGGATCAACTGTTTTCTTGGAGGGAGGATTCTATAGATGGAAGATTGAGGAGGCTAGAAGCGGGCTGACTGGAGAGGCAGACTGAAGACCTATGACAGAATGGAAGCCATGCAAGAAGAATGCCATGTAGGAGCAGGCCAGGAGAAGAGCAAGCCTCATTTTGAATTATACTTTCTGTGGTAACTAATGTACTGTATATATTTTAATTATTTCCAGTTATGTCTAGATTGTTTGTTTTGTTGTAATAGTAACTTGATTAAATAATATCTATTTTTCCTAATTAGTGTGGCTATTTTTTCAGCCTCTGACTAAAATCTTTTGTGTAAACAAACCACTCTTAAAGTCGATAGTGGTGGTTTGTCTGCCACAGGATTTCTTGCCCTTGTCCTTTTGGTCGAGACGGGATTAACTTTTGCTAAGGGTCTTGATACTATGCTAAGTGGTGGTTATGTTCTGGAACCACTTATATTTAATACTAACTTAAACTCAGGGGTGCTCCTACCATGAAGCAAACAAACATTTGCTCAGGGCACGCTCCTGCGGAACACTTAAAAGTCAGCAGTTAAAAAAACCTCTTCCTTCCTGCAATACTGCATTTTAGCACCAGTGTTAAGGCAGCCCTCCAGTCAGTGTTAGTCAGCCCACCACACCCACCTCCACAAGCCACACCTATGTTCCCTGATAAAGCCATGCCCGCTTCACGTGCCGCCACCCGTCTACCAATAGGCGGCATTTAAAAGTTGTTTCAGGTGTCAAAAACCCTAGGAACACCCTTGCTTAAACTACTTGCACTACTTAAAAGTTCTAAAGTTTATTAAGGGAACAGATACTAACTTGATTCAGCTAAATCAGAGAGTTTGGATTTGGAACCTCCCTTGTCAAACTGGATGATCTCGCGTGTAAACGGCCATGTTGTGAGTCACGAGAGATCATCAAGTCTTGCGAGTACACTGCCATGTGGCGAGTCCCGCAGCATGGTTATAAATAGACCGGGAAATTGCACATTAATCTCTAGCTGCGGAAGAAGCTTGTGGAGTACAAGCGAAGCACGTCCAGCTGTACCTTAGATAATGGTGGCTCCCTCTGGACCATATGGCAGAACATTTTAAGTATATGCTTTGAATAACTGTTGTGCACTTGCATTAAGTCTATAATAGGATGTACCATTATAAGGTAAGGATTTTTATGCACTACAGAGTGGGGCCAGTAGTGTGTGTGTGTGTGTGTGTGTGTGTGGGGGGGATTATAGTTTTGGGGGTGGACATGCCCTTTAAGGGATATATCCATGTGGAAATACTTACCTGATTTGTTTTTTTGATCCCCTAGAACTACTATCCTAATCCAGAGTTGGGTGTTTGTATAGGTTACGAGGTTTTTAATGGTGTGGTTTGTTTTTTTTTAGGTAACACTTTAGCACTCACTATGTCACTTTAGCACAGTGACTTTATTACATTGTTTATGTAATCCTGGTTTCACTAGCTATACCTTTGTCTTTTTGTCTATATGAGCTCAGTAAGAATAAACGAATTTGTTGTGATAGAGAGTGCCATGATTTCTATTTTTTCTGTGTAATATGCTTGTTCTTTCGGCCGAGACAGGATTAACTTTTATCAATAGTGTGTACCCAGTTTAAGATTTTGCCAAGGGTCTTGATACTATGCTAAGTGGTGATTATATTCTGGAACCACTTATATTTAAAGGGCATCTATAGTAAAAAAAAAAAAAAACACATTGGTCCATTGCAAAGTTAAATTCATGTACTCTGTGTTGCCTTAATCCTGTCTATGTCAGTGACTGTTTAACCATGGTGTCAGATCTGTGTGCAGCACTCCTCCCTTCCCCCTCCCCTCTGTTACCTCCTCCATGTCTCAACTCTGGCTAACCGACAAGCTTATCATGTGCAGTAGGAGTTAAAAGTTCAACACACCCACGCACAGTGGCCAATAGAAAGCAAGCTGTCCTGGAGACACGGAAGAAGAAGGAGATCAGTACAGTTTACGATCTCTCAATTTGTGACCCATCATTAATCAGTGAAAGCTATTAAGGGGGGTCAAGTGCAGCCTTATATTGACCATCAAAGCTACCTCTCTCCCCCTGCTAATGCTCTTATCTCTATGTTTATTACAGAGCAGGGAGGGGGGGGGGATCATGTCACAGGGATTTGATTGACAGTCCAAGTAGGAGTAGAGGAATACAATCACGTATTCTTCCAACTGGTGTATCTCAGGACAGAGAGGGAATCTGAAAAAAGTGAAGACACTCTGGGGGTTGTGGAGAATTATAGAACACATGGAAAGAAAGAAAAAAAATTTTCATGTTCCCACTATAGATGTCCTTTAATACTAACAGTAATTTAAAAGTTTGGTATAAAAGTTTGGTCTATGTTTTCCAATGACCAAATCTATGTAGAACATTGAAAACTACAGAGGATGTGCAATTTTTGCAGGCAGATATATAGACAGATTGAATCACATCTGCCTATTTTTACATTGTTGGAAAATGTAAGGTATGGGGTTAGCAGGTTTTAAAATTGTTGTACTGCCTTGTATTATAAATGGGTCTTTGCTAAGTGAATATCTAATGGAAAATGATCTGGATGTTCTAGTAAAGACTTACTTCTAACAATGGCTAGTTCAAGTAAGATATTGTCATGTATAAAGATTTAGATTCAAGGGAGAAAGATTCTCTCTTTACAAAGCATAGTTAAGACCTCATTTGGAATATGCAATGCAATTTTGGAATCCTGCATATAAAAGGTACATGTAGGAACCAGAAAGCTTTCAGAGAAGGGATTTAAATTAATAAAAGGAATGGAGGAAATTAACTATGTGAATAGAACAGGTCATTTAAAGTTATTCAAACTGGAAAGGAGGCACTTGTTTGGGAATTTTAACACTTTATACATGCCAATAAATGAATGGGCCATAAAATGAACTCTGTGCATTGATCTTCAGCAAGTCAAATCAGAGAACATGCAGGCATCCCTTAAAGGGCATCTATAGTGAAAAAAACACATTGCCCCTTTGCAAAGTTAAATTCATGTACTCTGTGCTGCCTTAATTCAATCTATGTCAGTGACTTTGTTTAACCATGGTGTCAGATCTGTGTGAAGCACTCCCCCCTTCCCCCTCCCCCCTGTTACCTCCATGTCTCAACTTCGGCTAACCGACAAGCTTATCATGTGCAGTAGGAGTTAAAAGTTCAACACCCTGAAAAACACACCCACGCACAGTGGCCAATAGAAAGCAAGCTGTCCTGGAGAAGAAGATCAGTACATCTCTCACTTTGTGACCCATCATCAATCAATCAGTGAAAGCTATTAAGAAGGGGGATCAAGTGCAGACGTATATCTACCATCAAAGCTGCCTCTCTCCCCCTGCTAATGCTCTTATCTCTATGTTTATTAAAGAGCAGCGAGGGGGGATCACGTCACAGGGATTTGATAGACAGTCCAAGTAGGAGCAGAGGAATGCAATCACGTATTCTTCTAACTGGTGTATCTCAGGACAGAGAGGGAATCTGGAAAAAGTGAAGGGGTTGTGGGGAATTATAGAACTCATGGAAAGAAATATGCTTGTGAAGGTTCTCATTCATCCAGGTCATGGTATATCTGTTGTATTCAATTAGATCAACTGGACTTGAAATGTAGTTCTTGAAGACGTTTCGCTAGTCATCCGACTGGCTTTCTCAATTCAGAATGACTTGTACAAGAATCTGTGGCAATTATGTACCCTGGAAAATCCCAATTAGCATATCACAGCCAGGTGTTAAGGGTGTGATTAGATAGTGGCTAAGAGGTGTTATAGGAACGCCCAGAGTAAGGTGTTAAAACAGCATTGTACATGGCAGACAGTTGGTGTAACCCCCCCCACCTCTATTTAGGCTTGGTTTCTTTATTTTCACAAATGGCCTCCTTAACACCTCTCTTGAACCAGTCACGTTCCTTCGCCAGTATGTTAACATTACAATCTTCAAAGGTATGTCCTTTATCCTGATGCAGATACACGGCTGAGTCCTGACCCAGGAATTGGCTCTTCTGTGCTGGGCCATACGTTGATGCAGTTGCTGTTTGGTCTCCCCCACATACAAATCAGAGCATTCTTCACTGCACTGCACTGCATATATGATGTCGCTTTTCTTGTGTTTTGGTATTGGGTCTTTCGGATGTACCATTTGCTGCCTCAGTGTGTTTTTTCGGTTTAAAGCAGACAGGGATACGATGTTTTTTGAAAATTCTTAATTTCTCGGAGACCCCTGCTACATATGGGATGACCATGTTCTTCCTCCTGTCTTGCTTTTCCCCTTCACTGTTGGTATTCGTGTTCTTTTCTTTCCTTCTACTTCTTTTGACAAAGGCCCAGTCTGGATATCCACAAGTTTTAAGGGCTCCTCTGAGATGTTTCATTTCTTTAGCCTTCGCCTCTGTGCTAGTGGGGATGTTCTCGGCTCTGTGTTGCAGGGTTCTGATGACCCCCAGCTTGTGATCTAAAGGGTGGTGGGAGTCAAACATCAAAAAACATCGTATCCCTGTCTGCTTTAAACCGAACAACACACTGAGGCAGCAATTGGTACATCCGAAAGACCCAATACCAAAACACAAGAAAAGCGACATCATATATGCAGTGCAGTGCAGTGAAGAATGCTCTGATTTGTATGTGGGGGAGACCAAACAGCAACTGCATCAACGTATGGCCCAGCACAGAAGAGCCAATTCCTCGGGTCAGGACTCAGCCGTGTATCTGCATCTTAAGGATAAGGACATACCTTTGAGATTGTAATGTTAACATACTGGCGAAGGAACGTGACTGGTTCAAGAGAGGTGTTAAGAGGGCCATTTATGTGAAAATAAAGAAACCAAGCCTAAATAGAGGTGGGGGGGTTCGACACCAACTGTCTGCCATGTACAATGCTGTTTTAACACCTTACTCTGGACGTTCCTATAACACCTCTTAGCCACTATCTAATCACACCCTTAACACCTGGCTGTGATATGCTAATTGGGATTTTCCAGGGTACATAATTGCCACAGACTCTTGTACAAGTCATTCTGAATTGAGAAAGCCAGTCGGATGACTAGCGAAACGTCTTCAAGAACTACATTTCAAGTCCAGTTGATCTAATTGAATACAACAGATATATTATGGAAAGAAAGAAAAAAAAGTTCATTTTCCCACTATAGATGCCTATTAAGGGTTGTTTTTTTTTTTAAATGAGAATGGTACAACCATGGAATAGTTTTTAACTAGATGTGAAAATGGTTCAGTAGGTAGTTTCAAAACAGGTCAGGATATTACTGGTATTAATTCATACAGTTCCCAATGGTAAAGAAATTCTTACAACTTCCATTTTGAATCAGGAAGAAATTTTTCACATTCAACTGTAAGGGCTAGACCATGGATCCTCAAATTATGGCTCTCTAGATGTTTGAAAACTACAACTCCCAGCATTCCTAGGCTTCCCTCTGTAGCTGAGGAATGACTTACGATTGCTTTTTACGATCTGTAAGTGCTTGCATATTTCATGCCAGTGGGTGGCCACACTGTGTGCTGTGATACGTTTTTGGAGCACATGCGATCACTGCATTTTGCGCAGAGAGCATGTGCTTCGATAACAGATTAATGTAGAAATCGGCATATCTGGGTATTCAACCTACAATACAATATTACTTTAGTACTACCTGCTGCTAATTCCTTAGCAATTCTTTCTGCTTCCTCACGCTTCTTTTTCTCTTCAGCTTCTATCCTCCTTTCTTCTTCAGCAACTGGTTTCAAATAGTCTAAAATGCATATAAATACACTTTTAAAAAAAGTACAAAAAAAAGCATTTAAAATAAGAAAATGTGTGAAGCACACCATATATTCAGGTTTTCTTTGTAAAATTATGTTTAGTTTATTTTTATAAAAAAAAAAAAGCCCAGCAAACTTCTAAACAATCATATTCTAAATCAACTATGACTGAACATACAAAAGACAATTACTAACAGACATCACTATGGGGCAGGGTTTGACAAATCCAAGAAGCCAATGAAGTGACTTTTTTAAAAGGCGTTTCAATGGATGCCTATGGAACTGGTTACTTAAGGATTGGACCCTCTTAATAAAGTTCTCCCCTTTGGTGGATTACCCTTTCTGTTCCCCACAAACATCAACACTACTAGATGATGTCCCTGAATTCACAGGATATGAAAATGGCCCTTCTTACTGTGACAGTATATTGTGTTCCACCTAAGCGCTTTCAGGTACTTGAGTAAGTACCTGAAAAGTACTTGAGAAACTCCCAAGTACTCATTCAAGTCCAGGTAAAAAAAAAAAAATTTGCATAGAGCTACATACTTTAGGGATAGGTCCAGTACACATACACTGATATTTTAACATTTCAGTTGATCTGGTTGAAATATCAGTGGTACTTTTTTGGTTGCTACAACCAGTGTTGGTCGAACCCTTGTCCTAATTGGATAAAAGTTCAAAAGGACACGTGGGTTCATTTCAGTCATTCTATAGACCACACAATCGGTCACGCAAAAATATTGGTGCGACTGACAATATTTTGGCCTGGCGAACAGTCAATAAAAGCAACTAGGTTGAAATATTGACCCAGGTATTAAGCCTAAGCGGAAGACAGTAATACACTTCGAAATGTAGTAGAAGGTATAAAATACAGTAGTAGTATAAAATGTGTTTGTCATGCATCTTAAGGAGAAATAATGGTTTTCACTCTATTAAAGCAAAAAGTTAGTTTTAGGGTTTTATACTCTGCCAAATAACTAAACAGGAATATGCCCATGAGACTTGTACAAACCACCCGTTTGTAACATTTCCACCTCAAAGAGCTGTTTTTTTTAGGGGTGTGTGTGATTAAATCACGATTTCTACAAAAGTATCTCAGATCTCCAAGTATATTTTTAGTCATTTAAGAAATTCTTGTTACAAATTAATAAAATTTGGGGGAAAAAATTAATGAAAAATAAAACTTTTGACTTTGACACTTGCCATTAGGATATAGTCAGACACCAATGGAAGTCGGTTATGATTTTTGAGAAAGCTACATGTCTCTTGGGATTTGCTGAGCCTTTATCGACTATTTTAAAGTTTTTTTTTAACATATTAAAGGAACACTAACAACATATCCCCATTTTTGTAAGTATATTCCATCTGTTTTTTTATTATTCACAGGGAGGTGAGAACGCTTATTCCCACCTCCCTGTGAATAATAGAATGCTCAGGGGACACTGGAACTTACCTTACCGTAGCTGCTTCTGCACCGACAGCCACGCTGTCCCGACCAAGTGCCTATCTTAGGCACATGTGGTAAGTTCCAGTGTACCCAGAGCGTTCTATTATTCACAGGGATATGGTCAGCTGCTCACAGTGCAGGCAAGTTTTAAAATCCGATTGCTCAACTTAGAAATAAGAATGGGCAGTCACATATATATTTTAAGTGGAATATACTTCATGGGGAAAAAAACTTGCTGATTTCCTCCTGGCCAACAGACTACCTAACAGTTTATTAACGTATGTTGGTCAGGGGATATATTGTATAAAGGCCCATTAAGAACAGAGAAGCACTGAAATGATGATGGGCCTTGAATGCAGCATCTGAAATGGATACTCGAAATTCAGGATGACACTCAAAGCAAAAAAACAGTTCAGAAATATGACTTCTTATTTGCAGGATGCAATACTTTCATGTAAAAAGAAATGCCCTATATACTTTTAACAACTTTGTAGTCTACCCATCTGATAGCAAATTGAACAAGTAGTCTTACCATATCTTTTCTTGCCATAAATCATCCCAACCAGTAATGCAGAGTATCTGGTGAACTAAATAAAAAGTGAAGGGAGAAAAAAAAAAAAGATAACTGTATGTAAATACCCAAGCATGCATAGGAAAGGTCAGAGGTATACAGCTATGCAATGTGTTAAGGTCATGAATCATAGTGCTCCTAATCAAACTACGACTGTACTCAACAATAATAAATATTAGTTTAATATAGCGCTCTACACTTTATTTTACACTCCATATTTTGCTTAGATGCAAAGTGTTCTCAAATCCGTTAATGGGAGAGACATTCTAACTGTACAATTCGTGTTTCTGAATGACCAGATCGGTTCTATCCATTGTAACTGCATTGGTCTCTCATTGTTTTCTTCTGATACCAGGCAGTTCCAATGCAGCGCGTGCTCCTTGTTTTCACACCGTTTAGAAGAGTCGCAGGACTACTGCTCCACATCTCACACCTATATATGGGGGATATGGGTTTTATTAAGGTCACTTTACGTTCAGTGTCACCTTCAGGTCTCAGTATGAACCCACCATTCACAAGCCGCTTGCACAAGACTCCGTGTTCCGAGAAATAAGCACATAAACAGCAGGCGATCGGTCTTTACCTTGATAAGTGGGGACACTTGTACTGGCGGAACCATCTTGTCTCCTCCAAGTGACACTGAAACTGGTCTAGGCCGTCGGCGGAACTGTCTCACAAAGAAGGAAACACGTGAGACAGGCGGGGAAAGGGCAGTTCTTTACACGATGCCCCGCCTCTAAGTAAATTACTCAGCAGCGCTGCACTGTGGTGCCTGCAGGTGCGCTGTAAATTCACCGTTGGCACGACTGGTAAGGGGAATGTTAGGCGTGCGTCACCGGCATGTGACGTCACAGACGCGGAAGCAGGCGCAAGGCCGGAAACTGCGGCGGGGAACGAAGGAGCAAACCGGTTTCTGATAGAAGGTTTATACCCGTCCCTTCCTACACTTCGGGGAAGGGAGCCGTGTAATTACTGAGTGTTCCTCTTTGGACCGGACATGTCGCTGCTACAGTCTGCGCTGGATTTCCTGTCCGGTCAGGGAACTATAGCAGGCGCCGGTCGAGACCAACATGATTTTGTTGGACAGACAGTGGAACTCGGAGAGATGAAACTGCGGGTAAAGCGGGTGATCGCCGAGGGTAAGTTCAAGAGAGAGCTGGTTGAATTACACCTGTCTGGGACAAGTGCTACTTACCATTATCATCCACCCAGCCCATTACACCTGACACAGAAATGTCCAGTCAAACAGCTTGTCAATCTGTCTTGTTTGTATCTTAAAAATGTAAACAATGATGCCCTAAATCATAATTTATTGCAAAATCACCTCTTAATGCTGTATTTTTGTAAATCTTCACTTCTCCAAATTGACACAAGTTTGAGTTACCTGTTATGAAGTCTAAATTAATAAGAATCCCTAAAGGCCTCAATACACATGCTACTGCCATTGCATGTATGATGACTGGTTCTGTTGGAGTGTCTTTATTATGCAATGGCACATGCATACACTATAACCTGACACTTGTAGTAGTGGCAGTCAATACCGGCAGCTTGAGGTTTTTTTTGGAGGGGGGGGGTGTTGCTCATACACCTTGCTAACATAAATAATATCTGCAAGGTGTATGCATAGATTTGTGTCTTTATCCTAGATGGTTTAATGATTGACTGCTTGTGCTGTTCTTCAAAAAAACTTTTGGATACAAAAAAACAGTAATCCAGCACCCAAGATTGTTGACTTAAAATACCCAAAAGTTCATATCTGTGAAGCCCCATTTGCTCCTGGCAGTGGTGCACAGATTGGGTCCAAAGTCGTGACCTCAGCCCAACCATGCTTCATAATTGTTCCAACCAAAGATAAAATAAGTTGATTTGTACTTGTCCAAAATGGATGGTGGACTATCAGCCAGATGAGTGTGGTAAGCACTTGCTGTCACTTCCTTGCAGAAGTGAGGGTAGGTTCTAAAATCTAAACTTTTGTTCATATTTATACTTTTTTTTGTTTGTAAGTAATCAATTACAAATACTGGAATGCTACCTCATCTTACCAATAAGTTATTGGTATCTGGCAAAAGTATGCATTTTAGTGAGGAAGTGTTGCTGAACAAAGTGCAATAGGTTGACTATAGACAAAGCTACAGTGTGTATATATATATATATATATATATATTCACCTTAATTGTAACTACATAAGGTATAAATATACTTTTGTGTCCTGTTATTCCATTACTGCAGTCATCTTTTGATAAACCAGTTCCTATGAAATTTTATATCAGATACCCTGACATAATTATGATATTGTGATCAATTATCCTTAGATGTTCCATTCAGTAAGCTTTACAGCAAGAGAAGAGTGGGACTTGGGTACTCTCAAATGGTAATTAGTTGTCCTAATATTTCCTATAACATTTACATAGGCATAACAAAGTGGTGCTACCGATTTTATTTTCAACCAGTCACATGGCCCATCTAAAACCATGTGTTTGTGCCAAAATTTCTGCTGCATCCAATCTATTTTTTGTCTAAATATGGTAAAGGAATCGTCAAAATAACTCTGTTATGATTTTGTCCATATTTATGCCAAATTAACCAAAATTTTGTTTATACACTATATGCTACACCAGATGTTTTCCTTTTTTAACTTCATGATATCCAATTATGGCCTGCAAGTGTAAAAGTACTCCCATTCGACCAGCGCTGCATCAACCCCATGTAGGAAAAATAAAATCATTATTTTGACCTACCATGGGAAGCAAAAGTTGCAGCAGTGACTTTCAGAGAGGACCCATTGGAGCAGAGTAGCAGATTATGCAATGGCAACTTCGATTTGACTTGCTAAAACTTTATGAAGAGCACTGGTGATATTGCCATAGAAGTATAATTTAAAGCATATATCAGTTAGGAAAATATCAGTAAAAAGTGCATTTGTTGACAAATATGTCAATCTAGGTGTAAGGATCCTGGAACATGTAACTTTTTCCCCTAGTTTTGTAAAAATGTCATTGCAAACACCTCAAAATATTTGTTTGTTTTTGAACAAATAACAGTCAAATGGTCAGGACATGTTTCCAACTAGGAAAGTGCAGGCTTCAACATTTTACAGGCTGGCATTGTAGGAAAACCCTGACAATGGTTTTATTTATTTATTTTTCTGTTTTTTTGTATTTATACACACGATGTTTCCTATTGTGAAGGGCATTTGCAGTTGAATTATCTGCTACCATGCTAAATACCTGAGTAAAAAGAAATTTTAAAAGGTGCACATTAATAATGTTTGAAAATGTTTGCCATTCTAGGTGGATTTGCTTTCGTTTACGAAGCCCAAGATTTAGGAAATGCGAAAGATTATGCATTGAAAGTAAGTTCTAGAAATTATTTAATGCTCATAATTTTTAAAGGGAATGTCCACCTTAAGAATATTTCATACTTCTGCCCCCCCCCCAAACTCCGACTGAGATTATATATATATATATATATATATATATATATATATAATATTATATATATATATATATATATATATATATTATCTATATAATCTTGTATACAATAAGGTTGTGTATTGACTGAAATTCCATTTTTGAAGTTTTTATGGTATAAATATACTCTTTATAAGTATAGAGTAACTGTGATCTCCATACAAGTGGACCTTTAAAACAACTCCAGGATAATGCCTTTAGCTGCACTTATCTTATATACTAAACCACAAATGACAGAACCACTGCAGTACCATGAATTGCCATTAGGTTGGTGTCGGAGAGATGGGGAAGAAATCCTACTATCCGAAGGATTACACCAGCGTGGCCAGGGGGTGGGGGGTAAATGGGCGGTGGTGGTTTTGTGATTCTTTAAAGAATCAGAGGTTTGCTAGTAGCAGTATAAAGGGTGGTGTTTCAAGCTTGCTCTGTAAGCTGTGACCTCACCAGCATCATTGCTCTACTCCCCATGCCTTAGGCATGAGAATGCCCATTTGTATCCTGCTGTGACTGTCTTTCAATAGCTTCAGAAAATATCGTTTTTTTTTTCTTCATTTGGCTGTTGCACACTTCCTTGTTTATCCTGACTGTCCAAGTGTTACTTTACAAGCCAATAACTTAAAGGGCCACCCCCAAAACTATAATTTAACCAACTACTGTCTCCACTGTGTAGTTTGAAATGATCCTTACCTTACATCCCTCCTCCTTGGGGTTCTTCTGCAGTGTCTAAAGTCCAAGAAACAGAGTAGTAGGAGCTGTCTTTCTGTGGGAAAGGTTTCTGCCTCTAATGCATCCTTTCAGTTGTTTCTGACATGCGCTGGGGAGCCCTTTAAAGCTTCAAGCTAGTGTTATTGTACTTTGTACATAATGAGGATGAATCTGTTTACAAGCAGTTAGTGGAGCAGTTCTGTTTTATATGCAGCAGTAACAATTTGGAGCTTAATCTTCTGGAGACTTTGAAGATATGAGTAGATTTATAAATAACTCATTGTCATGGCAGAACAATTTTTAAGCCTCATATTAAGGCAGGGAAGATTTAACAGTTGGGGACCTTTATGATCATAAATAGGTAGGGACATTAAAGCCACATTCCACCTCTTGAGGTAATGGAAACTAGCCATTTCAAAACCTTTAACCTTTCCCCAAACCAGGTCTGGTTTACGTCAGTGAAGATGGTCTAGAGGTTAGGGAGTGTTTACATTTAGGTCACAGATGGGCCAGCATTAAATTAATCTTAAGAATACAGTTATACGTGTATTGGTATTTGGGATACAGGAACCAGTATTTATATTTATGAATGGGAAGGTAAGCCCATCAAAAAGTTACCCAACATGGAGGGGGAGTTATTAATATCTTGGGGAAAAATGTATTGTACACTGGTCGTGTTTGGTATTGTAGGAGTCAATAATTACAGGAGAGGGATATGTGGTCTTTATCCCAGTGCAATGTACATATCTATATGGAATCTGCTTAACGTGAGGAGGGAATGGATGGTTGTGTCAAATCGTAAATCTGGACACTCCCACCTCATGCATAGCTAAGGAGGGGGATATTATAACAAGGGGCTTAAAAATCATTGTAACCCCTATAACTTTGTTTATACTCAGGGGACGTGCTAAATATGTATGAATCATGTTTCCTTCTCACCTACAGGACTAGTGAGTACTGTATATACTCGAGTATTAAGTCGATCCGTGTATAAGCCTAGGTACCTATTATTTTTACCTGGAAAATCTATAAAAACTGATTGACTCAAGTATAAGCCGAGGGGAGAAATTATGACCACTACTGCCTTCTGATTCTGTATTGTTTTGTGGCTTTAGTTGCCCTTTAAATGGACAGCAGAATTCCCGTACATGAATCCCATACAGTAATAGCCAAATCCAGTTCCAGTAGCCTCCAATTCCTTGGCACTCCAGATGTTTGGAAACTGCAACTCCCAGCAACAAAGCATGCTGGGAGTTGTAGTTTCTAAACGTGGAGTGGCAAGGTTCAGTAATCTTTTAATTAAGCTTACCATCATTTACAATTCTCCTGACCCCCATATAGTAAAGGGCACACTGACCCAAATAGTTAAAAATGTCAGCTGAGAGTTGTAGTTTCAGGCTGTCATTTGCACTGTACTAGCATCTGTTTTTTGCCCCAAACTGAGGAGATTTATAGCATCCAGATGAGCAGTAACCGTGCTGAGTGAGTCCAGCAGCCAGACTACCGGAAGCAGGAAGTGTAAAGGCAGATCAGCTCCTGTAACTTTCTATGCAGGTTAACACAGTGCCACCTACTGGTTGCTATCCGCAATTGCAGAATTTGGATCTAAATTAGGGCTTGACCCGAGTATAAGTCGAGGTTAGGTTTTCAGGCTAACTTTAAAGCCTGAACAATTCGTAGTTAGGGTCTGTGAATTTATGTCCTTTTATTGTAAAAATATATATATATTTTTATATTATATGAACTGTCCACCTTTTGGAATATTAAATAGGTTTTGTCTTTAATCCTCTAGAAAGACTCAGTTAGCCTCTGATAAATTAATGTGTTTGGATAGTCTTAAAGGGCATGTCCACCCCCAAAACTAAAATTTAAGCCCATGCTGGCCCCACTGTGTAGTGTTAATAAATCATTACCTTGCTCTTCTGCTCCATATCTTTCTCCTCTAGTGCTTGCCCAAAGTCCAGAGCAGGAGCCTGATTCCTCCCCCCAACCAACTGCCCCCCCCAACACTCCCTCCATATACAGCCAATGCACTGGATTTAAAATTTGCAATAAACCCCTTTTCTGTAGTGTAGTTTCCCCCCTTTCCAGCCCCAACCACATTGTCTGATGTAAAAAAAAAAATCAGATTACCTACTTATGAGTCTTCATTCCAGCATTCTCTATAGCCGGCAGCTGCTTCTGTGATTAGCTGCCTCGCAGCCAATCACAGACGGGGCTGCCAGTCCAGCTCCTAATGTTACTTCCTTCCTAACATTATGGGCAGAGGCTGCGGGAACAAAGGCTGGTAATTAAGTGATCTGATATTTTTTTTAAAAATGGACAAAGCGGTTGGTGCTGCGAGGGGGGAGGCTACACTACAGCAAAATATGGGTTTTAAGGTGGACTTTCCCTTTAAGCATATTGAATGCATTGCTTGTATAAAGGATTTTTAACTCTGTTGACTGCTGTGAATGTGTAAAGCTGATTAACCCTTTGGTTGCTGAAGTGAGTGGTGTAGTGTTAACCATTAAGCTGTCAGGAAAGGGTTGTGCATAGCCAGTGAGAGTCAAGTTTGATTGGTTCCCTAAGGCCTTAAATTTGGAGTGGTTGGTGGCGAATGCCGATTGATTAGTCAGATCACGTGCCCAGCGAACTGGTGTTCGTAACACAAAAAAGTTGTACAAGAGGGACAGTAAATATATAAATAAGTATGAGCATCATGAAATATGCAAGTGCTTGAAACATGTTACATGAGTAAAGAGGTCCCTTCCCCATCGAGCTTACAATCTACTTAGGTGGATAACATACTGGTACATAGGAAAGGGTGAAAGTGCTAAATTAATAATAACTGGTGGAGTGTCAAAAGTCCTATCCTGTGCTAGGAGAGAGAGGATGAGAGGTTAGATTTAAACTTGTTTATTGGGGTTTCTTGACGTAGAGAAAGAGGAATAGAATTCCAAACAACAGGAGCCAGAAGAGAGAGAGGTTTAAGGTGAGTGGAGGCAGTGTGAATCGGGCGTCTATATAAGAGATGGTTTTGTGATGAGCGGAGGGTACGGACAGGGACGTATGGGGACACTAGAGAAGAAACATAAGAAGGAGCAGCAGAGGGAAGGGATTTAAATGTTAAGAGAAGGATTTTGTAGAAAATGCGTTGTTTAATGGAGATCCAGGTGGATGTGCGGCACAGAGGGGATTTAATTTCCTGATTGTTAGAGAGCGAGATAATGCGTGCGGCAGAGTTAAGTATGGACTAAGTTGAGAGGCATAAAGACCAGAAAGCAGAAGGTCACAATAGTCTACGCATGAGGATGAGAGCATCGATAAGCATAGCAGTAGTTGGAAGAAAAAGGAATCTATGGATTTTCGCAATGTTGCGAAGAAAAAAGCGACAGGTTTTAACAACATAGTTAATGTGATTGGAAAAAGGAGAGAGCAGAGTCAATAATAACCCCTAAGCAACATGACGACTGAATAGGGTAAATGGGGGTGTTGTCCACAGAAAAGGTGGGATAGGACCAGGTATAAGTGGGATAATGATTAGTTTGGTTTTAATCAGATTAAGTAACAGTCTGAAAATATATTTGCGTACAGATGGTAGTTAAAACCAAATATGCTAATGACTTCTCCCAGGGAAATAGTATCGAGGGAGAACAACAGGAGTCCCAAGAACAGAGCCTTGTGGAACCCCAACATTTAGAGGAACCAGACAGGATATTTTATTATCATATGACACAGAGTAGGTTTTGTTTGAGAGGTAGGATCGTAGCCACGATGCTGCTTCATTCCGAATGCCCGAGTAGTGAATAATTTGCATTAGGAGGGAATGATCAACTGTGTCAAAAGCTGAGGAAAGGTTGAGAAGGATGAGAATAGAAAAGTGGCCTTTGGCTTTGGCAGCCTGAAGGTAATTTCCAACTTAGCACAGGGCTGTCTTCGTGATGTGCGCAGGACAAAACCCTGATTGCGACGGGTCCAGTAAGTTATGAGAAATAAGATAATTAGCGATACGGAAGAAGACAAGATTTTCCAGTAGCTTAGAGGCTATCGGCAGAAGAGAGACCGGGCAGTAGTTTGCAAGACAATAGGGATGAAAGGAGGCTTTTTTTGATTATGGGTTTCACGTGGGCGTGTTTATAGAAGGAAGGGAAAATACCAGATGACAAGGAGGCATTGAATATGTGGGTTAGTATAGTGGTAACTGCCTGATTACAATGGTTCAGTAGGAAAGAGGGCATGGGATTGAGGGGACATGTTGTGAGCAGACAAGACCCAAGCAAATAAAAGACCTCTGACTGGGTCACGGGACTAAAAGATTCAAGGGCAGTGGGGGGGGTTTAAAAGAATCTGACGGCTATGCTGAGGGTTGGGAATCTGCATATGGATGGACTCTATTTTATTTATTAAGTACTCAGTGGGTGAGGGATGGAAAAAAGGCGGCGTGGGTTTCATTTGTTATTATTTATAAGCGTCTTATAGTATTTTTTGTTTTGCTCCCAAAAGTGCAGAAGTCCACTCAGCAGCATGTGTGCATCTATGTATAAAATGGGTTGTGGGACTGAGCCAGGAGCGAGGATTCGAGAGACGGCGATTGCGGTGTTCCCAGGGGGAAAGGGAATCAATAGCATTAGCAGGTGAGAGTTGTTGGAGTTAAGAAGCAAGTCAGGGTCAGAGTCGGACATAGACTAGAGGATAGAGAAGAAGCCCAGATGTATGTCTCGGGTATTATGGACATACACACAAGAAGGAGGGTCAAGAGAAACAGGAGAGTGTTGAGCAAGAAAAGTAATGAGATAGTGATCTGAAAGCAGTAGGGGTTACTTTCAAAAGATGAGACAGAGAGGTTTCTGGTGAAGACAAGATCCAAGACTGTATGAGTGCCTGTATGTCTGTGTGTTTGAGTGTGTCTGTGAGAGTCTGTCTGTGTGAGTTTTGCCTGTCTGTCTGTTTTGCTGTCTTTGTTAGTGTCTGTGTGTTTGTCTGTATTAGTGTCTGCCTGTGTGCGTTTGCCTTCAAAGGTAGGGGCCGCACATAAGGCCCTTGAGGTCAAATGGGTTGGGCACCCCTGGCATAGGCCATCTTTATGTAGAGCAACAATTCTTTTTTTTTTTTTTTTTTTTTTTCCCAGATCCTCAGAGTTTTCTTTACAATGGGGTGCCATTTTAAACATTCAGTGACCAGTGTGAGAGTGATAACATCAAATTTCCTTTTTAGCAGAAACCGAAAAGGGATTTTAAAGAAATTGTAATGAAACACCAATAACACGTATAGAACCTTACCAAATATTCAACTTTCAAATGTTTTAAATGAAAACGGTACGCAACTTGCATTGTTGCACTCAAGAGATGCAGCCAGCCAACTGCTCCAGATAGGGTTAGCTACAAGACTTCAGGCTTTATAAAGGAGTCCCTTTAAACCAAACACTACATGTATAATAACCACCAATCTTATATATTTTTTGAAAACGAACTGGGTGATATACCTTCCTGAGATCCCACGAGGCAGTAAATCTCTTTGCGAGATTGCAGGATCAGGTAAGAAGCTCTGCTTTGTGCCGCTATTTTAAAGGCAGTGTATATTGTAGCACAAAACTTAATGCTGCCTATATTACTTAACAAAAAATTACAAAATTTGTGTAAAATACACAATACGCCGGTGTATTTTTACATGCAGAACTCCAGCAACTGCTCTTAGAAGAATTTTTGGAAAGTTAGAAATCTTACCCTAAAAAAAAAAAAAACCTTTAAATGTAATAAAATGGTATACTACATGAGAAGAGCTGAGAAAAATACTTTGATTACACTACATGAAAGGCTGATCATAAAGACCTGTTTAATATCCAATGCATAATTTCATGGCTTTTTTTTGTGGAAATTTCGGAAATGATTTATCCATCAATACATTAACGGCCATACAATACTCTATCTGGGGCATTGTTCACCATTAGAGCATGTCAGAGGACACGTATACATCCCTTAAGACTTGAAGAAAAAAGGTTTAGGCTTCAAGTTTGGAAAGGGTTTTTCACTGTGAGAACGGTAAAGCTATGGAACTGTCTTCCAGTGGACGTTGTTATGGCAGGTTCATTGGTCAGTTTAAAAAAAAAAAAAAAAAAACTGAGTTTCTGCAAACAAGGAATGTTACAAGTTACTGGTATTGATACATAAAGTAAATTTGATTCAGGGAAATTTCCAATTGCCACTTGGAGTCAGGAAGGAATTTTTTCCCCCTTCATAAATTTGGTGGGAGTTTTTTTGCCTTCCTGTGGATCAACAGTTAGGCAGGAAAATGAGGATATTGCTAGATGGGTTGGACTGGATGGATGTATGTCTTTTTTTCAACCTCAAATACTATACTATACTATCCATGGATTTCTACATCAAATCAAACTGTGCCATTTACATCACTGTGTGTTAAATCAACAGTCAAATTACAGGTTCATATAACCCATATAACCTTGTTAATGATGATAAACTCTATTGAAAATTATTACTATGTATTGTTTTAGTAGTTTCGTACCTAAATGTATAGCTATACCTAAACAGAGGTACGTCAGAGGAGGTCCTATTAAAATCAAGAACTAATACACCTTTCCCCAGCTGAGCTTTTAATGTGAGTATAGTTTTTTTTAAGGATTCCTGCATCTGTAAAACCCTGTAAATCTGTAAAACAGATTCCTGATTTGACATTTAGGCAAGAGACATACAGAGTATTGGAGGTTTACAAAGGTCCATCTAGTCTAAACTTTTCAACAACATACAAATGGCTAAAAACTTGGTCAGTTTGAAAAAATGTGGCATTACATACATTTTATTATGTCACTAGAAATGCTTAACTTAATCATTTGTTTACTCTGTGTTTGATTATAGAGATTACTATCCAATGAAGAAGAAAAGAACAAAGCAATTATTCAGGAAATCTGTTTTATGGTATCCTTTAATGACCAGGTTCAGGTGTACAAAAGCTTTATATTTGTCTTAAATGGGTGTAAATTAAATTATTACAGTGCCTATTTTTGCTCCTTTTGTGTAATAAAAAAATTAGTGCACAAGCAAGTATGGATATGTATAGTATGGATATTAAATACAGTGGTTCAGTGTAAACTCTAAACTAAATAGAGGGTGCTCCAAGGGATTCATATACAGTATATACTCGAGTATAAACCGAGATTTTCAGGCTAAAAAAATAGCCTGAAAATTGAGACTCAGTTTATACTCGAGTCAAAGACTTACCTGCTCCGGCGTCCTCTGCTGACTGACGTCACTATTCAGCGCCCCTGCAGGCTCATCCCGGGGACTGGAGCCTGGAAGCAACTGTGTTACTACAAATCCAAACCACGCCTCCTGTAAACTTTTGCACGCATTCCATTGGTCTTACGAACCGCCAATTAACTAGAGACTCCCGTCGACTGCCGTCAACAATCACGGCTTTGGCAAGGCAACCGTACGTTACCCGGCCAGCAGCAGGATATCGATCAGTGAATGGGTTTTTGACATGGAAGGTTACAAAGCTAAAGGTGTGTTGGTGCAGCTCATACTGGTGTGTTGGGTATAGTCCCTAATGGCAATATAGTGCCGGACTGGCTGGAAGGTTCACACAGGAGGAGAACTGATCATCTAAATTGACATTCTCCAATTACTAATGGGATGGTGGAAAACTAGGTGAGTCTGTCTGGAGGGCCACAAGTTTAACCTCACTGGCCAAGTGAATAAAGCTATATGTCCTTTAGTACACTAATTCCTGCAGTGACAATTCCTTGGCACTGCAGATGTTTGGAAACTACAACTCCCAGCAACTAAAGTATGCTGGGAGTTGTAGTTTCCAAACATCTGGAGTGCCAAGGAATGAGGCTTTAGTTGCCTTTGAAATGGACAGAATAATTCCCATACAGTAATAGCCAAATACAGTAGGGCTATTACTGTATGGGACTTCTTGCCATTTAAAGGGCAAGTAAAGCCTCAAAACAATACAGAATTAGAAGGAAGTTGTGGTGCTATTTTCTACCCTCGGTTTATACTCGAGTCAATTACTTTTACTCCTTTTTAAAGGTAAAAGTAGGTGCCTCGGTTTATACTCGGGTCGGTTTATACTCGAGTATATACGGTAAACATTTACAAGAAGAAAAAAAAACGAACTCGTTCCTTAAAGGGTCACTTTACTCACTGAAACAACTTTACATTATCTGAAACTACAATGTGAGAGAAGTATAATGGTGGTATTCACATATGTATCTGTGCTTGCTTTGTCATTAAATTATTAATGTTTAGCGAGTGCTCCTAATTGCCTCCACCCTCCCTTACTCAATGCCTTCTTTTAGTGTCTGGGACACTTATAATTTCTGTGCAGCTTCACCATGGACATTGCTCTGCTTACACATCTCCCGTTGCCTTCTTTTCACTGCTGATTCTCTTAAAGGGCATGTCCACCCCAAAAACTATAATCCCCCCCACTAATGGCCCCACCATGTAGTGTAATAAAATCCTTACCTCACATCCCAGCTCCATAAGGTTCTCCTGTAGTGTCCCCCCCCCCCAAAGTCCCAAAAACTGCCCACCAGGAGGATAGCAGAGTCCATATAGGACCCTGCCTCCTGTCTCGCTTCCAGGAGAAGTACTGCGCACTGCAGCCCTTCTCCCCCTCCCTCCCCCTCCCGTTTTGCAATCCCTCCCCCTACCATAGAAACCCTTGGCCATGTATTAGTATTTCTTTCCCCAGCCCCAACCACTAAAAAACATTTTTAAGAAAGTCCCCAGAACTCTACTTACCTTCCCTCTCTCCCCCGGCATTATAAGAAACTGGCAGCCGCGTCCGTGATTGGCTGCATCTCAGCCAATCACGGACGTGGCTGCCGGTCCCGCCCCCTGCTTGCAGTGTCTTGCAAGCAGAAGGCCGGGCAGTGCGTCGGAGGAGAGAGGGAAGGTAAGTAAAGATCTGGGCACTTTCTTAAAACTATTTTATAGCAGTTGGGGCTGGGGGAAAATTTTTTATTAGGGTGGACATGCCCTTTAATTGTTGCAGAAAGTGTGCTGGCAGGCAGCTAAAGTTCCTAGTAAGAGGTCATTAATGGGTCACATATTATAATTTTTGCTCCTAGAGTGACAGGTCTTTCCCTGTAAATGCCGTGATTAAAATTATGATTTCTCAGGATCTACAGCCCAGATTTAAAATCTAAAAAAATCTAATTTTTAAAAATTATACCTTTAAATACAGCAAGATCCCACTGCTTCCAAACTTTTTTCAGAGTGTAGAAACCCTTTAACAAAAAGGGAAAAAGAACAAGCTCTGTATAGTCCCTCCAATGGGCACAAACCCTTAAAAGATCACATAAAACAGGTAAAAATATTATTCCTTTATTACCAAACACACTCGGTGCACACCCCTACACATGCCTTTAAGCGAGGTGTACCCTTAAATCAACAGTATTATGTAAATAATTGATCTAAGATTACTTGGACATAAATCCATATGCAGGTGGAGGCTCCTCCGTCTGTAAATGGACTTATGTCCAAGTAATCTTGTGAGCTGGCTGTGGCCACCTTGGAAATCCAGGTGTTTTGGACAACTACAACTCCTAGCAGGCCTTGATGGAAGAATGCAACCAAGGCATGCTAGGAGTTCTGGTTTCTTAAAATCTGATGTTATTATCAAGCAAATGTCTTGAATATTTTTTTCCCTCTGTATATACTATAGAATATCCAAGTACAGATATCATAGAGTATAGTAGCAATAATGGTATAAAAGATTTAAGTGCACTTTGGTTAACCGAGGATATGGTACAGAAAGTACTAATTAAGGTTAATATTAATAAATCTCCTGAACCGGATAAAATACATCCTCGGGTACTTAGCGAGCTAAGTTCAGGTTTATCTAGGCCATTGTTTCTTATTTTTGCTGATTCCCTCATGTATGGATGTGTGCCTCTGGATTGGAAATAGGCTGATGTTATTCCAGTATTCAAAAAGGGTAGTCTTTCACAGCCGGGTAATTACAGGCCTGTAAGTTTAACTTCAGTGGTGGGGAAGATACTAGAAAGTTTAATAAGGGAGCATATTCTAGAGTATGTTTCAAGTAGTAACCAGCATGGATTTAGGAGGAATAGATCTTGTCAAACTAACTTGCTTGGCTTTTATGAGGAAGTAAGTAGAAATTTAGACTCTGGCATAGCAGTAGATGTAGTTTACTTGGATTTTGCAAAGGCTTTTGATACAGTCCCCCATAGGCGACTAATGTGTAAGCTAAGGTCTGTTGGTCTGGGGAGGCACATTTCTACATGGATAGAAAATTGGTTAATGAATAGGATACAGAGAATAGTTGTTAATGGGGCTTCATCATTATGGACTAAAATGCTAAGTGGGGTGCCACAGGGTTCTCTGTTTTAGGGCCACTTCTATTTTATCTATTTATTAATAATTTGGAATTGGGTATTGTCAGCAAGGTTTCTGTGTTTGCTGACGACACAAAACTTTGTCAACCATTACAAACTTCAGAGGATGTGCAATCGTTGCAGGGGGATCTAGATAGATTGTCACATTGGGCTGCTAATTGGCAGATGAGATTCAATATTGAGAAATGTAAGGTGATGCATTTTGGACTTAAAAATCCTTGTGCTGCTTATACTATAAATGGCTCTGTGTTAAGTGAATCCCCGTTGGAAAGGGATCTTCGAGTTTTGGTGGATAACAAACTTAAAGGAAGCAAGCAGTGCCAGGCGGCAACAGCCAGAGCCAGCATAGTACTGTCTTGTATAAAGAGAGGTATGGATTCAAGGGAGGAAAATGTTTTTCTCCCTCTTTACAAAGCATTGGTAAGGCCTCATTTGGAATATGCAGTGCAATTTTGGAATCCTGTGTACAAAAAGGACATCTTTGAAATGGAAAGGGTTCAGAGAAGGGTAACTAAATTAATAAGGAGATTGGGGGAGCTTAAATATGAAGAGAGACTGGAAAAGTTACAATTATGTACGCTGAAGAAAAGGTGCTTGCGTGGGTATATGATTACTGTGTATAAATAAATTAACGGGCTATACAATAAACTATCTGGGGCATTGTTTACAAATAGAACATGAATAGAGACTTGAAGAAAAACGGTTTAGGCTTCGGAAAGGGTTTTTCACTGTGAGAACGGTAAAGCTATGGAACTGTCTTCCAGCGGACGTTGTTATGGCAGGTTCACTGGTCAGTTAAAAAAAAAAAAAAAAGCTGGATGTGTTACCAGTATTGATTCATAAAGTAGAGTTGATCCAGGAAGGAATTTTTTCCCCCTTCATAAATTTGGTGGGTTTTTTTGCCTTCCTCTGGATCAAGTTAGGTAGGAAATGAGGATATTGCTAGATGGGTTGGACTTGATGGACGTATGTCTTAATTCAACCTCAAATACTATACTATACAAGGTTTACCATTACTGCTATATAGATTCACTATGAATAATGGCACATCTGGACCACATCTATCATAACTCCCTCCCCTGTTCCCACATACAGGTAATAGATGATATGCTTTAAAGGAATGAGGAGGAGCTTTAGCAGGTTATACACTGCTATAACATAATTTATTGCAACATGTTTCGGATCTTGTGTGATCCTCTCTCAAGCTACATAAGTACTGGCACCAGCAGCCGCCCAAGAGGAAGTTTAGCAGTCGCTGTCAGTACCTGTACACAGCGGTGAGACAGAGTGTAAAAATGCCTCTTCCCCATCCCGTGGACTCTCACAAGCAAAAATGGGTTTTTCTCCCTCCTGCTCTGCTATGGAATATCACCGCACAGAGAGCTCCAGGTTCCTGGTGTCATGGTGCCATGCAGCAGACACAAGGAATTACAGCAAAAGCTCCCTTTCTCTTCTCCATCTCCATCTTGTGTTTTTTTTTTTTTCCCCCTTTCCCTCACTCTCCGGGCCCCATACAGGAGTAACAACCCCCCGATGGCGGCCCTACCAGATTGTGAAGGGAAACCAGAGTACCCAAAGGAATCCTTGCAAACAAACTTCTTGCAGATTGTAAATGAGGGTTTAGTAAGGCCTAAGTACTTAACCACTGAGCCACTATGACTTGGCATGGTACGGTCAAATTTGCTTTAAGGGCTTGTTAATAAATACAAAGATGAGGTGGGGCTCAAAAACAATCACTTAATGTGAGCTAAGATTTTTACAGATTGAATCTTTATGGTTGTTATGCAAATGTTTCCTTAACTTGTTCAACAGAAAAAATTATCGGGCCACCCTAACATAGTGCAGTTCTGTTCCGCTGCTTCCATTGGAAAAGAAGAATCTGACACTGGCCAAGGAGAGTTCCTCCTCCTTACTGAACTCTGCAGAGGTAAGAGCAGGTGTATGTTTAATTTTGCCCTATGTTATATGCTGACTAAAAATGTTAAAACAAAATTCCTCTTTACTCATATTTTTATATACTATATATAGAGTTCTTCTCCTATCTGTTAGTTTCATCCCTTGCCTTAAATGTTTTGTTCTTCTATTCACTTCTCTTAGATGTATGCATCGTCTTATTTTAGGATAGATACAGATATTACAACTTAAATGCTATCTCAACCTTCATTTTTCAACTTTTTCAGTAGTGTAGGGGACTCTATCCCACCCCCATCAGAAAGGTACTTACAGAGCTTCGTTCCCCCGTGGTACTGATTCGGTCCCCTGCTTGCAGCCAATCACAGACACAGTTGCCGGCAGTGCAGAATGCCAGGATGAACAAAGCTCTGTACATACATTACTGATTAGTTTTTTTGCGAACGAACACTGCTGTTGGGGGTGGGATAGAGTCCCCTACACTAGAGGAAAAGAATTAAAAGGTAGGGCACCAGGTAGCAAAAAGGGATTGAGAGGAAAGGGGGGGGGGGGGCTCCAGTGGGGCCAGAAACCTCTAACATTTGGAGCAGAGGATAAAGGTAAGGGATTTTTAACACTGCACAGTGGGGCCAGTAGTGGGGAAAATTTTTAGTTTCAGGGGTGGACATGCCCTTTTATATTGTTTTGCCATGCTTTTGAAGGTCGGTCAGTAAAGTAAAGCTTTCCTTTTTCACCCCCACCATTTAAACTGTGTGGCCACATCTAAAGACATTGGCCATAGTCTCTTGAATAATATGCTTAAAGAAACACAAAGTTCTTTGCCACAGTTGACTCTTTGCTGGAATTTTGCATGGTGGTATTTTATGGCCGCGTCGCACAATACTGCAAACTACCAAAAGAATGCAGTATTTTGTTACTGTATAACATTGATATTGAATGCCCTATAGGGTAACTGTGGTCTTCAATTTTTCCAAACAAGTTGGGGTTATGTAAAATGCCTGTAATCTTGCCTTCAAAATGGAACCTAAATCATATCTGTAGCTAAAATTTGTAAGAAGCTATTTCTGAGAAGTTTCAGCCATATATATTCTTTCTTGAAGTTTTCAGCAATTGTACCAGTTTGTTGGCATGTGATAAGCCTCTGCCTGTATTAATAGGCTTCCCTGTCAGGTTTTTTTTTCTGTCTGTGCAGGTACTTCCTGTTTTCCTCAGCATTAAAGGGAATTGATCTTCAAATAAATGAGTGTAGTTAGCACTGTGCTGTATGTGTTGCTGCATGCCTTCAATCCAGTACTTATTTTGCTTAGGCTCAGACTTTTAATGAGGACAAGCATGCTCCTTAAAGGGCAAGTCCAGCCTCAAAACTTACATACAGGTAAATCACCCCTCAAAACCCTAAACGGTAATACTTTCAAATCTGAAATATACTAGTCTAACCTGAAATCCTGTACAATGTTCTGTTTCCCTTGTTTCTGCTTCCTGGTTCTTCCAGTTAGCAACTGTAAGTTATGGATTCTACAGTTGACATCACAGCCAATGACTGAATGTTAATCCCCTAGCTGCCTATTCTGAGCATGCCCAGGCTCAGTACAGGTTTCTAAGTTGCTCAGTTTTCATGAGGCCTCCAGAAGCATAGCAGGCATACAGTAATGAATTCATAGGACAAACTATGATATATCAACATATTTTTTAAAGAGGCCATTCTTTCTAAGAGATGTTCTTATGAGGGTGAAGTTGTCCTTTAATCCTCTGTCTGCCTCTTCTGAACATGCCCAGGCTCACTACAGGTTTCTGTATTGCTCAGTTTCCATGAGGCATCCAGAAGCATTGCAGGCATACAGTAATGAATTCATAGGACAAACTATGATGTATCAACATATTTTAAAGGGCATCTATACCGAAAAATAGGCTATTTAAAATTGACCATATCAAGCGACTATAATTCTTCCCAAACACCACTGTATATTTTTTTTGTTGATCTGCCCCCTATTTCTTTAGATATCCAACCTAAAACTTCTTATATTTCAGCTGTCAATCAAGTTCCTTGCTCTCAAAACTATTCTTCTGTGAGTAGTTTTACTGTAGCTGGAATGGTGACAGTTTTGACAGTTAGAATGCTGTATGCAGACTTGACAGTTGGATTGTGGGGGGAAAAAATCAGGTCGGATGGAAGTGGTAGTGGTTAAAAGAGGGAGGGGGGATACTGCTCCTAAGCAAAATGTGTGCTGGATTGAAGGAATGCAGCAACACACGCAAATCAGTGCTACTGACATGTATTCAATAATAGATTAAGATGAGGCAAAGTCATTTTTTCAGTATAGTGTCCCTTTAAAGAGGCCATTCTTTCTAAAAGATGTTCTTATGAGGTTGGAGTTGCCCTTTAATCACTGAGTCATCACTTGGAAAGGGAATTTCCCTCATAGAAACTGTCAAGACTGCATACCAACTACCAAAACTCTGTTACCATTACATCTATAGCAAAACTGCTCCCAGCAGAAAAGTTTATGCTAATAATATAAATGCACTTGATTGACAGCCGAAATGTAAATGTTCAGATGGATATCTAAAGAAATAGGGGACAGATCAACAAAAAATGGTGTACAGTGGTGGTTTGGGAAGAATTAAAGTTTCCAGTAATGGTCAATTTAAAATAAAAAAATGTATACTGTATAGATGGCCTTTTAATTCTTATGGTTGCCACAATAGAAAGATTTTACTTTCCCAAATCGAGTGATCCCACGACATTAGAGTGATCCTGCCGGAACCACCTTTCCCGTTCTTCGTTGCGATCGCATGTCTGGTTACGGCAGAATCGCTCTAATGTGGGATCGCTTGGTTGGATTAAAAGTAAAAGTAAATTAAAAGTAAAGTAAAATTAATATTATCATTATTATTATTGATTTATATAGCGCCAACATCTTCCGTGGCTCTTTACAATTACATAGTCATACATTACATACAGGGTAATACATATTATACAAATCTTTCTAGTGTATGGCCACCTTTAAAAGGAGAACTAAACCCAAAAAATCAAAGTTTAAGTTATAAAGTACTTGCCTCAACATCCTTCTCAACATGGAAGATTCCACTCGAGCCGATATATAAACAATAAATTGCAAGTGAAACATACAAAGACACAAGTCTGTAGCTGTTAATATTGCAAAATATGCGTGCTACATGTTTCAGTCCCATTCAAGCACTTTAGGAAGGACAAGTGTTGGACTTGATGGACGTATGTCTTTATTCAACCTTAATTAATTACTATGTAAGTGGGCCAGAAACATGTAGCATGCATGTTTTGAAATAAACCTGCACTATTCACAGTTATAGACCTGTGTCTTTGCATGTTTCACCTGCAATGTATTGTTTAAGTGTCGGAGGGCCATATTTAAAGGGTATATCCACTGATGGAAAAATGTTTTGTTTTTTTTATATGAAAGTACTCCTTCCCCCAACCCTCCTCCTACCTTTTTTTTTTGCTTTGCAGCAGCCAGGGGAAGTTCTGTTAATTCCTGGGGGTGTGTCTGCTACTGTGCTGGGGGGGGTGTCTGCTACAGGCTGTCAGTCAATGTAAGTTATAATGGGAACCCCTAAGGGGTACCCAGACTAAATCAAATGGCAAAAAGCAGTACTACCTATTCTGATTAGGTCATATCAGATAACTTGCCCTTTGATACAAGTATGTATCTTTTGGGCAGTGTCCTTGTTCGTGCCTGCCACAAGATATGGCACAGTATCATCACTATGACCCTTTTTATATCTACTCTGTGCAATTCCAACTCCCACATCCCATTACTACCAGGTACTAAACACTCCTCCGGAGGCAAAGTAAGAGGATGTCCTGTGCAAACTTATGCAAACATACGCAAGTATATGAAACTTTCCTGATGTATAGAAAGCTTAAGTGCATATTGTATACTTGGTGTTCCGTGTCTGATGTACCAGTTGATTGTTGTTTAGTACTTGGTAGTAATGGGATGTGGGAGTTGGGATCGCACTGAGTTGAATACCAGCGTTAAGTGTCTGGTTTAAGTAGATATAAAAAGGGTCATAGTGTTGATACTGTGCCATATCTTGATGTCAGTCAATGTGCATCATCACATGCATATTCATGATTTCTGCCACGCCCACTTGACCCCAGTGATGCCTGATGTACACAAAGCCTTTCTACCTGTCTCTGCACCATCTATTCACAGCTGATTGTGCAGGTAGAGACACAAGAGGGAAGTTATAAGGTTCAGCCACACAGCTTTATGTAAGAAGGCTTGGAGAACTTGCTTCTAACAATTTCATGTGACAATTTACCTGTGACAGCCCCCCCTCTGTGACATTCCCCCCTCTGAGACATTCCCCCCTCTGTGACAGCCTCCCCTCTGTGACAGCCACCTCCTCTGTGAATTACATTCCTGCACTGGCAAGCACATCTGGAAGATCTCTCTGTCTCCCCCCTCGTGGTCCGGTTCAGGTCACTGTGCAGGAGAAAGTGGCAGCTCGAGCGTGCGTGCATGCATGCAGACTTGTAGCCATGGGAACATAACGCTAACGTTCTCATTGGCTGGTGGAACCCATTTTCTTCCGACTACGGAAATAACTTTCTGCGCATGCGCAAAATTGTACTCGCGCTTCGGCGGATTCCCTGGCTGGCACAAGTGATGCGGATCGGATGCCTGTAATGCGTACAGGCATCTGAAGGTAAATATCGGTGGCTGTATTGCTCTGAGGAGGCTGCAATTTAGGGTAGGTGGCTAACTTTATTAACTCTACTATTAATTTAACAGTGGAGATACCCTTTAAAAAATACCACGGGTTTTCGTTACTGTACGACCATGGCAGTAGTATACCATGCTGTAAACTACCGTAATGGTATTCTACGGGCGGTCGTAAATTTTACATTCTCTATCGTACATCTACCAGATCTCTGATAGCGATCAGAAATTAACGATCGCCCTAACAATCGCTAAAGAAGGCAATATACCCGTAGTGTGAAGGTTTCTAGCTCTCCCTTTCAGCTGCAACAATATTAGTGGAAAGTGTAGCTTCTTAAAGGGGAATGTTGGAGGGTAGGAAGAGTGTGTTTTTATAGAAACCACATGGTGCAGAACTGTAGGGGGAGGATAGTGAAGTGAATCTGATTTTAGCACAGCTCTGTGCGATGCATTTCACATCAGTGTACCTTATTAAAGGGAATGTTGGAGGGTAGGAAGTGTGTGTTTTTAATTTAGCTGTCTGTATAAAAACAACTGTAGTACAGAGCTGTCCTAAGATCAGGGTCATTATATTATCCTCCACCTGCAGCACTGCACCATATTCTATAAGTGTACGAATTAAAGGGGAATGTTGGAGGGTATGCAGCTCTGCACCATGTTGTTTCTATAAATGTACATATTAATAGGAATTATTGTAGGGAATGCCAATTAAAGGGGTACTGTAAGAGGGATGCAAACGTGTTTTATAAAATTAATGCAGCAGGTGGGCTGCCTGTGGGAAGTTTTGCATAAACAAAAACCCTCTTCCATCTAGGGTTCCCAACTTTGCCTTTAAGACTATATAGGCCTATGTATTAAAAGTTCTTATCGTTAAAAATGGTGTAAATTTTGCCCCAACCAATCAGATTTTAAGAACTTTTATTACATAGGCCTGATAATATCTACACAACAAAAGGTTTTTAGTATTTTCTTTAGAAGCATGATGCAGGCTGATATTTTGTATTTAATGCAATGGTACTTAGCACTGCAGCATGTAGATTTGATACATGTTTGGGTGTACATGTAAAGGCAAAGGTGGCCTGTAAAATGCATTGCACAGATCTGTGCCAAGACCATGTTCAAGTCAATATGCTGCACCTGCAGCTCTGAGCTGTTTTGTTTTTATAAGTGTACCTTGTAAAGTGGTCAGTTCAATTCTACTGGGGTTGCCACCTTTCCTTTTAAGACTCAAACTCTTAGGGCTACTCCCACTAGCGCATTTTGGATTGCAGTTTGCATGTAATAGTACAGTGTTCTCCCCAGAATTTTTTTCCAGCTGGGTGGCATGGAAAAGTAGCCGGGTGGGGTGGGACGGGGAAATTTGGTGGTGGGGAAAAATGTGCACTGCATCATGCTCATTATTTAGGACAGGGATGTCTAACTTTCATCCCACTAGATGTTTGAAAACTATGACTCCCAGCGTTCTGTGGTTGTAGAATGCAGGGAGTTGTAGTTCCCTTCTGAAGGTAACCCATGTAACAAGGCAGCACAAGCACATGTGCCACCCTGTGCTAAAATAATCTTACAAGTGTAAAATACGGGTCTGGACTGGGCAGTATTGGCGGGAGTTTTTACTGACCTATTGGCACCTATTAAACCTAGATCTAAAGTTCTCTCAAGGAATTTTTTCCAGCCGGGTGGCATGAAAAAGTAGCCGGGTTGGCCGCCCGGCTAAAAGACCCTAGGGAGAACACTGATAGTATATGGGACCGGCCTC
This sequence comes from Hymenochirus boettgeri, assembly GCA_019447015.1. Classification (NCBI taxonomy): domain Eukaryota; kingdom Metazoa; phylum Chordata; class Amphibia; order Anura; family Pipidae; genus Hymenochirus; species Hymenochirus boettgeri. The sequence goes on along the minus strand of CM033469.1, from coordinate 180,537,830 downwards.
ACTACATGCAATGCTTTTCAGTGTGCTATTGGAGTGCCATTTTTGGTCTGTATGCGCTCTGCTAGGGCCCAATTGTGGAAGCGCAACACCCATGCACGGAAGTGAGCATGATCATTATTGCGAACGTGCATCCTCCCTTGCACTCAAGTGGGGCCACAGCCTCAGGAAATTGACCTGCTGCAAAGCTAAGTTTCATTGCATTTAATACATGCTGTATGGCTAAACTGAAATTCATGCAGCTTGCATTCCACTTCTAAGGGTTAGGCCACACAAGCGCGTTTTGCAGGTGATTGCGATTTTTCAATTGTATTGGAATCACGGCAACGCACCAAAAACTTGCAATAGCATGCGTTTTCAGAATGAAAAAAGACAAATAGCAAGCACAAACGCATGTTAATGGAATGCGATTGTTTGTGCGATTCAGGTGCTTTGCAGTGTGGCTGTGCCCTAAATATACATTGCAGCAATACACACACTAATATAAATGGTAAAGTGCAGAAATAAACACATACAAAGACACACAGGCTCATTTACTGAAAGACGATATTGCTGTGGGTAAATGTAGTGTTCGCGATTCAATATCACGTTTGAGAATGTGGGCAAATACCGGTAAGGGATTTACCCACTGCGGGATTTTAAAGCCTGACAGTCTCTTGCAGAAATGCTCACACATATAAAAGGTTAACAAGTTGCTTCCTAAATACGTATGAAAAGGGTTAACACCTTCCCACACTCTGAGCAGGAATATCTGCTAATAATATTCACTGCTATCTCTGATAATTGGCTGGAAGTCACTGGCAGGTGGGGACTCGTGAGTTCAACTTTTACATGCAGCTTAGCATTAGGAGAGTGGGAAACAAACAAAAGGTAGCTAGTTAGCATGTGCAGAAGGAGTTTTGTGTCCAGGACCATCAGGAAGAGGCAACACCAAAAGCCAGCCATGACATAGATTGCCAGTACTCAAATGTTCTATAAATGATTTCTACACTAAGAGGCTGAATTCATAGGTGAGAAACAAATGATTTTACTAAGTTACGGTTATAGAATCTGTGGAGCTGCCTTTGTATTTTGGGTTTAGTTCTCCTTTAAAGGATAATTGTATTGCCTCAATGCATTTTAATTGCTTTAAAATGAGTAAAGGTATGCAGCCCTCCCAATACATTTTTCTTCCTGATTTCCAACCTCTCTGCCTTTAATTACCCATGCTGTAAAGGGGGCGTTACAATTGTCTGCCTCTGTCACTCAGAGCCAGCATGCAAGAAAACACTCCTCCATCCACCCTTGTTCAGCTTGATAATGTAGGCTGTATCCTAGCAACAGGACATTTCAAGTTTGTTACAACCTCTCTTCTCCTCCTCTGTCAGTCAAACAGACATTCCCACCAGCCAATGTCAAGTGCTGTGTTAACCATGGCCCTGTCCAGCTAGGAGACGGCCTTTTAGCACTCATCTTTTGCTGTGTGATATCTAAGTGAGGGTAGCATGGTTTTAAATGTGAATAAGCAATTTCAGCTGCTGGAACTGTGGGCATGTAATCGGCGTGATGCTATTTTTTTTATATTGTTGTCCTTTAACTGGGCATGATTCTCCCCTGGGGCGCAGAGGAGGAGCAGAGGGTCAGTTCTACTACTGGAAGCAGGAAATTAAATTGCGCTGAATGTTGAAATTTCTCACTAGTTGCAACCAGAGATGTGATTCAGGGCTCATTTTAAAGGAAAGGCTGCAGGCTTTTATTTGATCCTAACTTGTTCAGAGACCACAGTTGCATAAAATAATGGTGGTATTCTTATTATTTTTTTTATATATATAAGTGCTGTCTTTATTACCATATTCTGTACACAATGGCACAAAATGCCTAAAGGTGGCCATACACATTAGCAATATTAGATAAGTCCCGTCATGGACCGTCAGGATTTACCTAATATCATCAGTGTGTAGGGGCCAAAACCGACCGACTATAATGCATACATGGTAAGCATTACAGTGGGAAGAAACGGAACATTTCTGTCTGTCAGTATCGACTCACTTTACTTTGAAGTAAAGAGAGCCAATACCATCAGCCCGTGTATGGCTACATTGCTGACCAATCCCCATACTACATGTGGGCGATCGGTCGGGTCCATGGGAGCGGTTCCCATAGCAGTGTGTTGACAGATACCAATGTGGTCTGTCAGCACATTATAATGGTAATCGCATGTTTATGGCCACCTTAAGTCAGTACATTTCTCCACTTATAGTCTGAGTGGAGAGTGGCTGATTATGACGTTAAATACACTGGTGAAACTGCTTATCAGATTATTTGGAGAAAAGTGTGAAAGTACCAATACTTATTGCTACATTGTGTTTATAGCTTTTACAGGATATGAATGGTATAATTGTGAGATTTTGTTTTTCACTTCATGTATAAATTTCATTATCTAGCCACAATTTTTTTTGATATTCTCTGTATTTTGTTTCTAAAGGGCAGCTTGTAGAATTTTTAAACAAGGCTGAATGTAAAGGTCCATTATCCTGTGATACAGTATTGAAGATTTTTTATCAGACTTGTCGAGCTGTGCAGCATATGCATAAGCAAAAACCCCCAATAATCCATAGAGATCTCAAGGTAAACCTGATAATTCTTTTTAAATTATCTGCATGCAAGAACAAAACTTATGAGAGAACCATTTTGGCGAAACATGTTTTAGGAAATGCTACAAGAAAGTCCTTTGAAGGGCATGTCCACCCACAAAACTAAAATTAAATCCCATACTGGCCCCACTGTAGTTTAATAAAATTCTTACCTCACATTTCTGCTCCAAATGGCTGCCCTGCTATTCCCCTCCAAAGTCCAGGAAACTGCTGTGTAGAGGCTGCGAGTGACTCATCCTGTGCCTGTCTCAGCCTCAACCTTGTCAAGGTTTGAGGCATGCACAGGAGAGTCCTCGCCCCTTCCCTCTCCCTCCCAATTTTGTCTCCCTCCCCCTACCGTTAAACCCCATTGATATTATGTACTGCTCCTTCCCCTAGCCCCAACTGCATTACTATTCTGCACAGAAAGTCCCCCCGATCTTTATTTACCATGCCTCTCTCCTTCGCCGGTCTGAACTCCCAGCAGCTGCGTCCGTGATTGGCTGCCTCTCGGCCAATCACGGACGCGGCTGTCTGTCCTGCCCTCTGCTTGCATTTCCGTGCAAGCAGAGGGCCAGGGCTGTGCAGCGAAGGAGAGAGGCATGGTAAGTAATGATCGGGGGACTTTCTGTGCAGAATAGTAATGCATTTGGGGCTGGGGGAAGGAGCAGTAAATAATATCAAAAATTATGTACAAGGGTGGACTTGCCCTTTATAAGCAAAGTATATAGTTCCATAACAGGGAATTTAGTGTAATGTCTTTGAAAACACTCCTGTCACTTAGAATACATTCCTTTGCTTTTCATACAAAAAATAAAGTAATGTTTGCGTGAAGTCTTGGGAACTGAACCTGCAACCTCCTATGATTTTGCAGCCATGCATCTATAAAATGCCTTTCCTTCCTCACCTCTATGGTGGGAAGTATTTTTCACTTTAACTCCCTTGTCCTTTCCAATGAATTTGGCTTCTAACACCAATTAATTTAAGGTATAACTAGTTCAGCAGGGATTGGAGCCCCATCATAATTTTGCTGGGGGCCCAGTGATTCTTATTTACGCCACTGTTGTTTGTTTTTTTACCCAAAGCATAACTTTGCGTTTGTCACTCAAAATAGACCGAAAACTGGATTAAAAGATATGTTAGAAAGTGTGGTTTATACATTCTAAGTACAAATAGCATGGTAAAAACCACTGTTCTTTATTTAATAAGATAAACAACATACCATATATACTCGAGTATAAGTCGAATTTTTCAGGCTTTAAAATTAGCCTGAAAACCTAACCTCGACTTATACTCGGGTCAAGTCCTAATTTAGATCCAAATTCTGCAATTGCAGATAGTAACCAGTAGGTGGCGCTGTGTTAACCTGCATAGAAAGTTACAGGAGCTGATCTGCCTTTACACTTCCTGCTTCCTGTAGTCTGGCTGCTGGACTCACTCAGCACTGTCACTGCTCATCTGGATGCTGTACATCTGATGGGTCTCCTCAGTTTGGGGCAAAAAACAGATGCTAGTACAGTGCAAATGACAGCTTGAAACTACAACTCTCAGGTGACATTTTTAACTATTGGGGTCAGAGTCCTTTACTATATGGGGGTCAGAGGGCTCTTTACAATATGGGGGTCAGGAGAATTGTAATGCTGGTATGTTTAATTAAAAGTTTACTGAACCTTGCCACTTGTTTAGAAACTGAAATTCCCAGCAACAAAGCATGCTGGGAGTTGTAGTTTCCAAACATCTGGAGTGCCAAGAAATTGGAGGTTACTGGTACTGGATTTGGCTATTACTGTATGGGATTCATGTATGGGAATTCTGCTGTCCATTTAAAGGGCAACTTAAGCCTAAAAACAACACAGAATCAGAAGGCAGTAGTGGTGATAATTTCTACCCTCGACTTATACTCGAGTCAAACAATTTTTACAAATTTTTCAGGTAAAAATAGGTACCTCGACTTATACTCGAGTATATACGGTATATTGAACGGAGAGGAAAATTGTCTGAATAAAATGCTATTTAGGGCCCCAGCCCCAGATGAACAAACCATACATCTGGGCCATTGAGAGAGCCATTTGGGGCAAATGTTTGGGGTGCGGGGTCACCCTTCTACCTACACGTCAGCCAAGATACTCTGCTTCTCTTGTTTTTGTGCACAGACATTATGACTGACTGACTGACTGTTAAGTATATCAGTGTTGTGGAACATTACTACTGTTTATTTAGTGTGTGGTTTGGTTATCAGGGGTGGGGGGCTAGAAGGCAGCTCTTTTTAATTTCCCTTCACTTTTGTATTTAGATATGCTAAAATAAAATTTGTATTTTATTCAGCCAATTTTCCTCCTGTTCTATATATGTTTTGATTGGTATATTGGAAAGGCTTCTAATCTGATGGGTTATTGCTTATCTTTAATAAGATAATAAGCAACCTTCTATCAAATGCTTATGTAAAATTCAAATAAATCCCATCAACTGACTTACCAAGGTCTAGATCACACACGTCAAACACAAGGCACACAGGCCTTGCTTTCCATTTGTGCAGTCCCAAGCAGCGGTAGAATTATAGACCTGCCTGCTTGATACCATGACAGCTGTTTTTAAACAGCTGATCATATATATCTAGCCTGGTGCTGGGGAGTGAGGTCTGACATAGGGCCTTACAGAGGTCTGACAAAGGGCCTTACATTGGTTTGGCCATTCTGTTACTGTGGTAGAAGAGTAAGGTGGACATAGCACATGATCCCTCTATAGGCAGATGATTTAGTCCAAAACAATATGCTTCACACCCTTCACCTGCATAGACCCAGCACTAGGCATAAGTGTGACAGAGTCCCAATCCTGCATAAGATTAACAGGGTTATTCAATAAAAGTTCTTAGCATTTAATATGGTGCTAATTGGCAAACCCAACCAATCAGATGTAAGCTTACAAATGTTAAACAAGATCTGATTGGTTGGGGCAAAATTAGCACCATTTTAAACAATAAGAACTTTTATTGAATAACCCTGTAAGTATCTTAATAAAAAAATTTGGCCCACCACTTAGCCTGTCTTCTTTATTTTGGCTCATTATGTGATTGAGTTTGACACCCCTGGTCTAGATAATACTCACCTTTTGATAGAAGATGATCATATTGGTAAGACAGGATCTTGTATGAATAAAATTATGCTTTGACCTACTAATAATGGGAACTAGTGTATTCCTTTAATTCGTATATTAATAATGATTTTTAAAATTTTCTTGCAACGCCATGTTTTAAGGGTATCCCTTTTTAAATAATGGTTGTCCTGGAAAAAAAAAGGACTTCTATAAAAATAGATTTTGTCTTTATTAATTGACTTTAGCAAAGATGAGCGATTATAAACCCCCCTTGACCGTACAGGGAGCAACTTAATTGATACAATAGCAACCTATTTTCCTTATGTCAATAATTGACCCACTTATACATACCTGCAGAAAATGATAGGTTTATAAAATGTTTATAGTAAGATGGTTCACAACGATCTCCATCCTGTGGGCCTCCATATGTTTAAAAATTATAACTCCCAGAATTCCCCTACAATCACTAACAGAAAGCAACCAAAGAATGTGTTTCAAACACCGGGAGGTTGCAAGTTTGAGGTACCTCTTATACTTAAGCTAACTGGTTTCCCTTTGTAAAGATGTTTAATTCTGTTTTTTTCTTTAGGTAGAAAATCTACTTGTTAGTAATCAAGGAACAATTAAATTATGTGACTTTGGTAGTGCAACTACTATAGCACATTATCCTGATTACAACTGGACAGCCCAGCAGAGAGCAACAGTTGAGGATGAAGTAAGTAGTTTTTACATGTTTAAACTTCGTTTTAGGCACATTTTATAGCATATATTTAAAGAAAGCTTCTAATTTGTTAGGAAGTTTCTAATATAGAAAATACACTATTTTGGACAGAATGTAGGTGGGGAAAGATGGCTTACCTGTCTCCCCATACATTCTCCAGAAAAATAGCATACTGAACGTTAGCAGATCATTTAAATATAAATATTCTGGCTCCATGTCCCTGGTGGATTAGAACATCCAATCAGATGGCTGTGAAGGTTAAATCTTCATCCCACATTACACCATGTAACTGGAACTTTTTTTTCTATCTGAAAGACTGCGGGCTAGGCCACACTTGCGTGATTTTGATGCGTTTGCGCATGCAAATTTTTTCTAACATTGAAATTGCGGCAACGCACCGAAAATGCGCGGTTTCAGGTGTGAGTGCGAATCACAAACGCATGCAATCTGCATTTTTATGCGCAATCGCGTGCATTTCCCTATCTCTAAACGCATCAAAATTGCACCGGAATAGCACATGCAATCTCATGCGATTGCATGGGCGATTGCTTGTGCGGCACAGTGTGTCCGTGCCCTGAGGTTTGTTTATTCCTGTGCACGGCAAACAGATTTCACAGCAACCTGACCTTGGTCCATCTCTAGTTTACACAGTCAACACTCATTAGTGCAATTTATTCTAGTAAAGAAAGTAGCCCAGTTGTAACAGTTTTCAGCAAAAATTGGTCTAGCAGTCACCTCGAAACTACAGAGCATGGATACTATCTTTTATTCCATTCACAATTTCCTTTGTAGCAGGCAAAGCTGGCACAGTTACTCTGTTGGTACCTTCCTATATAGTGGCAGATAAGTTTCAATGATTTAATTGGGCAGGTTGTTACAATTGCTGTGTTCCACTTACATACATTTTTTAGAATACAGTACACTAGATCGTAATTACTGCAATTTGCAATTATTCTGTCAATTTAAAGTTGTTGTTTTTAACAGAGGGGGTGTAACAATTCATTGGTTCCTGAGGAATTATTCTGCTTTAGTGTATATATTTTAAGAGATACTAGATTATAGGACACTGAAGTATAATTATGTAGTGATTTTAGAATGCTTTTGGATGTCTGAGGTTCTAAACATTACTTCTTAACTTGTTGTGTAGGTTACAAGAAATACAACTCCAATGTATAGAACACCAGAAATAATAGATCTATATTCAAACTTTCCGATCGGAGAGAAGCAAGATATATGGGTAAGTTGTGGGTTACATTTGCATAACATTTGTCATGCTTGTATCTATTAATGTAAGGGTAAAAAAAAACTATGCCCCTTTCACTACTTTCCCATGCTGTTGCTGGACCATATTAACAAGGCTGGATCCTGCAAATACTATATACTTATACTTTTAAAATAAAATCTATACTTTATAAAGATAATTGGCAAAAAATAGTAGCAAACATTACATGATTGGGCTATGTAAGTTAGTTATTTACTGTATTTAATATTCGGACACTAAACAAATGTATGGTTAAAGGGCATGTCCACCCCCAAAACTATAATCCCCCCAACTACTGGCCCCACCATGTAGTGTAGTTTAATCCTTACCTCACATCCCAACTCCATCTGGTTCTCCTGTAGTCCCCCCCCAAAGTTCCAAAAACTGCCCACCAGGAGGCTAGCAGGTCCATATAGGACACTGCCTGCTAGCTGGCCTCAGGTAGATTTTTTGCCATGCGTACTGCAGCCCTTCTCCCCCTCCCTCCCCCTCCCTCTCCCTCCCTCTCCCTCCCGTTCTACTATCCCTCCCCCTAGCTCATATCCCCCTTAATATTGTGCTCCCCCATGTCCCCCAGCCCCAACCGCATGTTTTTTTTTTTTAAAAAAGCTCCCCAAACTCTTACTTACCTCTCCGCTTCCTCCGCTGCATTGAATGACCGGCAGCCGCGTCCGTGATTGGCTGCCGCTCAGCCAATCACAGACGCGACTGCCGTCCCGCCCCTCTGCTTCATTCTCGCAAGCAGAGGGCCGCAGGTGCGGCGAGGATCGAGGGGAGGTAAGTAAGAGTTTGGGGGCTTTTTAAAAAAAAACCATGCGGTTGGGGCTGGGGGATATGGGGGAGCATAATATTAAAAGTGTAATTTAGGGGTGGACATAGCCTTTAATTTCTGTTGAAAGCATACATCAAAAAAAGTCTGTTCGGTTTAACTCTTCCCTAAAAAAAAAAAGTTTAGTAGTCATACAGAAGTACAGCCTCTTTTCAGGCATTGACATAAAGCAGGGGAGGACAGGGTCAGTAGACAGAGGGGCAGCTTTTCCCTCATCCCCTCTTTTCTACATTAAAATAGGCCATGGCTGCTGGTGTGATGTCATGCCACAAGGCCACACAGAATTAGACTAGCCTGACAATGGTCGTTATAACGCCAAAGCTCTCTGTTGCTCCCCAATTTAGTGTAAAGTGAGATTCCTTCAAGCTCTTAACTGCTCTCCAGTATCATGATTATAGAGTGCAAATAAGTGAAGAAAACTAGTAAAGACAAAGAGTATTATTGCTGATTTGAGAGCCCCATGTCTTATTTTTTGTGTAATACTGAATAAATCTACAAATTGTTAATGCTACCAATTAGCACTAGGACATTGGCACACAGAAAAGGCCTGTGTGTATACTCAACCTATTATAAAAGGACTAAATAAGCTAAGCAGGGATAGAAAAAGGTTGATGAAAGAAGATCAAGAAGGACATAAAAGTAAGAAACGGATGAAAAAAATAAAGCCAGGTGAATCCAGGGGCTCGCCAACTGCGTGAAAGGCAACACAATCAAGTAAAAGAGGCAAACATACCTCATATAGTAAATGCGGCCAAGAGGTGCAAAAAAAATCATACATTTATTATTAGAACATATCCAAAAACATAATACATAGAATATAAAAACATGGTGCAAAAAACCCAATGATAGGTAATAAAGTACAAATAATGCTGTTGTAATAAATAGCTGCAACTGAACATCAGCGATGGAAAAGTCTTAGGAAGGATAAAACGTTAATAATGAAATAGAAGAACCGGGTGGTAATGTCTCTAAGTGGATGAAAGCACCTCAGTGTTCCAATACAGTCACTCACATAATGAGGTAGATCCCTCCCCTTGTAGAGTGTAATACAGTCTCTCCGAACACAGTTTCAGTAAGCAACAGATACCCTACAATATTCCTGCCAGTCTGGCTTCTGTACTGGGCTCAGGGTCCTCGCCAAAACCTCTTGTCAATTGGAATGCAGCAAATGCAGCCTATACCGAAGGGAGCCACTATACTATAAAAGGACTACTTGAATGTCTTTGGGTTCACAAGGTCCTTGTCCTCACCTAGCATAAAGAGAATTTATGTTTTGCATTAGATATCCCTTAGTTAATTGGCACCTACTAATAAATGTTTAATGTAGTTCTCATGTTTGGTTTGCCTTTTTTTTGTTTTAGGCTCTTGGGTGTATCTTATATTTGCTGTGCTTTAAACAGCATCCCTTTGAAGATGGAGCAAAACTTCGCATAGTCAATGGAAAATTTTCAATTCCACCAAATGACACCAGATACATTGTGTTTCATGGCCTTATTTGTAAGTTTTTGAGCAAATGGTTTTCTATGCAAACATGTTCATCGATTCTATCTTCCAGATCACTGGAATATAAAACCTATATTTTTTATAGTAGTCCAATTTTACACATGTTATCGAAATTAGAAATGGCCGAACTTCTTAAAGTGTATGTATAGTGGTTTGCAAAAGTATTCAGCTCCCTTGAAGTTTTCCACATTTTGTCATATTACTGCCACAAACATGAATCAATTTTATTGAAATTCCACGTGAAAGACCAATACAAAGTGGTGTACACGTGAGAAGTTGAATGAAAATCATACACGATTCCAAACCTTTTTAACAAATCAATAACTGCAAAGTGGGGTGTGCGTAAATATTCAGCCCCCTTTAATCTGAGTGCAGTCAGTTGCCCCATTGCCTGATGAGTGCTAATGACTAATAGAGTGCACCTGTGTGTAATCTAATGTCCAGTACAAATACAGCTGCTCTGTGACTGCCTCAGAGGTTGTCTAAGAGAATCTTGTGAGCAACAACACCATGAAGTCCAAAGAACACACCAGACAGGTCAAGGATAAAGTTATTGAGAAATTTAAAGCACAAAATTTAAAGGCTACCAAAAGATTTCTAAAGCCTTGAACATCCCACGGAGCACTGTTCAAGCAATCATTCAGAAATGGTAGTAGTATGGCACAACTGTAAACCTACCAAGACAAGGCCGTCCACCTAAACTCACAGGCCGAACAAGGAGAGCGCTGATCAGAAATGCAGTCAAGAGGCCCATGAAGACTGGATGAGCTGCAGAGATCTATAGCTCAGGTGGGGGAATCTGTTCATAGGGCAACTATTAGTCGTGCACTGCACAAAGTTGCCCATTATGGAATAGTGGCAAGAAGAAAGCCATTGTTAACAGAAAAGCATAAGAAGTCCCGTTTGCAGTTTGCCACAAGCCATGTGGGGGACACAGCAAACATGTGGAAGAAGAAAAACTAACACTGCACATCACTCAGAACACACCATCCCCACTATCTATTATAGTGTGTTGTGGCAGCATCATTCTCTGGGGTTGCTTCTCTTCAGCAGGGACAGGGAAGCTGGTCAGAGTTGATGGGAAGATGGATGGAGCCAAATACAGGGCAATCTTGGATCTGGAAAGAAAACTTCTTTGGAGTCGGCAAAAGACTTGAGAATGGGACGGAGGTTCACCTTCCAGCAGGTCAATGACCCTAAACATAAAGCCAGGGCAACAATGAAATGGTTTAAAACAAAATATATCTGTGTTAGAATGGCCCAGTCAAAGTCCAGATCTAAATCCAATCAAGATCTGAAAACTGCTGTTCACAAACGCTGTCCATCAATCTGACGAGCTGGAGCTGTTTTGCAAAGAAGAATTGGCAAGGATTTCAGTCTCTAGATGTGCAAAGCTGGTAGAGACATATCCTAAAAGACTGGCAGCTGTAATTGCATCAAAAGGTGATTCTACAAAGTATTGACTCAGGGGGCTGAATAGTTACGCACACCCCACTTGGCAGTTATTGATTTGTTAAAAATTTTGGAATCATGTATGATTTTCGTTCCACTTCTCACGTGTACACCATTTTGTATTGGTCTTTCACGTAGAATTCCAATAAAATTGATTCATGTTTGTGGCACTAATGTGACAAAATGTGGAAAACTTCAAGGGGGCCGAATACTTTTGCAAACCACTGTATACTGAAAAATTACTTTGCGTCATCTTAATCTATAAATAAATACATTAATGATTAATGAAATAATGGACAGATAAAAAAAAAACCGGTACAGAGATAGTTGGGAGGATTTATAGTTTCCACTGGGCAATTTAAAAAAACTAATAGGGTTAAAGTTCTTATCGTTTAAAATGGTGCTAATTTTGCCCTAACCAATCAGATCTTATTTTACATTTGAAAGCTATTATCTGATTGGTTGGGGCAAAATTAGCACCATTTTAAACGATAAGAGCTTTTATTGAATCTCCCTGTAATTTTACAGTGTACATACCCTTTAAAGGGCATCTATAATGGAAAAAAAAAAACATTGGCCCATTGCAAAGTTAAATTCATGTACTCTGTGCTGTCCTGGAGACATGGATCTCTCATTGTACTGCTAAAATACAATCTCTCTCTTTGTGACCCATTATCAATCAGTGAAAGCTATCAAGAAGGGGGGTCAAGTGCAGCCATCAAAGCTACCTCTCTCCCCCTGCTAATGCTTTTATCTCTGTTTGTTACAGAGCATGGAGGAGGGAGGGACTTGAGCAGGGAAGAGGGTCATGTCACAGGGATTTGATTGAAAGTACAAGTAGGAGTAGAGGAATGCAATCACGTATTCTTCTAACTTGTGTATCTCAGAACAGAGAGGGAGACTTAAGAAAATACAGACACTCTGGGGGTTGGGGGGAATTATAGAACACATGGAAAAAAAGAAAAAAAAGTTCATTTGCCAACTATAGATGCCCTTTAAAGTTTGGTTAGTTTTAGAACTATATAGAACTTAAAATTTTAAAAGTAAAAGTTCTGTAGTTCTAAAATGGACCCATTAAAGTCAATGGGGGAAAATAGTTTGAAACGTTTGGTTAAAATACAGTTAAAATAGCAATGTTAACTTACTGCAAATGGCTCTGGGCCTGGAAAATGGTCTGGGGAACACATACATATCACCAAAATTTGTTTAAACATTAACTTTCCTAATGATCGTGCTTCCGCATTGAGTTTTCGCGGGTTACTGAAATTGACCGCTACAATCAAGGGTGATCGCTGTATATGAGAGTTACCGAATGCCGCATTCCAGGGTTATGACTGAGTTTGAGGGTGATCGCTGTATTTGAGGGTTACTGAGCACCGCATTTTGAAGGTTATGGCCAAATTTGAAGGTTAGCGAACTCTACATTCAAGGGTTATCACCATTCGCTAACCCTTGAATGCGCCATTCGGTAACCCTTTAGTTTGATAACCCTCAAATGTAGCGTTCACTAACCGTCAAATTTGGCCATAACCCTCAAATGCGGCGTTCCATAACCCTTGAATACGGCAATAACTCTAGATTGTACTAAACACCACTTTCTAGGGTTATGCAAGGGTTATCGATTTGAAAATGTGTCTGTGGGTTTGGAAAAACTGAAATTTTGGAGAGTTTTTACGAATGCCTAAAATCTGTCTCGAGTTCTAGTCCATCTCCTAATCGCAATGTGTTTTTCCTCAATCTCTACTAGAGAAAAAATGACTATTTCCCTACAACTAGCTTAAGTTCTGATACACATGGGTCTATATTTTGCCACAATCACTCATTAGAGCTGTCATTTTAATTGGATCCTTTGAATTTGACAAGTAGAGTACCAAACAGAATCATTAAGAAAAATGGGGATTGAGGTTCTTTGTTTTTTGGGGATTGGAGTGCTAAGTGTTTGAAAGGTGAACATGCCCTTTAGGAAGTTTTGCTGTGCATTGATGGAAATTCTATCGGTAATTATATAAGGGATAATGCGCCCCTTACAGTGTAATATAAGGATATTACGCCACCGAGGCGTTCCCTGACCATATAGAAGCACAAGGCCGTAGGCCGAGTGCTTTTATACAGGACAGGGAACTCTGAGGTGGTGTAATGTCCTTATATTATAATGTGAAGGGGCGAATTATTTCTTATAATACATAAGTATTGGATTCCTTCACCCCATTTACATTTTAAATTCTAGCCTTGTCCCTATTTCCACCTTAAATCCCCCAAGCTACCTTCTGCAACTTAAACCCAGTAGAAAGGAATATCCCAGCCCAGCATCTATGTGGTTAAACAAATCTTTGTGGAGGAGGAGAGAGACATTGGTTATGAAGTGACAGGAAGCAGCTCCAGCAGGTTCTGTTAGGGAAGTTAAACACGGCAAAAAATGCTGAGTCATTGTCCAGGCATGAACACTGGAATGGGCAGAGTAGTGGGATATAAGAAATATAAGAAATGAGTCACTTAGTGACATAGCTGAGTGATTTTTATAAGGATATATACCACTGCAGCTCCCATTATAAAATGTCACACTTATGTATTATAAAAAGATTAATGCTCAGTTGTGCTGTATATATATTTTTTCTTTAATCTGCTCTTAATAACCGTGTATTGTAACTGTGTTTACTTTTAAGACTTTTTTTCAAATTTTTTATGATTTGTTCATGAAAGAATGATGGGCAAAGTTTTTCTGAAAACTTACTCTTCTGGTATTGTGACATCTTTATTTAGACTCCATGTTGAAAGTGAATCCAGAGGAAAGACTGACAATTACAGAAGTTGCCAGTCAGCTTCAGGAAATTGCAGCTGCTAGGAATGTCAATCCCAAATCCCCTATTACAGAGGTAAATCATTTTGAATGTTAAAAAATATACTTAAAATATAATTTTAGTGCAGTTGGTTTAGGCAACTATATATGTAACATATAACCATCGCATATGCACACACATGGATAAAAGGCACAGCTGAATATTCTGCTTATCAAAGAAGACATCTAAACCTTTTTAAAATATATTTAGAGATTTAACCAACACATTCAGGAGTGGCAGTGCATGAATACATTCACAAACATACGTCAAGCTGTGTCTAACCTCTCCCTTTGCAGTGGCTGCTGGGTGATTATTTGTTTTTTTTAAATCAACCTGTGGGTCAGCTCCCATTTGGGTGACTCCCAGCTACGTGAACATAGCACACTTCATATGCTCTGTAGTACTTAACAGATCAAAACAAGGAAGCTGAAGTCTTGCTTCTTAGAAAGCATACAGCACAGAGATCCTCCCTCTCCCTGACATAACTCTGGGATTTCAATGCAGTTTTTCTGTAAACATATTTAAATGCTCCTGCCCCTAACAATGATCTATTCCTTTCCCTTTCACACACAAAAGAAAAGTAATATTTGCAGTGAATTTCTTGTATTATATATGTATTGGTTTCAGAATCAGAATATTAACATTTTAGTAAAAATTTAAAGCTTAACCTGTGGAATTGATCCTGCGGTCTCATGTACTTTGTCTTGCCAAAATCAAAGCTTTATACCACTATCCCTATAGAGCTACTATATAGAAATTTGTACCTGTAGAAACTTTTTCTATGAACATACCATAATGTGGGAAAAAGCAAATCCAGGAATTTGAACCCATGGTCTTATGGACTGTGAGTTTCTTAATGTATTTAGAAGGTTGAGCCACCACTGCACATACAAATGATACATTTAGAAGCTTTATCTTTTGCTTGGAACAGAATAAAAAATAATATATATGTAAAATCATCATATTTTGTATCGCCCCAGCAAATCTGCTTGTTATCCTGCAGTTTTATGGAAGTCTTATCTGGGACTTCCATATAGATGTGGAGATAAATATATAGGTACATTGAATACTGGGGTCAGGGAGCGTGGTCCATAATTGCCCAAGGCTCTCTGAAGACTACACGGACTGTGGGTTGTACTGGCAACCACATGGAAGCCTTCTTAGTTACAGAATTTATTTTTCACTTGTAATAAATGCAACTTAAAGGACAAGTCCAGCCCTGAAATGAATGTTCTTCCAGTTAGAAACTGTCAGTTATGGATTTAACAGCCAATGACTGAATGTTAAAGGGCATGTCCACCCCCAAAATTATAATCCCCCCCAACTACTGGCCCCACCATGTAGTGTAGTTTAATCCTTACCTCACATCCCAGCTCCATAGGGTTCTCCTGTAGTCCCCCCCCAAAGTGCCAAAAACTGCCCACCAGGAGGCTAGCAGAGTCCATATAGGACTCTGCCTGCTACCTTGCCTCCGGTAGATATTTGCCATGCGTACTGCAGCCCTTCTCCCCCTCCCTCTCCCTCCCGTTCTACTATCCCTCCCCCTAGCATAAAACCCCTTTAATATGTTGTTCCCCCATGTCTCCCAGCCCCAACCGCATATTTTTTATTTTCAGAAAGCTCCCCAAACTCTTACTTACCTCTCCTCTTTCCTCCGCTGCACTGAATGACCGGCAGCCGCGTCCGTGATTGGCTGCCGCTCAGCCAATCACAGACGCGACTGCCGGTCCCGCCCCTCTGCTTGCATTCTCGCAAGCAGAGGGCCGGCAGTGCGGCGAAGGAAAGAGGAGAGGTAAGTAAGAGTTTGTGGGGCTTTCTGAAAATAAAAATTACGCGGTTGGGGCTGGGAGACATGGGGGAACAGCATATTAAAAGTTACATTTAAGGGTGGACATACCCTTTAATCGCCTATCGCCTCTCTTGAGCATGCCCAGGCTAGTACACGTTTCTAAATTGCTCTCTTTCCATGAGGCATCCAGAATCATAGCAGGCATACAGTAATGAATTCATAGGACAAAGTATGATATATCACACATTTTAAAGAGGCCATTTTTTTGAAAGATGTTCTTGGGGTGGAGTTGTCCTTAAAAGCTTTCAGGATTTTAAAGGGCATGTCCATCCCTTTTTTAAACTTTAAAGGATAACTGTATTGCCTCAATGCATTTTTTTTAGTTGCTTTAAAACGAGTAAAGGTTTGTAGCCCTCCCCATACATTTATTTACTGAGCCTCGGGCCCCTCTCTGCCTTCAATTAGCCATGCTGTGAAGGGGATGTAATGATTCTGTCTGCCTCTGTCACTCAAAGTTAACATTCCCACCAGCCAATGACAAGTGATATGTTAATCTGGGCCCTCTAGGAGGTGGGCTTTTAGCACTCATTTTGCTGTGTGTTATCTAAGGGAGGGCAGCACAGCTGTTAATGTGAGTGATTTCAGCTGCATGAAGTGTGGACATGTAATGGGGGTGATGTTGTTTTTTTTGGTATTGTTGTCCTTTAATATATTTTAGGGCTTCCTGCCCCAACCCCATTATTATTATATTCAGAAACTCCCCCGATCTTTACTTACCTTCCCTCTTTCCTCCTCCATACTGCCCGGCCCGCTGCTTGCATGAAACGGCAAGCAGGGGACCGGACCGGCAGCCGCCTCCGTGATTGGCTGAGAGGCAGCCGGCATAGCAGCCATTTGGAGCTGGGATGTAAGGTAAGGATTTTTATACACTACAGAGTGGGGCCAGTAGTAAGTTAAATTATAGTTTTAGGGGTGGACATGCCCTCTAAAAAAATAAATTTAGTTCTCCATTTAGTATGCCATACATGGGGTTCATATTTCAACCGATTCAATCGTTTTGCAGATTTATTTTTTTTTTGTATTGCTCAGTGGATAGCACTGATGCCTAGCAGTGCTGAAGTAGGTTTCCCCCACAATCATAAAGACATACTGGTTGTATCTTTTAAATAAATGTGCTTAGATTGTAAGCTCTTCAGGGCAGGGCCTGATGTGTATGTATCTGTGTAATTGTAAAGCCCTATATAAATTCACAATAATAGTAATAAAATAATTATACATTTTTTGTATCCAATGCTTGACGATATTGAGTGGTTGATTGAAAAAAGATAAATTGTGTTGGCAAATATGTTTCCATTAACCTTCCAGTCTCCATTCTTTCGCAAATTTGAAGCCAAAATGTGCAGAAGGTAAACAGTGTAAAGTGGGAAATTTTGACCGATTTTTGTGATTGTTTTTCGATAGTTTTGTCCCAATTGAAAATTCAGACACTTGTATGGCCTAGTTAACCCATTTTTTGCTGGTAAAGCCGTGCTAAAAAAGCTGCTAATAAATTATTAACTCAGATGCAGCAGGAATTTATACTTCCCAACCATAAATGTTTTTTTTTTTGTTTTTTTTACCATTTTTGCACCGTGAACATGCCTTACTGACACAACTTTAAAATATCCCTCTTGTCTGACGCCTCTGCGTATTTCTTAATTAAAAACAGAACTTTAATCCCTATGTCAGTCTGTCCCTTAAACTTTTTTCACTTAATTATACAAGGCTTCTGGCAACAAGTAATTTGGTTCTTACTTGATCAAATGGGGTCTAGATGGTTGTACCGTAGAGCCTAGCTAAAAACAATAGATTTTGGTGTTGCAGGTGAAAACTGTTCCAACTAATGTAAACAGTGTGGCCTGCTGCTGTTTTTTAGTAAAATGATGTCTCAATAGTTAAAGGGCATGTCCACCCCAAAACTAATTTTAACTCTATACTGGCCCCACTGTGTAGTGTTAAAAAATCCTTACATCTCTGCTCCAAATGGTTCTCCCACAGCGCCTGTTCAAAGTCCAGGAAACTAAAGAGTAGGAGTCTGTTTTCTTGTATAAAGGTTTCTGCCTCCTGGCTTGTCTCTGGGAGGGATGCAGGCATGTGCAGGGGAGCCAATTCCCCCCCCCTCCATCCAGATTCGTCATGCTGAAATTCAAGATTAGCATTAAATCGTATGCTCTCCTCTGGAAGTTGCATTGGAGCCTGAAGCCGCAGGATCCCAGGCTGGTAAGTTAGTTTATATTATCTTTTTTTCCCAAATAGACCATGCAGTTGTGGTTGGAGGGGGGGGGACTACATTGTATAAATTTATAGTTTTTAGGGTGGACATACCCTTTAAAGAGTATCTCCACCGTTATTTTAACTTTTATGTTTCCAGTTTAACTGAAGGACAGGAGGTAAATGCGATATGTCTTACCTCCTGTCCTTACAGGAGACCAGAAGAAACTTACCGCGTAACGATCCAGCGCTGCTGACAACCTCCGACTACACTGACATTCCCCGACGGATCCACAGTCCTTTGCATTGTGTGCGCGTGCGCACACAGTGCATAGGAGCGTGGACGCGGCGGAGACTGTCAGTGAGGCCGGCGCTGGAGCGATACGCGGGTAAGTTTCTTCTGGTCTCCTGTAAGTTTTACTTGAAGACAGGAGGTAAGACATATCGCATTTACCTCCTGTCCTTCAGTTAAACTGGAAACATAAAAGTTAAAATAACGGTGGACATACCCTTTAACCATTTTTTTTTATTTAGACGGTGGTGTTTGGAGAAATTGACACATGAATGGTTGAGTGTAGGTTTATAGTGTGGGGAAATTGATCATGAACTTATGGTAATACAGTAATAGATCTTTCACAGATGACATCCAGATGAGAATATCAATAAACCTTAATGTTAAAGCACATTTTCCAACTAATCACACAGTAATAAGCATTAATTACCACTAATCTTAAATCTTTTTCCCCCATTTCTCTGCTGTTCTTATCCCTTGGTTTTGGGTTTTTTTTTTAGCTCTGGAAGTTTTACTTTTTTAAAGGAAGCAGGGCACAGCTAGTCAGTAAAGAACTGTCAATCACCCAGCCCCTCCTCCTGGCACACTACATGTAAAAAAATAATCCATTTTATAAAAGTAAAGCTTATTTCTCTGTCACTGTATGGCTAGTAGTTGATTCAGCATTTTTAATGGTGCTCTGTGCTATTTTTGTGCCTGCAGCTAACACCCAATCCTGCTGCTGTCTGTTACTGAAGTCCCAATGTAGCACTGTACTTAAGGAATCAATTACATCCCACCCCCACCCCATACACACACCCCTTCAATCTCCTACAGCAAAAGAAAATATAACCTTGTTCAAGCAGTTATTACAGCTGTCAGTGCTGCTTATTTTCACTAAAACACAAAATTACTGGGTGAATGCTATGAGGGCACAGATCACCTCCACTGCACATGCTCCACACTCTAGCTGTGCCACAGTTTTGGGAGGGGGCGGACAGAGCGAGAGAAGAAATGCATAATAACTAGGAGTGAGCTGAACAGGATATGAGGATATCTAGTGACAGGGATTACTGAGAGCAAAAAGGATCATTTTCCTGGCAGCACTAAAATTATAGAAAAGGATAAAGGTGAGGCTTTTTTTTAAATTTAGTGTGCCTTTAAGAAGCACTTCTGCAACCATTTTTTTTAAACACAAATCTGTTTTATATTTATTATTGGCTAACTGCTACATGTATTTGTTAGGTGATGCAATGTTTAATCAGCAATTTCTAACCCAGTGTGTTTTGGGATGACTTCTCTAACATTCAGTTTATGGTGGTTGTTTGCTACTTTTCACCTGACTAAATTGGGCAACTATACTTTAGCATACATATGTGTTCTAGTGAAGTTGTCTTTTGCTAGGTGCACTTTTACTGATAACTGTTTCCTTATTTTTCTCACACATGCTAAAGCTGGGTACACACAGTACAGATCAGTGAAAGATGACAGACAGGATCTGCAAGATCCTGTCTGTCCTCTTTCAAAGATCTGCATACACACAGTCCCGAGCGTTCTCCCTATGAATATCATAGGGAGAACTCTCGGGGCTGTGTGTTTCCATCGGCCACGCTAGACTCCTCTATAGGGAGTCCAGTGCGGCCGATGGAAATTTTCAGTCTTTCCCCGAATGGGCATTCAGCCGACCCGATTGTTCGGTGGCCGCACGCTCATTCGGGAAACGAAGGTATACACAGTACCGATAAAGCTTTATCGTTACTGTGTGTACCCAGCTTTAGTTTTGTGCTAATTTAGCAGCTTGTTACTGCTGGTTACCACCCACTAGAATCCTCAAGGCAATTCTGCTACAGACCAGTATAGGCAAAGACGCATGAGACGGTTCTGAATGTGTAACGAGAATATACACAATAGGAGCACACACTGAACATTAAAAATGACAAAGCAAGCACAGATAATGTGTGTACCACCATTTTACTTCTCTCAAATTGTAGTTTCAGAAAATTTAAAGTCGTTTGAGTGAGTATAGTGACCCTTTAAGGTGACCATACAATATGTTTACCTTCCATCTGCCTTGCCCGATCTTTTTTGCGATCGCAAATTAATTAAGTCATTTTGGGAATATCGGAATGTAAAACCGCCAATTCTTCCTGCTTTTATTAGCCGTTTGATAGATATTGACGATCTATCAAACATCTTAAAAGTGTATGACCAGCATTACTCACTATACAATTTGAGAGAAGTAAAATGGTAGTACTCACATATTTATCTATGTCTGCTTAAATAAGCGAGTGCCCTCCCTCCATTACCGCCTTCTTGTACTGTCTAAAGGTTCATACACACCTGCAATCACGGGCCCCGACCTGCGACGCACGATGTATCCAAACGTTAGTTTCGGCCGATAATCGGCCCGTGTATGGGCACTTTATCGGCCGAAACGGCCATTTGGTCAGGGATCGTTGCCCCACCGACCAGGCGGATCTCCAAACGACCAGCCGTTTTGGGCGATAAAGGGCCCATACACGGGCTGATTATCGGCCGAAACGAACGTTCGGACACATTGCGCGTTGCGGGTCAGGACCCGTGATCGCACGTGTGTACGAGTCTTAAGACTCTAATAAGTTCTGGACAGCCTAACCATCGACCCTGCTTTGATTACACATCCCACCCCCTTTCCCTCTTTTCTCTGCTGATTTGCCTAATTGTTGCAGAAAGTGTGCTGTTAGGCAGCCAAAGATTTGAGTTAGAAGTCAGGGTAAGGGCATATTTGTTTGAGTGACAGGTCTTTCCCTGTACATGCGATTATTTTTAAATGATGATTTCTTAGAATTTACATCTCCGATTTAAAATCTGAAAGAACTTTTGGAGCAGTGGACTATTGCACTAAAGATTACATACTATGTACTTTTGGGTGGATATTTTTAAATTAGTGGGTGTAAAATGTAGGTGTAGTTCTCCTTTTATATAATTTATAGTTAGGACTGCCATTTTTATTTTAGCTGTTGGAGCAGAATGGGGGATATGGAAATACTGCTATTCAGAAGTCATCTTCTAGTGCTCTGCAAATCTCAAAACCCCCAGTACATCCTGGTATGTATATAACTGCTTTACAGTGCTATTTTAGCTACGTTTTTGTTTGTTTTTTTTTTGGCAAACTGGCAAGTTATTAGTCACAAAAGTGTTAGAAGGAAAATGTGCAATAATGTTTAGCCAATAACTGCTAATGAATGACAAATGCATTTAAAGGGCAATTATAGTGAGAAAATAGTTTTTTTTTAATTTCTTCTAATGTATCCTATAAGTCATCCCATCCACCAGGGTACCTTTAGTTTCTTTAAATTCTACATAGTCCCCGAGATATAAGCCTTTGAACATGCTGTGATTTGTAGGAGCTGCTACACCTCATCTGTCACTCAAAGGCACACACCCACACAATCCAAAGCTCCCCTGCAGTACTGTCACACACTCTCACCCACACTATATGTACCATGTGCAACATATAGTCAAATGCTGTAGTGCTAAACACAATCAATAAACCATTAACCCAGCAATATGAGCATAACACACTATAAAACAGCCCCTCCCCCCCAAAAAAAATCTTATATACATACAAAACCAGTGACTCAAATGGAACACTAATACAGTATATATAATACAGTAATACAGACTATATACCAAACAAGACACACAGTGCAATCTATGAAATATATAGACTAAAGCAACTGAAATGTAACAGGACAACAAGCAGTGTCACTGTGTTTGTGAAGGTCTCACTACAAGCTGCTGTTACACTGACTCTCTCTTCAGTGATTATGATCTCAGCTAAGCAGGGGGAGAGATATGAACTTTAGGTAAAAAGTAAATAACAATTAGCAAAGTTAGAGAACAGGCAGAGTTCAGTTACTTACTTGTAAAGAATCTCAGCACCACTTGTCCTCCTATCTCCCCCTCTGCCCCTCCCTTCAGCATATTGCTACTTTATTCCACAGCCTACCTGGAGAGCCAACCTCCTCCATAAAGTGGACCGGGCGCTGCTGGGTGTGGGCGCGGGACCCCCCACCAAGCGACAAGACACACTCGGCCGTTCGTAGCCTCCACCGAGTGGTGTACTAACCAGCGGCCGGAACTGGCGCGGCCACGTGGTGCGACCGGAAGAGAGAGGCCGGGTCACAATACAGGCCCCCCTCGACCGGGGCCGAGCCAGTGCTTCATGGACGACTGAGCGGCCACCGAGATCACAACAAAAATGAGAGGAGGATCGGAGCGCAGAGATGGGGCCCAGGAGGGGAACCCTGCATCAAACTGTGAGCACCTAAAAATAAAAAAGGCCCCTACTCTGAAGTGTGGGCCCCGCTACTTGACAGGAGCCCCTGTCAGACAGGTGCCATAGCCGCCCTGGGTGACACATAGCCCTTGGGACACAGACTGACTTGGGACACCTAAAAATAAAAAAGGCCCCTACTCTGAAGTGTGGGCCCCGCTACTTGACAGGAGCCCCTGTCAGACAGGTGCCATAGCCGCCCTGGGTGACACATAGCCCTTGGGACACAGACTGGAGGGGGGACCCCGCACGGTGGGGAAGACCCACTTCTCTGGGGTCGGATCTCGGCCTACCGGTTTGCGGCCCGACGATGAACTCACAGGCACCACGTGGCCTTCATTAAACAGACTTCTGTTAATTTTGGTCTCCCACCCAGGGGCCAGTCCATTTGATACTGAGGCTACGGCGCCTACGCAAACCAGCATCTCTACATCAAAACTCCAGTCCCCCTAACAAAACCCATGTCTCCCAGGAGAAACCAGGACCACGGGAACAGGGAATCCATAAGCAAACTTGAAAAATACCGCCGCAAGACACTGCAGAACCAACTGCACACCCCGACATGGCGGCCGCAAAATCCCCCTCATCACAACCCGACACATCATCCAAAGTCCTTGAAGCAGTAGACAGAGAGGGGAGGGGGACTACACAGCTTGGTACAAACTTCTTCTGCCAGTGTGAAGAAACGAAGCCACACAGAAACACGAAAGTAAGGCAGCTTATACTAAGTGATCTATACATTGTATACAGACAAAGTTTTTTTTTTTCACTATAGTTGCCCTTTAAAACAAAGAGTGAATTTTTGTTGGTTTTACTCAGGGGAGGACTAGCCCAGTAGGCTGACAGGCAAATGCCCCCCAGGCTGGCCTCTAATTAAAGATTTTGGCTGCCACAGATGCCATATATTTCAATTACTGTCTAAATAAATTCCAATCTGTATTAGATATTTTAAGATTAAGCACCGCTTAGAATACTTGGGAGCTTTTTTGTCAGGCTTTTAGAAGTAAGGTGTACTCTGTACATTTCAATTACTTTTTTTATTATTTAGGTTTGATGCTTTCAGATGATGATCCAACTGCTGGAGGTTTTTTTGACATCCTTAAAGGAGGAACTGAGCGTTTCTTAAGTAACATTAAAGATACATCATCAAAAGTCATCCAGTCAATGACAAAGTATGAGTTATCTTGTAAATTGAGAAATAGATGTCCTATTTTTTAAGAAATGCAAACATTTGCCCAAGTTTTAATTTGCATCAAGCAATCCGATGATACTTTAACATCTGATTGGTAGCTGCAGCACAGTCTAGTTCTTTAAAAAAAAAAAAAAAAAATGGTAAATTTAGTGGCTCCTTAAAGGAACTGTCCACCCTTCTCTACAAAAATCTATATATTGTAGAATAGCTACAATAGCTTTAAATCATCTCCCAGACTGAGATATTATACTTAAATGCTCCTCTATCCACCATCACTTCCGGCCTCCTCACTCTGTCTCCACTGTGGCTGCTGTGTTCTTTTTGTGTTCTTGAGCAGCCGCAGTGGAGACTTCTCCGGGAATGGCAGTCAGTGATTGGCCGTGAAGTCACTGTCACGTCCGACGCTGACTCCCCTTCCTGGAAGTGCAGAGCTGCGGCAGATGATCGAGGAGTAGCATGTAAGTATAATATATCAGTCTGGAAGCAGATTTAAAGCTTTTCTATAAAACGATCTCCAGCTTTTGGGGGGTATTCTACAATATATAGATTTTTGCAGAGAGGGGTGGACATTCCCTTTAAGTTTTTAAAAAAAATAATTTACAAATTCAGCCTACCAATGTGATTTCTTAACTTTATCTGTCTGTTCTCAGTTACGCAAAAGGAGATTTGGATTTGTCATACATAACATCAAGGATTGCAGGTAAGTGTATTTTAAAGGGCTCTCTAAACCCAAAATTAACTATTCCCCATAATCTATAAATGTGTTGAAGGGAGGAACAATTATTCCTACCTGCCATTTTGTAGTTATATAGTTTTGGGGGTTGAAAAAAAGACATCCCTGCCTAACAGTTGATCCAGAGGAAGGCAGCTGTTCTCAAAATAGCACACTTTAACTGTAGAATATATTTGTATGTAGAACAATATGTGGATGGTATACAATATGTGCATATTCTCAGTGTCTGCTTTTCTCTCATCCAGCATCCCCCCCTCATCACTCCCCCACCCCCGCTACCTCTCTCCTTTCCATTTGGTTGCCCACCCTAGTATGCTTTAATCTCTCTATTTTATTACCCATCTCATTCCTCAGGATATTCTTTTTTTTGGGGGGGGGGTTATTATCTTGTGTAATTAGCTTTTTACTTTCTGTAACCTTTGTTTCAATCAGTACTGCTCTGATCTTAGTAAAGTTTTTGCACTACTATGTAACAAGAAACTTTACGCCATTGAATAGGAGGCGTTAGCTGGCACACTCACCTGTCTGAACTCAGGCAAGTAAGGTGCGTCGGGATGCTCTATTGCATTGTCCCCATTATCGTTAAAAATTGTGCTAATTTTAATCAGATTATTATTTAACATTTGAAGGCTAACAACTGATTGGTTAGCAAAATTAGGACCATTGTTAACAATAAGAGCTTTTATTGAATCTCCCTGTAAATGTATTCGTACTAGTCATTTTCAATATTTTAGAATTTTATAAACATATGCAGCTCACTTACCAACTTGCCATTACCACTGTTCCACATTTTCACTGTGTCATTACAAAGTAACACTGTTAACCACCAAAATGAAAATTGTCATGCAGGTAGAGGACCCACAAAAAGCTCACATTTCATTTTGCTTGCACAATGAAATATCCTTCCAAAATGAACTTTTGGTGAAAAATACATTAGATGTTTTGTCCACCAATATATGAGACTAGGGAGTTTAAAGGGCATGTCCATGCATTACACGCAGGCACACAGTTCCTGGCGGAACACCCCAATGTCCCGTCCATGTTGATGGGGGATTTCAACATGGTAATAAATATCACCAGGGATCGTCTCCACCCCCCAGATTGGGTCCCACCCCCCACTACTACTACCCGTTTTGGTAAATTTATGCAGTCATTGCATATGGTGGACGCCTGGCGCACCCAACACCCAAACACCCAAGCCTACACATGTTTTTCAGGAACTCACAACACTGTGTCACGCATAGATATTATTTTCATCCATACCACCCTGCTACCAAAACTGCGTAACACCGGAATGTCACCCAGAATCCTATCCGACCACGCACCCTGTTGGGCCGAGATAGGTTGGACTGAATTCCCCCCCTCCCTTCCATGAGATGGAGACTAAATCCTTTTTGGCTCAAACTAATCTCTGAGGAAAGTGACCTCTCGGCGGAGTGGGCTGATTTCTTCGCCAAAAATGAAGGCACAGCCGGTACACACTTTGTCTGGGAGGCATTTAAAGCCCATGCCAGAATGTCCCTTAGCTCTACTATCAATAAACTGAAACAAAGGTCTGCAACACTAGAGAGAGCTGCCACTAGAGCACTCCAAGCCGCCCAAACTGAATTCCTCAGGAACCCCAATCTTGACACAGCAAACGCCCTAAAACTCCAGGCCAGAGAAACCGACAAGATATATGAAAATTAAGCCAAAAAAACACTACACTTCCGCTCCCATTCTTACTTTCAACATGGGGAAAGATGCGGTAGACTCTTAGCTTACATGGCAAATAATGAGCACAAACCGCCAACAGTCATCACACTATGTACCCCTGCGGGCAACACAATCAACGAACCTTATGAAGTCGTACAACACCTGGCCGAACACTACACCGACTTATACTCTTCATCCCTAAACTACACCCAGGAAGAGATACAGAGTTTTAAGGAGGGTATCCCACTCCCAAAGCTACCCCCCGAGGCATACAGGGAACTGGAGGCCCCAATCACCGAGATCGAAATCCACAAACCATATCTGCACTAACCCATAACAAAACCCCAGGCACCGATGGCCTCCCCTCAGAATTTTATTCCACCTATCTTGAAATTCTATCGCCTAAACTATTAAACCTCTACAATCACATGTACGCCACCAAAACTATCCCACCTACCATGCAAGAAGCCCTGATTATACTTATCCCTAATCCTGGGAAGGACCCTCTACTCCCCGTGTCATACAGGCCCATCTCCCTTTTACAGACTGATGTCAAAATACTTGCAAAACTTTTATCACTTAGGCTCAAGAAATATATCACCTCACTTATCCACTCAGATCAAACCAGCTTCATACCCGGGAAAAACACCTCACTGAATACCCGTAGACTATATATGAACTTGTCCACGAACCACAATATTATTGGTACAAGATGTATAGTCACGCTTGACACAGCCTGTGCCTTCTACTCGGTGGAGTCGTCCTTTCCCTGGCAGGTGTTGCGGGGCTTCGGTTTTGGGCCCAGTTTTATAAACTGGCTGCAGATCCTCTACACACACCCAAGGGCGAAAATCTCTGCAAATAATGTAAACTCCCCCGAGTTCCCACTATCTAGGGGTACCCGACAGGGATGTCCTCTATGCCCTAGTGGTGGAACCACTGGCCACCCAACTCTGCAATCACCCCAACATAAGAGGACTCGCCAAAAACAACCTGGTGGAAAAAGTGAGTCTCTATGCAGATGACATGCTGCTCTACCTGGCTGACCAAAATAACTCCTTGGAGACAGCACTACTAACAATAACTGATTACGGGAAATACTCAGGCTTCTCGATAAACTGGACAAAATCCCAAATACTACCACTGCCCCCTTGAGGGCCTGATAAACTCAACCCCCCTGGCTCGGGCATCAACTATCAAATATCTGGGAATACATTTCTCCAAACAACCGAAAGATTTTGCCCCCTTAACATTGAACCACTCATAAGCCACATCAAATCCAAGATACAGATTTGGTCCAAACTACCCCTAGGAGTAATGGGCCGTGCAAATCTAATTAAGATGGTTTTACTACCAAAAATGCTATACATACTACATTGCCTCCCAGATCTCGCATATATACCACTGGTCAAGAGACGAATCACAGCGTTTCCTCCACTTGGTCACACCTCTACATACCCAAAGCCTTTTAAACCCACTACATATAATATCATGCGGCATGAAAGGTTGGCAGCCAAGCAAATCCTCCCCCCTTCTATTAATCCAGGCGTTGAGGACCTAGGACCTTGCAACACAGGCTATGAAATTGACCCCTCCAACCAAGCACACCCCACTGTGGTTCAACCACACTCTCCCCGAATTTCTCTCCATCCCACAGCCGGAAATTTGGTGTAAATACGGAATTAATAAACTGTTGCACCTCCTGTCGAATGGTCGACCAACTGAAACAAGAATTTAAAATACCAAATTCCCACCTATTTAGATATTTACAGATCAGACACGCATTCAATGCTCAATTCCAAGGACACACTCCCCACTTGGACAGCAACCCGCTTACGAGCCTGCTCAATACTCCCACTTCGGTAAAATTAATTTCAAATATCTATGCTTACCTCCAGACCCCCCACGCCCGATCCCAGGCCTTCGAAAAGAAACCCACTTGGGAGGGCGACATAGGTCAGATCGGGGCTGACGAATGGGAGGAGGCGCTGGCAGCCTCAAAAAATGCCACCTTGAAGGTATCAGAGTGAATGACACAACTGTATATTTTACATAGGGCATACCTTACCCCAATTAGAATGGCAAAGTTTGGACAAGGGAGAAGTCCCATGTGCCCCATGTGTACCACGACTCCTGGCACTTTTTATCATTTACTCTGGAGCTGCCCACAAATACAAGGGTTTTGGCAGCAGATTATAAGATTTCTGCATGACCACATGGGCAGCCCAGTGGGCCTAGACCCTAAAGTGTGCCTACTCGGCATAACAGAATATTTAGCACTGGACAAGTTTACAACTCTGTTTATCTGCGAAACACTATTTACTGCCAGAAAATTAATAGCAGAGCACTGGATACTGCCCACGACCCCTACTCTGGCCCAGTGGAAATCCTGGATAAATGCCACATTGGTATATAAAAAAATTATATATGTAAATAGAGGGTGCCCTGGTAAATATAACAAAATCTGGGACAGATGGGAAACCTCCCCAGCGACCTGTAACGAGTGAGAACTAAATGGAACAGGCAGACACAATACCCATAGATGTAGCACAAAGGCTGCCCAGCAAGACTCAATATAAACCTAAGAAGGAGTGAACCAAACAAATATGTTTAAACTTGTTATTTAAAAGTTACTGTTTTAACCACCCCCTTACTGGAAACAACTGCACAAGGTATAAAATATAACACCAAGCCATGGAACACGAACAACAGCACACGAAAATGCAACCATCTCCCAATGTGAATAACCATTCTGATATATCACAATAAGATCCCTCCACAGGAGGGGTTCTAGACAAAGAAGTTTACCATATGGGAAAAAATGCTAAACAACGACCTGTTAACAAACAACCTAATATCCAAGTAATTTAAAGGTATACAAAATATATATACGTACATAGGTGCATGGTAAACTAGGCAAGGCTAAAACGCATGATGTACGAAGCAACACTTTTTGTTTTCGCAGTTATACGGGGACGCGCCATGCATGCCTGTGGGCTGAAAATGTTACTACTGGCCCAACAAAATGTCCTTTTGTGGACAATAAAAGGAAATGGTAAACACTCTACTACGAAGCTAAACGGAAAACATAGAAACCCTATGATGGAACCTAGTTAACCAATCGTGTAGGCCCCTGATAACACCGTAATGACTCAACCAAAAAAGGAGCCACAAGATATAGGAGGAATACAGTCCACGGGCAGGACAGGTGACAAACCCCAGAAAAGACCGATTCAACATAGGGTTAAGAAAATAATAAACCATGACATAACGCCTGTTAGTATTGCTAGTCCAAATCCTACCCATCCTTCCATTATAAATGCACTTCAAAGGATCTACACCGCTGAACAATGTTGTAATGCAATAACCACTATATGCAAACCACCGCACTGCCTGAAAATAACTGCACGGAAACTGTATACTGTTGAATTATATTTGCTTTATCTATGTATAACAAGATACCTTGAAATGTATGTAACACTCTATTTTGTTAAATATTAATAAAATTCCTCCAAGGGAGGGGATTTAAAAAAAAAAATGCTATACATACTCTGGCACTCGCCCATACTCCTCCAACTGAAAATCTTTAAAATCTTGGAATCCCTCCTCAAATCTTTTGTCTGGGGACACCAGAGACACAAACTTAACTGGACAACCCTCAAAAAAACCCCAGAGCTGGGTGGCCTAGCTATCCCAGACCTCCAGCGGCACTATATAGCTGCCCAGGTCTCGCATTTATTCCATTGGTCACATGGGGAATCCGACAGAGCGTGCACACTGCTGGATATCCCCAATGCCGGCCCTTTCTATACCCCACTTAGTCTGGTTGCCAGGGGGTGCCGGGGTACAGCTCTGCCCGAGAACCCACACCCAATCCTCATACAAGCACTTAAAACCTGGGATCAAGCGATCAAGTTTCTGGGAATCCCCAAAATCAATAAATCTACACCACTATGGTACAACAAACAACTACCAGAGTTTTTATCTATACCAAACCCCGAAATTTGGCTGAAACACAAAATTATCCAAGTTTCCAACCTTGTAAAAGACAATGCACTTAAAACGTTTCACCAACTACAACAGGACTTTGAATTACCCAATAATATGTTTTTCAGATTCCTCCAGGTTAGGCATGCTTTCCAAACACAGTTTAGAAGTCATTCACTCGTTTTCGAGAAAAACCCTCTATTCACACCACTAACCACCACAGTTTCCTCCGGGCTGATTTCAGCTGTCTACCAGCTCCCCACAGCATGTTCCCTGGCATCCGCTAAAAAGCAGACATGGGAGTCTGATATAGGTCCAATAACTGGAGAGGAGTGGGAGGAAGCCTTGATTGCCCACATCCTGGTGTGACAGGTTAACACAACTATATATACTCCATAGAGCCTACGTAACCCCTGTACGAATTTCCAGATACAGAATGGGAAACAGCCCAGACTGTCCTAAATGCTTACTTGCCCCCTGCCCAAAGATCCAGGGTTTCTGGTACCAAATCACAAAGTTCCTACATGATCATATGGGCTCCCCAGTTGGACTGGACCCCAAAGTATGTCTTCTTGGGATTTCGGAAGAGCTAGTCCCTGACAGATACATGCAAACTTTTCTCACCGAAACCCTGTATTACGCTAAAAAGCTGATAGCTCAAACCTGGATTCAGGCTACCCCACCAACTCTAGCAATATGGAAAGCGATAGTCAATGCATCACTCCCATATAAAAAATTAACATATATCCACCATGGCTGCCCCACGAAATATACTAAAATCTGGGCCAGATGGAAATCAACCCCTCTTACCTGCAATGACTAATACTGTTATTCAAATAAACTACTAAATAGATCAATCTCAACCGTATATCAAACTAACATATTCAGAGACAGAATATTCTCAAAGTTAGTTCAATTTATATTTTTATTCTTTGTTAAGAAGTACTGGATTTCTTATACTGTACCACTTAAGGTAAAAATGCACTAAACTGTATATTATGATATGTAACCTTCCACCCCCCAACGACCACTTAAATAACTGCAAATAGAAGACAACCTATGCATATCTAGTGCTTAATTTGTTTAACGAATGATTGAGAACTGTATTATTTTCCTATGTATAATTTTTCAATAAAGTTCCTCCCAACGGAGGGGATTTAAAAAAAAAACAACAAATTATTGTACAATAAAAAAAAGTATACTCTATTTGGGGAGTTTTTTGTGATCATATCCCCTCTATCCATTCCCCTTTGATTAGTTGCTCTTCTTTGAACTTGTGTGTTAGTAGCTTGGGAGAAACATTTACTCTACCTTCCTTAATAATAAATATTTTTAAAATATGGTTTATCATTACTAATGTAACTGATGACTGTTTTTTTGTTTAAAGTGATGTCCTTTCCAGCTGAAGGCGTAGAATCTGCAATTAAAAACAGCATTGAGGATGTGCGCCTGTTTCTTGATTCAAAGCATCCAGGG
This sequence comes from Hymenochirus boettgeri, assembly GCA_019447015.1. Lineage (NCBI taxonomy): Eukaryota > Metazoa > Chordata > Amphibia > Anura > Pipidae > Hymenochirus > Hymenochirus boettgeri. The sequence goes on along the minus strand of CM033469.1, from coordinate 180,505,814 downwards.
AGCTATGCAGTCTATAATCTGTGTTTAAAAAAATACAGGACTTCAAGGTTTCACAACAGGGTTAGTCTACCGGTACTTGTTATTGCACAATTAAAAAAATGTTCTGCTGATGCTTTTTGTTTTTTGGGGAGGTTTACTGCTTTTTTTCTTTTTTAATTTTTTTTTCTTTTTCATTTTATAGCTGCTAGTGAGCAAGCTTTGAGCGAGTAGGAATCTATTTTGTGGGCATCTGTTTATAGGTCATCCTAAAAAAAACAAGATGCATTTAAAACATGTTTGCTGTTTTTCTATTGTTAGTGTTTAGGATGGGCAGTTTTGTTGGGTCCATGCAATGTGCATCCTGATGCATGTATGGGATCTTGGAGGAGCCGTACCAAGGGACCTTTGTTTTTTGTCAAATGTGAATGAGTTGCCCATTTGGAATCTGAGGTTCAGAATCTAAAAGGGAAACTTGCAGCATTGCAGGGCTCGGCAAACCTAGGAAGAGTGCAGATACTGGCAGGGGTCAGTAAACTGGAGGGTGGAAATGGGGCATAAAAGGTGGTCTGTTTTATTTGAAGAAGCGAAGAAGGGCGGCTAAGATGTAGCTTGTAAGGAGCAGGCTGATCCCTTGAGCACCCAGGGGGCCAGCATCTCTAATGCAAGGGAGATGTAACCTAGTGCCAAGAAGGCTATGCAGGTGGTAGTGGTAGGGAACTCCATTATTAGAAAAGTGGGTAGAGTTATTTAATTGTAGGTGTCTGTTACAAGCCTTCATATATTAGTAACATAGTAACATAGTAATTAAGGTTGAATAAAGACATTCGTCCATCAAGTCCAACCTATTCCCTTTTTTTTTTTTTAACCCTACCTAACAGTTGATCCAGAGGAAGGCAAAAAACCCCAGCTAAAAAAGGGGGGGAAAAATTCCTTCCTGACTCCAAACGGCAATCGGATTAGTGATGAGGATTAAATTTACATCCATATGAAGTTGGCAAAGGCCACAGATTTGGGGCATGTTCTGGTTGTGGGGAATTTCAATTACCTTGACTTTGATTGGCAGCACCTAAAAAGTTATTACGTTCATAAATTTACTATATGAGCAGTTTGCAAAAAAACAAAGTGCACTGGTTATTTGTTGCCACAAGTCTTTTTAATGTGTTTGTTGGGTAGGAAGGGGTGAGTGGGTTTTCACGCTAGAAACATATTCTAAATTTATTTTTACTTAATTATTGTTTGGTTTTGCATTACATAATCTGGCTTTGCTTTCCTAAATATTGACCATATAAACAGGTATCTGAATGTGGCTGGGCTGGAAGGCGTGCTCCAAATCTTATGAACCTTTACAGCATTTGTAAAAATATGCATTTGTGGTTAAAGCAAGATCAAAAGAACGTCTGCATTGTCCACTGCTTAGTAAGTTACCCCATCTGGCTTTTAAATATTGTCTTTAGTTATATAAACTACATTAACCATTATGTACTATCATCATATATATATATATATATATATATATATATATATAATATATATATATATATATAGTAATTTATACACTGGGGAAAATCGAATTAAATTTGTCAACGGTTTTCTCAGTAAATACATTTCTAATGGGGTTGTTAATATGAAATTTACACCAGATGACAGTAACAACCCAAATTATCCAAACATGCAAAGAAATTAAAAGAAATCCGTCCATAAATTATGTGTAGTGAAATGACACTGGAAATAAGTATTAAATGTGCTTAGATGACCCCCGAATGGAGAAATTTGTCACATGCATTCTTCCACATTTTTCAAATCTTAAAGGTTCCAGGGGCCCCTTCAATCTCCTGATCTTTTTAAAGGTTTTCAATTGGATTCTAACTGCGCCATTCTAACAGCTTTTTTTCTGAAAGCAATTGGGAGTTTTCTGGGCTATGCGTTTATCACTGTGACTAGAAATACCCACCCTCATTTCATCTTCAGCATCCTGGTAGATGGCAGCAGATTCTTACTATGAATGTCCCAGTACATTTCTCCTTTCATACTACCAAATTATATAAAGATTGCCAGTACCATATTCTGAGAAACCGGCCATACCATAATGTTCCCATATTCAAATGTTATTTTTGGAATGGTTGTGCCGTTTCTCCTCCAAACATGAATTGTGCAATGGCATCCAGTAAGTTAAATTTTGGTCTCATCTGACCAGGCTATATTTTCTTAGCATATTGCTAGCTTGTCCAAATGTACAGCAAACTTTAAAGAGAATGTTCAGTTGAAAATATCATTATTTTTTAAATTCTTAGATTGTATTATATGTATACCTAGTTATTCTACATATTCTCTTCCATTTTGAAAAATCAGTTGAATTTATATCCCTTGCTGTTTCCTTCTTTTGACATTTTGTGAGCTGCCGTGTGTGTGTGTATGTATGTATTAATTTGCACTGGTAGGGGGCATGATTGCTTTTTAAATACTGTCAACCTTTTCTTCATGTGTTCAGTGATTATTCCCTGTAGTGTTCCATTTTACTACACATAACTATATGGACTAATTTGTTTTGATTTCTTTTTATGTGTGGTTAACTTGGGTTATTACCATCATCTCTTATTAATTTCAATTGCCCCATTAAAATTTTGGTAAATTTTTCTTGTATCTAAATTTTAAGAAATCTGTTCATATCATAATGTTTATAATTTCTCTTAATCTATTATGCTTGGATATAGATATACTTTTGTTTATTTACTTATTTATTTGTTTATTTCATACTGAAGTTACCACAAGTATCTTAAATTCAAGTAAAAAAAAATACTTATTTTTTGATGCAAATATTTTATTTCTGTAAGGATGGGAGAGCTGCATCTGCAGTTGTGGTTTGTTCTTTTCTGTGTTTCTGCCGCCTGTTTACCACAGCCGAAGCTGCTGTTTATATGTTCAGCATGAAACGCTGCCCACCTGGCATATGGCCCTCTCATAAAAGGTATTTTATGTTGTTGTTACTTGTTTCTTATTTTAAGCAAACATTCTTGAGTGGTGTAATTTTTATATTTTATAAATGCCAACAAACTAACAATCATGAGTAATAATCTCTTTATGAAGTCTGTAAATTATTACTCATACTTGGTGAAAAGAAAGTATCAAAGTCTTGTCTTATGAAATGGCAGCAAAGTCTTGTTTTATGAAATGGCAGCAACACCCTAAAAAATCATTCCCCCATAGACTTCTATGTGTGGTAGGAGGAAGTGTTCTTACCTTTCGTTTTATTAAAAAGTATTTAGCTTTAGATGTTTTGCAGCTTTCAATAATGTTACATGGCTCCTGTAGGCAGGGAAATAGCTACATGACTGGTAGCCATATTAGTAACAATATTTCTCTGTCACCCCAGTGGCAGACATTCACCAGACTGGGCTATCCCTGGCCATTCAGGAAACGCACGGTATAAAAATACCTCCCATCCTTCTCTCCTTGGGGCATATTTATAAAGTTTTCGCGGCCGTTTTCCCCAAATTTTCCGTATAAATTGCAATTAACGCGATTTATTAATGACTGGAAACGGCCGTGGAAAGTTAACAAGGCGTTAACTCTTTGCGCCGATAACTGTTTCGCATTGCTAGTATTGTCCGTTTTGCATCGCCACCTTCAAGGTGGCGAAAACGGCCGATACTAGCCGCAGAAAACCCTAATCCGTTTCTGATTGGTCAATTTTTTAATGCTTGGTTTACATGCTTTACATTATGCTGGGAAGCGGCGGCAGGTGGTCGCCGCCGCCGCGTGGGGGTCAAGGCCGGGGTGGGCGTATGCCCTGCCCCCTTAGCAGAGGCGTCGGGAAGGGATTTTAAGTCCCTTCGCTGTGATACTGTACTTAGTGCAGTATCACCGCAAAGGGACTTAAAATTACCGCAGGACATCGCGGACGTGATACATATCGCGGCAATGGCGCTCGCCGTTATAAATATCGCGATAGCGCTATTTTCGCGGCCGTGATGTACCTGCCATTGTGGAGGGGGAAAGTGCTCATAGGTAAAATTTTTGAAGCTGATTTTTTAAATTGAAGCAGAACAGGGGGAGGATAATTGCTCCTACTTCCCATAAAATTATTAATTTGTGGAGAAAGTAGTTTTAAATGTGTAGATGTCCTTAAAATGTATTGTTAGTGCAAGAACTAAACTAAGAAAAAAACTGACAGGCAAGCCAACATGTGGGAAGAATGCGTGCACTCCCAAAGGTGGTGCTTCTCCTAGACTGCTGGTCCTGCATGTGGGGCGGACCAGAGTGAATAGGGGAAGCCAGATACAGAACATTGTTACATGTGGCTTCTATATCTATGCCACATTCTCATGCCACATAATGACTGCAATATTATTATGTTTCATTCCTGGTACATGCCAAGATGTATTCTTTATATATAGGTCAAGTCCATCCCTCAAATTGTAAAAAATCTGAGACTAACCTGAAATGCTGCACAATGTTCTGCCACCCCTCATGGTTCTTCCAGTTAGCAGCTGTGATGTCAACTGTCACATCTATGACTAAATACTATTCTGCTAGCTGCCTCCCGCGCTTGTAAAAAAAAAAAGTTGGAAGAAATCTTTTAAGAGGCAGAGGGAAATGGGGGAAATTAAATTTTTATAGTCTTACATCTGTCGGCTGTCTAACTATTGGGGTTTAGGGGGTGATTTACATACATATAATTTTTCATTTTAGTGGTGAACAAAGTGACCGTATAAACTCGAGTATAAACAGAGGTTTTCAGGCTTTAAAAAAAGCCTGAAAATCTTACCTCGGTTTATATTCGAGTCAATGTTTCCCCTACCTTGTCCGGCGGCCGCGCGATCCGCATCCTCGCTCCACAGCCCTGCGCATCCGGATGATGTCATTTCCCCGGCGCCGCAAAGTGAGAGGCGGCGGGTTAGTGACATCATCCGGGTGCACAGAGGCTGTGGAGAAGGATGCGGATCGCGCGCCGCCAGACAAGGTAAGGGAAACATTACTTTATTTACAGGACACACACAATATAACAAATAGGAGAAAACCTTCTTTATTTGTGCATAGTATGCACAAATATAGGGGATTTACCCCTATTTGCAAGTATTGCCACTTAAGATGTTTGATACTACAACTCCCAGCATGATTTATTGGTGGGAGTTGTATTTTTACAACATCTTAAGTGGCAAATACTTGCAAATAGGGGTAAATCCTCCTATATTTGTGCATACAGTATGAACAAATAAAGAAGGTTTTACTCTTATTTGTAAGTATTTGCAACTTAAGATGTTTGAAAACTACAACTCCCAGCAATAAAGCATGCTGGGAGTTGTAGTTTCCAAACATCTTAGTGGCAAATACTACCCCCTGGTTATACTCGGTCAGTGTGGTTTTCTACGTGTCCCCTAAAACTAGGTACCTCGGTTTATACTCGGGACGGTTTATACTCGTATATACGGTAATTATGGGTGGACAAAAGTCTGAAAAGTTCAACCCCTCCATGCTAAAATCCACCATCCCCTACCCAACAAAAAAGTACAGCTTCCTCCACCCACCATACCCAGTAAACCAACTGAACAAGTACGCAACCAATCCAATGCATATAGTCAACCCTAGATATTCTGCCTTTCCATAAAGACATCTATGTTTACCCGTAATATTTTCGGGGGTCCCGGTGTAGCAGAGCCCGGCAAAGTGACCCTGGGGGGGCAGTGTGTGAGCTTTCTGAATTAGGAAAAACAGTAGGTTGACTAGTGAAACATCTTCAATAATTAAACTTTGAGTCCATTTGTACTAAATGAAAACCGATATCTGCCTGAAAATGTGTTGGCTGAATCTTTAAACACATAGATGTCTTTATGGAAAGGCAGAATATCTAGGGTTGACTATATACATTGGATTGGTTACGTACTTGTTCAGTTGGTTTACTGGGTATGGTGGGTGGAGGAAGCTGTACTTTTTGTTGGGGGTCGGGGATGGTGGTTTTTAGCATGGAGGGGTTGAACTTTTCAGACTTTTGTCCACCCATAATTACCGTATATACGAGTATAAACCGTCCCGATTAATAACCGTCCACTAGTTTTAGGGGAAGTAGGAAAACCACACTGACCGAGTATAACCAGGGGGTAGTATTTGTGCCACTAAGATGTTTGGAAACTACAACTCCCAGCATGTTTATTGCTGGGAGTTGTAGTTTTCAAACATCTTAAGTTGCAAATACTTACAAATAAGAGTAAAACCTTCTTTATTTGTTCATACTGTATGCACAAATATAGGAGGATTTACCCCTATTTGCAAGTATTTGCCACTTAAGATGTTGTAAAATACAACTCCCACCAATAAATCATGCTGGGAGTTGAGTATCAAACATCTTAAGTGGCAATACTTGCAATAGGGGTAAATCCCCCTATATTTGTGCATACTATGCAAAATAAAGAAGGTTTTACTCCTATTTGTTTTATTGTGTGTGTCCTGTAAATAAAGTAATGTTTCCCTTACCTTGTCTGGCGGCGCGGGATCCGCATCCTTCTCCACAGCCTCTGTGCACCCGGATGATGTCACTAACCCGCCGCCTCTCACTTTGCGGCGCCGGGAATGACATCATCCGGATGCGCAGAGGCTGTGGAGAGAGGATGCGGATCGCGCGCCCGCCGGACAGTAAGGGAACGTTGACTCGAGTATAAACCAAGGTAAGATTTTCAGGCTTTTTTTAAAGCCTGAAAACCTCTGTTTATACTCGAGTTTATACGGTCCCTTTGTTCACCACTAAAATGAAAAATTATATGTTATGTAAATCACCCCCTAAACCCCAATGTTAGACAGCCGACAGATGTAAGACTATAAAAATTTAATTTCCCCCATTTCCCTCTGCCTCTTAGATTTCTTCCAACTTTTTTTTTTACAAGCGCGGGAGGCAGCTAGCAGAATAGTATTTAGTCTAGATGTGACAGTTGACATCACAGCTGCTAACTGGAAGAACCATGAGGGGTGGCAAACATTGTGCAGCATTTCAGGTTAGTCTCAGATTTTTACAATTTGAGGGATGGACTTGACCTATATATAAAGAATACATCTTGGCATTACCAGGAATGAACATTAATATTGCAGTCATTATGTTGGCATGAGAATGTGGCATAGATTAGAAGCCACATGTAACAATGTTCTGTATCTGGCTTCCCCTTTCACTCTGGTCCGCCCCACATGCAGGACCAGCAGTCTAGGAGAAGCAACCACCTTTGGAGTGCACGCATTCTTCCCACATGTTGGCTTGCCTGTCAGTTTTTTTCTTAGTTTAGTTCTTGCACTAACAATACTTTTAAGGACATCTACACTTTAAAACTACTTCTCCACAAATTAATAATTTTTGGGAAGTAGGAGCAATTATCCTCCCCCTGTCTGCTTCAATTTAAAAATCAGCTTCAAAATTTTACCTATGACACTTTCCCCCTCCACAATGGCAGGTACATCACGGCCGCGAAATAGCGCTATCGCGATATTTATAACGGCGAGCGCCATTGCCGCGATATGTATCACGTCCGCGATGTCCTGCGGTAATTTTAAAGTCCCTTGCGGTGATACTGCACTAAGTACAGTTCCCAGCGAAGGATCATAAATCCCTTCCCGTCACCGCTCTGCTAAGGGGGCAGGGCATACGCCCACCCCGGCCTTGACCCCCACGCGGCGGCGCGACCACCGGCCGCCGCTTCCCAGCATAATGTAAGCATGTAAACCAAGCATTAAAAAATTGACCAATCAGAAACGGATTAGGGTTTTTCTGCGGCAGTATCGGCCGTTTTCGCCACCTTGAAAGTGGCGATGCAAACACGGACATACTAGCAATGCGAAACAGTTTCGGCGCAAAGAGTTAACGCCTTGTTACTTTCCACGGCCGTTTCCAGTCATTAATAAATCGCGTTAATTGCAATTTATACGGAAAATTTGGGGAAAACGGCCCGAAAACTTTATAAATATGCCCCAAGGAGAGAGGAATGGGAGGTTTTTTATACCGTGCGTTTCCTGAATGGCCAGGGATAGCCCAGTCGGTGAATGTCTGCCACTGGGTGACAGAAAATATTGTTACTAATATGGCTACCAGTCTTGTAGCTATTTCCCTGCCTACAGGAGCCTGTAACATTATTGAAAGCTGCAAAACTCTAAAGCTAATACTTTTTTATAAAACGAAAGGTAAGAACACTTCCTCCTACCACACATAGAAGTCTATGGGGAATGATTTTTTAGGGTGTTGCTGCCATTTCATAAACAAGACTTTGCTGCCATTTCATAAGACAAGATTGATACTTTCTTTTCACCAAGTATGATAATAATTTACAGACTTCATAAAGAGATTATTGCTCATGATTGTTGTTTGTTGGCATTTATAAAATATAAAAATTACACCACTCAAGAATGTTTGCTTAAAATAAGAAACAGTAACAACACCATAAAATACCTTTTATGAAGGGCCATGCCAGGTGGGCACGTTTCATGCTGAACTATAAACAGCAGCTTCGGCTGTGGTAAACAGGCGGCAGAAACACAGAAAAGAACAAACCACAACTGCAGATGCACTCTCCCATCCTACAAAATAAAATATTGCATCAAAAAATAAGTATTTTTTTTTACTTGAATTTAAGATACTTGTGGTAACTTCAGTATGAAATAAACAATAAATAAGTAAATAAACAAAGTATATCTATTCCAAGCATAATAGATTAAGAGAAATTATAAACATTATGATATGAACAGATTTCTTAAAATTTAGATACAGAAAAATTTACCAAATTTAATGGGGCAATTGATTAATAAGAGATGATGGTAATAACCCAAGTTAAACCACACATAAAAAGAAATCAAAACAAATAGTCCATATTATGTGTGTAAAATGGAACACACAGGGAATAATCACTGAACACATGAGAAAGGTTACAGTATTTAAAAAGCATCATGCCCCCTACCAGTGCAAATTAATACATACATACACACACACACGGCAGCTCACAAAATGTCAAAAGAAGGTTTTGCACTGGTCTTAAGCCTACTGGGGGCCCCCCAGGTCACTTTGCGGGGTTGTATCTCCGGGGATGAGTGGGCCAGGGCGTGTGGGGTCCCTGGACAGAGGAGACCGTGGGCTTTCCAGGGATACCAGAACTGTGGCGGTGACTTCGGTCACCCAAAAAACCTTAACCACATGCTATTTAGGGTGCTATGGGGCTATTTATATATTGGGTGCTATATATATAATGTGCTATTTATATATTGGGTGCTATGGCTGCTCTTTATATATGGGGTGCTATGGTGCTGTTTATATATGGGGGATGCTACTTATGTATTGGGTGCTATGGTGCTATTTAAATATGGGGGGTGGAATTTATACTATTGGGGTGCTATTTATAGTATGGGTTATACTATACGGGTGACCTGGTAAGGGGTGGGGGGTGTAGGTAAAGTTTAATTGCATTGCATTATGGGGGACAGGGGGTGGAGGGGAAAAGTAGTGCCCATAGCATGTTTCATAACATCCAGAGAATTATGGGGGACATGGGAGTGGTGTAGAATGTGGGAGGGTAATATTTATTTCTATCCGTTCCATTTTGGCACTTGCACAGGTAGGGGAGGTTTATAGACATTGATTGGACAGAATGTGTTAGACACTACTTTAGTGTGATGGTATAAAGTTTAGAGAACTCCGAGAATTCCACTTTTGAATGTTAGATGTTTTAGGAGTAAGAGATGCACAGACACTATTGGAACGGAAAGGGCTGTGCATGATGGTTGACTCTCTTTCCTACCTACACTACAATGCCACACTGAAAGCGATGCACAGGCACTATGCGAAGGGGAAAGGCCTGTGCGTGATGGTTGACAGGCTCACACAGTAAGACAAATACACTGACACTCAGTCACAAACACACAGATACTCACACAGTTACACATACACACTGGCACACAGTTACACAAACACACTGACAGTCCCTAACAGTGTATTTGTGTAACTGATTCGGTTAGTGTGTTTGTGTGTGTTTGTGTAACTGTTAGGGACTGTCGGTGTGTTTGTGTAACTGTAGGCCAGTGTGTATGTGTAACTGTGTGAGTGTGTATTTGTGTAACTGAGTTGGTTAGTGTGTTTGTGTAACTGACACACTCGCACAGTTGCACCAACACACTGACAGACTCGCACAGTTACACCAACACACTGACAGACTCGCACTCGCACCTAACTGTCGGAGCTGCTTTTGCCACGACCAACAGTCCTTTCTCCTGGCCTACCGGTCGAAAGCCTCGAACGGACGGTCAGGAGGAAAGATTGTACAGTGTGTACCTAGCTTAACACAAACAAACTGTCAGACTCGCACAGTTAAACCAACACACTGACACTCACACAGTTACACCAACACACTGACAGATTTAGTTACACCAACCCACTGACGGACTCGGCCAGACCAACCCACTGACAGACTCGGCCAGACCAACCCACTGACGGACTCGGCCAGACCAACCCACTGACGGACTCGGCCAGACCATCCCACTGACGGACTCGGCCAGACCATCCCACTGACGGACTCGGCCAGATCATCCCACTGACGGACTCGGCCAGACCATCCCACTGACGGACTCGGCAGATAATCCCCTGACGGACTCGCAGCACATGGACACCATCCCACTGACGGACTCGACAGACCAACCCACTGACGGACTCGGCAGACCAAACCCACTGACGGACTCGGACAGACCAACCCATGACGGACTCGGCCAGACCAACCCACTGATCGGAACCTCGGCCCAGACCAACCCACTGACGGACTCGGCCCAGACCAACCCACTGACGGACTCGGCCAGTACCCAACCCACTGACGGACTCGGGCCAGACCAAACCCCACTGACGGACTCGGCCAGACCAACCCACTGACGGACTTTCTAACAATAATATTAATGTGGTTGGGGCTGGGGGAGCATGCCCTACCGCATATCAAAAGGTTTTAATGTTAGGGGGAGGGAGAGAAAAACGGGAGAGGGAGGGCTGCACTGAGCATGCCTCAAACCTTGACAGCATGAGTCACACACTGCTCCTACATAGCAGTTTCCTGGACTTTGAAGGGGCACAGCAGGGGAACTATTTTGAGCAGAAATGTAAGGTAAGGCTTGTTTTAAACTTCTTAATGTGGCAGTAAGGGGTTAAATTTTAGTTTTGGGGGTGCCCTTAATGAATATTTTTGCTGTGAAAGCACTTTTTCAGTGTGCCTCCCTTGCAGATACTTAGGTTAATCACAGAAAGTTCAAAATATGTCATTTCTGAGAGAACACTTCCTTTAAATAAGATCTGATTGGTTGGGGCAAATTTGCTCCATTTTAAACGATATGAACTTTTTATTGAATCTCCCTGTAGGACCATCATCCACAAAACTCACTCATTGCCATTTGTAGCCCAATCCCCAAGTCAATTTAAATCAACCTGTAAGGGGAGACATCTTACAGGCTTATTTGCTAGTACGGTGAATATCAGTGTCCTGTTTGGTAACTGTTATGTAAGGTTAACAATTTGTATTTCGCTTTGTCAAACAAATCTAGATTAAAATGTAAGTTCATCTGGTTTTGACTAGGTGGAATACCTAATATTTTTTTCAGCAAACCCTTCTGAAATAAAACACTTGTACATTTTATTCTTACCAGACATTTGCCACCAGAAAATAATACAAGGTGTTAAAGGTATTGCCACTGGGAAAGCCACTTTTTGCTATCAGTTTTATTGAAGAAAAGATGGTAAAGGTGACATGTTTACCTTCCAATGGAGGAAGTGGTCATGTTCCTGCGTTCAGAGGAGGAGGGTAGAAAAGTACAAGGTTTTTTAAATGTAAACATTTACAGGTAGTACTGCAGTTGTTGGGTGTTTGCATAACTTAATAATTTGATTTCTTTTTTAATGGCTTTTTGTTGTTCCAGGTATATAGAGTACATATGTGACATGTAGCAGAGGAGCCGATCATTCTCATAGCAAGCCTATTCTTATCAAGGTTATAACCATGACACCAGTACCACTCTTTAGCAACAACGAAATGGCTGTAGACCCTTCTGTGAATTTATGTGGGAGATGAAAGAGTAGCACAACATCTCAAGAATATGATAAAATGAGGTTAGTTCCAAATCTAAAATAAAGGAGTCTTTTTTTTTTTTTAACTATAACTTTGTTTAGCATAAACAGTAGCTAGACGACTTGAGTGTAAGTCATTATGCATTTTTCTCTTGCTTGCTTTTTAGAGACTTTAAAATGAAGACGTAAAGCTGAAATTCCATTGGATGTAACAGTGCAAGGAGATGTCCTAATTGTAATTTATCATGCTAGGTCTACATTAGGCGAAGAGGTTGCAAGCTAAGGTATTTTGCTTTATTTTTAAGCAAGTATGGTGGAGGAAAGCCAGGCGAGTACATGAGTGGTTAGTCACTCTGACAATTTAAGAAAGCAGCAAACATTTATTATTCAGAATTCAATTTCAGACAGAATAGAATATATTCGTTGGCTTTACTACAAACTTTCAAACTGTCCTTTTAATTTCTGATTACCTTTTGAGAAAAAAACAAATATCGGGCCATGTGTGTGGCAAAAATTGGTTAATTCCCAGCTGGGAGAAGCACTCCCTCCTGCATTATTTGTGTGATTTTAACTAAAAACACTGGTTGCAGACCGCTCCCTATACATTGTTAATGTTTGTGGCAACACAATGGTCCTCCAATGCAGAGTATAGGGAGAACAATTTTAAAGTCTGTGCACTTTTTCTAGCACTCATTTATAAGCAATAGCCTTTCTTAAATTATTATGTGTGTAATTGTGTAAGACAGTTTAAGATTTGCTTCTTTATTTTTTCTGTGCAAACACCATCTTTTAGATGACTTCAATGAAGATGTTTCAAGTCCAATTTCTCACACAGGATTGTGGCCACGAAATGCACAACACTGTGAAATTTGCCAAAGTAAGATCTGCATTTGTATCACCAAAGTTGGAATATCAATTTAGATTTTTGTTTTTGAAAAAAAAAATGTAGATTTGACCATGGGGCCCATTCTAATTATTTGTATGCATTCCAGACATAAGCTTCTCCCAGGGATTCTTAAAGGGCACTTTGTTGAGAAAAAGACACAAGGTCATAAGCTTAGCCTTTAATATTACCTCTGTATCTATCCAACTCTGGTGCCTCCGTCTTTAGCAGTCTCTCAGGTATCCTGTTAGGACTCCCATACATGGGTTGCTTCAGAACCTGAAAACGGAGGGGCAAATGGACTGAAATCAAGGGGGTTTCATTTAAAAGTGACACTAACAGGATGGCCAGAGGGGTAAGTGCACTCTTAGGAACATATTTGGACATATATTTTTTCAACCAAATTTCCCCTTTAAGCCACTTCATAAATTACCGTATATACTCGAGTATATAAACAGAGGTTTTCAGGCTTTAAAAAAAGCCTGAAAATCTTACCATCGGTTTATATTCGAGTCAATGTTTCCCCTAACCTTTCCGGCGGCCGCGCGATCCCATCCTCGCTCCACAGCCTCTGCGCATCCGGATGATGTCACTACCGGCGCTGCCCAAAGTGAGAGGCGCCAGGTAGTGACATCATCGATGCGCAGAGGCTGGAGCGAGGATGCGGATCGCGTGGCCGCCGGACAAGGTAGGGAAACATTCACTTGCACAGGTACTTAAGTGGCAGCAAATACATACAAATAGGAGTAAAACCTTCTTTATTGTGCATACTGTATGCACAAATATAGGAGATTTACCCCCTATTTGCAAGTATTGCCACTTAAGATGTTTGAAAACTACAACTCCCAGAATGCTTTATTGGTGGGAGTTTAGTTTTCAAACATCTTAGTGGCAAATACTTGCAAATAGGGGTAAATCCTCATATTTGTGCAACAGTATGTACAGTACATGAAGATGTTTGAAAACTACAACTCCCAGCAATAAAGCATACTGGGAGTTGTAGTTCCAGACATCTTTAGTGCAAATACTACCCACCCTCGATTTATACTCAATTCAGTGTGGTTTTCCTCCTTTTTTATCTAAAACTAGGTACCTCGGTTTATACTCGGGACGGTTTATACTCGAGTATATACGGTATACAACAATATGGAAGTTGTTTTGCAAGATCCATGTTCGTAAAGGGGCTGCAAGTTAATTCTGAATTAGGCCATATATAAACATCTGCTTATATTGAACCAAAAGTCTATGGAAGACATTTTAATTATATGCATGCAGTCTTTACAATCAGATCGAGATAATTATAGAAATGGGAATCAAATGGCAAATGAGTATCAATTGTAACTAAATGTTGATCATTTGGGGTATTCAAATCTTTGTGCTGCTTGCCACTCTAAAAATTTTATGCAAAGTAAATAACATATTGAACCTATGTTCTGTAAAATTGGGGTGTACATTCAAATAGCCTTTTATTTATTTTATAAAAAGGATCTAAAAAAAAGTTTTCTAATGCTACATTAACTAGTACATATTTTTAATGTTTTGAACACCTCTTTTAGTTGGTGCCTAGAGATTCTATTGGTTGCATGATATTTTTATATAGGGCATCGTGGGTAGGGTCAAAGGGTTGACATGTTTATTTAACAATAACAAAAACGTCTTTATTCCCATAACAAATGTTTATTATGAAACAAATGGCGAACATAGACAAAGGAAATAGCTTCTATTTCGTTCTAAACCTTTATACTGGACAAAAATTTAAAGTCATTAAACGTTTGATAGTTTACTCTGTCTTTAAAGGAACACTAAACCCAACAAAATAGTATTATGCCATTTGTTTGTCTATTCACAGGAGGTGAAGAAGCTATTCATAACTCCCTGTGATAAATTACCTCGAGGGACCTGGGAGCTCCTTACCGCGATCCACTCCCACGCAGCCGCTTCTTCAACTGACGGCCCTCTGTCCCCAACCCGCGCCCTAATCTTAGCCGGCATGTGTGCGCCGATCGGGAGAGAACCGCTGTTACGTGAAGAAGCGGCCTTGCAAGTGACGCGCTATGTAAGGTAAGTTCCAGGTCCCGCCGAGCGTAATATTATCACGGATGTGAGAATCAGCGTTCTCCACCCCCTGTGAATAATAAAACGAATGGCAATACTATTTTGTTGGGTTTTAGTGTTTCCTTTAAATGTTTGCTGGTCTAGCGTCTCGACATATTCCACAATCATAAATATAAACAAACCTCACAACTGCTGATGTTCATCCCAATGACATCCTACAAAACAACAAATACAATGACCATATACACATTTACTTTGTGATAGGGCTAGTAATGTGTAAACTGAAGAGTTGCAGAAGAATTACTGTTGTAGAAACAAGTTGGTAGTGCAGTGTCGAGCACCTTGTAGTTTCCTATCATTATATCCCACCTTCTGAGTCATCAATAGTCCCACAGCTTTCTGTTATGACGGCTTGGTACTCTGCGATGTCTTCGTATTGGGCTGTGCCTAAAGGATCACGCTTTCTGACGAAGAAGGCCGCAGCGGCAGTGGACAAATGAGGCTAATGGACCATTCTAACATGTCCAAAATCATTCTTTAATTAGTTTTTTCAGAATCAGCTAGTGTTGTAATGATACATTTAAGATACAATAATCAAGTATCACCCTACAAACCCTACAAAAAAGTTCCTTACGTAGTGTAGGTTAGATGGGAATTCTGAAAATGTAGAACAGTTGATAATATTTAAAACTGTCTGTTGAATTTTGTCATAATACTATCACAGCCATGTTTGTATACCAACAAATTGGTTCCACATTTATTAAGTCGAAGGAACTGTCCAAGCATTCATTGACGTCAAATGCTTCATAATACAGTTCTTTTTATTTGTCATTTTTTTTTAACAAGAACTATGTCCAAAATCATTATTATCAGAAATAATATAGAAGTTAACATAATATTCACGAACATTCGGCAATATCTCAGGGCATATAATCCCTTATGCCGGAGGGCAGGTATCAGCAAGTTTAGGCTGCCTATTACCAGGACAAAACAAAAATAAGAATGCAGTCAGGCTGTTCCCCCTATAGTGTGCTATTTTCTTCACAAGAGGCATGTAAGTGGTTAAAAAACAAAGAACCACTCGTTTTGGTATAGGCAGCAATACTTTTAAAACTACATACATCTCATGTAATCACGATATTACCCCCCAAGTGTTTATAAGGATATAACACTATTGCTTTTCGATATTTTTAAATCTTCTGTCCTAGGTATGATCTCGAATGACTGTATAACAAGAAAAATAGTCCTGATCTTCAAGTAAACCTTGAAGTGGTGGAGTGGTCCCGTGATAAACCAGCAACCAGGCAGTCCACCATGGGGACAATCTGAACACCAAGAGATTGATCCCACAGATCGTTGTTTTCTAGTCGAGAGGAACAGCCAAGAATATGTTTTATCTAAATTTGGTAAGTGGTTTGTTGGCATTTGTTTTGCTTTGATTTTATGTTTTGTTTATATATTCAGGAGAATAAAAGCAAAATGTGATTTTAACATTGTTTGTAAGCTTTTTGTTTCGGCCCATAGTTATGTGTTATACCACCCAATGTTGTCTTAGTGCTGTCCGCAGCAATGAATCAATGTAAATCAGGAAATGTAGGTTGGACTAGCTGAACATATGCCTTTATTCAACCTCAAATACTATATTAACCTGTGGTCTTAAAATTCACTTTTGATAAGGATCTTATATTGCCACTGCTTGTTAAGCCTCGTACACACATGTGATTGCTGTGTTATTTTGTTGGGTTTAGTGTTCCTTTAAAATGTGTTTGCTGTCTAGCGATTCTTTCCTTCTGACATTCCCACAACATACATACACATTTACTTTGTGATAGCTAGTAAATTGTAAATAAGATTGCAGAGATATACTGTAGAAACAAGTTGGTAGTGCATGAGCACCTTTAGTTATCCTATTTTATATAACTTCTATCCAATATACCACAGTGGTATGAACTTTATTGATGTCTTGTATTGGGCTGTGCCTAAAAGATAGCTTTCTGAGAAACCACCCTGTGGCAAATTACAATGTTTCTAAAATCATCTTTATTAGTTTTTTTTCAGATCAGCTAGTTTAGGATGATACAGTTAAGATAATACAATTAATACAACCCTACAAACCCTACAAAAAAAGTTCCTTAGTAGTGTAGGTTAGATGGGGAACATGAAAATGAGAAGTATGATAATATTTTAGAAACTGTCATGTTGAATTTTTGTACATTAAATATATCCACAGCCATGTTGTATACCACAAAAT
The DNA here is from genome assembly GCA_019447015.1 of Hymenochirus boettgeri. Classification (NCBI taxonomy): domain Eukaryota; kingdom Metazoa; phylum Chordata; class Amphibia; order Anura; family Pipidae; genus Hymenochirus; species Hymenochirus boettgeri. Next base: position 180,488,591 of record CM033469.1, on the reverse strand, counting down.
TGGTTCAGCAATTTTATTAACTGAAGACATTGTCCAAGCATTCATTGACAGTTCAGAATGATTATACAAGTTCTTTATTTGTCATTTATTTTTTTAACAAGAACTGTGTCCAAAATCATTATTACAGAAATAATATAGAATGTTAACATTAATATTACGAACATTCTGCAATATCTCAGGATAATCCTTAATGCAAGGAGGCAGTGTATCAGCAGTTTAGGCCTGCCTATTAACCAGGACAAAACAAAAAAGAAGAATGCAGTCAGGCTGTTCCCCCTAATTGTCTATTTCTGGTCGCAAAGAGCATGTTAAGTGCTAAAACAAAGAAACACTCGTTTTGGTATAGGCAGCAATACTTTTAAACTCATTACTATCTCATGTAATCAGATTATTACCCCCCAAGTGGTTTATAAGGATATAAAATATTCTGCTTTTCATATTTTTTAAATTTCTGTCCTAGGTATGATCTAGATGCCTGTGATATACAAGAAAAATATCCTGATCTTTTTCAAGTAAACCTTGAAGTGGAGGTTGGTCCTCGTGATAAACCAGCAACCAGCAGTCCACCATGGGACAATCTGAACACAAAGAGATTGAATCCCAAGATCTTGTTTTCTAGTCGAGAGGAACAGCAAGAAATGTTATCTAAATTTGGTAAGTGGTTTGTTTGGGCATTTGGTTTTGCTTTGGATTTTATGTTTTGTTTCTCTATTCAGGAGAATTAAAAAGCAAAATGTGATTTTTAACATTGTTTTGTAAGCTTTTTGTTTCTGCCCATAGTTTATTTTTTATACCACCCAATTTTGTCTTATTGCTGTCCGCAGCAATGAATCAACTGTAAATCAGGAAATGTAGGTTGGACTAGATGAACATATGCCTTTATTCAACCTCAAATACTATATTAAACTGTGGTCTTAAAATTCAGATAAGGATCTTTATATTGTCACTGCTGTGTTAAGCCTCGTACACACATGTGATTGCTGGTCCTGACTAGCGTTCGTTTTGGACGATAATCGGCCCATGTATGGGCCATTTATCGTCCAAAATGGCTGCTCGTTTGGAGATCCGCCCGCTTTTCTGCCGATAAAGTTCCCATACACGGGCCAATTATTGGGCGAAATGAACGTTCAGACAAATCGTACGTCGCGGTTTGGGACCCGCGATTGCACATGTATGCGAACCTTTAATTTAGAACGGAGTTGCAAAATAGCACTGCAGATGGCAAAAGTATCAATATAGATCTTTCATAAATAAGACCCTTTGCCTTGTTTGTATTGGTTACCTACAAGGTAAGTTTTTATGTATTGGTTCACAAGAGACACAAAACTAAAAAAAAAAATTGGTGTGTATACTTTTCTGTATAGTGCTGTCAGGAACTAGATCCCTTTTTGCTCTCAGTGCTCCCTTTCACTAGATCTCCTCATGTCCTGTTCAGCTCACCCCCTTACCAAAACACAGGCTGGTCTAGAGTGTGGAGCATGTGTAGTGGAGATGATTTGTGCCCCACTACTCCCAATAGCATTCACCCAGTAATTTTGTGTTATAGTGAAAGTAAAACTGTTTTGCTATGGTAAGGTGTATGGGGGGGGGGACTTTGTATTTGGCTTCTTTAGGTACGCAGACAGCAGCTAACTGCAGGATTGGGTTTATTTGCACAGAGAACCAGATAGAGAAATATGCTTTACTTTTGCTTGTGAAGGTTCTCATTCATCCAGGGTCATGGTATATCTGTTGTATTCAATTAGATAAACTGGACTTGAAATGTAGTTCTTGAAGAGTTTGCCGTCATCGACGGGCTCTTTCTAATTCAGAATGACTTGTACAAGAATCTGTGGCAATTATGTACCCGGAGAAAATCCCAATTAGCATATACACAGCCAGGTGTTAAGGGTGTGATTAGATAGTGGCTATAGGTGTTATAGGAAGCCCAGAGTAAGGTGTTTAAAACAGCATCTTCTCTCATTGTATACCCCCAAGGAGGCTGTTGGACTGATGTGAGAAAACGGCTGGGCCAAGACAGCACTTCTTACCAGCAGAAACTGATCTCAACCCAGAAAAGGTGTGTTCCTTGTTGGACTTGTGCCTGAATACCACCTATTCAATACAGGGATAAGTTCTATAAGCAAAACAGGATGTGCTATAGGATCTCCAGTTTCACTATTTGGGCAACCTTTACATGGAGGAGGTAGAAACAACACAGGCGCTTAAACTTTAAGGGCATAGCACCCAGCCACTGGTTCAGATAGTTGATGACACCTGGGTTAAAATCCACCCGAAGGAAGTACAAGCTTTCACAGAACACATATAATGCGGTGGCCCCAAACATTAAATTCACAAGGGAAGAGGTACAAAACAACAAACTGGCTTTTCTGGACTGCTTGGTAGAAAATGGTAAACTGGAAGTAGAGGGTTTACAGAAACCAACACAACAAGATCAGATTTGATGTTTGGCTCCCACACCTTTAGATCACAAGCTGGGGGTCTCAGAACCCTGCAACACAGAGCCGAGAACATCCCACATAGCCAGAGGCGAAGGCTAAAGAAACATGAAACATCTCAGAGGAGCCCTTAAATTGTGGATATCCAGACTGGGCCTTTGTCAAAAGAAAGGAAGAGAACAAAACACTAATACCACAGTGAAGGGAAAAGCAAGGACCGAGGAAGACATGGTCTCCAATATGTAGCAACAGGGGTCTGCCGAGAATTAAGAGAATTTCACAAAAACATCGTTCCCTGTCTGCTAAAACCGAACAACACACTGATGGCTAGCAATGGTACACTTCCGAAGACCCCATACCAACACAAGAAAAGACGACATTCAATGGCGTGGCATTGCATGTGAAGAATGCTCGATTGTATGTGGGGGAGACCAAACAGCAACTGCATCAACGTAAGGCCCAGCACAGCAAGAGCCAATTCCCAGGTCAGACTCACCGTGTATCTGCATCTTAAGGAAAGGACATACCTTCTGAGATTGTAATGTTAACACTACTGGCGAAGGAACGTGACGGTTCAAGAGAGGTGTTTAAGGAGGCCATTTATTGAAAATAAAGACAGAACCAAGCCTAAATAGGGGTGGGGGGGTTCGACACCAAACGTGCTGTCATGTACAATTGTTTAAACACCTTACTGGGCGTTCCTATAACACTCTTAGCCCACTATCTAATCACACCCTTAACACCTGGCTGTGATATGCTAATTGGGATTTTCCAGGGTACATAATTGCCACAGATTCTTGTACAAGTCATTCTGAATTGAGAAAGCCAGTCGGATGACTAGCGAAACGTCTTCAAGAACTACATTTCAAGTCCAGTTGATCTAATTGAATACAACAGATATGCTTTACTTTTATAGAATGGATAGATTAAAAAAGTAGTGTGCCAGGGGAAGGGGCTTGATTGGGTGCCAACCCGCGACGCACAATGTGTACAAGTGTTTCAGGCCAATAATCAGCCCATGTATGGGTACTTTATCAGCCAAATGTGCCGCTCGTCTGGACATCTGCCCGGCAGATCAGGCAACGATCTCCGAACGAACGGCCAATATAGTGCCCATACACAGGGCGTTTATCATCCCAAACAATCGTTCGTACACATTGTGGGTCGCGGGTCAGGCCCGCGATCGCACGTGTGAACGAACCTTAACTTTTTTGATGATTGGTCAAAAAATGTGTGTTTTGACTATACTTACCTTTTAAATATGGTTACCAAATGAATGAATGGGTTCAGTTGGTGTGTGTACCTGTGATCCTACTAAAATGTGTCATTTCTAAGTGTTCAGACTGTTGCAATTTCATATATATGTACCATAGTTTAAATCTTAGTAGAGGAACTATAAAGTGGTTTCTCAATTATACCTCCTTATGGAGATTTTCTGTGGATGCATTTGATGTGGTTACCCCATTTAAATGTTTCATAAATGTTTCATTCATGTTGTTCATACCATTTCCTTATTAATAAATTGTTTATTAATAAATTGTTTCTGATTGATGCTTTTATCATGGCCATTTTTCTGGTAATGTTGTTTTAATTGGTGATGGGCATGTAGGGGTTAATACCTACCTTTTTAAATGAGGAGGAAGGCTGTGCACTCCGAGCCCCTGAGGAAGTGGCGTGAAGCCACGAAACATGTTGGGCGGAGATAGGAAGGGTATGCTTTGGAAGTGAATGGCACCGCTCTGTGTCTACTTTTAATGTTTGCTAATAAAGAGTGATTTTAGTTTGGGGATTGGAGTCCGGTAGCCCACCTCGTTCTTTCTGGTGTGTCTGTGCCTGTGTCTGGTTGGAAGTTAAAAAAACAAACTATAGTTACCCTTTAAGTATGGCTGCCATGGAAATGGAAGGGTAGACCAGTAGGTGTGTTTACCTGGGACAGGTTGGGGTTTAAAAAACAATTTTTTTGATTATTGATCAAAATTAGTTTTTTGACTATAGTTACTCTTTAAGTATGGCTTAAAGAAATGGATAAGTAGATCAGTAGGTGTGTGTACCTGTGTCAATTGGGGGGTTAAAAAAAAACAACAATGATTAGTCAAAATTTGTTTTTTTTACTATAGCTACCCTTTAAGTATGTCTGCCACAGAAATGGAAGTATAGGTCAGTAGGTGTATGTACCTGGTTCTAGTTAAGGGGGTATGTCTTTTTTTGTGTTTACAACCATAAAACTAACTTTTATTGATGATTGATCAAAATTCGTTTTTTAGTACATTTACCCTTTAAGTATGGCTTTCATGGGAATGGAAAGGTAGGTCAGTAGGTGGGTGTACCTGCGTCTGTGTGGAGGGTTGGTGGTATCAGCGCTTGTGTTTATGACCACAATTGGCTCAAATCCAGACACGGTATGTGTAAAGAAGAGCTCAGCGCACTCAAATGAAGGTAGCTAACTTAACTCCATACAGAAAAATACTTTATTGGTGTTCTATTTCCACGTGCTTACCGACAATGGCTGATAGGATGCCTTACGCATTTTTCGAACCGTTACTGGTCCTTAATCATAGGCTATGATTGGCTATGAGAAATAATGTAGAGAAATAATAACTTCTCCATACCGAATTTCATGTCTCTAGCTCAAAAACTGTGGGAGGAGATACAGTCCAAAAAAGTGGAAGAATAAAACTGAAAGAAGAAGAAATAGAAAGAACAGTAATTTGGCTCTTCAAGCATATTTAATTAATCCTAATTACTGTGTGATTAGTTAAAAAATGATTTGCCCCAGTTTACAGTGTCCTTTAACATGTTGTGATATTTGTAATATAGGAAAACCTGAGCTGCCCAGACAACCAGGTTCCACAGCACAGTATGAAGCAGAAATGTCCAGTGATATGTCCCCAGATCCATCAGACTCATCACTCCAGAAAAATACCTTTTTTCAAACACTCGACTGGCACGGTAATTCACACAAGCTTCATACAAAATGTACATGTAAACAATGTATATGTTCTTTTTTATTTATTTTTTTATAACTGGAACTGAAAACCATAGTGGCTGTCACTATGGTCAGTAAAATTATCATCCCAACCCTAAATATGACAATCAACCTTTTGAAAAGAGAATTCTAAAGGGACATTATACTGAAAAAATGACATCTTAATCTATAATTGAATACATGTCATGTGATTTGCATGTGTTGCTGCATGCCTTCAATCCAGCACATATTTTGTTTAGGAGCAGTATCCCCCCCTCTATCTTTTAACCACTCCCACTTCCATCCAACCTGACTTCTTTCCCACAAACCAACTGTCAAGCCTGCATACAGCATTCCAACTGTCAAAAACATCCCAACTCGAAGAATAGTTTTTAAGAGCAAGGAACTTGATTGACAGCTGAAATATAAGAAGTTTTAGATTGTATATCTTAAGAAATAGGGGGCAGATCAACAAAAAAGGATACAGTGGTGGTTGGAAGGAATTCTAGTTTCCAGTTATGGTCAATTTAAAATAACCTATTTTTTGGTATAGATGCCCTTTAATAATAACAATGACAAGGTTATTTGTCATGTAATAAATTATTTTAACTAAAATGCCAAAATGTTAAATCATGCAATCATGTTTCTGCCTCTCTTGGTTTTTCATGATCCTCTGCATGTGTTCATGGCAATCTATGTGGCTGATGTTGCTAAAATTTGTTACCTGCAACAGAGCAACTTGGGTAGAAGAGGTGGAGCCACTTCACATTCACAAAAATATGAATATGTAAATAAATGATTGAGCATGTAAAGTTGAAAATAGAGCAGTTAATATGCACTAGAGCATGTCCACCCGTATAACTTAATTTTACTATTTGCTTAAAGGACAACTAAAGCCTCAGAACACCACTGAGCCAGAAGGTAGAACACCTTGATATAAAACCAGTAATAATCACATTACGATCAAGGCGCTGCGAAATTGACCTAAACAACATATGGTTTGTGCTTAACTTCACAGCATTCTAGTATCGCTCAGTTTGGTCAACGACCATTATGTTCTGCACATGCTCAGTCCAAATTTACATCAGAAACTTGTTACAGTTGGTCACACCCACTAATAATCTCTAGCCAATCCTTTTACAGTATAGATAAAGCAAGGAAGCATGTAACTGATGCCAGGAGATGTGGCCAGATACTGCACATACACACTTTATCCAGCTCTTAAGAGGCTTACATTTACTTTAATACAATTTACACAGGTGGGATTTTATAGCTTATTGGTGTTTTCTGGGGGGTTGCTTTCAGATTCTGAAAAATAAAAATTTGTGTTTAGTTCTCCTTTAAGGAGGATTCTCCTCTGCACCTCTGGGTATGTCAGTCAGACCTTGTCCATGACATAATCCTCACAGCTTTGACCGACTGCAAAACCCAGAAACTGCAGGATTTGACTGTGTTTTAGAAGCATTTTTGGGGGAGCTTAAGCATATGGTAAAATTAAGTTATTAGGGTGGACATGCCTTTAAAATTAGGTAATTTAAAAATAGAAGAATTCTGTTTGTTTTATGGGAGAGATACAACCGTGCAATAAGTAGTAAACTTGATAATTTTCTGCAAGCAATATACTGTGGGTTTCTGGTGATCACAATAGATAAATCATTGTAATATTATTTTGTAGATCAAGTGGAAGAACAGAGTGTTGATATTGGTGGCCAGGGTTATATAACTGATATCCAAAATGATGTCTTAAGTGATTCAAAAAGTGAGCCATCAGATGAAGAATTTGATGAATTTTCTCAAGAAAATAGATCTGTAAAATGTGAAGAAAATGGACTGTCAGTTGGACAAGATGATCCAGAACTTAAGGAGGTTTTGGTTGAAGCATATATGGATACACAAATTACAGAAAAAGCACCTCCTGTTGAAGATGAAGCAGATTTATTAGGACTTAATTCTACACCTGTTAAAATAGACCCCAACATTCTGACCTCAGAAATTAAAAATTCTACCAGTAATGCAGCTTTATTAGGTGATCTTCTTTCTGACAGCTTTATGTCAGACACTGGGAAGACCGATTTTAAAGGACAAAACTTATTAGGAAGTAGGGATGACTTCTTTTTTAGTGGACCCTCACAGACCTCTGTTGAATCTTCTAGCAACTCTTTGGACATTCCACTTTCATCCTCTGGTATGTATCCTTTGCTCAGTAAACATGTACTTTAATGCTTAAACTTTTTTGCTTTGTATCTCAACATTTATCTTAAAATTTTGCTAGGGCTGGTCTTTAAAGAAACACTGAGAAAAAAATCATTCACTAAGCCTGAAAAATGGTAGCTTGAGTTATGCGCATGTTAAGGGAAATTTTAAATAATAATTTTTGTGAAAATTCATTATTGGGCAATAAATTGGCAAACTGCTTGAAGTTCTGCTTAATTACCAGTTAGAGGGCAAAGGGGGCTAAGGATATGTGCATAGAGTGTATATTATGCACCATCCAGGTTCTCCTCCATCACCCATTACAATCCAGTGGCTGAAGGCAATTAATCAGTGCCTTTCTGTAACTTCTGTCAGTTTAGTCTTTTTTACCAAGACATACATTTTAGAATACAAATCTTAGTTCTTCCTGATTTGTCTAAATGTATTCTTTATAAAAGCACATCTAAGACTAATCTCTGTGCTCTGTCATTGTTTTTGGCTTTTCGATTGCCAGTGGCTGCCACTAGTGCATGTGCGTCTCCACTAACTTTCTGCACTTCCTATACTCTAGGGGCAGCTAGTGGCATCAGGCAGAGAAGAATGCTGTGAAAATTAAAACTTGGTGGCTTAGAATGGTAGAGGTTAAATGTTTTTATCCATAGCCCTGCTTATTGATATGTTTTTTCTGATTAGTTTAGTTTATTTTAACATTAATGTTTATAGAAATTAGGGGAAAATAACATGTTGTACTCATTTATATTTTGCATATTTTGTTAGATCCATTTGATCCATTTGCAATGTCTACATCAGAAAATAAGTCTAGTGGTCCTGATCTGTTTGAAGGTCTCATCACTCCGAACTCTGCATCCACTCCAAATGTATATCCTTCAACACATAGTGCTTCACCATCTACCTCTAATATTGATTTCCTGAACTTAGGTAACCTCAAATTATTTAATTAATTTCAAGATTGTCCTTATTATATCATGTAAATTAGTTGAAATCGGGGGAAAAAAAATTTAAATGGCATGTCCTCCCCCAAAACTATAATTTTACCCACTACTTGCCCCACTGTGTAGTTTAAAAAAATCCTTACCTTACATCTCTGCTCTTTATGGTTCTCCTGCAATGTCTAGCCAAGTTCTCGAATTGAAGAGTACTAGCGGTGTAAATGTCTCTGCCTCCTGTTTTGCCTCGGGGAGGTAGTGTGACATGCGCAGGGGAGCCCTCCCACCATCCGAATGTTTGTTCTGTAAATAAAGTTTCCCTATCATACTTGAATCCATTCGATCCCACGGCTGTCATCTTAGCTGGCAGCTATGTCTGTGATTGGCTGACCGGCAGCTTCCGGAGAGGAGCAGAAGACAGCCACAGGAGCGAAGGGACTGTAAGTATGATTGGGAAACTTTTATTACAGAACTAACATGACAGTTGGGGGAGAGAAACATTATGGCAAAAATGTCGATTTAGGGTGGACATTCCCTTTAATATATTAAAATTGAAAGCTTATTAAAAATAATGTATCCGTTGCATTTCTATTGTTTCTACACAAAGTTAATATTTGGAACCCCTGCTATAATTTTCTGGACCTTTTTAGGAAAGTGGTATACAAATCTTTTTAAGAACCTGCACAAAATGTTAATACATTGTAGAACATCCCCAGTTAATACTACAACAGTTAGAAAAATGTGTTGTGTAGGATGTTTAGACTTTCTGCAGATTTATAAAGGTATAATGTAATGAATAAAATATTTTTAGCAAAGCCTACATTTTATTACACTTTTAAAAGACAAATTTAAAAGCACATTTTAACAGATGTCTTAAAGGGGATCTGTAGTCTACGACCAAGTTGATTATAAATGAAAGGCCAGGTTCCTACCTTTTAAAATCAGTTATCAACCACCTCTCTACATTCTACACAGCCTAAGAAATCATTGATCAGAAAGCTAGGGGTTGAGAGGTTCTGAATCTGTGGTCACAAATACTAGTTCCTCCTTCTAATCTGAGGTTGGCACATGCTCGGTGCAGAAGAAACAAGGAAGAGATAGAGTTACAGTGTCTGAAGGAGGGATGAGTGGAGGGGGGGGGATAATGTGTACATTTTTGTATTTTTTAATGGAGGAGGAGGAGACACAGGGAAGAGGGATTGTCACATGGTTTCAATGTAGGAAGTGCAGAGGATCTGGTGATGTTGCTGCCATATCGCACATAAAAATGTAAACATCTTTGAAACTATGTAAAAAAAAATAATGAAAGTAAATTGCAAAAATACTCAGGAAATAATTCCTCTTAATCTACCTTAAGTTGTCTTTTTATCACCGTAACCCTTTAAAAATAACATCAATAAAAATGAAAAGTGGGTTATGGGTAGTGGTGCAAAGGAAAATGTAACCTTCCTAGCTTGTTGAAATGGTTTCCTTCTCAAAAGAGACTAGGATGACACACATTATAGCAGTCTATCGAACATCCTAGTTTAACAAAACCTGGCATCCCCACCCCAACAAAAAGTACAGCCTCCTCCACCCACCCAGACCATATCTCCCACACACATCAAACACACACACATATGGATTACAGTCTCCAGCTGTACAACTGTATATTCTGCCTGTCCAAGAAGACAATTAAGCCTCCTTTAAATTTGTTTAGAGCAGTTTTTCCCAACAAAAATAAAAAGGTTGAGTTTTGAAGATCAGCCAACACAACATTATCAGGTATAGTTGTTTAAGCTGTTATCAAATTAACTGAAGTCTATTTTTTCACCCCTGCTAATTGATTGTAGTATAACATGTTTAAGGGTTATCATATCCTCTTGTAAATGCCTCTTTTCCAGGGAAAACAAACCCAACATTTGAAATTGCCGATTAAAATAATGCAAAACTTGACTTTCAAGTTGCTTTTTTCACATTGATATTGCTCTGTGAAATGTAAAAAACTTTCACTACAGCAATTATTACAGAGAGGTACCAAGTAGCTCATTGGAGAGCTTTTCTCTGCTAGTAGTTGAAGGGTTCTGATGATCAGCTTGTCATCTTAATTGTGGTGGAGTCAAACACCAAGTCACTGGTCTGTGTGGTTTGGTTTTCTGTAAACCTCTTCTTCCAGTTTTCTACCAAGTAGTCGAAGAAAAGCCATTAAGTTATTTTGTACATCTTCCCAGGTAAATCGGATTTTTTTTTTGGTCCACTGTGTTGTGTTATGTGTAGTCTTGTACTTTATTGTGAATATCAATCTAGGTGTCATCCACGTAATTAAAACAGTGGCTGGGTGCATTGCCCTTGAAGGTATTAAGATCCTTTATTTCCACTTCCTCTATGTAAAGGTTTGATACAGAAAGCAGTGAGCAAATACCTCCAGATGGAGCCAGTGCATTAAATTGGGTCTGCAATCCTTTTTCAAGCTAACCAACCCCCCACAAAAAATTTTTTTTAAATGCACAATATTCAGCTGTATAGGCGGGACAATCTTTCATGCATACATGCAGAGTTCAGAATGCAGTTCTTCGTAAGAGTTAACACTTTTAGCAGTTTTACTTACAATGAAGAAAAGATAATTGCCCTAATCCACATATCATGTAAGAAAAGTATATTTAATATTCTGCATGTCCTGAATAAATTGTTACCCCATATTTATGGCTGCACATACAAACTACAAATATCCTCAAATGGAGAAAATTGGGGCTTTCTTTATAACCCACTTAACCTGTGAAATACCCAGAACAAACTGTTTTAGGAAAGTTCAACTATTTAACATTGCTATCCTTTATTTCACAAATTTTGGGCTAATCATACGTATCATGCAAAATCAAAATCAACACAGAAAAGTCATATTAACAGGACTGGGTCTAAAAACTGTCAGATCAGTTTCATATATATCCATATAATACACAAGTATAATAATAATATTTTAATTGGAGCTGCAGTGGGATCATTTCTTCTGCATAGCTGGAACAGGTGATTATTTATAAGGAAAAAAATCCAATTTTACCCCTCTATGGTAACTTAAAAAAAATCCTTGCTATCTCTGTGGGGTTGTTTTTTTTTGTTTCTGTTGTTTTTTTTGCAAAACCATTAAAAAAACTAAGGCTTCATTCTCATGCTGTAGAGCGTTTTGGTGCAATTTCACAGTTGTTCACACCTATGTGCTGGGATATAGTGCATTGCGTGCAACAGTTCTGTGCATTAACGCACAGTGGAGCCATTGAAAATAATGGTCGCCGCTATGCGTTAACACAACAGAATATCACACTAAATTGCTAGCGCAGTGTTCCGATGCATTGAAACGCACAGTGTGAACGTAGCCGAAACCTGTTTTCGGCTGTTAAGAAAAGTCTCCTATGAGCAGTAAGAATGCCGGCTGATGCTTGTTTAGAAACAGATAGCACCTTTCTATGACTCACAGGAAAGGCATGCACCCTGTTTCTAATGCTACATCAGCCGGTATACTGACAATCAACAATGGATGATTTCTAACTGCTTGACTTTTCTGAACAGGGATAAAATGGGTTAATTTTGTTTTGTTTTACAATTTCACCCAATTTCACAATATAGTGGTAACTGTGCAAAAAATGCCTTTATTTGTAGGTGAGACTCAATTCCCCATAATAGTAATGGGCTACTAATCATACCGACAGATTCAGATCTATTTTTTATTTTAAAAAGTTTACTTTTTATTGGTGTGTATCACTTCACAATGTATCACTTCACAATTGGTGGTTTTCCCTTCACAAAGTAATCATAGTTACATAGTGTTAAAGGTTGAATAAAGACACACATTCATCACACCTTTCTAGCCTACCCTACCAAACAGCTGATCCAGAGGAAGGCAAAAATTAATAATTTTAATAATTGGAAATTCACTTTTTGGAAAGAACAGATTCTTCCTCCATTCACAAATACAATAATAAGCTTTCAGCAAAAGTTTTTTTTACTTACTGCCAGTAATAGGGTGTAATTGTCAGCTAGTCTCAGACTCTTCTTCTTAACCACCATGGGAAGGTTGCAGGGGCTTTCTCTGATATCACTGTGGATTCCCTTTTTATTGTGGCTTGACATGAGATCAATGGAAATGGAAGGAGGGGTTAAATTACTCTTTAATAATCACCTAATCACTAATCTAATCACCTCCTACTCAGTTTTCTGGACTTTGGACATGCACTGCAGGAGAACCATAAGGAGCAGAGATGTAATGGTTTTTTTTTTTAAACTACACAGTGGGGCCAGTAGAGGGTTACATTTTAGTTTTGGGGTTGGACCTGCCCTTTAAAAATGTGTCAGATGGATCCCCTTCTGTGTAGCCCTGTGCCTGTTGTTGCAGAAATCTTTGTCATGAATTTATAATTTACTGCAGAGGGTACTCCAGTGGACATATAGTACATATATATCAAATTTTTAAAAAGTTATGGATCTTGTGTTTGAAGTTTATGTTTACTGCTCTAAACGTCCTTATTTTAGATAACCCACCAACTCGGCAAACCAAGATTGTTTCCTCTGCAAGCAATCCAGACCTTTTAGGTGGATGGTCTTCATGGGAAGAAACTACAAAAAACAATAATGTTTTTCTTCCAAAATCTAATAAAGCAGCACTTGAAGGTAAGCTTTTACTCAACTCTAAAAATTGTAACTAGCCTCTGCCAAATGCTGGCTGGTTAGGGTAGACTGGGCTGTAATAGTGTGTGTATTGCTTGGAGTGAATGAGAATCCGAGGAAGAAGCAGCCATAGGAATTTGCGGTGTTTTCGAAATGTTTTGCAAACTGGTTATTTACCAAGAGGTGCAATCAGGATATTAGGGCAGGGATTGCTGTACTCAGGTGCATCTCTGTTAATAAGGCTGCTGATATTTTTATTATCCACTTATAAAGCATTTCCACCCCCCCAACTAAAATTTGCCCCGCTGTTGAGCCCACTGTGTAGTGTTAAATGACCCCTACCTTTCTCTTTTGCTGCATGTGGTTGTCCTGAAAGCTGAAGAGTAAGGAGCCTCTCTATGTGTAATCCATACCTGCCTCTTCCTGCGCCCTTCAGAGGTTTGTGGCATGCCTAGTGGAGATACCCTTTAAGTCTGCTGTAATTCTGTGCACTTCCTAAACTGTGCCAGCTTATCACATGCTGCGAAGAGTGGTGAGCAGTGTGTTGACTCTGTTCACCAGAATTTAAAGACGGACAAACATGGTTGGGGGGGGGGGTCTGCAGCCTTCCTGAAACTCAGAATAATAATATTCTACTAAGAACAGTTGCCTTATGATAGGGTGTTTGTTTTGCTTTTTTTTTTTTTGACTTCTCAATATTTTTTATTGATTCATTAGGACCTGCTTTTTCTTCTACCAGTCACTTAAGTACATCTTCAAGCTCCTCCTTCAGTCATACAAAGTCTTCCAGTTTTGACCCTTTTGCTGATCTTGATAATCTCAGTTCATCTCTGCAAGGTAACAGGCGTTACTGTTTTTTTACTAAATCTTTTTAGAAAGTGCTGAATTTGGAACATGCTTTTTTTTTGGTTTTGTTTGTAGGATCCTCTTCACAATTTTCCTCTAGATCCACTGAAACTACTTCTCAGAAAAGCAGTACTGTACGGCAGACTGGAAAACCGCAGCCTATAAAAACACAGTCTGGTAACAACCCTTGGCAATCCCAAACTAAGCCTGCTATGCAATTAAAACCCAACTACAATGCAAGCTTCAGTGTTATTGGAGGAAGAGAAGAAAGAGGTATCAGAGGTCCTGGCTTCGGTAAGCTCCATTAGATGAAATCTGTTATAAAAGCTATTAATTATCTGCAAATTTTAACCAAGTGCTATATTAGTCATGGTAATCTTACTTCCAAAAATGTCACTCGTTTTCTTTAACATTCAAAATTACTTTTATACTTGTAACTTGTGTCTGCACTGCTTTCTTTATTAAAGTCAAAAGCTTTTTTTTTTTTCTTTTTTTTTGGAAACCAATTTACCCAATGAGTTAGTTGTTCTGTTTAAATGGCTACAGTCCACCACTGCAATTTTGTGATCCACAATGACATTTTATTTATAATTTAAATCATAGGAAGTAGGCCCCACTTTGCGTTGCGATCCATTGCAGTTTTCTAACACATGGGATTATTTTTTTTTGTACTTAATACAAGTCTATAGAAATGCATGAAAAAGCAGACATAAATCAGTAGGCCATGTGCATTTTTATCTATAATCCCTAATCTACAAATTTTAATGGCACTTTAAAGGGCATGTCCACCCCCAAACTAAAGAAATTGCCCAACTGCTGGCCTCACTGTGTATTTTAAATAACTTGTGAAAGTCAAGGAAACTGAAGAGTAGGAGCCTGTCTGTGTGTTAAAAAGGTTCCTGCTTCCTATAAGAGGACTCTGGCATGCACTGTGGAGTTTCCAGCGGTCGGAATATGATTAATTTACTTAGAGGGAGCTGATATGTTCCTTCCCATGTATGGGCGAAGGAACGATCATTCTGTATAAAGCATACAGTATTACCCTATTTGAAGAGAGTTTTATTTCTCCTTCAGTCAAGGGGGACCCAGGCTCCGCAGGGGTTAAGTGCTTCACCTCTAGGAGTGGACACTTGAGAGTTAAAGATTTCACAGGCTCAGGTGCTCCTCCCCTTACCTTATATAGCACAGCACCAGGAGCCTGCTCCAGTTCTTCAAGTGTCCGCTCAGGAGTTGGACCACTACTCCCAAGTCTTTAAAAAAAGAAGTTCTGGAAAAGATCCATGGGAACAGCTGGATCCAATTCCTTTCCAGCTCTTCCCCCAACACACACAACACCCACTCCTCGCTGACAGGGTACCTGCATGGGCTGTAATACATAGCTGGATTCACAATCTCAGGTACATTCTACGCCCCTCTCTCTCTCCTAAGAGTTCGGGGAGTTTTTTCGCACAGGCACGGATCGGGCACCTATTGGAAGGACCCCCGGTCCTTCCCCATGCGGACGGGAGCCTCCCCCGGCCAGCGGGAATCTCTTCTTCCTGGCGCACTTAGCGGGGGCGGGTCTTCTGGATTCCCTCACTTCCGTTTTCTGCCTCAGCTCCTCTCTCCCGGTCGGCTGCTGCTCCGGACCGCTCCAGGCTCAGGTCTCTCCCCTGCCGCTTCACTCCTCTCTTCTCTACATCTCCTGTCTCTTCTCTGCAGGTAGTTTTATTTCTTTACCCTCATCCCGGATTAGGCCAGTTTTCTTTCCCTGAGGCCTCGCCCACCCCCCAAAAAATAAATTAAAAAAAAAATCTATTTGTCCTTTCTATCGCCATGTCTGGCAAGGGGTTGCTCCCGCCCCGCCACAAAGGGAACAAGTCCACTGTCGCCATATCTGATGTGTGCGCAGTTTGCCAATCTAAATTGCCCTCTGGCCATTCTGGCCCCAGATGTGCCCCAAATTGCCCTCTGCCTCTAGTGCGACTGACCAAGAGCCCACTTGGGCAAGATCAATTCGAGAGTCATTAGATTCTCTCAAATATCCAACGGCAGGGTCCGCCCAAGACGCAGCCCCTCAGATCTCTCATCAGGACTCCTCCGTGTCTTCTCTGTCTGCCTCTGTTTCGCAGGTCCTACAATCTGGACAGCTTGTAGCTTCAGACAGGGTGTGAAGACCTACCAGATCTCAGGAGCCCACCTCCTTCATGGTTGAGGATCCAACCCAGGACGATGAGGACGCCCCTGAGGAAGGTGAGCTGGAGTACGACGCTGCTGAGCAGGAGCCACAGACAACTTTTACAGCTGACGCGATCAACTCTCTCATAAGGTCAGTACTTAGCGCCCTTAACATCCAGGATTCTGAATCCCAAGAGGATCCCCCAAAATCTCTTTTCACCAGGGCCAAAATATCCTCAGTACAATTTCCCTCTTATGAACAACTAGATAAGATTGTTCTGCAGGAATGGTCTGCCCCTGAACGTCGTCTACAACTATCCCGCCATTTTAATATTATGTTTCCCTTTTCGAAATCTGATGTAGATAGATGGTCCTCCCCACCCACAGTCGACCCCCCTGTAGCTCGCTTATCCAGAGCTACTACTATTCCACTTTCTGAGGCGGCAACCATTAAAGACCATAACGATAGACGCATAGAGGCTTTCCTAAAACTATCCTTTTCAGCAGCAGGAGCAGCCCTACGCCCCCACCTTTGCTTCGGCATGGGTGCCTAAGGCCATGGAAGTATGGCTCAGCCAACTTTATCAAGAAATCGGATCAGATCCGACTAAGGCCCACCTAATAGATATGATCCAAGACTTATCCGATGCGGCAGTGTATATTGGGGATCCGGCCCTAGACTCAAGCAGGCTCATAGCTAGAGCTTCAGCGTCCGCAGTAGCGTCACGGAGGGTCTTATGGTTGAAAGCGTGGGCTGCAGATCATGCTTCCAAGAAAGCTCTCACCAGCCTTCCATTCTCAGGGGGACAATTGTTCGGACCGGAGATAGAAAAAAATATTTCTCAGGCAATGGGAGGAAAGAGTTCATTCCTTCCCCAAAACAGGGCTCGTAGACTCCCCTCTGTTCACAGGTATCCTTCCTTTCGGCCTTTTCGTTCCGCACCAAGGCCTTCCTTCGGCAACAACCCCCAGGCCCCTTCCCTCAGAAGAGGCTCATGCTCTAGCCCCTCCTGGCCCACCAAACGAGGCTCCTTTCAATCTATGGGAACTAAGCCCAAATCAACATGACTATCCTCCCCAACACTGGGTAGGAGGTCGACTGAGATTCTTCCACGAAACCTGGAATTGTCCGTCCACAGACACCTGGACCCAAAAGGTCATCTCCCAAGGGTACCACATAGAATTTTCATCCCCTCCACCCAACCGCTTCTTTCCATCCAATCTCCCCAGGTCACCACTCAGGCGCAAGGCCCTCTAAAAAGCCATAAAACTACTTATATTGACAAAAGTCATAGTACCAGTTCCATCCGCCCACAGGTTTCGGGGTTTTTACTCCAACCTGTTCCTCGTTCCGAAAAAGGACGATTCCTTTCGCCCGGTTCTAGACCTGAAGGAACTAAACCGATACATCAAACAACGTCAATTCAAAATGGAGTCCCTAAGGTCTGTCATTCTAGCCATAGAACCAGGGGAATTTCTGGTGTCCCTCAATATTCAGGACGCATATCTTCATATCCCCATATGGCAAGGCCACCACCGCTTCCTCAGGTTCGCAATCGGAAACCTTCACTATCAATTTACAGCTCTACCCTTCGGCCTATCCTCGGCACCCCGCGTCTTTACCAAAGTGATGGCTTTCCAAGCAGCTTTCATTCGCCTTCAAGGCATTTTTCTCCTCCCATATCTGGATGATCTTTTTCTCAAAGCCCCCTCCTTCCGCTTAGCCTCAACTCAGGTCAACTCGTGCCTGCATATCCTAACCTCCTTCGGCTGGATAGTCAACCAACGCAAGTCGTCCCTCATTCCCAGTCCTCGCATGACATTTTTGGGAATGTTGTTCGATTCTCCAGAAGGTGTTTCTCCCTCTGGAGAAGAGATCAGCACTGAAGCTCCTCACACGCCAGGCCATAACAGAACCACTGATATCAATCTGCCAAGCTATGAGATTAGTCGGCCGCTCCAGCGCCACCTATTAACATCCTGGAACAGGTCTCTGGAATCCCTAGATTCCAAAATTTCTCTTCCTCACGCGATCAAACGCTCTTTGGTCTGGTGGACAGAGAATGCCAACCTACTAAAAGGAAACTCTCTTTGTATCCCTCAGTGGACAGTAATATCCACGGATGCAAGTTTACTATGGTGGGGGGCAGTGTACGGGTCACAAACAATTCAGGGGACTTGGTCTCCTCAGGAATCCCGCTTACCAATCAATGTCTTGGAACTACGAGCCATATTTTTGGCCCTCTCTCATTGGGCCGCGGCCCTGACAAACAAATTTGTCAGGATTCAATCAGACAACGCCACCGCGGTGGCGTATATCAACCACAAAGGGGGCACAAGGAGCAATATGGCCATGGAGGAATCACATCGGATACTCTCATGGGCAGAACACAACATCCCAGTCATATCAGCAATTTTTATTCCGGGTTTACTGAATGTGGAAGCCGACTTTCTCAGCCGACACATTCTGGATCCAGGGGAATGGTCCCTCCACGAAGAGGTCTTTGAGACCCTGTCCAATCGGTGGGGGATCCCAGACATAGACATGATGGCGTTGCGTTTCAATCGGAAAGTAACCTGCTTCTGCTCTCGTACACGAGATCCCCAGGCATACCTAGTGGATACACTAGTAGCTCCATGGACATTCCGGCTGGTGTATGTCTTTCCCCCGATAGCCATTATTCCCCGAGTCCTCAAGAAGGTCTAACTGGAAAAGACGCCAACAATATTCATCGCTCCCAGGTGGCTAAGAAGATCTTGGTTCAAGGAATTACTAAAAATGTCGGTGGAAGACCCGTGGCCTCTACCTCTCCGTCCAGATCTCATATCTCAGAGTCCATTCCTCCATCCGGACCTCAAATGTCTCAGTTTGATGGGGTGGCCATTGAATCTTCCATCCTAAGAGAGGTATCCCATCGTCCGTCATACCCACCATGTTAGCGGCAAGAAAGCCTTCGTCTGCTAAGATTTATCATCACATTTGGCAACGATCTGTCTCCTGGGCGAATTCACAGGGTTTTCCTCCCCGCTCTTTCGTTCTGTCTCGATTGTTAAGATTCCTACAATTGGGGCTGACTAAAGGGTTGTCCCTGAGTGCACTTTAAGTACAGATCTCGGCACTCTCGGTCTACTTCCATCGACAACTGGCCACGCGTAGGGACGTCCAGACTTTCCTGCAAGGAGTGGCTCATCTTCGCCTGCCTCACAAGCAATCGGTTCAACCATGGGACCTCTCACTAGTTCTACGGGTCCTCCAGAGCCCTCCTTTTGAACCTTTAGCTTCTGTGGCCCTGCCCCTGCTATCCTGGAAAAATCTTTTCCTGTTGGCCATTTTCTCGATTCAGAGAGCGTCTGAATTAGCAGCTCTCTCTGTGGATCCATCGTGTTTATCCTTTCATAAGGATAAAGCAGTACTCCGACCTCACTGAACCTTCCTGCCCAAGGTCGTATCCTCTTTCCACCTGAATCAGGACATTATCGTCCCGGCCTTGTTTCCTCAACCATCTTCACCTAAGGAAAAGCGGCTGCACTCCCTGGATGTGGTTAGAGCTCTTTGGTATACGTGTCCAGAACGAAATCTTTCCATTCGTCTAACACCCTGTTCATTCTCCTAGCGGGACCTCTTAGGGGATCCAGAGCGTCTTCTCAGACCCTATCCAGATGGATCCAGAATCTCATTCTGCGCTGTTATGCAGAAGCAGGTGCTGCTCCTCGCGTGCGGGTTGCAGCTCATTCGACTAGGGCACTGGGGGCCTCATGGACGGCTCGACGCGGGGCCTCCATCGATCAAATTTTCAAAGCCGCTACATGGTCTTCCATTAATACGTTCATCAAGTTTTACAGATTAGAGGTGTTCGTTTCAGCAGACGCGACCCTTGGTCGTTTGGTGCTGCAAGCTGCAGAGGTTTAAATCTTCAGCCCTCCCTGTGCTGGTTGGGACTTTGGAACGTCCCCTGCGGTGCCTGGGTCCTTCTTGACTGAAGGAGAAAAAGAGATTTTGTTCTTACCTGTAAAATCTTTTTCTCCGAAGTCACAGGGGGACCCAGGCACAACCCTCCCCTAAGTTAGTTAATCTTGTTTCCGTTTAGTATTGTTACTCAGTTTCTGGGCTTGTTGCTACTAAGTTTCTATATTTTTCCTTCATAATTCTCTCCTTCGCTATCTATCTTTGGGACAAACTGAAGCAGGCTCCTGGTGCTGTGCTATATAAGGTAAGGGGAGGAGCACCTGAGCCTGTGAAATCTTTAACTCTCAAGTGTCCGCTCCTAGAGGTGAAGCACTTAACCCCTGCGGTGCCTGGGTCCCCCTGTGACTTCGGAGAAAAAGATTTCACAGGTAAGAACAAAATCTTTTTTTCTAAATTATTTTTAATGGCAGCATGCAAAAATATTAAAAACAGTGATAAGACTCATATTTAAACAATAACAAACATGGTCTCTTGCTATACAAGTGAATATATTATGTTGTGAAGTTTTTTCATTAGCATAAAATTTACTTTCCTTAAGTAAAATGTTTTCCTTAAACCATTTCACTTTCGTTTTTTGCAAACTATGTTAAATGACAGTATATCATGATCTCTTTTCAAGTATCTTATTACCTTTATCTTCATCATGAGCTTAGGGTTATTAGATATTACCAGATTCAACAACGCATCCTGTCTAGTAGGAACTTCTACAAACTGTAAAAGAAAATGCTCATATAGCAAATTTAGGAACTTTGCACATACCTTTTACCCTGTAGGAAAATGCACATACCGGTACCCTTTTTCACATTTATTGAAGATTGGGAGGTAAAGGAACTTACCTCCAGCATCAATTAAACCAACAGGAGCCGATAAGAACATTTTTTTAGATTTACCTGTGATCACGCTCCTTGCGTGTTCTTTCCTCCACAGACATTTCCCTTTCCCACGAATAAGCATACACTTTGCACAATTACTTCTTTCTTTTTTATTTCCAGGATTAAAGCCAAAGGTTTCAGAAAATGATTTTGGGGATTTGTTATCCAATCATGGATTTTCAGCAAGAGCTGATAAGAGAGGACCAAAAACCATTGCAGAAATGAGACGACAAGAACTTACTAAGGACATAGATCCTCTAAAATTAAAAGTATGAATATTCATATTTGCTAATCAAAAACTTGGAGATTTATATGTAGAAGTATTCAAGCCAAAAAAAATAAATAAAATTGAGTGTTCAATTAGAGCCAAGACTAGGGTAATGTGACAGGGCAGGGGGAGTTCAATTCACATCTTTACTTGCTTACTGAGAAGAATAGAGGCACCACGGGTGGGTAGGCTGATGGCAACCCAGTTGTCTGGATCTGACTACATTCTCTTTGTTTGTGTGGCTTCTGATCATTTCCTGATTATACGAGTTATTTCTGTTTTTTGTTGTTTTTTTTTTTTTAATATACATTTTTGCAGATTTTAGATTGGATTGAGGGTAAGGAAAGAAATATAAGAGCGCTAATATCTACACTTCACACAGTTTTATGGGAAGGAGAAACAAAATGGAAACCTGTTAATATGGCTGAACTGGTTACTCCTGAGCAAGTAAAAAAATATTACAGAAAAGCAGTACTTGTGGTCCACCCGGATAAGGTAAGAGCCAAAACAATAATAAAATACAAAAAATAACAAAAAACGCATATCAGTAGGAAACTTGCAATATTGATGATTTAATTAGTTATTTTCAGGGTAAAACTGTGAACAGAGTTCGCTACATTCAAATCCCAAATGAATCCTGTGTATAAAAAGAACATCTTGGAAATAGAAAGGGCAACTAAATTAATAAAGGGAATGTTGGGGGGGGGCTTGAATAAAAAGACAGATTGGATAAGTTCCAATTATGCACACTAGAAAATAGGCACTTGCGTGGGTATATAATCACTGTGTATAAAAACATTAACAAGCCATACACAATAACACATCACTATGTTAAAAGATCCAGGGCTCGTACCTTGGATCTTTTGCTAAATGTCCCGAATCTCCTGCTAGCCCTTAAATAATGAAAGTGCCACAAACTTCCCAAAATCAGCCAATGTGCGCTCTCGCCCTCCTATACGAATGTGCAGCAGACTTGGTTCCAGAATCTGAAAGATGCCAGAGTATGACTGCATATAGGTGCTTCACATAAAATCTGGGAAAAGGTACAGACCCTTTCTGCAGTGGGACAGTTGCATCAGTAGCACCCCCAACACGCCCCTTTCATGGGAGGTCCTATGCCTTTAATATAAAGCACTAGATGGCCTCTTCCCTCATTTTAAAAAGCCAAAGGGCTAGGGGGAAGTGAAAGAGCCTGTTATATGGATCCAGTGTGTAAGAATGAGAAATGCAAAGTTTGCTAATCTTAATTGAAGTAAAAGACATTTAAAAAGGTTAGAAGTTAGGACCTTCCAGACCGGGGTCAGCTTGATGTGGTTGGAAGGCTTTTCATTCATGTGATCACAGTAATGTATACTAAAACCCCTTTGTTTATAATGTAAGCCAGTGTGCAGATAATGATAATGTATGGGGACTAGGAATGTGCATTGATTATCTTTTCTATGTTTGTATTAATGTTTGACCAGATCAGTAGAACTTCCGTTAAATGTAGTTGTAAATTTGCCTAATTGGTGTGCTTCCACAATCCTTGTATTGTATGTATGACTGCATATAGGTGCTTCACATAAAATCTGGGAAAAGGTACAGACCCTTTCTGCAGTGGGACAGTTGCATCAATAGCACTTTACACAGTGCTTGATGTGCCACCAGGGACAGATTTCAGATGTGGACAAATAGGAAGCCTTAGTTTACAGGGGGTGGCATATCAGTGCTCACTTGCTAAAACAGCGATGCCTAAATGTGGCCCTCTTGCGTTTTTTGTGGGGCTTGGGCAGAGCAGGGGCTACACCCGCAGCCCGGTCACTGCAAGGGAAGCATTAGTGCAGTCCCCAGCTGCAGGTTGGGCTCCCCTGTGTTTAAAATGTAAAATTTTTACTGCATTTGACAGTAGAGCAAATCTCTCTTAAATCTGGGAGGCCTCCATAAAAATGGAACAACTGGGAACGTCTTAACTTGCAAAATCACCAAAAAAAGGAACAAAAGTAATCTTTTAATTGATTACACTGTTCCTTTTTAATGTACAGAGAAGAAAAGCCGTGAATAAACCATCACAGTTAAAGAACTTTATGGCAGGGACTTATGTGTTGCATTGGAATATGGTTTATGATTAATTGATTTTAATACAATCCCATATAGAAGTAAATTATTTAAATTTGTATGACTATTAATTGTTCTAGTGTTGCAACGCTCGCTTTTTAATAAAATCTGTGTTTCAATGAATAGGCAGGAAAAGTGATCCTGATTCCCTATCCAATCAACAGGCAGATTAATCCTGATTTCCCATCCAATCATTAGGCAGGGAGAGTGATCTTGATTCCCCATCCTATGATTAGGCAGGAAGACTGATCCTGATTTCCCCTGCCTTCCAAAGTAGTATGCTATGTATGTATGTGCTAGAGGGTGCTGGCCCAATGTGTGTTGTTTAATGTTATTACAAGTCTGGCAATTAGATATGTGGTCCCAATCCCATATATTTAAATACAATATCCAAGGGAAAATCGGGAAGTGTGCTGTACTCTAACAAGTAGCAGCTTAATCACTTAATGCTGCATATCTATATAACAGCCTTATATTCACATGCTAAGTGTAACTGTACATAATGCTTACTCCATGTTTAGGTTTGTCCGGGTGCATGAACCTCGGGCCCCTCACCTCAGTGTATTCCAGACACTTTATACTATGCACATATCGCTTGCAGTTGTATACATATATACACATAAGAGCGGTTGATAAAGATTCACTCAACGCAACTCAATGTTGGTCCGGGTGCAGCCCGCCCCAGTTCCTTCGCTGGGTCTGCATAAACTCGGATCAAAATACAAAAGTTGACTCTCCCGGAAAGAAAGTTGCCACTTGGTTAGTCTTGCGGTTAAAAAGTTATTTATTTAACAGTCCATACATCGTGGTATTGTGACACACACCAAAGAAACAAGACGCCTGGTGCGTCTACTCGAGTCCTTAATCATAGGCATATAAACTCCAGTGTTCAAAAGCCTATGGTTCTGGCTGCAAAGTTGGTTAGCGTGATTTTTATGATGGGTTTACAGGGTGGCACAGGTGTCTCAGGACACCTACACAGGAGCCACAAGAGATGTAATTTGGCAAAGCATTTTAACGCCAGCTATCGGGAGGCTTAATAGTCCCCCAAAAGTTTTACAGTGGATCATCGTTACTGGTATCAATACATAAAGTTGGAGTTCATTTTTTTTGCCTTCATCTGGATTAACTGTTAGGAAATGTGGGTATTGCTGAATAGGTTGGACTAGATGGACATGAGTCTTTATTCAACCTCAAATACTATACTATACTATACAGTGCAGCGGGAACTGCTATCAACATGTTACATTGAAGGTATGATTGCCCCTTCAGACCATCACACTGTACTTGGAAAGAAGCCAAGGGGCAGTGACCAGTGGCAGTCCCACTGTAACCCTAAACTGGGAAAATATCATGAGGTTTGTCTGGGTTTTTTGGACCAGGGATTAAGGACATTCTTAATAAAATGTAATTAGTCCAGCTGGACTGATTTTGCATTTTATCAAAGTTAGGAACAACAGGTGTCCTACAACACAAGGTAAGTTTTGAAATGTGGATATCCAAATATCAAAACTTACCTTGTGTTGTAGGATACCCGTTGTTCCTGATCCACAGACGACGTTGCAACAATGAATTACTACAAAAGAAACAATTGAAACACGTACGTTGTTGTAAGAAACAATTGGCAGCACTTTATATGCAACAAAGAGAACTGTTATAACCTTAACAAGCTTCTTTTAAAAAGTATCAATAGAGCATTTTAATCAAAATAATAAGAATTTTAACATATAAGTTAATATGCACTTTATATTTATAGTCTTTTATCACTAATATTTTTTATCACTTTAAGATATTTTTAAGCAAGAAATGCATAAATAAGCATTATATGAGAACCCATGCCTTTAAGGATTATATATTTGAATTGTTGTTCATCTATAATGCAA
The DNA here is from genome assembly GCA_019447015.1 of Hymenochirus boettgeri. Classification (NCBI taxonomy): domain Eukaryota; kingdom Metazoa; phylum Chordata; class Amphibia; order Anura; family Pipidae; genus Hymenochirus; species Hymenochirus boettgeri. Next base: position 180,463,323 of record CM033469.1, on the reverse strand, counting down.
TTTGATCACATGTTCGCACTGGAACCCATCACAGTGTGTTTTTGTTTGCGCCCCACCCCTTTGGGAAGGTGGGACTTCACTATTTAAACCAGTACACTGATTGTGTAGTTATGCACCTGAGGAAGGGGGTAACCCTGAAACGTTGTGCACAGACCTATGTCAAAATAAAGTTTATACTCACCAAGTGAGTGCGGTCCTCGCTTCACATTATTTATGATTCTATATACCTGCTGGTGGTTAAGCAGTTTTGAGGACCTAGCACCACCCAAAGAACTACAGAACCAGGAGTGCGAGGAGATCTTTAATATTCACCTTATTCTTGAGAAACAAGTATAAACCTAGCCATGTGTGTCCCATGAAATGATCTCTGAATAACTTGAAAAAGAAAAAAGTTCTTATCTTAACTATTTCAATATTAAAGGGACACTAAACTGAAAAAATGACTTGCCTTTATCCTTTTCTATATTTTTAGTGCTGTCAGGAACTTGATTCCTTTTTGCTCTCAGTGCTCACTGTCACTAGATGTCCTCATGTCCTGTTCGGCTCACTCCTAGTTAGTATTCATGTCTCCTATCCATGTAACCACCTCCTCCCAAAACTGAGGCACAGATAGTGTGGAGCATGTGTAGTGGAGATGATTTGTGCCCCACTACTGCAAATAGTATTCACCCTGTGATTTTGTGTCAAAGTGAAAGTAAAACTGCTTTACTATAGGAAGGTAAGCAGCACTGGGAGCTGTAATAACTGCTTGAATCAAGTAAGATTTTCATTTTGCTGTAGGAGTTTGAAGGTGTGTGTGGGGGGGGGCTTTGTAATTGATTTCTTTAAGTACAGTGCTACATTGGGAATTCAGTAAAACAGACAGCAACTAGCTGCAGGATTGGGTTTATCTGCACAGAAAGAGCACAGAGAAAAAGATCATGCCTATTCCCTTTCCTGATCTTAATGCTGAATTAATTACCCATGCAGTGATAGAGAAATAAGCTTTACATTTATAGAATGGATAGTTTGTACATGTAGTGTGCCAGGGAAAGGGGCTGGGTGATTGACAGTTCTTTACTGACTAGCTGTGCCCCACCCATTTTAAAAGTAAAACTCCCAGAGCTAAAAAAAACAAGGGATAGGAAGGTTAGAGAAGGGGGGGAGCAAATTTAAGCTTAGTGGTAATTAATCCTAATTACTGTGTGATTAGTTAAAAAAATGATTTGCCCTAATTTACATGTCCTTTAATTTTAGGCCACTGGACAACCCTATGAACAGTATGCCAGGATGATCTTCATGGAACTAAAGGATGCCTGGTCAGAGTTTGAAAACCAAGGATCAAGATCCCTTTTTTAAAAAGTGACAACTATTTTAGTTTGTGGCTTTATTAGCCTGTAGTGTTCTTGTTTTATGAACCGATCCATAGAACATCCGGTAAGGTAAACAGATTTAAAAATCAAAAGAAAGATATTCAAACTATTATTTCTCACTAAAAGTGGCGCAATTTTTTTTTTTTTTTTTTTTTTTTTTGGTCAGTGCATTCCAACCCGTTTGTTTAAAGGAGAATTATGCTTATGCCGTAACTAAATTCTTTCTAGCAGTAACTGACTGTTTTCAAGCTTCTCCCCCTTCTTTATTAACATGTGTTTTTCAAAGATGGGCGAATAGTCGGTGTCAATGAGAAGGAGCCAGAAGTCTATTACTGCATCTATATAATTCTCCTTTAATGCATTGTGTACCAGGCAAAATGCTAAATTCGCTTAGTCTTTTTATTGTATGTTTACATACCAGGGGGAAGGTTTGCATGCATAAAATAGGCTTGTTGGGCATTTTTATGTCAAAATAAAAAGCGCAGTATAAAAGTGTAACCAAATTTCCATTCATGGACTGACCCCAACAATTTAAAAAAAAAATATTGTACAATTTTTTATTTTTTAAAAGAGAATATTTTTTTGTTTGTTTTTCATTCCAGTACAGATTACAAGAAAAGGACTCCATAATGTTCTGATGTAAATTATTTTTAAAATGTGACTTTATAAATGAAAGATCTTTGCTTTGCACTCATTACCTCAAGAAAATATTTATAAACTGTTCAAGAAGTATAATATTAAAGACTTTCTTCCTCTTAGCCTACAGTCGCAAGTTATTTTGTATAATCTAATGTATGAGATTGCACACTAGGCATTCCTAAAATCTATTTCCTGACAAAAATAACCGCTGCATTTAAAAAAATGGATTTTCTTCATTTTACCTAAAAAAAAAAAAAAAATAGTTAATGTGCTACAGACAATTGATAAGTTAAGCTAAGAGTTGTCTGTGACTTCTATTGCTTTTCTCAAAAATGATATTTACAGTGTTTTAAGTTACCCCAATCAATCATGGTATCAAATTGAATATAATGTCAAGTTGTTTTTTTAATTTATGGGGTAGCAATTTACTTTCTTTTACTTTTCTTTAAAGTCATTATCCAGGTGATGTTAGTTAAAAGGATAAGTAGTAAAAATTAACTCCAAAATACTATGGTATGTAGCACACCAACACTAAATAGGGCTGGGGTTGTTTTATTAAAATTATGGCAAACTGTTTAGTATTGAGGGGTGAGGGGGGTTGTACCAGCTTTATAATTTAAAAAAAGGCCCCCTGGTTTGTAGCTAAAACATTGAATTGTGGTTTACTTGACACTTTCTGTAACTGAATGTAGATGTATATTTTCACTTATGTATACAATCATTTTCATTGTAAAATGTACATAATTAAATTTTTTTCTTAAATGCCTTGATTGTGAGTCTTTCATGGAAAACAGATATTCCAAGTATAGATAATGTCATAAATAACTATCCCAGATGTGATCATTGCCTAGAAACATGCTGTCAGTCAGGCACAAAATATGGTATAATAAGGGCATAATTGCTTACATGTGGGGTTACTGGCAAAGGCTAGGCTTACACAAAATGACATGCATATATGCTTATGAGCTGTTTTAGGAATTGGTATTACATCTTAAGGCTGGGTACACACCAGCAAATTTTTTATCCTGACCGACCATTCATCACTAGTGATCAGTTGGCCAAGACGAATCACTGTTGGACGCTGCAAAAGTAGCCTCAGGCAACAGCTGGCCATGAACGATCATGGGGTCCACAGGGAACCGCACAATTGCCTGTGATTTTCCAACAGGACAGGTGATCTATGCAAGGTAATAGCCTGTCGACCCGAAAAATTGGATGGTGTGTACCCAGCCTAAAGGAGTCACAGTTCAACATTGTCTATCCCAGGATTACACTAATAATTATATACTGCAGAAGCAAAAAAAAATATTTTTGTTGTTTCTCGAGTGCTGTTGCTCCCTCCTATTAGAAGCAGTGCTAAAAGGATAGCTTCTGTATAATGTAATCTTTAGGCCTGGTGGTTAAACTATAATTATAATATAAATTCATAAAACGGTGTGCTGCCAGATGTTTGATAACTACGGTACAACTCCCAGCATTCTCAACTACAGAGGGAAACTAGGGAATGCTGGGAGTCTAGAAGGCTGGAACATGCTTTATTTACTGATAAGACATCTGTAAGAGTTGTGTGTTATATTGACCCAAGTTCCAATATATCACCCGCTCCCATTCAGTAAAAGTTCCTGTGGTGTGTGAGTCCTGCACCCTGACTCTCCCCTCCTTCATCCTCCCATTAATGGCCCATTAATATAGTTTTATAAAGTGATCATATCCCCACGCAAATGTTGCTTCTCTAATGTAAACAGCCCTAACTAGTCCATTCCCTTTATCTTATCCATTCCCTTTAGTATTTTAGTTGCCCTTCTCTGAACTTCTTCCATTTCCAAGATGTCCCAAAACTGCACCACATATTCCAAATGAGGCCTTACCAGTGCCTTGTAAAGAGGGAGAATAATATTTTTTTTCTCTTATATCTATTCCCTTCTTTATACAAGACAATCTGGGAGATTCAATAAAAGTTCTTATCCTTAAAAATGGTGCTAATTTTGCCCCAACCAATCAGATATTATTTAACATTTGAAAGTTAACATCTGATTGGTTGGGGCAAAATTAGCACCATTTTTAACGATAAGAACTTTTATTGAATAACCCTGAATATCTTGCCAGCTCTAGTCGTTGCTGACTGGCATTGTTTGCTACAGCTTAAAGGGTATCTCCACTCTTAAAATTAACTTTGGCTCTAATGATGCCTTTAATTAAGATTTCATTGTACCTGCAATATCACAGTATACTGTGCAGTGCTTTCCGAGTTAGACACCATCTTCTATACAGATCGCTCAGCAGACAGTATCTCTACTTGTGTCTGAAGTCCACCTGCAGGTACACACACCGACACGCGCAGTCACTTTGCGCATGCGCAGACCACGAGAGGCTCAGTCGGACAGGCTTGACCTGCTGCTCTTTCCAACAGCCAATGGGAACGTAAGTGTTACGTTCCCATGGCTGAAACTAAATCCACTGTGCTCATTTGCGACACTAGCTGAACAGAAGCAGAATTTCAGAGGGGTTGGGAGTGAGAGAAGCTGATTGGGGAGGGAGGTGGGAGAGATACAGCAGAGGGGATGCTGAGAGTCTGAGTGAGAGAAGCTGGCAGAGGGGATGCTGGGAGTCCGAGTGAGAGAAGCTGGCAGAGGGGATGCTGGGAGTCCGAGTGAGAGAAGCTGGCAGAGGGGATGGTGGGAGTCCGAGTGAGAGAAGCTGGCAGAGGGGATGCTGGGAGTCCGAGTGAGAGAAGCTGGCAGAGGGGATGCTGGGAGTCCAAGTGAGAGAAGCTGATTGGGGAGGGGGGTGGGAGAGAGACAGAGGGGATGCTAAGTGACATAAGCTGATTTACAATGGGGTGTTGGGAGAGAGACAAAGGTACACAACTTGTGTCACTCCCAGCACCCTCTCTGAAAAGTTAGGTACACAAAATTGAAGGGAAAAAAAGTCCCCCCTGCCATATCTTCTTACATTATTCTGGCAAGAGGGTCATACCTTTCCTCCCCTTTCTCTTGCACATAAATTGCACAATCAGCTGTGACCACTGTGCAGAGACAGGGAGGAAAGGCTTTGTTTACAGTAGGGGGTCACTGGGCGTTCCTGCTAGCGTGATGAGGCACATTGAGTGACAGCCCACCCAGCACAGGAGAAGACACACCCCCAGGGACCAACACAACTTCCCCAGGCTGCTGCAAAGAAACAAAGGAGAATTTTAATAAAAAAAAGGGTGGGAGGAGGGTGTGGGATGGTGTACTTTCAGGGGGGGGGGGGGGGGTTTTGATCAGTGGAGATACCCTTTAATCTGTTCTACCAGAACCCCAAAATCTTTTTCCAGTTGAGATCCACTTAATACAGAGTTATTTATGGTGTGAGTGTGCCCCTGATCCTCTGGCATCGTAGAGATGCCCCTGGTTTGGGGGGGGTAGTTGGGACTTGTATAGTAAAAGTTTTTGAAAGGACGTAATCTGTGCCAAATCATTTTAAAAATTTTTAAAAAAGCCAATGTAATACCAATATTCAAAAAAGGTAGTCGTTCCCAGCATGATAACTATAGACCTGTAAGCCTAACATTAGCCTTCTTAGCATCCTCTATTACCATTATCCCACATTCTCAGTCCTTATCTTTTTACTATTGATATATTTAAAAAACATTTTTGGGTAAAACTTGCTTTGTTCTGCTATCTGTATTTCATTTTTTATTTTAGTTACTTTAATTGCTTTCTTGCACTCCTTATTGCAGCTTTTATACTCCCTGTAAGCCTGTTCCCTCCAATTTCAAAATTTTAAAAGCCTTTCTTTCCATTTCCCTTTTTACCTGAGCATTAAGCCAGGCAGGAGAAGACTAACATTTTTTACACTTGTTCCCTAAAGGTATAAATTTACAATGGTAATAGTTTGCTATCCCTTTAAAAGCGGTCCACTTCTGCTCAATATCTTTACCTAGGAACAAATCCCCCCCCAGTTTATGAGCAGGAGTGATTACTTTAAAGGGTATGTCCACCCTTAAACCTATTTTTTAATATAGCCTTCCCCCTGGTCCCCCAGCCCCAACCGCATTATTTTTATTTTTAGAAAGCCCCCCAAACTCTACTTACCTCCCCTCTTTGCTCTGCCGCGCTCCCGGCCCTCAGTTCGCGAGGAAATGCAAGCAGAGGGGCGGGACCGGCAGCCAATCACGGACGCGGCTTCCGTCAGCTCACTTCGGCGGAGGAGAGGTAAGTAAGAGTTTGGGGAGCTTTCTAAAAATAAAAATCATGCGGTTGGGGCTGGGGGACCAGGGGGATTACTATATTAAAGGGGATTAACGCTAGGGGGAGGGAATCCGGAGAGGGAGGGGGAGAAGGGCTGCAGTACGCATGCCAAACTTCTCCCGGAGGCCAGGTAGGAGACAGAGTCCAATATGGACTCTGCTAGCCTCCTGGTGGGCAGTTTTTGGGACTTTGGGGGGGGACTACAGGAGAACCCTATGGAGCTGGGATGTGAGGTAAGGATTAAACTACACTACATGGTGGGGCCAGTAGTTGGGGGGATTATAGTTTTGGGGTGGACATGCCCTTTAACAACATAAAATTAGCTTTTTATTAACCCACTGCACATTTGTTTTTTGCAACCTATATTAAATACAGAGTTCTTCTTGAGTAATATGATTGTGCTGCGTTTTTAACGCATCCAGCAGTAGATCTTTTGTTTCATTTAGTAGCAGCGCCATCAGACTAGTCTCTTTACCCTTTATACTCGTAGGGCACTGAGTGCCTAGGGCTACCTGTAACCGTATTTGGGTTAGTAGGGTGGGGAGACTGCTCCCACCCTCCTGAGGGACAATTCGTTTTCCTTTTTCCGCCTCATCTACTATTTTACTATTTGCTTCATATTGACTGCTGTGATGGGCTTTTTAATATGTGTATGTGATTTTAATGCATATTTATTGAAAGTCCATTTTTATTACCCCTAACTCTGCCGGTTGCACTTTGTATTTATCTGCTATTTGCACTGTATAAGGGGGTCTCTTGGTTGAATGTATGTATGTATAATTTTATTTATAAAGCGCCACTTGGGTACGCAGAGATGTACATTATAAAATACAGAGTATACAAACAAGGGGATAAGTGCAAGCATTTATTCAGATAGATAAAAATTAAGTTAAAGGGACACTACTGAAAAAATGACTTTGCCTCATCTTAATATATAATTGAATACATGTAGGTAGCATTTTGTTTAGGAGCAGTATCCCCCCTCCCACTTTTAACCACTCCCATCCAACCTGATTTTTTTCCCACAAACCAACTGTCAAGCCTGCACACAGCATACAGCATTCCAACTGTCAAAACTTTGTCACCATTCCAGCTAAAGCAAAACTGCTCAGAGAAAAATAGTTTTTGAGAGAAAGGAACTTGATTGACAGATGAAATACAAGACGTTTTAGATTGGATATCTAAAGAAATAGGGGCAGATCAACAAAAAAATTATACAGTGGAGGTTGGGAAGAATTATAGTTTCTAGTTATGGTCAATTTAAAATAACCTATTTTTCGGTATAGATGCCCTTTAAATACAATTTCATACATCGGTTAAGAAAGCATATATATAAATTATGTATAAATGGATATAAGTGCAATATGCCTCGACACATTAGGAATGAGATCTCTGCCCTGAAGAGCTTACAATCTAACTGGGGGGGGGGGGGGGAAACAACATACACAGGTACAAATGGGGGGGATGGGTACAAAGTGCTTAAAGGGGCTTACAATCATTTGTTGTGCTGATGCTCAGAAAGGTAGGAGAACAGTCTAGATTTCAAAGCATTAATGGATGTCACCAGGTGAAGCTAGAGAGGGAGAGAGTTTTAAAGGTAGGGAGCAGAAATAGAGAATGGTTTATGGTGGGAGGCAGCAGTTTTTGTTGGGGGTTTGTGAAGATTTCCTTGTGAGGAACAGAGGGAACGGCTGGAACATAGAGGACCAAGAGAGAAGATAAGAGAGAGACCAAGAGAGAAGGTTGTATATTATAGTAGGAACGTCTACCATCTGTGAAAAAAATGCTTATAAAGAAGATTTAAGAAATTTATACCTTTTGAGGTGCTGGCAGTTCCCTTAATCCAATCTATGTCGGTAATTGAAATCCCCCATAACTAGAACATGCCCCATACCAGCAGCGTTCGTCAACTGCATATGGAGATTCATTTCAACATTCTCACTGGCATTTGATGGCTTATAACATACCCCAACAATTAACTTACCCATCTTCTTGCTTCCTGTACATAGCTCCACCCATATTGTTTCTGCCTTATTGTCTATACCCCATCTATCATCTTTTAAATTTGCCTTCAATTCTTGTTTAACATAAATACATACCCCCCCTTTCTTATTAACTCTGTCATGCCTAAATAAGGAGTATCCTTCAATATTTACTGTCCAGTTGTGTGAATCATTTAGTCATGTTTCTGCTATACTGATCACATCATATCTTTCCTTTAAAGCTATTGGTTCTAGTTCTCCAGTTTTTCCAGACTGACTTCTTGCATTTGTAAATATTAGATTATCATTCAATTTACCGAGTATTTAAATTTTAAAAAAGCCTAAAAATCCAGCCTCGACTTATACTCGGGTCACTAACTTGTTATCCAGTAAGCTGTTATCAGCACTCTCTGCTCCACTCCACTATTCTGACGGGTGACGTCAATACCTGGCGCAGAGTAGTGATGTCAGGCGCCAGAGCAGTGGAGTGGAGCAGAGCGAGTTTACGCCGGCTTACAGGATAAGAGGTTAGTGTACTGCACCATACTGCACTTATCCGACGATCTTCTCTGCACATGTACCTTCACTCTGGGGGTGGGTGGGGATAGTAGTCCCATAGAGTAAGCCCAATTCTTGCCACTGAAGATGGTCTGAAACTACAACTTCCAGCAAATAAAGCATGCTGGGAGTTGTAGTTTTATAAACATCTGGAGTGCCAAGGAATGGGAGTTATTGTGTGAGATTAAAGGGCAACTAATGGCTTAAAACAATACAGAACCAGGAGCATTTTATCTATTGTTAAAAGATGCCTTCTGATTCTGTATTGTTTTGAGGCTTTAATTGCCCTTAAAATAGACAGCAGAATCCCTATACAGTTGTCCCATACATTAATAGCCATTAGCCATATTGGATTTGGCTATTACTGTATCGGAATTCTGCTGTCCATTTAAAGGGCAACTAAAGCCTCAAAACAAGAAAATGGATTAAGAAGGCAGCAGTGGTCATATTTTCTACTCAAGTCAATCATGTTTACTCATTTTCTAGGTAAAAATAGGTACCACGACTTATCCTCGGATCGACTTATATTCGAGTATATACGTTACTTGATTCACTCTCTAAAACAACTGAAAGCAAAAACCTCAAGACTTTGGGACAAGTTAAGTTATGCCGCTTCCCTTATCTTAATGGTTGTCAGGGGCAACCTCTCCTAAACAGGAAGCTTCAAATGTTCTTGTGCACGCACCTGGCACACAGTGCTTCTCCTCTGTGCACGCAACTGTTAACATCTGGAACTCAAAAAAGGTAAGCAGTGCATCTAACTGAAATGTGCTTGGGGTATCTTTGGAAGGAGAAATGTAGTAACACATTTAAAATGGCAAAACTTCTGGGGCACAGTAGGTGACAGAAGCTACACCTAATGAAAATATTAATTAGGCATTATGTTAGCTAAAGAGAAAGGTGTATATAATATACAAACAAAGGAATGTGTGCAGTCGATCCATCGGTACTTTATTTCCCCTTCATAATTCTGATGTTTTTTGGGGGCTGGATGGTTGAGCTGGATGGACATATGTCTTTATTAAACCTCAAATACTACACTATACATACTTACAAACAATAGAATTCTAGTGTACACACAATTTTAATTGCATATTGGCTATATCGCCATAAGGTTGCTGCTACAAAGAGCCTGCCATAAACCCTGGATAAATAAAAGCAATTACTGTAGTTCAATAGGTTGGCCAAATTATTTTAAGCATGGGGATATAATCACTTTATAGAAATATATTAATGGGCCATACAATAAACTCTCTGGTGCATTGGTTGCTTGTGGACATCCGTTAAGACTAGAAGAAAAGAAGTTTCATCTTCAGGTTAGGAAAGGTTTATTAAAAGTAAGAACGGTGAAACTGTCTTCCAGCAGAAGTTCATTTAATAGCTTTATTACTGGTTAATTATTGGTAGTAATCCCTTATCCCTTATATTCTTTAAATAAATATCATTTCATGGGGAATACATTGGGTTTTTCAGAGGTACTATGTTGGTGGGGGTGGGTAAAAGTAATATACATAGGGACAGTTTTTATGTGTTGTTTAAGCACTAAATAAATAGTTATATCAATATTAACAAATATGTAGTACACTTTCATTACTACATATTAACAAATATGTAGTAATGAAAGTAGAAATATAAATAAGGCAAAATACATTAATAAATAAAAGAACTTGCACAGTCCCCACTCCTGTTTTGTAATAGAATCTTCAAAATGGTGTGTTATGCCACACCCCAGGAAGTTTTACAGGAAGGCACCAGGAAGTTTTACATGGAGGCAATATAAGCTTAAAAAGGAACATATTTCTCCCTTTTAGTGTTGTATCCAATGGTGTGCTTAATATTTACACTAGGGGGGTGGAGATGAAAACGGAAGGGAGAGGAGGAGGGAGGGCTTCTCTGAGCAAGCCAAAAACCTCTGAGAGGATGCCTCCAAGACAGAAACAATTTCCCTCCTTGCAGTGCTCCTGGTGACCAGTTTTCTGGACTTTGGAGGGACATTACAGGAGAACCATTTGGAGCTGGGATATAAGGTAAGGATTTTATTACACTACACAGATGGGCCAGTAGTGGGGGAAATTCTAGTTTTGGGTGTGAACATGCCCTTTAAGGATTCTGGGCACCTCATTTCGATACTCCAGGATGTAGTACTACCTACTGAGGATGAAATTTGGCTGGTGACTTTGGACATCGCTAGTCTGTACACTAATATCACACACAGTGATGGCATTACAGCCACTAGGAAAGACCTTGATGAGACTGATTGTGGAACTCCAGCCTTTAAAACTTTCATTATTGATGTTTTGGAAATTACATTGAAGTACAATTACTAAATAAATACATTTGAGAATGCCTTATTTTTGCAGTGGGCAGGCACTGCGATGGGCACGGCAATGGCGCCTGCGTATGCAAATGTATATATGTACAACTATGAAAAATGGCACCTTTTATCTATGTTGATTTATTACGGGTTTATCAATGACCTATTGTTTGTTTGGAGGGGCCCGTTAACCTTATTAGAGAAAATGTTTGAAGAAATTAATGCTCTTCGTGTGCCTATTCGATTTACGAAAAATGTAAGAAAGGTTCAGATTGCATTCTTGGACTTATTACTTACTATCCAAGGTGACAAAATTGCTTATACATTGTACGGGAAGGAGACGGACAGGAATACTCTCCTCCACTATAGTAGCTTTCATCCTCCAGCATTAAAAAACTCTCTTCCAGTCTCCGAATTCTGCTGGGTCATAAGAAACAATTTTGATCCAGCTACCATGTGTACCCAAATGGCAGAAATGTTTAACAGATTTACCCAACGGGGGTATCCCCCTAAAATATTAGAACAGGCTTGTATGAGGGCCGAAAGTAAATGTTGAGAGCCTATGCAACTAAAGGGTGAAGAGGAGCCCAAATTCATATGAGAGGGAATTGAAAAAGAACTGGTGGATACTGTTAACAGATCCCACTCTTGCAAGGGTCTTACCCACTAGAGTGACTATAGGATTTCGTAAAAATCGAAGAGACCTCTTGATGAGAACAGATCTCTACACCTAGCCCTGCATGTTACCAACAATGCAACCAGGGAGCCACAAATGTAATAAATGTCTATCATGTAAATACATGATAAGTAGGGAGACATACCCTAACCCACACACTGGCAAAGAGATAAAAATCAAACAGGCCATCAGATGTACAACCACACATGTGGTGTATGTAGTCCTCTGCCCGAGCGGATTATTGGATGAGGGTAAAACTGACCTCACGTTACATATCAGGATTGATGGAGATAGATCCGCTATTAACACAGCTTAAAGGAGAACTAAACCCAATTTTTTGTACTCCAGAATCTGAAAACAACCCCCCTAAAAACACCAATAAACTATAAAATGCCACTTTAGTAAACTCTGTTAAAGTAAATCAAAGCCTGTTAAGACCTGTATGAAGTATCTGTGTGTATGTGCAGTGTCAGACCACACCTCCTGACCTCAGTCACATGCTTCCTTGCTTTATCTGTCCTGTAAAAGGATTGGCTAGATATTATTAATGGGTGTGACCAACTGTAACAAGTTTGTGCCATAGCAAAGGACTGAGCATGTGCAGAACATAATGGTCATTGACCAAACTGTCGGATATTAGAATGCTGAGAAGTAAAGCACAAACCACATGTTATTTAGGTAAATTTCCCAATGCCTGTATCAAAGTGAGAGGTAAGACACAGATTACTGGTTTTATATCAAGGTGTCCTGACTTCTGGTTCAGTTTTGTTCTGTGGCTTTAGTTGCCCTTTAAGCCTGTGGCCAGACATTTTTTAGAATTTGAACATAAATTATCTGATTTCAGATTCTGGGCCAATAGATCTCAACTACTCCTACAGAGGGAAGCCTACTGGATATGGACACTGGATACTGTAGCCCCATGGGACTCAATGAGAATTTGTCACTTTGTTGCTTTTCAAAGGACAGATAACTCCCCCTTTCTTTTTCCCTCCCTCTTGGAGATGGATTCATGGGCCATAATTGAGCCCCATTACTATCTTCAGTTTTATATTTAGTATTAGGGTTTATCTAGTTAGATTTGCCATTTATTCTTTCAACTGTTTTGTATTGCCAATTTTATATTGCAATTATATCACTCAGACACTTTATATTAGATTCACTTTTGGCACAAATATGCACTTTCTACTTATATGGCACTTTATGTGCGCCAAAAATGGTGCCTCTACCATGCACGGTTTGGATAAGATGTTTTAATATGTTTTAGCAGGTTTTTATTATTATATGCTATGTGCACATGGTTTATGTTTTATGCACTGGGAGGGTTCCACTTCCAGGAAGTGGTCAGATGAGGGTGTGTGTTTTGCACTGTGTATAGGCTTGATAAAGGTCCAAGACCAGGGACCAAAACGTCGGCAAATAAATTCACCTGTTCACAAGTCCTTGGAGTGCTGCTCTAAAATTTATCTTTTTTGTATTATTGGATCGGTTGGAAGCACCCAGGCATTTATACTCTAAGAGAGAGTGCCAGTCTTTATTTTTCTTACACACATATATATATATACTATATACTGTAGTTCTGGTTGGTCCAGTAATAGTTTTTTTTTGCCTTCATAGAGATCATGGGATCATAGAGGCTTAACAAAAGGGTTAACAAAAGACATTCATTTAAGGGGAAGGTGCAGTGGTGCAGAAATTAATGGAATATGGATACCGAGGGAATATTTTTTGATCGGTGTTTAAAGTGTACATTGTGATAAGTAGAGAATTGTTAACACTAAAACATTTGCTTAAAAACTGGAAAATAGGAACATATTTAGTAGTTATCTCTGTGTGTGACAAACAACGAAAGCTATGTGACTACACTGAGAAAGAGTTGTAATAAAACTCAAGATGGAAATAAGTATATTATGTTTAGTGGGGTTTTACTACAAAGCACAAATGTGGTCTAACTAAGGCACAGTAGGCACGAAGTACTAAATAAAATGATAGCTCATGCTTCAACAAGCATAATTGTTATTTTACTGTGCATGTGTAAAAAAACAACCATTATTGTTATTCTATAATGTTGATGTGAAATAACAACCATTATAATAATGTTATGTGGTGGTCATACTTTAATGCACCTGTAGTAGCAATAAAAAACACCCTGTAGTGTAAATCACTGTTATGGTTAGAAAATAACTGTGTTATTACTGTTTTCACAAAGGACAAATGTTTAATACCGCAGCCACGTGCTACGCTAGGGAGGCAACGGGAGCTCAGGAGTATAAATGCGTGGCTAAGAGAGTGGTGTAAGGAGATGGGGTTTGGGTTTTTAGAGAACTGGCTGACTTTTCTGTTGGCTACAGGCTCTTTAGTAGTGACGGATTGCACCTCAATGGTGATGGTGCAACTGTTTTGGGGGAGAAGATGGCTAGGGGGTTGGAGGAGATTTTAAACTAGATATGGGGGGGAGGGAATGTTTAACTACACGGGGTAGATAGAGAAGTTAGGGATCTGGGGGCTAGTAACACAACGGAGGGAGGAGAAGGAGGAGGGGGGAGCATAGAGGATAAGGAGGCATGTACGACCATGTATGGAAGTAAAACAATTGATAATCTAAAATGTATGTTTACAAATGCAAGGAGTCTGGCTGGAAAAAACGGCGAACTTGAAATAATAGCGTTAAAGGAAAGGTATGATGTAATTGGTATAGCAGAATCATGGCTTAATGATTCACACGACTGGACAGTAAATATTGAAGGGTACTCCTTATTTAGACATGACCGAGTTAATAAGAAAGAAGGAGGAGTATGTATGTATGTTAAACAGGAATTGAAGCCAAATTTAAAAGATGGAATAGATGGGGGAGCAAACGATGCGGCAGAAACATTATGGGTGGAACTGTGTACAGGAAGCAAGAAGGTAGGTAAATTAATTGTTGGAGTGTGTTATAAGCCGCCAAATGCCGGGGAAGAGGTGGAAATGAATCTCCATATGCAGTTGGCGAAGGCTGCTGGTATGGGGCATGTTCTGGTTATGGGGGATTTTAACTACCCTGAAATAGATTGGAGTAATGGAACTGCCAGCACCTCAAAAGGTATAAAGTTCTTAAATTTCCTATATGAGCATTTTCTTTCACAGATGGTAGAAGTTCCTACTAGAAAGAATGCGTTGTTGGATCTGGTGATATCTAATAACCCAGAGCTCATTTTGGAGATGAAGGTAATGGGAAGCTTAGGGAATAGTGACCATGATATAGTGTCATTTAATATAGGTTGCAGAAAACTAAAGTACACTGGCTTAACAAAAACTTTTAACTTTAGGAAAGCTAATTTTATGCTTTTAAAGGAATCGCTCCTGCTCATAGACTGGGGGGAACTGTTTCTAGGTAAAGATACTGAGCAGATGTGGACCACTTTTAAAGGGATATTAAACTATAACATTTCCAAATCGGTACCTTTAGGAAACAAGTGTAAAAAAATTAGGTCCACTCCTGCATGGCTTAATGCTCAGGTAAAAAGGGAAATGGAAAAAAAGAAAAGGGCTTTTAAAATTTTGAAAGCAGAAGGCACAGAACAGGCTTACAGGGACTTCAAAAGTTGTAATAAAGAGTGCAAGAAAGCAATTAAACTAGCTAAAATAGAAAATGAAATACGGATTGCCGAACAAAGCAAGTCCAACCCCAAGATGTTTTTTAAGTATATAAATGGTAAAAAAATGAGGACTGAGAATGTGGGACCATTAAATAATGGAGCTGAGGTGGTTGTAGAGGATGCCGAAAAGGCTAATCTGCTAAACCGTTTTTTTACATCGGTTTTTACTGTTGAGAATCCTTACAGTAGGGATTGTAACAATGTGCAGGGAGGAAATGAAGAGTTTTCACATTGGATAACAGAGGATATGGTACGGAATCAATTAGACAAAGTTAATATCAATAAAGCGCCAGGACCAGATGGATTGCATCCTAGGATTTTAAAAGAGCTTAGTTCAGTTCTAGCAAGACCACTGTGTCTCATCTTTTCAGATTCGCTTTTGTCTGGGGATGTGCCGCTGGATTGGAAAAAAGCCAATGTAATACCAATATTCAAAAAAGGTAGTCGTTCACAGCCTGGTAACTATAGACCTGTAAGCCTAACATCAGTGGTAGGGAAGTGAGGAAACTTTGTTGGGATCATATCCTTGACTTTGTCTCCAGAGATCATCTTATTAGTAGTAGTCAGCATGGATTTATGAGAAATAGATCATGCCAACAAAATTTTTATGAAGAAGTGAGTAAGAAGTTAGATTCAGGCACAGCTGTGGATGTGGTATATTTGGATTTTGCAAAAGCCTTTGATACTGTGCCACATAGGCGACTAATGTATAAACTGAGGACTGTTGGCCTTGAAGAAAACATTTGTTCATGGATAGAGAACTGGTTATTGGACCGCAAACAGAGAGTGGTGGTTATGGAGCTACATCTATGTGGGCTAAAGTTCTAAGCGGAGTTCCTCAGGGTTCTGTACTGGGGCCGCTTCTGTTTAATCTGTTTATAAATGACTTATGCAGAGCTTTGGAAACTTCCAATGATGTGCAAGTGCTGCAAGCAGACCTAGATAGATTATCAAAATGGGCAGCAGAATGGCAGATGAGATTCAATGTTGATAAATGTAAGGTGATGCATTTGGGATTAATAATCCCTGTGCCACCTACACCATAAATACCTCTGTGTTAAGTGCATCTGAAATGGAAAAAGATTGGGGGTTCTGGTAGATAACAGACTTAGCTGTAGCAAACAATGCCAGGTAGCAACAGCTGAGCTAGCAAGATATTGTCTTGTATAAAGAGGGGAAGGGAATCAAGAGAGAAAAATATTATTCTCCCTCTTTACAAGGCACTGGTAAGCCACATTTGGAATATGCGGTGCAGTTTTGGAATCCCATATACAAAAGGGACATCTTGGAAATTGAGGCAGTTCAGAGAAGGGCAACTAAATTAATAAGGGGAATGGAGGGGCTTGAATATAGGCAATATAGACAAGTTAGGGCTGTTTACATTGGAGAGCGGCGGTTCGTCCAGAGGACTCGTGGACATCCTTTAAGGTTGGAAGAAAAGAAGTTTCATCTTCAAGTTAGGAGAGGTTTCTTTACAGTGAGAACGGTGAACTGGTGGAACTGTCTTCCAGCAGAGGTGGTAATGGCAAGTTAATTGAATAACTTTAAAAAAGGCCTGGATAAGTTTCTAAAACTAAAAAATATTGAGAATTACTGGTATTAATGCATATAGATCTGGTTGATCCAGGGATACTTTCCGATTGCCGTTTGGAGTCAGGAAGGAATTTTTTCCCCCCTTTTTTAGCTGGGTTTTTTTGCCTTCCTCTGGATCAACTGTTAGGTAGGGTTAAAAAAAAAAAAAAGGGAATAGGTTGGACTTGATGGACGAATGTCTTTATTCAACCTTAATTACTATGTTACTATGTTACTATGTAATAGCTTCTGATGACCAGATGAGGTCACTAGTCTTCTCATCTGTCACTAGCTTTTTCATGTGCACAGTATGTTGTTGATACCAGTTTCATAACTCTCTTAGCTAAAGGAAATAATTGTTAATAGGAGATGGTGGCTTAGGAAGGACAATATTAAGAACTTTGTAAAACTATTTTTTTTTATCAATCACATACGAGACGTCCTGCCTTTCAGTTTGTATTCAGAAAGAAATTCTGATATTACATGATCCTTTTTTTTTTTTAATTAAATGCTGCAGAAGGTGCCATTAGAGAGCTTCTAAACACTAAACTTGAACTCTAAGTGGCAGTTATAATCCTTCACTGTCGTTGATGCAGCACACATCAACCAAGTTACCACAATTCTAAAAAAAATCTCGACTCGCTGACTTTTTACAATAATTGTCCCACATTCTGATTCTATTTTTTTCGTTAAAAATGTATATAAGGGAATAGGTTACGTTTAGGGTCAACCACATTTTCATATCAGTTGTGTAATTCCAGATTTGTTGACACTGTAATGATGGCTGTGTTTTTACTGTAACCTGGTTGCAACACTAAAATAAATAACTATTACATTCTAATTTAAAAAAAAACTGGTTTGATGTCACACTGCTATAAGTGTGAGCTTGGCTTCCTACTCGATATGACACATCCTGTGATGATGATGCTTGCAGCACAACCTCACACTGAAATGGTTAACTGTACATACAGTATCAGCCGCTCTTGACTGTATATGCTAATAGATCTACATAAACATGTTCCCTCCCACAACATCTTACCACTCCCCTCAGCCAATAGATTTGAGGAGCT
Source organism: Hymenochirus boettgeri (assembly GCA_019447015.1). Taxonomy (NCBI): domain Eukaryota; kingdom Metazoa; phylum Chordata; class Amphibia; order Anura; family Pipidae; genus Hymenochirus; species Hymenochirus boettgeri. The sequence goes on along the minus strand of CM033469.1, from coordinate 180,445,293 downwards.
TTAAAAGGTTCTACCCATGGCTCATAAGAGAGAGATGGGAGTGTTGAGAGAGCAGTGAAATCTGGGAATGCTGGGTTACTGTGAGCAGCTACTGTAAGATTCCTCCTCTCTCAGTATCAATATTTCTGCACATACCAGTATAGAAACATGACACTGGAGGGTATTACTGCTTGTGACAAGCAAGAGAGAAAGTAAGTATTCTTTTTGTTTCTTGCACAGTTATGTATTTTGTTTGCGTCTGCAAATAATTTTCTTAATAATAATAACAGAATATTTACTCCTCTTATGTGATGGCTGAAATGTGCATGTATTTAATAGCCACTGTTAAATAAGGAGCATTTATTTAATGTTTTCAATGCACATTAAAAAATATTCTAAGAACATTTTAGAAAGGGTTAATAGTAACAGCAAATCTTATGTGTCCACATACTGTAACCATTTGTTTGCTCTTTGGGTTTTATCAGTTTGTGGAACTTAAAACTCTTTTTATTATCCTTACCTACAGGATGCAGCCAGTGAGATGTGCTTTGGAAGAAGTGTTGATGGCTGCCCTGAAACTTAATTCATTGACTGTTGGGATATACGAATCTGCCAAGATGTTGAATGTGTACGTTTTCTTTGGCAAAGACTTTTTAAAAAGTGTCCTGACTTTTTTTCCCAATAATTCCTGGAATTGACAAATATATTACTGGTACCAAATTAATTTTGGCCATAGGATTACACCTTGATACCTTGTTTTTGAGCTTAAATATCCTATGTGGAAGATGTAATGTCACAGGGGACACTACATCTGTGACAATGCTCCTGCATTGCAGGCATGGGTTAGATATAGGGTATAGGTCGAGGCTTTAATAAAGACATTAAATTTAATGCTATACAGTACCGTGATATTCAACACTAACCGTTTTGCATCAGGTGACCAGCAGTTTCCAAATAATACCAAAAACTGTGCAGGACCAGCAAAACCATCAGAAAACCCTATATCACATCGGGTAATGTGGGTTTTACACAGATTTTTACATTTCTCCTATATGTTTCTGGATTGAGTAGTGATAGTGTAAAAAGACTGGGTACAATTTAACCAAACCTGAAGGATGCCATACACGCACCAATCCCTGTCATACCATATCGGGATATTCCAATATCGTATGATCTGTTCGTGTATGGCCGATCGTCCGTTTTTTTCTACCATGTAAATGGAAAAATGTTTATCGAACCAATACTGATGGCACGATTCATATGACCAGGATTGGTTATTATATGGCTTTTTAAATGTTAGGCTGAAATTTTTTTTTATTTTTTTTTTATAAACAGAGATCCAGACCGGGTTGTTCTGTGCCTCCTTGCAGCAGATCCTGAGCATGAAGATGATGTTGCCTTAAAAATCCATTTTACACTAATAAAAGCATTCTGCTGTAACAATGATATTAATATTGTGCAAGTGTCTGGCCTCAAGAGATTGTCTGAAATCATCAGTGGTCAAACAGAACCAAGATCTGAGCCTAATGATCTGCACTGCATCCTGGTCTCGGTAAGATTCTTTATTTTATTTTTTTAATAGAAAGAATTTATACACTTTATTTAAAAGGCATGTCCACCCCCCAAACCACATTCAAAATTACATAAAGAACCCTCCCAATCCCCGAGATCATTATATTTACCTTAATCCTTTCTGAATAATTTCCATTATACTGTTATTAGGAGAAAACTTTTACTTAAATTAATGTAGAAGTATTTACCTTAGAAATTACAGACACTGAAAAGTCACATGACTAGAGCAGATTATTTCTACCCATATTAGAAAGATGAGGAAGCAGTTATTTTTATGCTGATGACCTGAAAGGATAAGGATGTAGGATATTAAAATCTACATGTGATGTGCATTTATTGCAAAAATCTTTGTGTCACTTTTTGTATATTGTTTCCCACTTTGTTTTAGAATGCCCAGCTTTTTTTTTCAACTCTTTCAATGTAACTGCACAAAAAGGATGCCATGGAACTCTACAATAAAACAGCTGGACCACAATTTATACAAATTCTTGAACCAGTATTTCTATATTTTAAAATTATTATTTTTTAATTGTCCTTTTATTTTGTGTACTTTCTACAGGAAACATTCGCGGATTCATGGAAATGCTTAAGTTTGGAAGAAATCTCCAATTTCTGTGCGGAATGCAGAAGCAAGAATCAATGGGTGCCCTTAATTTCACTGTTAGAACGGTGATCGGGTTGATGAATAGGCAATCTAGAATTTTGGATGCTGCTCATTGATCAGAGACTGTTCAACTTAAAGGCATTAGTTTGGCTGTCTGTTGCTGCTAAGAAACCATGTGACTGTTTTTTTATTGGATGCAAACCTCAAGTGACATGAAAATCTACAAAGCCTCCTGTGTGCTGCAACAAAACTTTTATATTGGAAGAAAATAGAAATTTGCAGCTGGTTCTGCAACTCTTTTTTTACCATTTTTATGTGCAAATTGACTAAATAAATAGTTTGTTTTAACATCTTTTGTTATATTGAATTGTCCTATAAAGTGGAGAAATCCTGTTTGTATTGATTGGTGTCTTTACCAATGTGGGTAAATAAATTAGGAGCATATTTCTAAAGGTTTGGTATGGGTTTTTTAGGCATGTTTTTTAACTGCTGTTTTCCCTGCTGCCTCCACTGCACATGCTCACGCTTATAAAAATTGCATTGAGCAGAGGGAGTTGGCAGATACCTTTGACAGAAAGGAATAGAACTTTGCATATATACTCAAGTATAAACTGAGGTTTTCAGGCTGTAAAATTAGCCTGAAAACCTGACCTCGGTTTATACTCCGGTCAGTCACTCACTCTGCAAATCCGGCCACCGCTCGCTGCCTGGATTGATCTGCCAGCTGATATTACCGCCCAGCACCAAGTAGTGATGTCAGCCGGCAGATCAGTACATTGCTGGATTACAAGTACAGGTAAGATGGATGGAATACCCACTTACCAGTAATCCTCTTGTCCACTAAAGTGGGGGGGAGGGTAAGGGTGCTTGCCACTTGCAGATGCTTGGAAACTACAACTCCAGGCTACTAATGCTTGCTGGGAGTTGTAGTTTCCAAATATCTGGAGTGCCAAGGAATGAGGCTAGTGTTTTCAGGTAAAAATAGGTACCACTGTATATACTCGGGTTGATATATACTCGAGTATATATGGTAGCATTAACTATCTGGTTGCATACACTTCTAATAAAATGGTGAAAATAGCAGTTGGGGTCACAGGCAGATAACTGACTAATAAAAGGTTTTTTTGAGGAGCACATGCCATTTAATTGTACACTTCAAATTATTATTATTAAGTTTTAAACATAACTTTTGAGCAAGATAAAGCAACAATTTGGCACCTGAATTCATAATATAATCTGTCAATTACCTTTCAAATGAACCCAGGATTATGTCTGTAGCTGAAGTCTAAAGACCCGTACACATGACTGTACTGGCTTTAACTATAGTTACATCAAAAAAAATGTTTAACACTACTTGCACTCTATGCTCTCCAGACATACATACATACATAACATAGAGGAAGTCCTTGGCACTGGCAGCTGCTAATTAGTAAAAAAAAAAAAAATAATAATAATAATAAAATCCCTTTATTCCTATATCTGTTGTATTAAATTAAAGTTTAGCTCTTGAAGACGTTTCACTAGTCATCCGACTGGCTTTCTCAATTCAGAATGAAAAGCATATTGTAAACTCTTTATTCCTATAAAGACACAGTTTTTAGCCAGGAGGTTATAATATATATTAGAGGTCACTTTAGTGTTAAAGGGAATGTCCACCCCCAAAACCATAATTTAATATGTTATTAACCATTATCCTAGCTTTAAAAAAATCCAAACCCCATTAAAATCTGTTCAGACAATTTTAAGTTTACATATCTTTTTACAACCTTCTTTTCTCAGACTAGGAGTATCTCACTGTAAATCCAAGCTCCTGACGTCACCCATGTCCGTGCCTTTTCCGTTCCCGCGCAGCCTTCATCCACCCTCTGTACACCTCCCACCATCCGGATCCATCCTCACTCCCCCTTTAAAAAAAATAATCACAACTGTACTTACAGCCCTTGGTTCCCGCGGTGCTCTCTATGACGTCAACCTATGCGAAGGAGCTGTAAGTAACGTTGTGATAGTGGTTGGGGATGGGTGGGGGGCTCTATCTTATATTAAAAGAAGCTTGTTTTTAGGGTGGACATACCCTTTAATTTAATATCATCATCTTTCCTAAAGCCCTATATTGCTGTACGGCCTGGTAAACACAAACAATTCTAAACCAATTCTGAATGTTAAAACAAATATAACAAATGTACCAGCTATAGTCTTATAGTAGACTCAATAACTTAAATATTGATTTTGAAATGGCCATTTTGGAAATCACAGCCAATCCTTCTGCAATTCTAATAAAAATATTAGCTTTTGTGTTTTTCTGGCCTAGCCCCATACTATTTTCCAGATCACAGATATTCTGTTTTTCATTAATAGATTGTAGCTTTTACTTTGTCTGGAGTTAAGTTAATGGGCAACTATACTCACCTCTTCCCTTCTTCACACACACATTGTACCCAAAGTAAGGACCTTTAGGGGTCATTATTAGTCAGCTTCCTTATACTTATCAAGGTATCGCTGTAGCCATGCTAGTTCTTACTTTAGGTTGCATTTGCTGCTCCGGTCCTTTCTGCCTCCCTTGACTTGTCAGCAGCGAGGCCAATGACAAATCCATTAAAGGGGTAGGAGCAATCGATGGAAAGCAAAAGAGGAGCCTTGTGTGCATTTGTTTGTGTATAATTGTCCTTTAAATCTTTATTTTGTTATTCTTTTTATTTTCATTCCAAATACTTGCATAGCTCATATAATTCTGTTTCTATAGCCATACCTTGGAATATAAAAGATAGCTGACTAATAATGATACAATGAGCTAGAGTATCTCTGAAGATCACACATCCTGTGAGTGGTGCACCTGATATTTTGGTTAGAGAATAAAACATCAGAGCTTTATGTAATGTCCAGTATCATTTAGTCATATATTCCCTCAGATAGTTATGCAAGAGAAAATCCCTTGGAGGTTTGTCATCATCACTTTTCTAATGCTTTTATATAAATATACAAAACAAAGGAAAATACAAGTAAATAAAAAAAAATACAGTTATACAGTTTCAGCTTTTAAACAATTAGGTGTGAATAATATCCGATTGTTTTCATTTTTCAACAAATAAATATTTATCAGTAAAAAAAAACAATCCATGTAGAAATCCATGAAAGAGAAATAGAAAGGTAACTGGTATTTAAATCCTTTATCATAATTTAATGCTCCATTATAAATTGTTAGAATGATTGCAGTCCATAAGAAACTCACCCCACCATTAAAATGAGTTGGTTCTTTAGCGACATAGGCATGAAACCATTTTGATTGTCGTCAGTAACTTCTCCCTCTGTGTCATCAAAAATACTTTAGCCCACTGGGGTGCATTTTTTGTGAAGAGAAGCAAGAGAAGAAAACACTGAATCTTGCTGTATGACACACATGGGTGCATACAGAGACATGGACAGCAATGTTAACCTAATAATCAATCATTAGGTTCTGGGAAAATATAGTTTGTGAGGGCAGAATCAAACTTACAAATCTTGACCAAACTCCCAGTACAAATAAAAAAAAGCCCACTAAATATTGATCACCCACATGTCCTGAATATATTAGTAACCCACTTGCATTAATGCAGGCGGAGACACTTCACACAAACAAGATTAAAACTCATAATTTTTTGGCTATGCTTCAAGATAAAAACTCCCTTACATTTCAAATGGCCGAACAAACTATTTTAGGAGCATATACACTTTCAGCTAGTTAAAGCTATTATCCTTTTATTCATACATGCAGAATTCCTTATGCAGGATAATCAATCAATAAATTATCAATAAGTTTCATAACAATAAGTTAACAGTCACATAATCTTGCCAGTGTAGTCTCACAATAAATAGTATGACACAATATGTAAAGAATTAAGGTGGGCACACACCAGCAGAGTTTTGTCCCAACCGACCATTCCCTACTTGCGAGCACTCAGCCGGGACTATCGGTCCTGTCAACAGTGGCCATGTGATTTCCCAACAGTCCCGATCAGTTCAAGTGATTTACCAACAGCCCTGAGCTCGGGCGCAGCCGAAAATATCTTATGGTGTGTACCCAGCCTCACTCATGAAGAGAAAATGTGTTCATAGATTCCATTATAAAGTGTCCATGCCTTGCATAGTGTCCATCAATAAAGATCAAAAATATTTTAAAAAGTAAAAAAAACATTTTACGTGTAGCTCAGACATATGTTCTTTCCATCCAAAAGAAAGCAGGGGATTGGAGTCTGTATTGGAGGTGGGTCCATCCAGTCCTACTTACTTAACAATTCCCACATTTCTGCCTAACTGTTGATCCTGAAGAAGTCCAAAAAAAAAAAAACAACCCACCAGAATTATGAAGTGACTATGGGCCATATTTATAAAGCCGCGATATTGCTTTTTAGCGATACCGCGGGTTAGTTAATTTATGTTTGCGGTCGTAAATGTACGATCGCAATAGTACATTTCCGACCGAACGTTCTTTAATTAAGGAACGTTCGATCGTAGAATACCATGCGGTAGTAAACTACAGCAATGGTATTCTATGAGGATCATAAATCTACGATTTCATTATTGTAGATTTATGATCGGTATTGTAAATTTTCGTTCAGTATCGTAAATTTATGATCGTTTATCTCCGATCGGTTTCACGATCGTAAATTTATGATACCGATCGTTAAAGTTGCTAAAAAGCTAAAGCGATACCGCGGCTTTATAAATATGGCCCTATATATCCCTGGATCAACTTCAACTTTACGTATTAATACCAGTACCTCTTTTTTGTCTTTCCTTCAAGTATAAGATTTTTCTTTCCTTTTCTCGTCACATGTTAATCAATTAAGTGGTAACAAAGCCCCCCATTAAAGGCAAATGACAACAAAATTCAATGCTGTTCTATTGTGAATATATATTCAGTACAATTCACACATTTTTTTTTTTTTATTCATGTTGAATGTGAAAATTTGTCTGCACTTTCTGATCTCTCTGCATTATGAGCAGCATTGTTTTTTTTATAGAAAAAAAAAGAGTTTAGCGGTGGTTATTCAATAAAAGTTCATTAAAAATGGTGCTAATTTTGCCCCAACCAATCCAATGTTAGATTTCAAATGTGAAATAATATTTAATTGGTTGGTGCAAAATTAGCCCCATTTATAACAATAAGAACTTTTATTGAATCTCCCTGTAATTCTTTAGAACAGGGCAGATAACAAAAATAATGTGTGCCCTACACTAGCAAACTCACCATCCCAACACTCCAACACTTGCTTGGCCAATCATTATAATAATAATATAATTATATCACACACAATTGCGGAAAATTCAGGCAAGTAAAACAGCTGCGTTATGATTGATTTGGCAGTTGTGTCAGATCAAATGAATAGATGTTGAATAGATGCAACATCAAGGTAGTGTATAGATTTCTTTTTGTTGGTGTAGACTGTATTTACTAAAACTAGCGTAAACCCCAAAATACAGCCAGGGCCTGTTATATAACCCTAGGAAATACAAAATATCTTTCATTCCTGGGAAAACACTTCCTACAATATGTGGTGTTTTTTAATCATCTATATGGATAATTAAAAAAAAATATTTAACAATATAAACACTGCCCAATAATTATCATATATAAAGCAATATACTAATATGCTGACACACCATTTAAATGAATGGAATACTTAGAATTCCTAAGAATGGATGAATTATTTGATTCTAATGACAAAGGAATGTAAATGTGTTTAACAAGTGATCCGCCCTATTTCTCTTGTGCATTAGCTTTAGAAGCCATAGGAAGTTCCATGTGCAGCCTCAGGAAAGGGCAGTAATCTTTAGCTGGAACCTTGGTAATTATCAATTTTTTTTGGATGGATTGTATGAATGAACCTGCTGGGTTGGGTTCGGAACGGAAGTTCTTTACTAAAAACAATTTAGACAAATAGATACATGTATATTTTTTTAAACAAAAAAGATACAAAGAAAAATTCAAGAAAACAACAAGAATAATTCACTATGTTTTTAGGTTAATTTACTTATATAACCCATGCGCTATAGTTAAGTAAAGCCGTAAACATTTGGGAAATGTAAGAGGAGCCTGCGGTGGATCGAGCTCGAGGGTAAGTTCTGTAGCATTGTTCCTGGCTCCTGTTAAATTAATTAAAGACACACACACACACTCATTTGCCTTTCATACATATAAAACCCCGTAATCTTTGCACTTTAAACTTTGAGGAAAGAACAAAAAAATTAAGCATAGGGATTTCAACCTGTTAATTCATGGGCTGTGTTTTTCTAAAAGGAGTGCACTGTAGAGCCACCACAGCATACACAATTACAACAGGTATATTTAGAAACTAGGAACAGAATGTAAGCAAATCTGTTTTTATAAAGGCAGTAAACTCAGCTGACTATTTCATATTTTTCCTGGAAGGCTGCCCGCTATGCATGCTGGAAAACTACTAAAAAATAACAAGTAGCTTTTAATGTCTTATCAGGTACTTCCATATAGGTGTTGGAAATATGTGCATAGAGAAACTAAAAATTGGGCTCAGGGGGTGTGGCTATTAGGTGCACATGCTCACAAGGCTACATGGGCTATGAATTGTACTGGCAACAACATGGAATCCTTCTTAGTTACAGGATATAGGGCCCTATTTATAAAAGATCGGTATCGTTATTGTAAAATACCGATCGTTATCGTAAAATAACGACCGGGTTTTTACCGATAACGAACGTTATTTACCGATACCGGTCGTTATTTACCGATATCGGTAAATAACGGTCGTTATCGGTAAAAACATGGTCGTTATTTTACGATAACGATCGGTATTTTACGATAACGATACCGATCTTTTATAAATAGGGCCCATATTTCTTACATGTACACAAATGCAACTTACTAAAGAAGAATCTAACAATGTATAGTTGAAGGTACCTCCAACCACATTTAATTTACACCATGAGTAGAACAGTGCAAAAATCCTGTGCTACAACAATTTTCTTTGTTTAGGCTGCTGCCACACTACTATTATTATTAATATTTACATACCTGTAATTGAGTTTAACTTCATCAATGGGGAAAGTACTGGAAAGTTTAATATGGAAACATATGATAGAGTATGTTTTAAGGACTGGCCTTAAAAGTAGGAATCAGTATGGATTTAGGAGAAATAGATCTTGTCAATCTTGCTTTTTTTCTACTGCATAGCAGTAGATGGTACTTTTATAAAGTTAATTTTACTACTTATAATATCCTTATAATTTACAAATGGTGGTACATTATCCATTATAATATTCCTTTACATCTTAGCTTTAGTTCTCATTTAACTAATTAAGGTTAGCTTTTAATTTCTTTTTGTGAGTGCCTTCTCCCTCCTGTTTAATAGATTGGGAATTTCCCTATCTGACAAAGATAAATGGCTTAATGGAAACAGTCTGGTACACTGTTAAAAATTGTCATAGACATTAGTCCAAAATAAATAAATTTATTCTCTCTCTTGAAAACTCGTTTGATGTCACATACACTGCCTACTCAGTATGACACATCCTGTGGTGATGATGCATGCAGCACAACCTCACACTGACATGGTTAACTGTACATACAGGATTAGCCGCTCTTGACTGTATATGCTCATAGAGCTACAGAAACATGTTCACTCCCACAAAATGTTACTACTCCCCTCAGCCAATAGATTTTAAGAGCTTTAAAAGGTTCTACCCATGGCTCATAAGAGAGAGATGGGAGTGTTGAGAGAGCAGTGAAATCTGGGAATGCTGGGTTACTGTGAGCAGCTACTGTAAGATTCCTCCTCTCTCAGTATCAATATTTCTGCATGTACAAGTATAGGAACATGACACTGGAGGATTTCACTCTCTGTGACAACCAAGAAAGGAAGTAAGTGCTGTTTTGTCTTTTTCTTTGTTTTCTTACGTGATCTTGGATCTACACTGAGCCTATCTCTTTTCTGTCGTATTTCCTTAATTATTAACTTCTCTTTTGCTCATGTGCTATCAGGAAATTTATGTGCAAGTGTTCCCTTTTTATACATATTGTATTTACATGGCGTGTCTCTAGTTGACCAGAGAATTTTATATTTATACAGTATCTTTTCAAGAGGTTTATTTTTGACTGCATATACCCTTTAGCTTTGTATATTAAAACTTTTTTTTATAGAAAATGGCTTGTTTATATTTTGCTGTTTCGTAACTAGGTTTACCGTTTTCCATTTCTACCAGGTTGTGGGTGTTAAATAGCACAAATCCATTTGTTTAGGGCTAAGGTTTCACTATCATGCACAGTAGTGCACAATGCACTGCTGTGCGTTATGCGCACTGCAGTCCTGTACACATCTGTGTTATTGGAACACATGTGATATGCACAAAAAGTCATGCACGCATGCGTTCCAATTATGGATCAGAGTGCAGCACACATAGTGGGTATTGGCAATGTAAATCGGAAGCAAGATTGGAGCACAAAACATGCCCACCTAAACACGACAAGTGACACCTAGCCCTTAGAGCTTGTTATATGTGTATTTAATTGGATCACCAGTAATAGTCTTTATATGACATTTTACTAAATTATGTTTAAGGCTGTGTACATATGTTCCAATAATTCAAGTTGATCGACTGTCACGTACAAAATTTTGAAGGTTCAATCGGACATGGCTTTAAATTTTGTCTGATTGGATTGTATTAATTGGATCACACAACTGGGCATTATTTCAATGATATTTCAGCCCAGCTGACTGTACGAAAGTAGCAACCAGCCCGTCAGGTCAAAATATCAGCCTGCATGTACCCAGCCTAAAGCAGGACTGCATATTAAACATACTTCATTGACAGTTATAAAATGTGTACTTACACTTTGGCCCCTTTCACCTGCTCTTTGATTATTTATATTATTCAATTGATATGTGGGACTCATCTCTCTCTTATTTTCTGTTTCAACAGGATGCAGCCAGTGAGATGTGCTTTGGAAGAAGTGTTGATGGCTGCTCTGAAACTTAATTCATTGACTGTTGGGGTATACGAATCTGCCAAGATGATGAATGTGTAAGTTTTCTCAAGCTTTCATCATTTGTTTTCATTTGGGTGCAAGTTGCAAATTTGTAGTGACAGTAAATTTACATTCTAATAGACTATTTTTTCAACAGAGATCCAGAACGGGTTATTCTGTGCCTCCTTGCAGCAGATCCTGAGCATGAAGATGATGTTGCCTTAAAAATCCATTTTACACTAATAAAAGCATTCTGCTGTAACAATGATATTAATATTGTGCAAGTGTCTGGCCTCAAGAGATTGTCTGAAATCATCAGTGGTCAAACAGAACCAAGATCTGAGTCTAATGATCTGCATTGCATCCTGGTCTCGGTAAGATTCTTTATTTTATTTTTTTAATAGAAAGGATTAAAGGGCAAGTCCAGCCCAAAAATGAAAACTTACATACAGGTAAATCATCCTCCAAAACCCTAAACGGTAATAGTTTAAAATCTGAAATATATAAGTCTAACCTGAAATCCTGCACAATGTCCTGTTTCCCGTTTCTGCTTCCTGGTTCTTCCAGTTAGCAACTGTCAGTTATGGATTTGACTGTTGTCATCACAGCCAATGACTGAATGTTAATCCCCTAGCTGCCTATTCTGAGCATGCCTAGGCTCAGTACAGGCTCAGTACAGGTTTCTATATTGCTCAGTTTCCATAAGGCCTCCAGAAGCATAGCAGGCATACAGTGATGAATTAATAGGACAAATTATAATATATCAACATATTTTAAAGAGTCTATTCTTTCTAAAAGATGTTCTTATGAGGGTGGAGTTGTCCTTTAAACATTAATTTAAAAGGCATGTCCACCCCCTAAAACCACATTCAAAATTACATAAATGATGTCCATTATCCCCAAGATATTTATACCTAATTTGGTCCCAACTATCCCTAAATCTCTGTATTCCTTGAGTTTCAGTTGCTTTCAGGAAGTAATACAATGCTTCAAGGACCATGGGCTCCAAGGTAAGTAAAGCAACCTCAGAGTTTACTTAAAGGGGAAGTTCAGTGCAAATACATATACTATTAAGGAAAAAAGAACAGTATTTTCCATCCAAATGACATTAACCTGCTTATTCAGCATTGTGTTTGTGTATAAATAAATGCTTCCAAAATACTGGCTTCCTGTTTGCAGGACCCCCTGTAACAGACCGTTATGGTCTTGCCCTTGACCCAGCGCCTTGGTTGATTCAGTTGCTCAGTAGAGATCTGAGCAAGTTTGACCCATTCAACATCCAATCAGTAGAAATTACCGTTAGGAACATTCTAAGGAAGTTTGCATTCTGGGAAGGAGAAGGAATGTTACAGGACCTAAAATGTCAGCTCACTAATGTCAACAGCAGGAAATAGCAAGGGATATAAATTGAATTTTTTTTTTATAATGGAAGAAAATATGTAGAATAACTAGGTATGCATAAAATAAACTAAGGATTTTAAAAATAATGATATTTACAATGAACTTTTCCTTTAATTATAATTAGTTCATAGGGTGTGAACATGCCCTTTAAACTTTAAGAAAATAAAAGTAATATGTGGTGTGACATGATAATAGCAAATTCTATTCAGCTATAAACAAAGATAATTAATTGTCTCATGCTACTGCACAATGGACAGACAGCAGCACATTATAAACTTTATACTGACTTCCAGCACCCCAGAGCAAAAGAAGCCCGGTGGATGTCCAGAAGACAAAACATAGGCCCTGTAATATAGGCACTATCACCATTAATATAATAAACGTCTGACAAGGTTCAAACATCAGTGCAATGTCCCTTTATTGGCTCCGAAACGTGTCATGCACATATATTAAAACCACATCCATAAACAAGGGAACCACCCTGTATAGTACAATATATCACATCAATAAGCAAACAAACGGCTGGGCGGAAAGGCAACAAAGCATGATGGTATCAGTAGGCTCCTCACTTGCTACCAAGTATATCTAAGCGTCCAATACGGAGAGTTAGAAGTCACACATAGTTCAAATGTCTCATACAAATTCTATGAACATCATTAGACTTGTTTCACATCGAGCGGGTGTCAAATCTGGAGGGGTATCGGGACTTATGCTTCAACACGAGAGTCACTACTGTCGTTTCAACAGATATGCAATCTGCATTTTTTGGTTCGCTAGGATGCGGTATAGTGTCGTCTCAGCCTAACTGCACTAGACAAGTAAAACATATAATTTGATTGGTTGTTGCAAATTAATAACGCAGACAACCAGTGTTCTAAAATAAAAAAAAATGTGGTTTAAAATAGAATTCTTCCTTAACAACCTTTTTAAAACCAAAATAAATTTAAATCCAGCTTTAGCACTCCTAAGTATTGGCTTACAAAATTTTCCAGAAAACCAAAGATGTGTCATGTACCATGCATTTACAATTATGAAACTACTAACAATAAAATACTGGAAAACAAAGACAATACCTAACCTGAAGGAATTTTACAACAACCTAACCAACAATATGATATATGAAAACCATATGCTTTTTCACAAGGTCATTTTGTAAACTTCTACAGAAAATGGGGACATTGGTACACAGACCCCAGATCAATGTAGTAACATACCTTAAAGAAACTAAATTTACTTAATATACAGAATACTTATGTCTACCAAATAATAAATTAAAAATATAGAGGAATTGGAGTGGGGCACAGGGATGTCCAATACAATAAATGGAGGGTTCAAGCTCATGTCTAAACTTGATGAATATTATTAGGGTTATTCAATATAAGTTCTTATTGGTTAAAATGGTGCTAATTTTGCCCCAACCAATCAGATGTTAGCTTACAAATGTTACAAAGATTACAAAGATCTGAATGGTTGCGGCAAAATTAGCACCATTTTAAACAATAAGAACTTTTATTGAATCTCCCTGTATATCTCTTATTCTCTCTTAAAGCATATATATAATAATACAGTACAATAACGCTCAGCTCATTAGTTAAAAACTCGTAGTATCTGATTTAACATGTACAATGTTATTTTCCTTTTCTTCTCTCTCGCTTTCTTTCTCTCTCCTTTTTCCTCCTCCCCCCCTTTTTTTCTATCTCTATTGTTAATTTATGTGCAAAGTGAATATTAATATAATATGACATAATGGAAATATTACTATTTTGTATTGAAATATATTGAAGAATAAATAAAAAACAAAGGTTTAAAAAAAAAACCTAAACCACAGACAACCTCTTATTAGAGGTCCCCATTTTATTACGCACACCAAAAAAAGGCATGAAATGTCAACACTATGGCCCCAGTTTCAAGCACATGAAAGCAAAACCATATGAAAACCTATTTGTTAAAGAAAATGTGATGAAATATGTGTACATGTTTTTATAATTTTGGCTACTGTGCTTCCTTTCAGGACTTACTTACAGATTCGTGGAAATGCTCTAGCTGGGATAAAATCACCAATTTGTGTGCAGAACATAGAAGCAGAAATCAATTGGTGCCCTTCATATCACTAACAGAACGATGACAAGGATTCACTCAGAAATTAAAGTGACAGAAACTGTTTACTATTTTATTATCTTTAGGCCATGGAAACACTTGACAGGATAAATGACAAAATGTTACTGCGGTGTAAAGGACAATGCCAATTAGTCATTGAAATGGAAGATGTTTTCACTTTCCAAAAGAAACATTTTTTTTTAAAAAAAGAAGAAAATAAGAAGCCACAGAACTAAAGTGCAGCTGGTTCTGACATTCTTTGGGTTCATTAACAGTTTTACTGTTGTGATGGCACAGCTGTCGCATAGAGGGCAGCAATTTTTTTTCTGGAGGCAGGGCCGCCTCTTTAATGAAGCAAGGTGAAGCACATTACAGAGCAGCACCCTGTAGGGAGGCAGCAGTTTAGATGGCAGAATTTTTTTTTATTTTTTTTTCCTGGCATCATGTGCCCCAGAGATTTTTCCATGTTCCTTGGGCCCAGATGCCGGGGGCAACAAAAATGCTGTTTGTAAAAAACACACATTTTCGGGAGGTACTGTCACAATAAATTGCAGGGGAAGCCGTGACTTTCATTGCACAACAGAATGCAGCTATGACTCCTCCCTCTCCCTTCTGACTGGCAATTAATTTGATCAAAATCAATGTTTGTCAGCCCTGTAGATCAAAAATCAATGTTGGGCATCATTTACCAGTGAGCATCTAAACCTCCTCCCACTTCTGGACAAGCCACACCCCACTTCCGGACAATGCATCACCATTTTCAATTATAAAGCCACACCCCTTCCGGCGGCACGAAGAAAAAACAAGTATTTTTATTTTTTAAGGTTGGTTTAGTACTTTTTCACCTCTGCAGTAATTGGTGCATAGGGGAGACATCACACAATTTAATCTCATTGTTTGCATTAACACCACTGTTTTTAAACTAGAGCAGTACTGGGGCACTGGATAATCTTTCTCTCTATGGAGATCACTGGTTTTATTTGAGGAATTAAAGCCAGAAACTCAATTCCAAAAAAAGAAAAAAGGTGTAAAAATAAATTTAACGCACAGATTAAAATGAGTATGTGTGTTTTGCTGAGCTAAACAATCATTTAAGAATTGTGAAAACACGTATTAAATATTTTTATAAGCTTTAGTTTTTTAATATTTTTTTTATTTACATACAATTCTAATTCCCTTTTTGTGTGCTTATTCTACATTTTATTTTCACTTATACCACTTATATCCAGTGATCCATCATACATCTTGGGTAACATGCACCCAAACCTAAAACAACTGTGCAATCTGCATCATAGGTGATTTTTAGTTTATTAATATATGTACAAATATTTTTAGTCAGTATAAACTAATCATGTTTGTTCAGACATGTGACCCTGATTTTTTTAGTTGATCTTAGAGTAGATTTTAAAGGGACAGTTCAGTGGAAATTATCAATAGTTGTTAATTTGTTAGTTTGTATAATGCCTTCTTAGTTATTCTACATATTCTCTCCCATTTTGAAAAAACAGTTGATTTCATACCCTTTGCTGTTCCCTGCTGTTGACATTAGTGAGCTGCCATTTGAGATTCTAATGGTCCTTCTTCTTCCCAGGATGCACAACTTCCTTGGAATGTTCTTAACAGTTATTTCTACTGATTGGCTGTTGGATGGGTTCAAACATGCTCAGATCTCTACTGAGCAACTGAATCAACCCAGACACTGGTTCAAGGGCAAGACCATAACGGTCTCTAGTAGGGGTCCTGCAAACAGGAAGTCAGTATTTCGGACACTCATACAAAGACAAAATGCTGAATGGCAGGTTAAGGTCATTGGGATGAAAAAATACTGCTCTTTTTTCTGAAAAGCATATGTATTTACACAGAACTTCCCCTTTAAGAGAAAATTATTTGTTGGCCATTAAAAATATTTTGTCCCATGTATTATGGCTGTTATAAGGGTTTACTTCTGACTTTGCGACTTCCGATACTTATGCAGTAAGACTTAGCAAGACTTTAAGACCATAAAAGAATGCTGAGGCTGCCTCCATCCCCTCCACGTAAACGAGCGTGAGGCACAAACTGACAGATGCAGTATGTAATTTGTGTCTTTTATTACATTTTAATTTCCATGTTATCCTTAACCCTTTAAAAACTCTCTCTTGTTGTACATAGTGTACAAAATTTCTCAAAGTGCCACAACTGCTGCAAAACTCTTCTTAAAGTCATGCTAAACCCTGGTAATTTTTTGCTGTTTTTTTTATTGTGAAAATTTATCCCTTAGGCTGGAGCCATTTGACGCAGTTCACAATGATAGGCACGAGGGATTAAGGATTACATACATTGCCACATCCAAGGTTACCCCAGCTTCAGAACAACAACGCCATAACTTTTTCTTAATTAGGCCAGGTGAGGCTGGCAGACGGACTGGAGTTTAAGGGCATCTTTAATGTAAAAAATAGAATTTTAAAAAATTGGACTTTTATACAGCAAAATCCCACTACTCCAAAACTTTTTGTATTTTATTTTGATTTTAAATCTGAGCTGTTGATAATGACAGCATTTACAGGAAAAGACCTGTCACTCAAGAAGCAGAAATTATAATATGTGTCCCAGCCCTGAACTATTACTAGGATATCTGGCTGCCTTCCAGCACAATTTATTCAACAATTAAGAGAATCAGCAGAGAAAAGAAGACAGGGGGAGGGAGATGTGTAAGCAGAGCAGGGTCTATGGTGAGGCTGTGCAGAACTTATAAGTGTCACAACAGTGAGAAAGGAAGGGTAAAAGCAATTAGGCGCACTCACTAAACATTAATGATTTAATGACAATGCAAGCACAGATAAATATGTGAGTACTACCAAAGTTGTTTGAATGAGTATAGTGACCCTTTAAAAGTTAGATGGCAGGGTTGGTATAAGATATAAGCAGCCTTAGAGAGGAGGAAGGAAGGAAACCAGGGACAAGCGCAGAATTTTCAAGGGGGGAATTCCCGAATTCCACTAAACAAGCCCAGAAGTTCATGACCAAATACATCCATATAATCTATCATATTATAAAGTATATTATATACTGTAAATTCTCTACGTGCCCTGATTACCATCAAAGTTAGCCAATTTAAATATCACCTTTACTTTTGTTTTACTGAGAAATCCACATTTGCACTACATTACCATTAGTTTCTTTCAAATTCAGAGCAGTGACACTGACAGCCGATCTGACAGAATTTGCTGAATATTGTCAGTATCAGGACGTATCGGCAAAACGGAAAATTTACATTACCGGCTCCCTTTACTACAGTAATTTTGGGTGATATATAGGCACATCGCTCCTGCTCACCTTGTAATATGTAGATTTCATAAGTGTTTAGGCTTAATCTTTCACAAGCTCCACAAGATTACTTTTATTCTGCCATAGTCTCCTACAAATTGCATTCAATCTATCCATATCCCCTAAAAATTGCTTTAAAGGGCATCCATACTGAAAAATAGGTTATTTGAAATTGAGCATAACTGGAAACTATAATTCTTCCCAGCCACCACTGTATAATTTTTTTGTTGATCTGCCCGTTATTTCTTTAGATATCCAATCTAAAACTTCTTATATTTCAGCTATCAATCAAGTTCCTTGCTCTCAAAAACTATTCTTCTGTGAGCAGTTTTGCAGCAGCTGGAATGGTGACAGAGTTTTGATATTTGGGGCCCTATTTATAAAAGATCGTTATCGTAAAATACAGATCGTTATCGTAAAATAACGACCGTTTTTTACAGATAACGAACTTTATTTACTGATAACGACCGGTATTTACCGATAACGACCGGTATTTATCGGTAAATACAGTTGGTTTGTGGGGAAAAGTCAGGTCAGATGGAAGGGGGAGTGGTCAAAAGAGGGAGGAGGGATACTGCTCCTAAACAAAATGTGTGCTGCATTGAAGGCATGCAGCAACACACGCAAATCATAGTAAATGCTACTTACATGTATTCAATTATAAATTAAGATGAGGCAAAGTCATTTTTTCAGTATAGTGTCCCTTTTAATCTGCCTCAAACTGTAACATATTGCATTTCATCTGCATACCCTTTAATATTGCCCCTTTAATAGTTCCACTTATAGACGCAATCGTACATAGCTGCAGAGGGAGGATAATGAACTTCAACCTGATCTTAGCACATCTCTGTGCAATGCATTTCTAAATAGTTAACCTATCTGAAAGTTAATGAAAGCTTCACTATCTTAAGGTGCATTAAATCTTAATCAGATCAATCCGGATCCACATTTTTGATAAATTCCACAATTAAGCATTGACTAAAGCCTTGTACACACGTACATAGCAACATAGTAATTGAGGTTGAATAAAGACATCCATCCATCAAGTACAACCTATTCCTGACAAACGGCAATCGGAAAGTATCCCTGGATCAACCAGATCTACAGTAAATGTATTAATACCAGTAGTTCTCAATATTTTTTAGTTTTAGAAACTTATCCAGGCCATTTTTAAAGCTATTCAATGAACTTGCCATTACCACATCTGCTGGAAGACAGTTCCACAGTTTCACCGTTCTCACTGTAAAGAAACCTTTCCAAACCTGAAGATGAAACTTTTCTTCCAACCTTAACTGAATCAAACGGTATGCCATATGCGTGGATGCACACAGGGACGTGGACACCAACCAGCTCAAATGGGACGCATGCACAAGTGTAATTACAAGAAAAAAATCAAAGTGCTCTGTAATTTCAAACAGCCCCAAAACTTTGAAATGCCCCCCACAAATAAAACCCCCAACTAAATATCAATCTCCCACATGTTCTAAGTCAAACGGTATGCCATATGCGTGGCCACCAACTAGCTCAAATGGGACGCATGCACAAATGCAATTAGAAGAAAAAATCAACGTGCTCTTTAATTTGAACAGCCTACCCTTTTTTAAGGAAACAGTCCCGAAACATGGAAATTCCCCCCACAAACTATATATTTTTGAAATCTACACACCTTCAGCTACGTTACGGTGCCATGGTTTCATACATACATGAAGAATTACAGACCAAGTGATCCAAAGGTTTTGTGAAAAATAAAATAAGATGATTCAAGGATTGAAATCCTACCTAAACCCCTTGACAAGCAAAAAACCCCCACTAAATAGCAATCTCCCACATATCCTGCATCAAACGGTCCTCCTCTTCATCCACGTGGGACCAGAAGCTCCGCTGAACAAGGTATGATAACTCCCGATCCCCCCCTCGGATTTGGACACAACCGAGGGGGGATCGAGGGGGCTAGGGGGGCAGTTGAATGCTGCCCCCCGATCGCCCCTAGCGGGGGGCAATTTTTTTTTTGGCAAGAGATAGCCACAGATCGTATATTCACGATCTGTGGCAGTTTGAACATTCACTGCACAGATCGTGAATATACGATCTGTGGCAGTTAAAGGGTTAAAGGATGTCCTTGAGTCCTCTGATATGACCTATTAGTAAACAATGCACCATGGAGTTCATTGTATGGCAAATTAATATATTTGTATAAGGTTATCATATCCCCACGCAAACATCGCTTTTCCAATCTGCCTGCATATTCAAACGCCTCCATTCCCTTTATTATTTCAGTTGCCCTTCTCTGAACTGCTTCTATTTCCAAGATGTCCCTTTTGTATATGGGACTCCAAAACTGCACTGCATATTCCAAATGAGGCCTTATCAGTGCCTTGTAAAGAGGGAGAGTAATATTTTTTTCTCTTGAATCTATGGGCCCTATTTATAAAAAGATAACGATAACGACCGGTATTTAACGATATCATCAAATACCGTTATCGGTAAATGCCGGTCGTTATCGGTAAATACCGGTCATTATTTTACGATAACGATCTGTATTTTATGATAACGATAGTGATCTTTTATAAATAGGGCCCAATTCCTCTTTTTATATAAGACAATATCTTGCTAGCTCTAGCCGTGGCTGTCTGGCATTGTTTGCTAAGTCTGTTATCTACCAGAACCCCCAAATATTTTTCCATTACACATTTACTTAACACAGAGTTATTTATGGTGTAGGTGGCACAGGGATTATTAAATCCCAAATGCATCACCTTACATTTATCAACATTGAATCTGCCTTTCTGCTGCCCATTTTGATAATCTATCTAGGTCTGCTTGCAGCAATTGCACATCATTTGAAGTTTCCAAAGCTCTGCATAGTTTAGTGTCATCAGCAAATACTGAGACCTTGCTCTCAATGCCCCCTTCTAAGTAATTTATAAACAGATTAAACAGAAGCGGCCCCAGTACAGAACCCTGAGGCACTCCGCTTAGAACTTTAGCCCACATAGATGTAGCTCCATTTACCACCACCCTTTTGCGATCCAATAACCAATTCTCTATCTATTTCACGTGCGACGAACAACCCCTGAGCGCAAAGCACACAGGCAACGAGGCGGATCAACAAACAATGCCAGACCAAATGCATACACGTGCAGCTATTGGCCGAAACATAAGCCTTGCACTCGGGGGTCATTGGCGCCCTTAAAATTGTACTTGTGAATGAGTCTTTAGCTAGAATGAGAGATAGCCTGATATCTCCCTGAAATACAGTGGGAGGAGACTTTTTACTATATAATGAATTCAGACTGAAAAAAGTTTTATAGCTTTCTTGCATGCCTTAGATAGGCTTAAGTGGAGTGCCTCGGGGTTCTGTACTAGGGCCATGCAGTGAAGTTTTGGAATCCCATATACAAAAGGGATATCTTGGAAATGGAAGCAGTTCAGTGAAGGGCAACTAAATAAAATAGGGAATGGAGGGGCTTGTCTATGCAGGCAGGTTAGACAAGCTAGGGCTGTTTACTTTGGAGAAGCAACATTTGCGTGGATCACGTTATACAAACTCTCTGGTGCAATGTTCACTAGGGATGGGCGGTTTGTGCATCTGAACCCGGATCCACGGCGGATTTTGGGGTCCACGAGTCGCAGATCTTGCGGATTTTACCAAAATCTGTTTTTCCAAACTACTTCTGAAGGATTTTCGGCTGTTTGGTAATCCTCAGACAGCTGAGGATTTCTGAATGGCCAAAAGTCCCATGGCCGGACGTTCAGGGGTCCCTCGGCTCAACCTGGGACCCCTCCTATGTTCTTAGAAGGACTATTGTGGCCCTTACAAGGGCCCATTGGGGCTTAAGGGGTATCGTAGCTCCAACCGGTACCCCCCTTCCCAGCACTTATCAGTGCCCTTGTGGCCCATGGAAGGGCCTTTGTGGCACTGACAAGTGCCTTTTGGGGCTTAAGGGGTCCCGCAGCTCGAACTGGGACACTCATCCCCGGTACTTAAAAGTGCCCTTGTGGCCTTTGGAAGGGCCCTTGTGGCACTGACAAGTGCACTTTGGGGCTTAAGGGGTCCCGCAGCTCAAAAACAGGATCCCCCTTGGCTATTAGTAGAGCCCTTGGGGGCGTGTCTTCTTTCTTCCATCCGGTGACACAGGCGCCGCTGATGTTGCCGACACTGAACGATGTCACTGCGGTCGCCAGTGACACCGCCAGTTGCTGGCAACATTATTGTCATCGGTGTTGCCGGCGTTTTCTTTCTTCTGCCATCTCTGTGATGGCTTCTGAACTCCGCTGAGTTAGCACCACTTTATTTAGGTTTGTGAAGGACCAAATCCAATGGTTAATATTTTAATGCTTGCAATCATATGATCACATATTAACCAATCATATTTGAATTTTATTATTCTATTTAACCAAGTTTAACCATGAATCATTTAACCAAGTTTCTGCAATACCAATCACATCATACTTTTTTTTAAAGCTATTAGTTCTAATTCTCCAATTTTCCTTTCCCCCTTAACTCGTCCTCCTTACACCAACGCATGAATTTTCCCAAGCTCTTATTGCCTACCTTATGTGGCACATGGCTGCTGTAGTATTTCTGAAAAAAACTACCCTAGAGGTACATACTTACCCTTGGAATTTTTTTTTTAAGGACCACTCCTCCTCCTCCTCATCTTAAAGTTTATCATTGTCACCAATATGAACCAAGACCACTGCATCACTCCCAGCCCTGCCCAATTATCTGTCTACACAATCAACCACAGGACGAAACCTAACAACAGGTAGGCAACATGCGATTCAGCATGTAGGGTTTTGGCAGTGGATACCTCCCTTGGGTGCTTAAGGGGTTGGCCTGCTCCATATTTGCTACTTCTGAGCCATCCTCCTCCGATTCTTCACCCAAGA
The DNA here is from genome assembly GCA_019447015.1 of Hymenochirus boettgeri. Taxonomy (NCBI): domain Eukaryota; kingdom Metazoa; phylum Chordata; class Amphibia; order Anura; family Pipidae; genus Hymenochirus; species Hymenochirus boettgeri. Next base: position 180,422,467 of record CM033469.1, on the reverse strand, counting down.
TGAAAAATCTGTTGAGATGGACAAGCTGGGAAGGAGCAACCATTTTCTACCATCCCCTACTCCCCCAATGGAGACCATTACAAAACTTCTTTCACCACCTTATCTCCACTCACTAGTTTACTGGCCTCTGCCAGTACCTGCACTCCCCCCAGGCTTCCCGAGCCCTGCAATGCTGCAAGTTTGCCCTAAAGATTCTGCACCTCAAATTCCAAATGGACAACTCACATCAGACACAAACAAAAATGTCCCTTAAAACATCAGATCCAAGATCCCATACATGTTTCAGAATGCACATTGTGTGGCCCCAACAAAAATGTCCATCCTCAACACCAATACACAAAGACAAGCAGTTCAATTTTTTTAATCTGTTTTCTTGTTCATGTATCCAAAACATTCTGTGCTATGGACTAAACGATTAAGGCATTTGCCTGGCTCCTGGATGTTTCTTGTGTGTTGCTGAATAAATTGCATGGAAGTGGCAGAACCATATAAATAAAAGTGTAAGGCTAAACTGTTTGATTATCATTTGCTAGCTAAGTCAAGGAGATGGTTAATTAATTATTTAATTCTTGAACCCATGTGTAATAAAGCTATGCACTTGATCAAAGGTATAATTTTAAACTTTTTTTTTTTAAATCCATTTTTATTTTGTTCAGGAAGGAAAAAATATAGAGACATTTCACATTTACATATTGGAGAGATCATATCACATTTGGTAGTTATCTCCTGTGCTGTATATACTGTACTGTACCTGAACTTAGTCATTTTCTATATTGATTCAGTTAAAAAAACAAAACAAAACCTGGTTAACTATAACATATACATTTTGTATGCCTTATATTATTTGGGTTGACAATAGGATGCAGAGATTAGTTGTAAATTGGGCTTCATCATTATGGACTAAAGTGCTAAGTGGGGTGCCACACGGTTCTGTGTTGGGGCCTCTTCTATTTAATCTATTTATTAATGATTTGGAAGTGGGTATTGTCAGCAAGGTTTCTATGTTTGCTGACAACACAAAACTTTGTCGACCATTAAAAACTTCAGAGGATGTGCAATCGTTGCAGGGGGATCTAGATAGATTGTCACATTGGGCTGCTAAGTGGCAGATGAAATTCAGTGTTGATAAATGTAAGGTGATGCATTTTGGACTTAAAAATCCTTGTGCTACTTATACTATAAATGGCTCTGTGTTAAGTGAATCTTATGGAGACAAAATGCAGACGAGCCACAAGTAGCAAGTGTGAACTGCAACAATCTTTAATGTGTACAAAGCAACATGTTTCGGAGCCACATGCTCCTTTATCAAGCTTGATAAAGGAGCATGTGGCTCCGAAACATGTTGCTTGGGGATATGATTACTGTGTATAAATACATTAGCGGGCCATGCAATAAACTATCTGGAGCATTGTTCACCAATAGAACATGTCAAAGGACATGAGGACATCCCTTAAGACTTGAAGAAAAAAGGTTTAGGCTTCAAGTTCGGAAAGGGTTTTTCACTGTGAGAACGGTAAAGCTATGGAACTGTCTTCCAGTGGATATTGTTATGGCAGGTTCATTGGTCAGTTTAAAAAAAAAAGCTGGATGAGTTTCTGCAAACAAGGAATGTTGCAAGTTACTGGTATTGATACATAAAGTAGAGTTGATCCAGGGAAATTTCCGATTGCCACTTGGATTCAGGAAGGAATTTTTTTCTTCTTCATAAAGGGGAAGGATCAACAGTTAGGCAGGAAATGAGGATATTGCTAGATGGATTGGACTGGATGGACGTATGTCTTTATTCAACCTGAAATACTATAAACTAGATCACTGGTTTTGGGTTTGATTGATAGGTTATGGTGATGTTATTGGAGAGACATAGGGGATTGTTAAGAGGAGTGGGGGGATGATGCTAAAAGGAGCAGGAGATTTTAGTAGGGTAGGTGGAAAATTAATGATCCATCCACCCTGGCCAAGAGTTTATCTAATTGCTTTTGTTTTCTAAAAGCTTGTATTTGTCTGGGCATTTTCTGTGTATCTGAAGAGATAGATTAGAAATATATACATATCCTATATAATAGGATAAAAAATGCAGGATTTTTTGCCACTACTTTTGGATCGCTAGGCATGTCCATATGAGATGCCAGAAGTCAGTGTCAGAGGTTTTGTATTTTGGACATAGGGCTTCAGTTGTTCTTTGCATGAGAGCTATTCCTATTTCCTAATTTCCTATTCTGCTATGTCTGGTAGCAGCAATGGGAGAATACTCGGGATGTAGCATTGTCAGGTATTGGTCAGTTTGGTCATTTCTGATTTTGCTTTGATTTGGATTAAGGAGTTTATAGAGAAGTGATGTCGTCTCTCTTGACACAGTAAGTTGAAGGATTGACGTTACTGGATTTGTAGAGGTTTAGGGGATTTGGCCAGAGAATTCAGATTGTATACAATGCCTTAGCTGCATATATCTAAATCTACAAGATAAGGTTAGTTCATATTTCATGGATAGAGTGTCAGTTGGCCAAAGGTGGTAATTCCCTTATTTGTCCAATCTTTAGAATTAGCGAATGCAGCTAGTTGTGGAAATGCATAGTTGTGCCATAAAGGGTGTATGTTCCGGGATATCTTGTGGTTTTAAAATAGGAGTTGACCTCTTTCCATGTTTTAGCTGCTTGATGGTGAAGTTTAGTGTTTGGGCCAAATACGTGGATGTCTGGATTAGCTATAAATGCTAAGAATGGTCCTTTTAAATATAGCGTTAGCATGTTGTCTGAGGGGGTTGGGTAGTTCGTGCTGTTAACCCAGCATACTTTTAAACTTTAATTTGATTAGACAAAACTGTGTTCTTGTACAATCCATGTATTTTGTTTTAAACTATATTATGAGCCATACTTTTAAGGCTTCTACAGAGAGCATTCAGAGCTTGTCTACCAGCTCTACTTTGGTACGGCTTAAAGTATATCATCTGCAAGGCACATAGTTGGACAGTCTTTCGGTTACCTTTTATTTAATGTGTTAATAATGGCTTCTAAAACAAAGTTTCTAAAACAAACTGCTAAAAAAGTGGGTCACCATGTCCAACTCCACAGTTTATATTATAAACTTCTGTAAGATCTCCTTGTACCCTAACAGCAGCTCTGGAAGGTTTATCAACTTCTGGGGAATGCCTTATATTATTATTATAAGTCAATAAATTTAAGTCACTGTCCTATTTTAAGAATATTTAAGCAATTCCTGAACTTTACAAATTTATATTATTTCAAGTAATTTAAATTACATATATGATTTTATATGCAAAATTTAGCCTTCTATGAGATCAAATTAACATTGAGGCCCTTCTCGATAGTCCCATGGGAAACTTTTCCACCTTCTAGAATATGCAGTACAGTTAAAGAATCCAGTATACAAGGGCATTATTATACTGGAGGGGGAAGTAATTTAATAAGGAGAATGGAAGAAACATAGATAAGTTAGGATTTTTTACAGTGCAGAAAGGGGTTCTTTACATTATAACGGACTTCAAGATTAGTTATAATCACAAGATGGTTGAATGTCTTTTTAGAATACCGTATATACTCAAATATAAGTTGAGCAGAGTAAGTCGAGGTACATATTTTTACCTGGAAAACTACTAGTAAAACCTGGTTGATTCGAGTATAAGTTGAAGGTAGAAATTATGACCACTACTGCCTTCGGATTCTGTATTTTTTTGAAGCTTTATATGGACAGCAGAATTCCTATACAGTAGTCCCATACAGTAATAGCCAAATCCATTATAGCTATTACTGTATGGGAATTCTGCTCTCCATTTAAAAGGGCAACTAAAGCCACAAAACAATACATTATCAGAAGGCAATCTTTCTAACAATATATAATATCCTCCTAATTCTGTATTGTTTTAAAGCATTAGTTGCCCTTTAGATGTTAAGTAATCCCACACAGTAACCCTTGCCAATTCCTTGCATGCTTTAGTTGCTGGGAGTTGTTGTTTCCAAACATCTGCAGTGACAAGCACTTGGCAAACACTTGTTTTTTTGGTTTACAGTTCCCTTTAAATGTAAAATTCCTTTCTGGGGGTCTATTCATTAGCAGATCTTCCCAAAAGGACAAATAAAAACAAAGAGATTGAGGATTTCTACCTTCCTCTAGATCATCTAGAAATTTAACTTTCTTCAATATGTTACAGCATTCATTTTAGCTATAGTTTGCCCTCTAAGTACTCATTTTGTCTGTGTAGAAATAATTCCCCCAATGACTCACTAAATAACATTAACTGATCAAAACAAGACTTCAAAACAAGGGTAAGTAAAATGGTAGTGAATTTTTTTATTAGAATTTTTAAATCAACAGTGTTACAGCAATACCACAATTATTTTTTCACTGTGCAAAAAGTGTTTGGCACACCAGAAAGGCAAATAAACATGAAAAAATCCCACAGATGATAACTTTAAGGTAAACACTGTACAAATATCCAGCCATTAATAATGTAATGAACTTAAATGCAGCAGAAGAGATTTTTTTTAAATTATATTGGCCGTAGGGATGACGGAATATTTTTTTCCAAGATAAAAAACAGACTCTGTACCCAATATTTAACAGTAAACTTTCATGTTTAGAATATTTTACATGATACAAGTCTATTTTGCAGATCAAAATCTAGCAAATGAAAAAGTAAATGTCAGTTTTACATTATTAATAATGGGAACCTTTAAAACTTTTAACATGCATTGCAAATACCTTATAATACTGACCAGTAGTGGATAGGTATGAGGGAGTGGAACTCACTATTTGGACTAATGAGTAGCAAAATACCATACCATGGCAATACCTGCTGGGAAAAAGATCTACAACAGCCAGAAGGCTGAATATGCCTAACTTATTACCAAAATGCCTGCATAAAAGCACAAACATGGTTCTCCTCTAACTGCACTGACATGAGCACAATTTAGGGTTAGGTCCCACTATGCCCGTTGCATTCAGTTTTGCGAATCGCAATGCAATTTAAAATATAATGGAAATCACGAGAATCAGTTCCCACTGTATAAATTTGAGTTCCCGATTTTTTATCAGCATGCGTGCTCGACTTTTGGTCCATGTGTGTCAAAATAGGACTTTAATATTAGTCTATGGAAATGCAAAAATAAACACGGACAAACCTATTTTTTTCCTTTTTATCCAATGTTTATTTTTCAAAAACTGCAAACGCGGACACACTCAAAACAGACAGCACAAGGCAACGCACAGTGGGACCTTGCCCTAAGGGTGAGGACACTCAAAAGCCCTGTTAAACTTCCTCTTATAACTGTAAATGCTCACCATTCTTATACAGAAATAGATTTTCCCATTGATGTCACAGGTACACTAGGAAAACAGTTTTTAAGATTATTTTTAGGATTTTTACATTTCTGTATACCAAGTACAGCTTGGACATTAAAAGCTGAATTAAGTACTATCCAGGAGATGTAATAAAAGTTATTATCGGTAAAAATGGTGCTAATTTTACCCCAACCAATCAGATGTTGGCTTTTTTGGTTGGGGCAAAATTAGCACCATTTTTAATAACTTTTATTACATCTCCCTGTAAGTATAAAAAGCAATGCCATAAAGTGCGCAGGACATACAGTCTATACTAGAATAGTCATTTTCACAAAAGGATATTATAGACTGCGGACCATTGAAGCACATGGCAGATCAAATTTATCAGAAAGTGTATGGTAAGCATTTGTTTTTTAAAAAGCTACTTAAAACTTAGCTGTACTAAGTCAAGTGAATCTCTGATGGAGAAAAGTCTAGGAGTAACTTTGAAGCATACTGTTATAATACAGAAAATTGCAAAAGCCACCAGCCATCTGTGGTTTTGTATTAAATGGACAACATGATGCCTTATCTATGATCACAACATATTACAGTCCTCCAGTAGATACACAAAAACCTTAAAAAAGGTCCAAAAATGGTCAACTAAGTGCATTTTTACATTAATTTAAACTGCACATAAATAATTGGGGGGAAAAAATTGATTCCCTTTGGTATGCCCTGCTAAGGTCAATGTAGGACTTCCAATTTCTTATTCCCAGGATGCTCACCTTATTTAAAATGTTCTAACAAGGATTTGTGCTACAATAGCTGTTGGGCATGCAAACATGCTCAGAATGCTACCCAACAAGGGTAAATACAAAAAGGCTATAAATACCAAAGATGGTATAAATAATAGATTTTGATTCTCCAGAACAAATGTCGTTCAAAATAGACTGTAGTGGTAACACAGGCTGGCTAATCAGAGGGGGGCCATGTTCCTTAGGTTAGGCACCTACCCCTTTAGGGTTTTGTATGGGTGGAACCCCCCCATGCTGGCTATTCTATTTATTTGGGCTAGTGAGGCCATTTGTGGTTTTACTATATGATCCGAGGGGCTGTGTCAATGGGCAGGACAGTATTACAAAGTATTAGATGCTTCAGTACATGTAGTTTGGTACAGAGGAATCATTGGAGGAGCACAATGAAAAAAATACCCTTTTCTTGTAATCATATTTATTTGCACTGAAATGGCAAGCAGGTTATATTAGATTTGCAGACTTTATAGGTTCCTCTCTTTAGAACTGACAAATCTTTTAAAAATGACAAGAAATTGTACATGGAAGTAAACTTATAAGAGAAAGGTTTTAACGGAATATATTGAATGTTTACTACATTTGGTTTTAAATAAAAGTGTAGTGTAGCAATTAAATTAATTGTAGAAATTACATTTTATGATCTCTTACAGGAAAGTGAACAGGCCAGATTGATTACTACATATGTACTTCTTCAGACCATGGCACCAAGAAATCTTTGCCAGTGCTTCAAAACTTTTTAATTTTTCCATTTACAGAAGTGTTAATAGAATTTCAAGAAAATGAGAAATAGTTGTGCATTTTATACATTTAACACAAACATACTGAATTGCTCTCAGTTTAAGAGGAATTCATATATCCATATGAGAAAAAAAAGCATGCACAAACTGTTTGGTCCTTAAGCACCTATGGCAGCAATGGCTATAATCAAGTGGAGAAAAAAAAATACCCCTTCGATCAAAGAATGAATAATGCTAACAGTTTTATTTGTTCCAACCAAAAACAAACGTCTCTGCAACTTTTCCTACCCATCTTGGCACTGAAAATAAAATTCCACTAACAAGGATTTCTGAAATAACATTATATTGTGATGTGCATCTTAAAATAAAGTGTATCACAACACCTAAGAAGCAGAAAAATGTTTCCCTGTACATTTCTTATATCCAAACCTTACAAACCACCCTACCCAACCATACCCACATACAATACACAGATCTTCAAATGCACTGTAGATAAATGCCTAATACTGTAACAGTAGTACAGGGAAGACTAAGTGCCAGACAATCTAGCATCATTAAAAACGCAACTGTGTGCATCTATGGCATATTCTTGGCACGCTACAAATAAATATATAATAATGGTTGTAACAGCTACAACAAGGCTTATCTTTTAGAAACTTTACAGCTCAAGATTTGTTGCACACATTATTCACTTAAAGTGTTTATTTTAAAAAAAATCTGTGAATTTGAGTAATCATACTGTAATATAGTGAATTTAACACTAATCTTTCAGTTTATCCTATTGGCACGTTTTTCTTTGTTAAAAGGTTAACAGATTAAAATAGATATGAGAATACTAGTAGTTATTTAGGAGTGTTCACACAAAGGGATAAGAGTTGCTTAATTCTTATATTTTAATTACAGCTGAAAAACAGACAACTGACCTATAAACCTACTGCAAACCATTGCAGTACGCTTCACTGCCAAACAGCTTTCCCTAACCACACTGACAAGAAATTAAAAGGAAAAAATGCTCATTAAAGAAACTAATACAATAATACACACCAGTTATTTCATTTACCATCTTAATGACCACAATGGAACCCTTTTACTATAATGTCTGGTCCTTTTATTTGCAAGACTTCCTTCTTTTGTTTTGCATTCTGCAAAAACATTAAGCAATCTTAAGTTATCCACAGGTTACTGATAAACTGGATTTGATCTGAACATTTGCATCAGACATCTAGAGCTGGTTTTGGAACCACAGCGGTGCCCAAAAAAGGACAGTTATAGAATGGAGCATGGTTTTTTGTCTTTAAAGGGGTTTTCTGAAGTTGGCACTCCAACCAGCAAAGGGTCATTCTTGGCATGCTGTTCGCAGTAATTCATAAGGTCCGCTGCAGCTTTAGAAACCTAAATTTTGACAAGCAAAATAGAAAGGTAGATAAACTTTTTAAAAATACATTTAAAGGGTATGAAAACTGTAAATACAACTTAGTATTACTAGATAGCTTAGGTTTTAAATGTAACATGTCTTTTTTGTTCTAGGGCCCTCCTATACCCTACTTTTAATCTTTAAAGTTTCTGTCTTCCTCCTTCTGTCATGTCCCTTGTTCAGCTCTGCCCCCACAAGATTGGCAAAATCCCTTTTAGCGTTCACGATTGTGTGTGTGCACTGAAGTCATCGCGACGCGTCATGCTTTGTTTGCGGCGTGATGACACCAGTGCAACGTTACGGTGCGTGTGCAGTGACATCAGGCGTGTACTCTGTGACCAGGAAGACTCTTTGGCCAATCTTGTGGGGGTGGAGCTGAACACGGAACATAACAGAAGGAGGGAGGCAGAAACTTTTAAAAACTAAAAAAGTTAGGGTATAGGAGGGTCAACAAAAAAAAAAACTTTAAATTTAAAGCCTAGGCTATCTAGCAATTCTAAATTGTATTTAAAGTGTAAATACCCTTAACTGATTTTGTAATCCTGTACAATAATGACACCTATAAGAAAGCATACAAACACAAACCGAAGGATAATTAATTTACAAGTGACAAATAAAGCTATGTGATATTTAAGAGGAATAATGTTTCTGGCTGGTACTAGCACCCAATATGATACATATCATGAGTCATGTGACTGGGTAGGGTTATTTTAGTGCCACCTCTTGCTTTAACGATGCTCATACTGAACAAGAACTTGGGAACATCTTAGACATTTTCAAAATATTACTGAATTTCCCTCTAGGTATATATTTATGTTTACTATGCATTTAATAAAGAAACAAGGGAGCTTGATTACTATAGCAGAAATAATACATACATGCATACATGCAGTACCTTAATTCGTTCTATTCCTGCCTCAAGTCGCAGCTGCTCAACCAGCTTACGAGCCTGCGCTATGTTGTTAGAGGTTGACATTATTTGCCATCAGCTCTTTAGCCAAATAGGTAAGAGAAGTCTAAAAATAAAAGACAAAACAAATGAATAGTAAATATAGCTTAAAAGATTAAAGATACGGTATACAGGTAAAAAGGGTAGAGCAGTTTCAGAGAAATAATTTCTTCAAAATAATTCCAGTAAATTACATTCTTCTATTAAATCAAATAAATGTACACTCAGAGGGCAAGCTTTAATGGCTCATCAATGTGTAGGAGGCACCAGACGTCAATCCTTAATACACAACACAAAAAAAGCACAGTTGAGCAACAGGCTATTTTGAAGTTTCCACAGTGATTTTTTTTATTGAAGATCTGCACTACATGTTTATAACCACATCTGTCCTTCCTTAACTGTATGCTTTTGGTATTGTGTATGTATATATATGTTTATTTATATAGCGCCACAGCGCTGCACAGTATTAAAATACAATAAAGTCATACAAGGGGGATAAATACAAAGATAGTTCAGTACATAAATATATAGCTTATATAAATAGAAGTGCTATGGCTTTGCCACAAGAGGTAAAGAGGTCCCTTACCCGTAGAGCTAACAATCTAGCTAGGTGGGTAACACACATTTATTTAGTATAGTATTTGAGGTTGAATAAAGACATACGTCCATCCAGTTCAACCCATCTAGCAATACCATCAATTCCTGCCTAACTGTTGATCCAGAGGAAGGCAAAAAAAAAAAACACCAAATTTATGAAGTGGGAAAAAATTCCTTCCTGAATCCAAGTGACAATCGGAAATTTCTCTGGATCAACTCTACTTTATGTATTAATACCAGTAACTTGCAACATTCCTTGTTTGCAGAAACTCATCCAGCTTTTTTTTTTTTTTTAAACTGACCAATGAACCTACCATAACAACGTCCACTGGAAGACAGTTCCATAGCTTTACCGTTCTCACAGTGAAAAACCCTTTCCAAGCTTGAAGCCTAAACCTTTTTTCTTCAAGTCTTAAGGGATGTCCTCGTGTCCTTTGACATGTTCTATTGGTGAACAATGCCCCAGATAGTTTATTGTATGGCCTGTTAATGTATTTATACACAGTAATCATATCCCATGCAAGCACCTTTTCTCCAGCGTACATAATTGTAACTTTTCCAGTCTCTCTTCATATTCAAGCTCCCCCAATCCCCTTATTAATTTAGTTGCCCTTCTCTGAACCCTTTCCATTTCAAAGATGTCCTTTTTGTACACAGGATTCCAAAATTGCACTGCATATTCCAAATGAGGCCTTACCAATGCTTTGTAGAGAGGGAGAATTACATTTTCCTAGCTTGAATCCATACCACTCTTTATACAAGACAATACCATGCTGGCTCTGGCTGTTGCCGCCTGGCACTGCTTGCTACCTTTAAGTTTGTTATCCACCAAAACTCCAAGAGCCCTTTCCAACAGGGATTCACTTAACACAGAGCCATTTATAGTATAAGTAGTACAAGGATTTTTAAGTCCAAAATGCATCACCTTACATTTATCAACATTGAATCTCATCTGCCACTTAGTAGCCCAATGTGACAATCTATCTAGATCCCCTTTCAATGATTGCACATCCTCTGAAGTTTTTAATGGTCGACAGTTTTGTGTCGTCAGCAAACACAGAAACCTTGCTGACAATACCCACTTCCAAATCATTAATAAATAGATTAAATAGAAGCGGCCCCAACACAGAACCCTGTGGCACCCCACTTAGCACTTTAGTCCATAATGATGAAGCCCCATTAACAACTACTCTCTGCATCCTATTCATTAACCAATTTTCTATCCATGTACAAATGTGACTCCCCAGACCAACAGACCTTAGCTTATACATTAGTCGCCTATGGGGGACTGTATCAAAAGCCTTTGCAAAATCCAAGTAAACTACATCTACTGGAATGGGTATAAGTGCTGGAGTGAGATGTATGCAGTGCAAATAAAACAATCAAATACTGTGCTGGTTACCAGATAGGTAGGATGTAAGGCTAGATTTAAACCTGCTGATTGAGGTTTCTCGACGTAGAGAGAGGGGAATAGAATTCCAGAGGATGGGAGCTACAAGAGAGAAAGGTTTAAATCGAGAGGAAGCAGTCCGAGTGGGGGGTCTGTACAGGAGCTGGTTCTGCGATGAGCGGAGGGTACGGGCAGGAACATATGGGGAGACTAGAAAGGAAATATAAGGAGGAGCAGCAGAGCGAAGGGATTTAAATGTTAGGAGAAGGATTTTGTATGTAATGCGCTGTTTAACAGGGAGCCAGGTTGTTGTCCAGTACAGAGGAGATTTGGGATCCAGTTTATTAGAGAGCGAAACAATACGTGTGGCAGAGTTAAGTATAGACTGAAGGGGAGAGAGGTGGGAAGCAGGAAGACCAGAAAGTAGTAGGTTGCAATAGTCCAGGCGCGATAGAATGAGAGCATGCATAAGCATAGTGGTGGTTGGGAAAGAAGGAACCTGTGGATTTTGGCTATATTGCGAAGGAAGAAGCGGCAGATTTTCACAACATAGTTAATGTGGTTATAAAAGTAGAGAGAGGAGTCAATAATTACCCCTAGGCAGAGTGCTGATTGGATAAGGGAAATGGGGGTATTCTCAACAGAGATCGAGAAAGATGGGACAGGACCAGGTTTAGGTGGAAAAACGATCAGTTCAATTTTAGAAAGACTTAATTTGAGGTAGCGTTGAGACATCCAGGAGGAGATGGCAAGGAGGCAGTCAGAGACGTGTAAAATGGATGTCAGGAGTTAGCGTAGGGGTGTGTACATTCTTCTGTTATCTTAACTTCCTATATGATTATTCCCAACTTTGTTTGAAGATTAATCTTTTTTCCCCTCCATAAAGTCTTTAAACTTGGTGCTATGCTGTATGATAAATGCAAATTGTTTCTATACAAATTTAAGAACTGGAAAAATAAACTTTTCATGGAATGTAAACCACCAACTTTTCTACGTACATCTCTTAGACCTTCCCTGGGTGTGATGAAAGTTTAACATTACAGAATAAGGTGACTTGCCAAACATGTTATTAACAACCAGTCACGTTCCCAGTCTCTGTCCTTTCTCTTTTCCAATTTGATTTCATTATAATGACATGAAGTAAGAAATCAAATATGCATCTGAAAAAATTCCTCAGATGCTTTGTAAGTTACTTCGTAAATCAAACCCACACTTTGCATTTACATGAGTTGTAAAACTAGCACAAGAGATAACTGATGCTTAATGTTTACTTATGCACATCTACATTTTGTCTGAAGAATAAGGCGAGAACAGAAAATTTTAAATCTTAACTCCCCCAAAAAATTATCTGTAAAATTTCAGTAAAGACAAACATGATACGGATTTAGAACATTTGTGCATATTGTGCTTTTTATGTTGGAAGTAACAAAGAACATGTCAATGGATAGCAATAGTCTTGACTCTAACAAAGTCATGTCTCAAAACCATGAAGTTATAGGGAGAAAGCAGCCCTGAGCTGAATGGTCAACGAGAAAGACCAGCATATGGAGAGCAACACAAAATGTAAACAATAAAATTAATCCAAAATGGAAAAAAGAAAAGAAGGCAGAATAAGAAGAATAAAAAAAGAATTGCAAAGGAAGAGGAAGAAATTAAAAGGACTACGAGAAAAGGTCTACAAACCAATTGGAGAAAAAAACATTACAGATAAGGAGAAATGAAGAAAACATGTATAAGAACAGAGTCGAAAAGGAAGCAGCCCAGCCATTCATATACACAAACACAACAAGAATGTTAGTATATTTAAACTTACTTTGTTTACTGGGGGTCATTACACCCTCTAGAATATGCACACACACTCAACAGTAAATCTGCTTACAAAGAAAAAGCTACTTTCAGTTGTATGTATTTTTATTGAGCGTCTTTAGGTGTTTGCTGCTAACAAAACAGGAAAAGCTAGGGGGGCGCTCAGAAAATGTTCACAAAATGCCGACCAGATGTCTGTGTGATAGCCTAAGGCAGTGTGCACAAAACAATTCAGAGAAAATGTAGGCAGTGCGTTATCATCTGTGCCCATATTTAACTTTGTGCACTATATTACAAACTTTACACACCAAACAGGGTTTATTTTGCAACTACCTGAGGAAGGGACAGTGCGTCCCGAAACGTTGTGTATGTTTGAATAAATACATTTGGATTCACCTGATTAGTGTGCTCCCCCATCATTTTTCTTGTGCTATAGATTTATTTTGAAACTACCATAATCATGAGGAACTAAAGTTAACTGCCCTAAGCATTGAATTCAAGAGTTAGTGCAGTGCTTCACCAAAGACAGTGTAATACTATTTTTCCATAATCTGCTATTTTTAAAATTAGGGTTAAGAGGGTCAGTACTCACTGTATATTTAAAGGGCAACTCCACCCTCATAAGAAAATCTTTTAGAAAGAATGGCCTCTTCAAAATATGTTGATATATCATACTTTGTCCTATGAATTCATTACTGTATGACTACTATGCTTCTGGATCCATTGTGGAAACTGAGCAATTTAGAAACCTGTACTGAGCCTGGGCATGCTCAGGAGAGGCAGATAGGGAATTAACATTCAGTCATTGACTGTGATGTCAACTGTCAAATCCACAACTGACAGTTGCTAACTGGAATAACCAGGAAGAAGAAAGAGGGGAAACAGGACATTGTGTAGGATTTTAGGTTAGACTTATATATTTCAGATTTCAAACTATTACCATGAAGGGTTGTGGGGGGTTATTTACCTGTATGTAAGTTTTCATTTCAGGGCTGGACTTTAAGGTAGTATTTATTTATATTTTCCTGCAAAAGGTTTTACAATTTCTCCATTGTTACATGAAATATATGGTTCTTCTTTATTTTCAGAGCACATTTGAACCCATTTCAATTATTTATTTAGATAAGATATTAAATGTAAGAAATTGTATACACTTTGTTCATAAAGTGTTTTTGCAGCAAAGAAAAGCATGCTTTTTTCATAGTTATCAACTGTTTTATGAATCAGTTATTAAAACCTAGTAATGATCTCATTATTTGTAATTGCTTAAAATACAGTGCCCACAAGAAATCTAAAAATAGACACAGATGTATCCAGTATGGCATAGGCCATCTAAAAAATAAACCGAGACAATAGATTGACCTTCTAAGATCAAGGCATTGCCTGTTAAGAGCTTTTCCAAACTTGTTTGCACCAAAACCTCAAATAGATTGAACGTCTAATTTCCCGTACAGAACAGGCTGTTTTTATGACATCATTGTCACATGAGTTTGTGCAAAAGAAAAATTCCTCTGTGTTACAGAAGATAAACAACCAACTGTTTGCATCCTACTGAGCAAGTTTGATGATGGCATGATGTGAATTTGAACTTTATCTGTAACATTGCTTTACAAAATGATCATGTGGCCGCTGGTATTCAACTTGTTAAAAATAAATGCAACTAAATGTAACAATCATACAAATTCAACAACTGGTGCTCCCAACAATATGCAAATATAGGAGCTAATTTTTTTCCTCCTTTTTCTTGTTTTGTTTTTTTACATTTCATTAATTAGTCTTTAAAACACACCTATATTTGTTCAGCCCTGTTATGGCCAATGGGATTCTAGTTTTTATTTTTATATTTTGAGCAGATGAGGATAACTCTTAAAAGGGTATGTCCACCTTAAACAAAAAAAAAATTCCCTATAATGTAGCTCCCCCACTCTCAACCCCAAAAAAACATAAAACTGAGAGAGTCAAGGGTTTCCGGTCTGATAAGTAGGTTTCTTTTAACTTTTTTTTTTTTTTTACAAACAGACCATGCGTTTTGGGTTGGGAGGAGGGGGAGCTACATTATACTAAAAGGGTTTAATGATAAATGAAAGGGCAGCAACGATATATCTGGATGGAGGGAATCTGCTCCACAGTGCATGCTTGCATCATTCCCGGAGGCATAAGAAGAGGCAGAAACCTATTTACAGGAAGACCGCAACAACAAATGCAAGGTTTTTCCACCAGAACCCACATAGTAAGGGGTTCTGGTGGACTAATGTGTGTCCCAACCAACATTAAATTGAATCTCCACATGCAGTTGGCAAAGGCTGCTGGTATGGGGCATGTTCTGGTTATGGGGGATTTTAACTACCCTGACAGATTGGAGTAAGGGAACTGCCAGTACCTCAAAAGGTATAAAGTTCTTAAATTTTTTATATGAGCATTTTCTTTCACAGATGGTAGAAGTTCCTACTAGACAGAATGCATTGTTGGATCTGGTGATATCTAATAAACCTGAGCTCATTTTGGAGATGAGGGTAATGGGAAGCTTAGGGAATAGTGACCATGATATAGTGTCATTTAATATAGGTTGCAAAAAACTAAAGTGCACTGGCTTAACAAAAATTTTTAACTTTAGGAAAGCTAATTTTATGCTGTTAAAGGAATCGCTCCTGCTCATAGACTGGGGGGAACTGTTTCTAGGTAAAGATACTGAGCAGATGTGGACCACTTTTAAAGGGATATTAAACTATTACATTTCTAAATCTGTACCTTTAGGTAACAAGTGTAAAAAAATGAGGTCCACTCCTGCATGGCTTAATGCTCAGGTAAAAAGGGAAATGGAAAAAAAGAAAAAGGCTTTTACAATTTTGAAAACAGAAGGCACAGAAAAGGCTTACAGGGAGTACAAAAGATGTAATAAAGAGTGCAAGAAAGCAATTAAACTAGCTAAAATAGAAAATGAAATACGGATTGCCGAACAAAGCAAGTCCAACCCCAAAATGTTTTTTAAGTATATAAATGGTAAAAAGATGAGGACTGAGAATGTGGGACCATTAAATAATGGAGCCGAGGTGATTGTAGAAGATGCCGAAAAGGCTAATCTGCTTAACCGTTTTTTTACATCGGTTTTTACTGTTGAAAATCCTTGTCCTTACAGTAGGGATTGTAATAATATGCAGGGAAGAAATGAAGAGTTTTCACATTGGCTAACAGAGAATATGGTACCGAAACAATTACACAAAGTTAATATCAATAAAGTGCCAGGACCAGATGGATTGCAACCTCGGATTTTAAAAGAGCTTAGTTCAGTTCTATCTAGACCACTCTTTCTCATCTTTTCAGATTCGCTTTTTTCTGGGGATGTGCCGCTGGATAGGAAAAAAGCCAATGTAATGCCAATATTCAAAAAAAGTAGTAGTTCACAGCCTGGAAACTATAGACCTGTAAGCCTAACATCAGTGGTAGGGAAGGTGATGAAACTTTGTTAAGGGAACTGCCATATCCTTGATTTGTTTCCAGGAGATATCTTATTAGTAGTAGTCAGCATGGATTTATGAGAAATAGATCATGCCAGACAAATTTAATTGGTTTTTATGAAGAAGTGAGTAAGAAGTTAGATTCAGGCACAGCAGTGGATGTGGTATATTTGGATTTTGCAAAAGCTTTTTGATACTGTGCCACATAGGAGACTAATGCATATACTGAGGACTGTTGGCCTTAAAGAAAACATTTGTTCATGGATAGAGAACTGGTTATTGGACCGCAAACAGAGAGTGGTGGTTAATGGAGCTACATCTATGTGGGCTAAAGTTCAAAGCGGAGTGCCTCAGGGTTCTGTACTGGGGCCGCTTCTGTTTAATCTGTTTATAAATGACTTAGAAGGGGGCATTGAGAGCAAGGTCTCAGTGTTTGCTGATGACACTAAACTATGCAAAGCTTTGGAAACTTCCAATGATGTGCAAATGCTGCAAGCAGACCTAGATGGATTATCAAAATGGGCAGCAGAATGGCAGATGAGATTCAATGTTGATAAATGTAAGGTGATGCATTTGGGATTTAATAATCCCTGTGCCACCTACACCATAAATAACTCTGTGTTAAGTGCATCTGTAATGCAAAAAGATTTGGGGGTTCTGGTAGATAACAGACTTAGCTATAGCAAACAATGCCAGGTAGTAACGAGCTAGCAAGATATTGTCTTGTATAAAAAGGGGAATAGATTCAAGAGAGAAAAATATTATTCTCCCTCTTTACAAGGCACTGGTAAGGCCTCATTTGGAATATGCGGTGCAGTTTTGGAATCCCATATACAAAAGGGACATCTTGGAAATTGAGGCAATTCAGAGAAGGGCAACTAAATTAATAAGGGGAATGGAGGGGCTTGAATATGCAGGCAGATTAGACAAGTTAGGGCTGTTTACATTGGAGAAGCGACGTTTGCGTGGGGACATAATAACCTTATACAAATATATTAATGGCCCATACAATGAACTCTCTGGTGCATTGTTTACTAATAGGTCATATCAGAGGACTCGTGGACATCCTTTAAGGTTGGAAAAAAAGAAGTTTCATCTTCAGGTTAGGAAGGGTTTCTTTACAGTGAGAACGGTGAAACGGTCTTCCAGCAGATGTGGTAATGGCAAGTTCATTGAATAGCTTTAAAAAAGGCCTGGATAAGTTTCTAAAACTAAAAAATATTGAGAATTAATGGTATTAATGCATATAGATCTGGTTGATCCAGGGATACATTCCGATTGCCGTTTGGAGTCAGGAAGGAATCTTTTCCCCCTTTTTAGCTGTTTTTTTTGCCTTCCTCTGGATCAACTGTTAGGTAGGGTAAAAAAAAAAAGAAAAAAAAGAGGGTGAATAGGTTGGACTTGATGCATGTATGTCTTTATTCAACCTTAATTACTATGTTACTATGTAAAATACAAGACATGTGCATGCAGTTTTAATCACCTGCTGCACCAGACCTATGAAAATTGTTGTAGATTAGGAATGACACATATTATGGTGTGGGATTTTTGTGTGGAATCTAAAGCTTAAAATAAATGAACTGGCAGTACAAGGAAACGCCTAGCCTGCCAGTCTCACACATGCAAAGATTTCTAGGTCACACAGGTAAGGAATGCAGTGCCAACTAACGTATCACTTTTATAAATATAAGAAGTCAGTGGCTCATTACAGCAATGCATTTAATGGTAATAAGTAGCCTATGAGCAATGCCTGCAGTAAACTTCAAACAGGTATGTCAGCTATGAATTTCAAAAGGGACATTTTTAGTAATATTCTGTAGACCAAGACTTTACAATGGCTTATTCAAAATTGTAATAATAAGCTTAATATTAATTGAAAGTTTAGTATTACCGAGGTACTATCGTTATTAAAAAATCACCAGGGAATAAAAAGGTCCAAAATCCAAAGTGCAAACGTATAAAATAGATTCACTGAATTTTAGTAACAATTTCAGATCATGCAAAGCAAATGACAAAATTACACTCTGGAACCCGTTTATCATAAAACCAGCAAGTACATTTTGCTGGTGATTACACTGAATCTTTACTAATTTTATATATTATTGCTTCAATGACCACAGACTAATATAACCTTAAAGCCTATCTTCTGATCTATTACAATAGAAAGCCAACTCCTACATCTCCAGATGTTCTCTAGCATGAGCAGTGAGGTGTCAAGCATGACCATCTTTCTCATGAAAAAGCTGCATCTCCACAACACAATTGGCAAAAATACACATAAAGGTTACAATACAACACATTAGACCAGTAAACAAATGTAAAGACGGGGCAACTGGGTCTTGCCATTACACTGCTTTGTGGCCATTATGCACTAAAATCATCAAGAATGCAAGGCTAAGTAAATCCTGGTGGAACATCACCAGGATATTTCTGCGCCACTTTCGTGATTTTGTTTTGTGCTCTATTCGTACTTTGCGATCTGTAATGGCATTTTTTCTATAATGTAAATGTGTGACTGTGTTTAGTTTTGACTAAGCCAATTCTGGCAGGGTAAATATTATTGTAAACATCAGTGTGTATATATATTTATGTTCTTTAAAAATGTACCCGGGATGTCCTTAAATGATAACAATCCTTGCCTCTCTCCTTCGCCTTTGTGAACTGCTGGCAGCCGCGTCCGTGATTGGCTGCCTTTCAGCCAATCACAGACGCGGCTGCCAGTCTGGCCCCCTGCTTGCAGTTCCATGCAAACAGAGAGCCGGGGCAGTGTGGCAAAGGAGAGAGGCAAGGTAAGTAACTATCGGGGCACTTTCTGGCATTAACATTATAGCGGTTGGGGCTGAGGAAGCAAACACTATAATATACTAAAAGTTTTATTAAAGGGTGCACATACCTTTTTAACCCTTGGCTGGGTTGACACCTGGAGATCAGGACATCCACTTACCAAAGAATATACCTGCCATTCCAGAACACATAACTCACTCTCCCGGATCAACTATATTTTTGTCAACAAAGACTCTCCCCTCCATATAACTGACATCCTACACCTACCCCGCAGTACCTCCGATCATTCACCCATACAACTCAAACTGAAACCCCCCTCCGGAATCTCACCAGCCACACAAGCATGATGCACACATTGTTCTAATGCCTAAGTTAAGAAAAGACCCATTAGACTGCAGATCATATAGGCCAATCTCCTTACTAAATATGGACAACAAAATCCTAGCCAAAATCCTTGCAAACAAAATACAACGCATTATCACCAAGATAATCCATCCGGACCAGAGGGGATTTGTCCCAAGTAGATCAACCTCGATAAATATCCAGAAAACCGATATTCACACCCAAGTAGACCACAATAATGCTGGAACCAGAATTATCTTATCCCTAAATGCCCAAAAGGCATTCGATTCCATAGAATGGCCCTACCTCTGGACCTGCCAGAAACGTTTTGAATTTGGCCCCTCCTTTTACAAATGGGTTAAACTCCTTTAAATGCACCCAATGGCATCCATCAAAATAAACACCTCCTCTGCCCTGTTCCCACTGGCCAGAGGAACCAGACAGGGATACCCCCTGTCCCCTTATCTTTTTGCAATAGCAATAGAACCACTGGCAATCCAACTAAGATCCCATACAGCCTATACACAGACAACATGATCATATACCTCGCAAACCAGCATCACTCTCCAAGGTCAGCCCATACCATAATATACCGATTTGGCCCCCTATCAGGACTCTTTATCAACTGGGATAAATCAGTGTTTCCCATTGATAATCACACAAATCTCCTACCCTTTGCTCGACACTTAATGCCCGTAGTTAGCACATTCAGGTACCTAGGAATAACTATATCCCACTCAATAACAGACTCCCTAAATCTAAATATGCTCTCTCAACTAGATGTGATCTAGATGTCAACTAGATGTGTAATGGGGGAAACATCTCCCCATTAATCTAATAGGACGCATAAATCTTATTAAAACCATAATTCTACCTAAACTCCTTTATAGATTACAGCATAATATTGCTCACGCCCCGGATTCTTTTTTCAAAAAATCCAAAGTCTGCTAATCACCTTCTTGTGGGGTGCCGACAGAACGAGAGTAAGACTTAAAATAGTCATCTGGCTATTAAAGATATAGCGGAAGACACCCCCCTCTGGTATAACCCACGCTTCCCCAACTTGGCCTCTTTAAACTCAGCGGATATATTCTACCAATTGGGTATAACTTGCTTCTCCCACATAATACAGAACCAACAACTCATCTCATTTCAAACATTCAAACAGATATTTAATGTCAATGACATTCCTATTTAGATACCTACAGCTACGATACAGTTAAATTTTGGAATTCCAAAGCTCACATATCCCAACAAATTCACACCCCATTATAAAGATCTTTAAAACTGGAGGAGAAAAACGAATAGTCTCCAACCTATATTCCTCTCCCCTATACTCCCCTAATATAGTTGGCAAATGGTTCACGTTCATCCCATCCTTGAGAAACACCGACACTGATGATACAACGGAATCACACCTCAGAGTCTCACCCGCAGCACCCAACAGACTCATGCATTTTTACATTATTCATCAAGGATACATTACACCGTTAAGAAAGCACACATGTCCCCAACACACAATTCAAACTGTCCCAAATGCTCACAAATGATTTGGATGTGCCCCAACATAGAGATTCTGGAGCAAAATTACTTACTACCTCTCAAATATGCTCCCAGCCCCAGTCCCAATGGACCCTGGACTGTGTATCCTGGGGATACTGGAGATAGATATATGGGATGGGAACCAGCTCTACTTCCTCAGAGAAACTCTCTACTACGCTAGGCAAACTATAGTACTCCTCTGGATGGCACCCGAAATTCCTAAGCTTAAGATGTGGAAGTCAATACTCAAACAAATTCTAGCCATGCTGAGACATATCTTAGTAGAGGATCTATTACTAAATGTATTAAGATCTTGTCTCCCTGGTACACACACCTCAGAGAACTGATGTAATACTTACCAACTATTCACGCAGAGGTGAGATGACCTAATGGAGCAAATCTGGGAAGACGAGATTAGGAAATCGGAAGAATATATCTTGGACAGACCCACCTCCCCTGAAACCTAATGTTTACCTTACCTAAACAGACCAACTACCCAACTCCTAAACTGAAATACAACCACTGCAT
Organism: Hymenochirus boettgeri; assembly: GCA_019447015.1. Lineage (NCBI taxonomy): Eukaryota > Metazoa > Chordata > Amphibia > Anura > Pipidae > Hymenochirus > Hymenochirus boettgeri. The sequence goes on along the minus strand of CM033469.1, from coordinate 180,400,834 downwards.
AGCTAAATAAATATCTATGCAATTTATATGTTTAGATATCTGATACTACTATATGTATTTTCAAAACTACTCATGCTATTTATCCGAGTTGTATGTTGAATTGTTGTTGTTTTTAATTAAGTTTTAAAAAAACAAAACAAAAAAAAAAAACAGGATTTCCCAATCCACTTTATGACCAACATTAACAGCTGTAATTGTAAGACATTGTAAAGGTTCATACACACGTGTGATCGCGGGTCGCCCCCCCGCGACACACTATGTGTATGCAAAGCCGTTTCTTTGCCGGACGATTATCAGATGAAATGGCTGTACATACACATCAGGCATCGCACTTGTGTATGAGGCTTTAGTCAATAGCAAAATGTAATCTGTGGAACACTACAGACCACTCCAGAACAACAAGATGTTAAAGCCAATTCGATGTTCATCACTGAACCTTAATAGTGTATGACCAGCTTTAGACTCGCTGGGCAAATATATGGAGTTAAAGTCACGCTAACTGGTTCGCTACCAGTTAGTGGGACTTTAACTCCATATTAGAGTTGGATGCGTGGGTTATGTAAAAATCGCCCATGCATCCAACGCTCACCATTTAATATCGCGTTTGCGCTCGTTTAATCGTCAGCTAATGGCATTTACCCAGAGCGATAGCAGCTCTGGCTAAATGAGCCTGTTAGTCCTTGGTCACGCAACAATCTTACCAGATTTCTTTCCACATTTTTGTACTGTTGCAATATTTAGTGTCATGTGCCCCCTAGTGGCTCATACTATAAATCAATAAATACTTTGGATTATATAGAAAAGTGCTGATTTCTCAGGGCAGGATGACAAAATTAAATAATCAGCTAAATAAGTGTGCATTCATACTTAAAAAACAAAACAAACAAAAACATTGTTATAAGGAAAATGTTCTGATAAAAGCCCTCTACACATCCTCCTGCCATGGTACCAATATATCAACCAATCGCTATTCAAATTTACAGCCTAAAGCACGTTGTACCTTAAGAAAAGTTTTTTAAGCAAATCTACTGTATACAGTAGCATTCCAAAACTATTAAACATAACAATGGCACCAATATTTCAAAAATACTAGAAGTACATATCTCCTTTGGTATAAATTCTACAGCCCTCGGTACTTTCAGCAGTTTTCCTCCTCATGTAAGTGATTCATGTGAATTTTTACAGCCCAATGCACTGCAGTATCAGCCACTCAGAGATAGGTACAGAAGACTAACTTTCCAAACATATTTCTAAAATAGACCACGCGTGGATTTGAAGGGGGGTAGCTACATTATGCTAAAAGGGTTTAATGATTAACGAAAGGTCAGCAAAGATGAATCTGGATGGAGGGAGGAGGGAATCTGCTCCACAGCACATGCCTGCATCTCTCCCGGAGGCAAGAGAACAGGCAGAAACCTTTTCACAGGAAGACAGCTCCTACTGTCCATTTGGAGCAGAGGAGAAAGGCAAGAGTTTTTTTTAACATCACACAGTGGGGCCAGAATGAGGTGAGGTTTAAAATTTATATAATAGTATAGTTCCCCCCCCTCCTAACCGTATGGTCTGTTTAGGGGAAAAAAAAGATTGAATAAACTACCTACCAGCCTGGGATCCCACGGCCTCAGCCTCCAATGCAACTTCCAGGAATGGAATTGCATTGGAGGCTGAGACTCTGCCAATCACAGACGCGGATGCGGCTATTGATTCAGATGATGGATTCCGGGCTGGTAAGTACGTTTCGCTGCAATCTCTTCAATGTATCCCTATCGCAGCGCATGCGATGTGCACCAAAAATGGTGATCGCATGCGCTGCAAAAAGGGTCAGTAGCGGACGTAATGAGGCCACCCCCATCTTCTTCTATGAGTGTGCGCTATAGCAGTGCACACCAAAACGGGCTAGTGGGGCCTAGCCCTAAAAGATTTAAAGCTGACCGAATTTCAGCGTGATGGATGGAGGGAAATCAGCTCCCCTGCATACCTCCCGGAAGCAAGACAGGAGGCAGAAACCTTTATACAGGAAAACAGACTCCTACTCAGTTTCCTGGACTTTGCTCCAAATGGTTCTCCTGTGGTGCCTGTTCAGAGATGTAAGAAGGATTTTTTTAACAATCACAGTGGGGGCCAGTACGGGGTTAAATTTTAGTTTTGGGAGTGGACATGCCCCTTTAACGAACTATTTCATTGACAGCCTTTAGGGGAATGCATACAAGAGAATTAATGTTTTTACAAAGCATTAAAAGAGTAGTAATTTAGAGGGTGGTATGAAATATACTGATACTAAAGTTCATGACTGCAGAATCTAACCAAAATGGCATTTTAAAAAAATGTACAAATAATTCATAAAAAGATACATCTACCACATTATTTTTGTTTTTACTAAATTCACACTCCTGGAAGAACCAGGAAGTAGAAACGGGCAACAGGACATTGCGCAGGATATCAGGTTAGACTTATATATTTCAGATTTCAAACTATTACCGTTTAGGGTTTTGGGGGGTGATTTACCTGTATGTAAATTTTCATTTTAGGGCTGGACTTTAAGGTAGTATTTTTTAAAACACGGACTGACTTGTCGTCCCCCCAATTGTTTCAGACTATTTAAAATCTGATATGAACAACCGATAGAAATTCCCTAAATTACTATACCCATCTTCAGTAGATTTTAGCTTGAAATCTGCAGGAGATTGGCACTGGAAAATGGGGTTGATGGAAAATGTTCTGCCTGTCCCAAACATTTTTCCATTAACCGATCGATATATCGATACCATTTATGAATAGCTCAAAGGGCATGTTCACCCTTAAAACAAAAAACTGGTCATATGCTGGTTACTTGCCCCCAATTGATATATATCTATACATTATTTACCAAATATTTAATGATAATTATTGTCCCTATTCTGGCAGAGTAAGCTGGCTCCTCCTTCAATGCTGTCAATCAAGGCTGTGACTGCAGACATCACAACAAATGATTGACTGCTGTTTCCCCTGCTGCCTCCACTGCATATGCTCAAAATTTTATTCATTTAAAGTTCATTTAACAAAAGGTAGGAGGCAGATGCCCCTTTCAAGAAAGGAATAGAACTTATTACATTTCTGGTTAGTAATGCATGAAATAACTAGTAAAAATAGCAGCTGGGATTGCGGGCAGATAACATGCCCTTTAAGTGTTAGCACACAAAGAAATCCAAATCCAGTGACTTGAAGAGTAGGAGAAATTAAGAGTGAATGGAGGGTTTGACTACACAAATATGTATTTCTAATTAAAAATAAGCTTTTACAGAGATACTTCTACTATTCTGTAGTTTTACTCCTCTCTGTTAGGTCAAGAAACTTATTTAAACAGGCGTTTTAAATTTAAAGGAAAATTAAACTTAATTTTTTTTAATCCTAATGTAAAAGTTTATCTCCTAAGAACACCTATACATTGAAAAGTTCTTCTCTAGTAAGTTGCTGCCAGTACAACTCATGGCCTACCTTGGCTTCAAAGAGCCACACCCCTGACCCCAGGATTCAGTCTCTATACACAGTCTCTATGAGGTTCTAGCGAAAGAAAGCTTCTAAATGTACCTATAATCATTGCTGAATTGCTGGTGGTGCACCATGTAAATGCCATGTTTTTAGGAGCATAAAGTTTCTACATATGTACAAACTTTATTTATAGCAGCTCTGTCTTTTTCTTTACCAACCAGCATGAACTGCTGACAGCCTTCCTGGAGCAAAAGATAGAGATTCTACATTCACTGATATCCCCTATTAGCCCTTTTGGCATAGAGGTAAAAAGATTTCTTTTTAGCAAGACACAGTATAGAAGGTTGCATTATCGATTCCCCATACATACTTTTACTGGAATGTTAATATTCTGTTGCTTACAGCCATGCTAGCAAACAAACTGCAAAGATTACTTTTCTTTTTTGTATGAAAAGCAAAGGCATTTATCATTGTTAGGGACAGGAGCATTGTAATGTGTTTACACAAAAACTGCACTTAAAGCTGTAACATAATTGTCTGTCAGCTTCCAGAAAGCAAAGCTGAGGCTTCCTGTGAAGTGTACTTCATACTTAGCTGGGTGTTCTCAGATAAGGTGAATTATGGGAGCTGACCCCTAGTCCCCACAGGTTTCCTAAATTACCCAGCATCCACAGCAAAGGGAAAGGGAAGACACAGCTTTTTGTATCTTTGTGAATGTATTCTTTTCATTGGGGCAATGTTGTCTGGAGTCTTTAGTTTTCCTTTATGCTTACATCCTTCCTCACCAGCACTGTATATGATTAAAACAATGAATTTTCACTATAGGACTTTTATCCTTCCATATGTATCTGTATGTTACCCACCTAACTAGACTTTAAAGGGCATGTCCACCCCCAAAACTATAATTCCCCTCACTACTGGCCCACGGTGTAGTGAATAAAAATCCTTACCTTACATCCCAGCTCCAAATGGTTCTCCTGTAATCCCCCTCAAAGTAAAAAAAACTGGCCACCAGGAGGATAGCAGAGTCCATATAGGACTGTCTCCTGCCTCTCCTCCGGGAGAATTTTAGCATGTGCAGTTCAGCCCTCCCCCCTTCCCTCCCCCTCCCGTTTTGGTCTCCCTCCCCCTAGCTCTAAACCCCATTGCTACATGATAGGGCTCCTTCCCCCAGCCCCAACGCATTATTAGATTTTCCAGAGACTCCCCCGATAGTTACTTACCTTTCCTCTTTCCCCCAGCATTCAGAACTGCCAGCAGCCGCATCCATGATTGGCTGCCTCTCAGCCAATCAGGGACGAAGCTGCCGGTCCCGTCCCCTGCTTGCAGTTCCATGTAAGCAGAGGGCCAGAACTGTGCGGCGGGGGAAAGAGGTTAAGGTAAGTAACTATCGGGGGACTTTCTGAAAAACCTAATAATGCGGTTGGGGCTGGGGGAAGGTGCCCTACCACATACAAATTTTTTTTTAAAAGGGTGGACATGCCCTTTAAGCACTACCACTTAACTAGATTGTAAGCACTACAGTACACAAACCTCTTTCCACATGCCTTATAGTTCCTGCACTTATACTTATTAACGTACTGGTACATAATTATTTACGTATTTAATTATATATTTTTGTATCCCTCTTGTGTGACTTTTTGTACTGTATTGTACAGCAGTGCTGCCCAAGCAGAGCTAAATAAATAAAATACTGTACTTCTTCCATAAAGGAAAGACAATGTACTACTATCTGAAGCATCATTCCATTTTCCCAAAAATCCCTTCTAAAAACCAAATGGAAACTACCAATACCAATAAAACATAGTTAAAAAAATACAGTGGTTTCTTTAAATATTTAATACACTTACTAGAACAGACTCTACCAGAAAAAAAGGGTTCCTTTGTTTCACTTTTCTTATGGGAAGCACTTGTAGTAGTACCCTCTCTATATCATATTCTCTTTGTAAACTAGATTCTAAAATTGCACTACCTATGCTAGATGGCCTCCCTCCAATGCTATTTAAAGGGGAACTGTGGTCTCCAAACAAGTTGAAATTATTTAAATGAAAGGCCAGTTTCCTACCTTTAAAACGAGCCATCAACCACCTCTCTACATGCTCCACAGCCCAAGATATACAGAAATGACTGACCAGAAAGTTAATGGGTGGGAGGCTGACATGTGACATTCCTAAGGCTTCTTCTGCACAGTGCCGCCAGCGAGCACAGCCTCAGACTCCCTCAGTGTGTGAGGGAGACAGGAATGTGACACCCGTGAGTGGGCAGGGCCACATGGGGCTGTAAGGGAATGGGCCAAGGGGGGCCTGCAACTGGAGGGACCATGGGGTCCATGAGTGGAAGGGACCAGGGGGGCTGCAAAGGGGAGGAGACAGGGAAGATTGACTGACAGGTTTCAGAGCAGGAAGTGCAGGGGACCTGCTGCCAGATCACACACAAAAATGTAAAACCTATGCAAAATAAACAATGGAGAGGAATTCCTATCAATTTACCTAAAGTCATTTTTCGACCACAGTTCCTCTTTAATAAAGAAATTGGAAATTGCTCAGATGTGGCATTGCTTTATAAAGTTTCTTCCAGACACACACAATTGGCAGCCACTGTATTACCTGACTCTATTCTAAAAAAAAAAAAAAAAAAAAGTGATCAATATTTGACTTGAAAATTGATAAATGTATTGCTTTACAATCAGCAAGGAATGGTATGCGTATTACAATTTCCTGTGAATTCAACTAGGGGATGAAAATATTTCAAATTATTTTTACTGCACATGAATAATGGGATTCTAAGCAGTTGCTATACCCAAGCACTATGCCAACACCTTTTCTCCAGCCTCTTCTGGGTCAGTTATGTAACCCCGTTTTAATATTGTCTAAGATTCTCAGCTTACCCAAATTTACAGCTAAAAAAAAAAAAACAATCTTGTGACAGAACCTGTGGGCACTGAGAAAGAACTGCACTTATTTAATATGCTAAATCTTCTAGAACAAGTCAAACTTGTGGCCCTCAAGATGTTTAAAAACTACAAACCCCAGCATTCCCTGACTGCAGAATGCTGGGAGTTGTAGTTTTCAAACATCTGAGCTGCCGATGAAGCCAAAAAAATGCAAACGCATCGAGCGTGGCTCCCCTAAGAGATTACACAATGCACCCTGTAAACCATAAGTATTACCTATTTATGTGATGCACCCTATGCCTTCTTCGATTATATAAGGGATAATACGCTACCTACAGTGTAATATAAGGATATTACGCCACCGAGGAGTTCCATGACCATATAGAAGCACGAAGCCGCAGGCCGAGTTCTTTTATACAGGGTATGGAACTCCGAGGTGAAGTAAATCCATATATTACACTGTAGGTAGCGTATTATTTCTTATAATACATAATGCCAGCCAAAAAAATAACCTGCCCACTACCACTGTCTTTCCCCCTTCCTGTATTGGTCATTTATATAGGAATCCCTGTTCAATGTATAAATAGTTAATAATCATTCCTATTGAAAAGAGAAAGAAGGACCGAACATTGTCAAGAATAAACAGGGATTCCTATATAAATGAATAATACAGAGAGGGGGAGACAGTGGGAGGGGCAGTAGAATACAGGAAGTCACTCAGTGATCTCACTGAGTGATTGTAATATAGATTCTCACCACTGCACCTTCCCATTGAAAATGTCCAGGCTTATGTATTATATGGTGGATAATGCACCCCCAACTGTAAATTATAAGGATATTAGAAGTCACAGAGGAGTTCCGTGACCATAAAAATACACAAGGCCGCAGGCCGAGTACCTTTTATACAGGGCACGGAACTCCAAGGTGACTTCTAATATACCTTTAATTTACAGTTGAGGGTGCATTATTTATTATAACCCACCCCTTTGTGGCTTCTGGTTTCCTTCTCCTGGAAAACATTTAACACATTTTATGAGGATGTTATCTACATGGAGCAGAAGATCTAGGTTGTAGTGTGAGCGATGTAGAACAGATCAACGACTTTTCAGCAAGGATATTAAATGAGTGTGTGCTTGTGTGTGAGCACTGTATTAAATGAGCCTATATGCGTGTAATGTATCCGAGTGCAGTGTCCAAGCAGACTGACACAAGGGCTTCGAGCACAATCACCAATAACTAGGCCCGTGTTCTGTCAGTGAATTGTGCTACGGTCGGAGAGTGAAACATTATTGCGAACGACGTTACAATCCCAGACTGCCAGGCGAGCCCTATAATACAGTTTGCGACAGTGAATAGCAGCCTGGCCAGTTCTATAAATATTTAAACATTGCGGGTGCTCTACCCCCTCCACCGAACCGTTTTTTCTCCCGGTCACATGACCTCTCACCCGGGGGCTCCAAGAACAGCATCCGCCGCCACCGCCGCCTCCTCAATCCGAGCTCAGCGCAGGGGGCGGGGCCGAGAACGCGCAACGGAGGGGAGTCTTTGCACGACGTGTTAAATGCGCGTTTGTTTGTGCGCGCGCATCTATGCTTCACAGATTAGAAATGGAGGTTTAGCGAATTGGATTTGCAGTCACTATATCCAGAAAATTAATCTGGGGGTCAGTGATCACTGCTGAGCTGGTGACTGATACCAGATAATATCATTACTGATATCTAATAGGATAAAACGTTCTGTGTACTGATTCATCCATGGATGAATTCCTTTAGTTATTGGTATATCCATCACCATCCATTACATTTGTACCATTTTCAGAAGTAGCTGTTATAAATTGGTCTTACGCTTCCTTAACATTACATCGGTACAGGCAGCATTCAGTCCGAGATGAATGTCAAATTGATTGTAATGTTGAGTGGGGAAGTTTATTGACCACATAGTGTTTGGTTGCTGCGTGACCTTAATAATTCATTACAAACAAAATTGGTTAGGCACCAGATGCTAAATATTAGAGTTAACTAGGCTCATGCCCTTGAAAGTACTACAGGTGCAGCCATCCATGAAAAATCTAACAATTGTCAAAAATAGAAACGAAGCATGGATACAGGGGTGTCTCTCTCTAATGAGGCAAAATGCTCAGGGTGGCACCCCTGCTAAATATGAGAGAGGCTGCAGGCAGAGCTCACTTTAATTTTTTTTATTTTTTAGAAAAGAGGCAGGCAGAGCAAATAAACATAGCGCTTAGTAGTACAAAGGGGCGGCATTCAAAAGTTTGGCTCAGGTGGGAAAAACCCCAGAGACACCCCTGCATGGACATCAATGCACACACTGAACACAATCATGGGTAGTATCATAAAAAGTAACTTTTATTAGAGCCAGTTAAAAATATATTAGAAAATCAGTAAAGTGCATGATTACAATCATAGAAAAAAGTTAAAAACATCCCATAAAGCCCATAAACCTATTAGCAATACACCGGTATATTGAGATTATAAAGTGCTATTGCAAGACAATGGATCAACCCCTATGTACGTACAAATACATGATTTAGGTAGTGTCAGCAGTGAAGCATAGACCTGAGTATAATGCCAAATGTACAATACCAGGGGTCCGGTAAAGGTGCTATGGAGGGATCATGGGCAATTAAAACGTTCCGCCAGACGCGTTTCATCCACAGCCACGGACTTCCTCAATGGCGCATTTGAAGTGCGTCATCAGACTGACCATGCCTCTTAAATACAGATGTTTTAAGATTTATATACTAAGGATACTGAGACCTAATTTTGTCGATTTGGCTATCTTATGAATATATAGCCTTTAGTCTCTCACTGGAGATATCAAGGATACAAGGCAGAGTTCAAAAAACCCTCTACCATCATGCTTTAAAAACTTTTTTCTCTGATTGTAATCATGCACTTTTTATGATACTACCCATGATTGCGTTCAGTGTGCCCATTGATATCCATGCTTCGTTTCTATTTTTGACTATTGACTTTTATATTTCATTTGGCCGCACATCACGGAATTTTCTCGAAGGCATTGTGGAACTTTGGTGGCATCACGCTCCCTTTCTTTTTAGAACGGGGACGACCGGTGGTGTTACAACATATTTTGTATACGATTTTAGGCAGTTTTTAGCATTGATTGGGGTGGGATACTGGGTGGAGAGTAATTTAACTCTCAATGGTTACCAATAAAGTTTTTGCTGTTTTTTGGATCTATATGTGGTAGTGCCATTTATTTGGGGGCTTACATAAGGGAGTCTTGTATTTCCCTATTTAGAGCTGGTAGTAGTATTGAATTTTCCCCCTTTGAGCACCACTGAATTACAGTGTTCCACAGGGTCATAATATGGAGTTGTGCACCTGTCTACCATTATAGATGGGGAAGCGGGTTTACCTGGCGACATTGCCCGGCTAGACACGTGTAGGGAACTGGTAAACTAATTACTGTTTAGTCTTCTTATTCTGACAGGATTTGGCCAGTAGGGGTCACTGTGTAAAAGGGAGAGAACACGTGCGCTCACTCTTTTTCTACTTCAAGGAGTTTCCCCAGAGGAGAGGACAAGCCTGGGACTTTAGATAACAGGTAGGCCCAGTTAATGTGAGATTAGATTCAAGGTATCCCACCCCTCCTGGATCGTTCGGGAGCCTCTCATTCTGGGGTAGACTCCCGCAAAACCACCCCAGACTCCCGGACTTGAGAGGAGACTTCAGTCTCCTCCCAAGCCACACCCACTTTCTGAGGTCACGCCCCAGGACTGCCCTTCACCCCTCCCTAACCCCGCCTCCCACCACCCCTAGAACACAGGCCATGCCCCTTGTGACATCCCGCCCCCGCGTGATACCCCCTTTCCTCACCCTGCCCGGAACCCTGAAGGGGCAGGGTGGAATGTCTGAGATTCTGTTATAGATCACTCCAGGAGTGATAAATAGGAGTAGGGTAGCTAGTGAGCAGCCTGAGCTCCAACAAGGAGATTTAGACTAGAGTCCTGGGTGTATCACCCAAGAATAGGGACATAGTGACAGACATTGGGGTAGAAGATTCTGCTACAATGACCTGAGAGCTGGGGTGACACTAACAAGCTGATTGTTGTATTTATGTATGTAAAGTTTATTTATAAAGCGCCACTTGGAGATGCAGCGCTGTACAATAACAAAATACAATAAAGTCATAAAAGGGGGATAAATACAAAGATAGTTCAGTACATAAATATATAAATTATATAAATAGAAGTGCTAGATCTTTGCCACAAGAGGAAAGGAGGTCCGTGCTCCATAGAGCTTACAATCTAGTTAGGTGGGTAACATACAGATACGATGGAATGGGTATAAGTGCTGGAGTGAGACGTATGCAGTGCAAATAAAACAATCATATACTGTGCTGGTTACCAGATAGGTAGGATGTAAGGCTAGATTTAAACCTGCTGATTGAGGTTTCTTGACGTGAAGAGATGAATAGAATTCCAGGGTTTAGGGGGAGATTCCTGCTGCCTGGAATCCCCTCTTTCTATCTGCTCAGTCTGCTGTTCTACCTCTCCTGGTGTCTATAGACGGTTATATAGTTTGTTACATAGATTGCTACATTGTCAATTGAGCTGTGAGTGAAAATCAGCATTTGTATGTTTCAAAAATGTATCCAGACTGCCCTGTGATTGACAGCAGCATAGAGAACTGTATCAATATTAACAATAAAGTAAGAGGGCCAAGGAAGGAAAAAAGAAAAATTAAGACAAGAAACAGAAGGAAGAGAGAGAGAGAAAAAGAGCAGAACTCGCAGTATTAGAGTAGAAGGAAACCAAGACTAGTCCCAAAGAGGCTGGGAAGAACTGAAAATGAAACAAAGAAATAAAGCCAACGAAAAAAGAAAGAAGAAGGGGAAAAAGCTGAAAGTCCATAGTCCCAACCTCCAAGGATATACAATGTCTAGAACATCTATGGATCCACAATGGTAGTACTAGAGTCCTATCCAATCTCACTGCTAGAGAAACACCGTCTCACTCCACGTGGCTGATGCGCTGTATAAAGACCTCCGATCGACGCACGTTTCGGGACGCACGCGTCCCTTCTTCCGGGTCACCTGATACACTCCAGTCAATAGGACGGCTTAAATAGCTTAAGTCTCGTGTAGCCTGTAGGAAGTCCCGTGGGGAACACGGAACTACAACATTAAAGTTCCTAGCTGTCACAGCATATGTGTGCCCATCAGTGAATAACTGGTAAGTCCAGGGGCTACTCTTTCCGGTAACAATCAACAATATATACGTAGCCCTAGGTATCCTAGTAAGAGGAGATACATACTATACATATAAAATAAACCAAAATTTTACATCTGCCACATTTGTGGCTGCCCTTGATACAACCTTCCCTAAGCCAGGGCGGTTCTCTGATTGCTAAGAAGTGGCTAGAGACCAGCGATTGACCCAGTGTGGGTGCCCTACGAGGTATCAGTCTTGGTGTTTTACCCACAAATCTATGGATCGTCTCATCCGATTGAAAGATGGGCCAATGTTTCTTTAATAATTGTCTGACCCATACCCAATCATTATTGTATTCCGTGACTACGGACAATATCTCATTATTGGTTTTGGTCTTACGCCCAAAAATCAGGTTTTCCCTGTCCGAGAATTTGGCCCTCTTGTATGCCAACTCGCAGGATACCCCCTGTCAGAGAACCTAATAAACAGCTCCGAGGCTGCCTTCTCAAAGTCACTTAAAGAGGTACAGTTTCGTCGTGCCCTGAGATATTGTCCCACCGGAATTCCCTTAAGTAGGGGTTTGGGGTGCATACTCTGTGCACGAAGCATGCTGTTACCCCCCGACTCCTTCCTAAATAGTTCTGTATGGAGTCTGCCACCCACTTTTTTAATATTAAGATCCAGGAATGGTATTTGAAACAAATCATACTGTAAAGTGAAGCGTAAGTTCCAACGAACGCCCGTAAGGTGTCAATAGACGAGTCCCAGAACATGAGGACATCGTCTATATACCGACCCCAAAACAATATATGATTAGTGTCTGTGGTGAGTTCCTCATGAAAGAATATAGAGTGTTCCCACGCTGCCAGGTAGAGGCCTGCATAGGTTGGAGCACAAGCAGTACCCATCGCGGTCCCTCGTACCTGGTGGTAGAACCTGCCTTCAAAGGTAAAGAAATTGTTAGTCAAAATAATTTCCAATAATTGTAACACCAATAGAGAGTGTTCTTTATATTTGATGCTGCGTGTTGACAAGAGCTTCCTGATCACCTCAATACCCAAATGATGGGGTATAGAGGGATACAGGGCTTCAACATCTAAACAGACCAAGATTGTTTCTTGCTTAATTTGAATATTATTAAGTCTCCTAAGAACATCTAAAGTGTCCTTCGGGTACAAGGGAACGGTGTCCAAGAAAGGGCGTAATGCCCGATCAACAAAAGGTGAGATATTCTCTGTTGGACTACCCACACCCGATATGATCGAGTGACCTGGTGGTTGTTTACCATTTTTATGTAGCTTAGGTAGCCAGTAGAGACATGGTAGCACAGGATGTTGGTTAAATAGGTAACCTAAGTCTGATTTGTTAATAAGTCCAGCACTAAAAGCTGTGTCCAAACATTTCTTTACTTTCATATTCGTTTCCTGTAACGGGTTCTTAGGGACCCGATTATATTGGGACTGGTCACTCAGCTGCCTGAGTGCCTCGGAGCGATAGTATGCTTTGTCCATAATGACTATCTTCCCACCCTTGTCCGCCGGTTTAATCACAATATCATCTTTGGATTGGAGTTCTCTCAAAGCTCGCAATTCCCCCTGATTGAGATTGGAGGGAGCATAGCTCCGGCTAAATCCCTCCATTTCTTGTACAATAACGTCCACAAGTGTGCGGACACATGGGACGGCGGACAAGGATGGGAAAAATCTGGACTTCGGACGTAGACCCAGATGGTTAATCAGACCTGGAGATATAGATAGATCATGATTTGGATCGATATCGCCAATGTCATCACTTCCCATCCCTGCTCCATCCCATTCTAGCTCCAACAAATTATCCAGAGCTAGATTATCAAAGAAATCTAAATCACAGCACTCAGTCTTTTTGTTAGATTGGTCCGCATAAAGTTTTTTAAGAACTAGACGTCTGGCAAAAAGATTTATATCTTTAATAAAATTAAATGGATCCAAATTCCTGGACGGACTAAAATTAAGGCCCTTCGATAGCAATTCAGAGTGTCTCTCCTCCATATTGAAGGAGGATAAGTTGACTACTACATTACCTTCTTTTTCCTGAGGTTGTATCCCTGTTTGGTACCCGATTTCCCTCCCGTTGGACCTCCTCCCTCTGCCCCTCCTGTGCCTCTGTCTAAAAAAGGCACTCCTTGGGACTTGGGATTTTTGGGTCGGGTGCGGTAGTTACGTTTATAGTACTTATAGTGTATTTGTTATTTGTTATTATCCGTATCTGAACTGTCATTAGACTGAGAGTCTACTTTATCATATTTAAAAACTCTTCCAGATTTATAGTCCTCGCAATCACGGGAAAATCTTTTCTTTTTACGTAACTTAATTCCATTTTGTAGTTTGTCGATATCACCCTTCATTCTATAGTTTAATTTGCCATAGTCTTTATGTTCATGCCAGGAGTTTAGATCCTCTGCCATTCTATTAACCTCGATCTCCATAGCTGTCATCTGACTCAAATTTTCCTTAACAATCAACCTCATCAATTCAAAAGAGGCATTATGGGCCGCCTCGTCCCATTTCGCCTGGAAGTCTTCCGACATTTTGGAAACTATATTTCTACCCGGTCGTATCTTCCACCGTAATCCACGAAGGATCATCTTAGATTTTAAATAGTTTTCCAAAGTCAGAACCTCCCATTTGCGACGGACGATTTTACTCAACTCTTTTTTATAACGACCAAAGTCTCGGACAATCGATTTATCTGGGTTCTCCCCATCAGTGTCCGGACTCATCAGTCCATCTGAGAAAGCCTCATTAGTATCTGTATCCCACTCAAGATCACTAAATTTGAATGCCATACCTCACCCGTAAAGTAGCTAAGCTAGTGTCCAACTCCAAACCTAAGTTACAAAAACCGAATACCCTTAAAGAGCAACATAAGTATGATCGGCATAATATATGGGAAGCAGTCAACGCCATTAGGCAGAAGGAAGAGAAACAGAAGGAAGAGAGAGAGAGAAAAAGAGCAGAACTCGCAGTATTAGAGGAGAAGGAAACCAAGACTAGTCCCAAAGAGGCTGGGAAGAACTGAAAATGAAACAAAGAAATGAAGCCAAAGAAAAAAGAAAGAAGAAGGGGAAAAAGCTAGGTGGTACAAGGGCACAAAGCCCAGGAGCACTCCAACTGCATATAAATCACCATAAAATGGAAATAATAGAGGGCCAAAACGCCCCTCATACAAAGATAACGGTCAGGAGGTGGACACTAGACTGCTAAACACAGTATGTATAAATATATCAAAAGGACTTTATATAACTTGAATTAGTGGCCTGTTGATCACTAATTAGAATTCTATAAAGTCCTTTGGGAGTGCTCTATAGCTTTATACCTTTGTTTATTGCATCCTGTAGCAGCACCCAGGCTTGGCAGGAGCCAGTCGTTTGGACTGATATATATATATATATATACATTCTGTCACATCCACCGTCAGTGTCACAGCTCTGACTTTAAAAGACACTAATGGTAATGTAGGGTAAATGTGGATTTATCGGTAAAACAGAACGTTAGGCTGAGTACACACGGACAAATTTTCTGTCCTGACCTTTTGCCGCTATATAGTGGTCGGCCACAGCAAACGTCTCCTATGGACCACAGCTATCACTGCCACTGTCGAAATCACCTCAGATTTTTTCGGCCCGACTTACCAATACACAGAATTATCTGTTGGTTTGTGTGTACCCAACCTTAATAAGTATACACTTTATAACAAAAGAAAAGGGAATATGTGTATTGGCCAATTGTGATGATAATCATGGCAATTAGAAAATATATATAATATAATTATATGATCCATATATAATAGAGTACTTGAATGTATTCGGTCGTGAACCTCCTTTTGGGCTTGTTCAGTGGTAACCCATTTAGGAATCCCCCCCTTGAAAATCCTCCACTTGCCACTGCCACACATCTACCTGGCTCCCCATTAAACAACGCATTATCTACAAAATCCTTCTCTTAACATTTAAATCCCTTCATGTTGCTGCTCCTTTTTATATTTCCTCTCTCGTGTCCCCATATGTCCCTGCATGTACCTTCCGCTCATCACAGAATCATCTCTTATATAGACCCCCCACTCACATTGCCTCCTCTCGCTTTAAACTTTTTTCTCTTCTGGCCCCCGTCCTCTGGAATTCTATTCCCCTCTCTCTATGTCAAGAAACAAGTTTAAATCTAACCTGTCAAGCTATCTCTCTGAGCACTGCATAACATAGGGCTGTTGATACTGCAAAAGTTATTATTTTAGCACTTCCACCCTTTCCTATGTATTTGTATGTTACCCACCTAATTAGATTATAAGCTCTACGGGGCAGGGACTTCTTTCCTCATGTTACATGTTTCAGCCACTTGTATATTTACTTATTTATATATTTATGTATTTATTTACTGTCCCCCTTATACAACTTCTATTATTCTATGTATTCTATATTGTACAGCGCTGCGTCACCTAGTGATGCTATATAAATAAATATATACATACATGCATACATAGGGAAAAGAACTCTTTTCAAGATTACATTTTGTTGCATTCCAGATAACAGACATATGGGTTGCGTGGTCATTAGCTGCAGGGACATCTGTGAGGAGAAAGTCCTGAGGAAAAGCTAACGGATGTTGTCAATTAACAGTAAGAAAGGGTGACCTTCCAGTAGAGGATGAGCAGTATTATTATGGGCAAATTTTCTGCCCAAGGTAACAAATCCTACCAATCATCTTGGCAAAGGGAAGCATGGCATTAGAGGAATTGATCTAGGGTCTGATTGAGCTGTTCTACTGTTCCATTAGATTGGGGATGGAAAGCAGAAGATAATTGAAGTGATAATTGAAGGATTTTACAAAGGGACCTCCAGAATTTTGCAACCAAACATTAAACAATGTTCTTCAGGAATAAAGACCGTACCAACGGGCTTTTCAGAGGTTGCAGAGGATTGCTTGGCCAGAAGTTGCAACAATTTTAGAGGGGGGAATAATCGGTTCTTCTTGGTTATGTAGGGTTTTAGAGGGAGAAAAGTTTTTGGAAAAGGCATCAGCCTTCTTGTTTCTAGAACTAAGGCGGTAGGTTATAAAGAAATTAAAGTGGGAGAAAAAGAGTGCCCAGCAAGCTTGCCAGGGGTTAAGTCTCTTGAGAGTTTGGATGAATTCTAGGTTCTTGCGGTCTGTATATATTGTGATTGGATGGGGAGAACCTTCCAAAAAAGGTCACCATTCTTCCAAGGCCAATTTGATGGCTAATAATTCTCTATTACCTACATTGTAGTTCTGCTCAGATGCCAAGAATTTTTTAGAGAAGTAGGCACAGTGGTGAAGTTTCCTGTCAACTTCGAGGTGTTGAGATAAAACCGCCCCAGCTCCGATATACCTTTAGGGTACAAGTGTAAAAATATAGGTCCTCTCCTGTCTGGCTTAATGCCCAGGTATAAAGGGAAATGGAAAAAAAAGAAAAAGGCTTTTAAAATTTTGAAATTGGAGGGAACTGAACAGGCTTATAAGGAGTATAAAAGCTGTAATAAGGAGTGCAAGAAAGCAATTAAAGCAGCTAAAATAGAAAGTGAAAGTCTTCTGGAAGGGTTTCCGATGAGGCCCTCCTCTGGACGCAGAGTCTAAGCACCTGCCAGTCTTCCCCAGAGCCTCTGATGGTGAGGATGTTGTTTCGGCAAGGCAGGTGCCAGGTTGCGCAAGAGAGCCGCAAGATCCTACAATGTGGAGAAGGCAGCAAGACGAGGAACAAGTGAGTGGAGATCAGGTAGAAGCTTCGGATAACAGAATGAACTGGGCACAGGAAACAAGTGGTTAGGCAATGACACAAAGACTGAGCTGGGTACATGAACTGGGTACTGGAGCCGGATACTGGAGCTGGATACTGGAGCTGTATACTGGTGCTGGATACTGGAGTTGGATACTGGTGCTGGATACTGGTGCTGGATACTGTGGACAGAAGTTGAGCACTGAAAAACAGGAGACAGGAACAAAGAAAGCAGAGCTCAAAAACAGTGAACTAACACTGAACAGACAGCAAGGTTCTAAAGCAGCGTGAAGCTTATATATGGCTGGACACATCATTCTTCCGCCTGTGCACCCACACCAATGCGCACATGTGCAGAAAAGTAGCCAGACCTGACGGGACCTGGGAGAAGACCAGAAACCACAGCACCCGCACTTGTGCGTAAACACCAGCGGAAGCATAGGCGCACGTCTACGGAACAAGGTAGGACCAGGAACTTGATATTGTCCCCACCAGCAACCTCCTGGTGCCCTTTGACGTAGGTCTTCCAGGCTGTCTTGAGTGGAAAGTCTTGATTAAGCGAGGAGCATGGACCTGTTCTCATGAGTTCTCTTCCAGACCAAAACCTTTCCACTTAACCGTATATCTCAACTTCCCCGCAGAGATCTTGGTATCCAGAATAGTCTCAACTTCATACTCAGAATTCTCATTCAAGACAGAAGGAGGTGGTGGAGGGAGGACCAAAGAAGAACTGGTGACATATTTTTTTAAACAAAAGACATGAAACACAGGATGTATCCTTAACATCTAATTTGAAAGCTACAGGATTTATACACTTCTTGAAGAGAAAAGGCCCCACAAAACGAGGTCCTAACTTGACTGAAGGAATTCTTAGCTTCATATTACTCGTAGAGAGCCAGACGAAATCACCAAACTTAAAACCTGAAGAATCTTTTCTTAACTTATTAGCTGACCTTTGAACCTGTTCTTGAGCCCGAGCGATGAGAGCCTTCAATTCAACAGCCTTTTGTTTTAACAGTTCATTTGAATTTAAAGGTTTGGAATAGTAATTGTAGATGAAAAGTCAGTAAGGAAAGTTGGATTATATCCATAATTTGCTTAGAACGGTGAACACTTAATGGAAGAATGGTGAGGTAATAGAGAAGACCAATCCTCCTGAAAAGCAGAAGAATAACATCAAAGATACTGTTTAAGAGTTTGGTTAGTCCTTTCTGTCTGCCCATTGGACTGAGGATGATATCCAGATGAAAAAAAGTTATGAATACATAATGATTTACACAGTTCTTTCCTAAATTTTGAGGTAAATTGTACCCCTCTATCTGAAACTATATCATCATGTATATATAACTATATCATCATGTAGATGAACATTATCTTTAGTATATACTGAAGGAATCCCTCTTAATGGAATATAATGAGCCATTTTAGTTAGTCGATCGACTACCACGAAAATTGTGTTGAAACCCTTGGATTTAGGTAGTTCAACAATGAAATCCATAAAGGATGGCTAGGGATAGGCAACAGGCACAGTAATCCATAAGGTCTTTGTTTAGATGATTTAAATCTTGAACAGGTTACACAGGAGGCAACAAAGCCTTTACAGTCTTTAAACATGGCTTGCCAGAAAAAAATTCTACTTAACAATTCGAATGTCTTGGCCAAAGGATGGCCAAAGGATAACTATGACAATAATGTAACACTGGAGATCTCACTTATTCAGGAACAAATATCTTGTTTGTGATAAATTAACCCATCCTAGAAAGGGGATATTTGAAGGAAGACTGAAAGGAAGCTTCTTTAATGATTTTTGCAACATTAGCACGTAAAAGTAAGAAGTTGGAATTAGAAAGGATTGTGACAGGCTGATTAGATGTAATGTCTTCATAGAACTGTGTGGAAAGGGCATCAGCCTTGCCATTCTTAGAGCCCATGCAGAACGTTATATGAAAGATGAATCTAGTGAAGAAAAGGGCACACCTGGCTTGGCGTGGCCTTAAACTTTTTGCTGTCTGTAAAAATTCTAGATTCTTTTGGTCTGTAAAAATAACTATTGATTAGCACCTTCCAGTAGATACTGCCACTCCTCTAAGGCTGATTTAATGGTTAATAACTCTCAGTTGTTCAATGGCCGATTGAGCTGAGTACGTCAAGCTTACATAGTAATTGAGGTTGAATAAAGACATACGTCCATCAAGTCCAACCTTTTTTTTTATTTTACACTTCCTAACAGTTGATCCAGAGGAAGGCAAAAAAAAAAAAACCCAGTTAAAAAAAAAAAAAAAAAAAGGGGGGGGGGGGGGGGGGGGGGGAATTCCTCCCGACTCCAAATGGCAATCGGAAAGTAGTCAACCAGATCTACAGTATATGTATTAATACCAGTAATTCTCAATATTTTTTAGTTTTAGAAGCCTATCCAGGCCATTTTTAAAGCTAATGCCATTACCGCATTGGCTGGAAGACAGTTCCACAGTTACACAGTTCTCACAAGGATGTCCACTGATATAACCTATTAGTTAACAATGAACCAGAGAGTTTATTGTATGGCCCATTAATATATTTGTATAAGGTTATCGAATCCCCACGCAAACGTCGCTTCTCCAATGTAAACAGCCCTAACTTGTCTAATCTGCCAGCATAGTTAAACCCCTCCATTCCCCTTATTTAGTTGCCCTTCTCTGAACTGCTTCCATTTCCAAGATGTCTCTTTTGTATATGGGATTTTAAAACTGAACCGCATATTCCAAACGAGGCCTTACCAGTGCCTTGTAAAGAGGGAGAATAATATTTTTCTCTCTTGAATCTATTCCTCTCTTTATACAAGACAATATCTTGCTAGCTCTAGCCATGGCTGTCTGGCATTGTTTGCTACAGCTTTGTTATCTACCAGAACTCCCAAAGCTTTTTCCATTTCAGATTCACTTAGCATAGAGTTATTTATGGTGTAGGTGGCACAGGGTTTATTAAATTATTAAACAGTTAGGCAGGAAATGAAGATATTGCTAGATGGGTTGGACTGGATGGACACATGTCTTTATTAAACCTCAATTACTATACTATACTAAATCCCAAATGCATCACCTTACATTTATCAACATTAAATCTCATCTGCCATTCTGCTGCCCATTTCTGCTGCCAATCTATCTAGGTCTGCTTACATAGTAACATAGTAATTAAGGTTGAATAAAGACATACGTCTTGCAGCACTTGCACATCATTTGAAGTTTCCAAAGCTCTGCATAGTTTAGTGTCATCAGTAAACACAAAGACCTTGCTCTCAATGCCCCCTTCTAAGTAATTTATAGACAGATTTAAAAGAAGCAGCCCCGGTACAGAATCCTACATATGCCCACCCACATGGGCACTTCAACATGTAAACAATCCCTGTTGTTCTGCATGTAGCATACTGCCTTAACTGGATGGCAAAGCCCTTACTAGGATGGTACACAACACTGCCCTTCATTATTGCATTACACACCGAGCAATTTCTACAAGGATATGTACCTTTTAGTTGCTCACTCAGATACAGTTGTCTGGAGCCCTTTTCTGTTTTGATGTCTGTCTGTATAAGTTTATCACCAAGACTCTTTGATCTTTTGTTGGAAAAAAAGGCGAGGGTTAGAAAAAAGTGGACCATATTGTTGATTTATTTGTAAAACATGCCAATTATTCTTAATGATTTGTTGGATGTCATTCGAAAAGTTATTATACACAGAGATAAATGGTTTCCTATCTTGCTGCCTCTTTTGACTAGGCTTACTAATAAGATCACCCCTCTTTTGGCAAAACGCTCTTTCCATATCTTGTAGTAAGTTTTCTTTTGGATAACCTCGGTTATAAAATTTCTCAACCATTTCCATCATCCTAGTTCTACAACGAATATCGTCCCTATCTATTCTTCTAACTCTTAAAAATTGGCTATACGGTAGTTCTGCTTTTACATTTTTAGGATGAAAACTACTAGCTAATAGTAGGTTATTTTTACGTTAAAAGTACCGATAAAAATAACCTACTATTAGCTACATACAGACAGACATCAAAACAGAAAGGGGCTTCAGACAACTTTACCTGAGTGAGCAACTAAAAGGTACAAATCCTTGTAGAAATTGCTCAGTGTGTAATGCGATAATCAAGGGCAGTGTTGCGTACCATCCTAGTAAGGGCTTTGCCACCCAGCTGAGGCAGTACGCTACATGCAGAACAACAGGGATTGCTTACATGTTGAAGTGCCCATGTGGGTGGGCATAAGTAGGAAAATCTGTAAGAGAGGTGAGACTAAGGATATGTGAACACAAACGGGATATTACTAACTTTCAAGGCTCTAATAAGAATTATGAGAAGCCAGTGAGCAGACATTTTTCCCAACAAAAACATAAAGCATCCCAACTAAGATGGTTGGTTTTAGAAGTGGCGGAAAAAGATAGTAGAGGTGGTGACTTTATTAAAAAACTCTTGCAAAAGGAAACAACGTGAATAGATAAATTAGGTACTATGTCTCCACACGGTTTAAATGAGGACTTTAATCTATCCTGTTTTTTATAAGTATCTGTAGTAACCAGTTTGTTTCTTACTTGTTTGGCAACATTGTATTTTATTATGCCTTTTCACCAGCAGCAACTCTTCTGTTTTAGTTTAAAACTTACAAGAGTGGAAGTCATCATGTTAGAGACATAAAGACTGTACGATTGCGCCATCTACTGACTAAAAATGTAATTGCTCAAATGCACTTGTATATTATAGTTGATATTTTAAAATGGCATTAATCATGTGTTTTTATCTATTTCCTAATATGTATATATATTATTTTACACACTAAGGCACTTTGAAGAAAGAAGGGACAAATCTTTTGCACATAATAGCACTTTATTATTGGCACTTTATTACACTACTGTACATATAGCAGTATAACATTATTAACACAGTATTAGTTTTTAACAAGGTTTTATCCTTACGGACACGTTATTACTTTTTATCAATGTTGTATCTTATGATAACCACTGGATATGTACTCTTTTTCATTAATGATTGTGATGTATTTATTTCCTGTTCACCCCTGACTCCTCCCATGTTGGGGTTGGTTTTCAGGTAGTGACACCCTATATAATCCCTGAGCACTGTTGCACCTCTATCACCTGAAGAAGGGGGAACATTATTCCCCCGAAAAGTTGTGTTTGTGTGATGTGCGGTCCACAATAAAGACATAAATTGCGAAACTCTACTTCCTTAAGTTTGCTTGAACTTTTGAACTTGCTTGCGGTTGGGCGGAATAGCCAGTCCCGAATAGTGGAAATTTTTTGAGGATCCATAGTTAATCCTAGTGAAGAAATGACGAACCCTAAAAAGGGTATAGAACTCTTTTCGAATTTGCACTTTTCCACCTAAATATATCCAGTCCTAGCGGTGATGCCCCATCCTTCTTCCTCCCCCTCTTCCCCCCTCCCCTCTCCCCTTCCCCTTTTCATATTTAGAGATACACTACAATGAAGAACTTACCAAATGACATAGTTCTTTGTATATAGTTGATCTATGTTAAATGTTATATATAACCCCTTGCAGGATATATGATATACAATCTATTGTAAACTACTTATATTGACCATCTGTAATCGCTGATAACAAATTGCCGCTATGTACTGTATATCATGTTCTATCATTCAATAAAAACAAAGTAAAAAAAAAAAAAAAGAATATGCCTGCTCCAGCTAGAGATATAGAATGGCATATGAAACCCTTTCATAGATTTCCTTCTATGTATTCTTTAAGGTTCAGATAGAGGGTAAACTCTTCGAAAAGGAGTCTCCGCTCTTGGCAACAATTCTATAGGACAATTATAAATACGATGTGGGGGTAATACATCTGCTGCTTTTTTGTCAAACACATCAGAAAAGTCACTGTAGGAGGGTGGCAAAATGACTTCAGAATGGGACTCCTTTATACTGAGCAGCGAAGAGGAAAAACAAGACTGTTGACAATATTGAGAGGAAAAGGAGATCTCTCTGGAAACCCAATTTATTAAGGGATTGGGGACTTTCAACCAAGGAATGCCTAAAATAATAGGAAATTAGGAGAAACTCAATACATCAAGACATACAAACTCAGTATGATAATTGTTCTTGACTAATACAGGTACAGTCTCACGAAGAATGGGTCCTGAAGAAAATTTTTAACCGTCCACCAAATGAATAGATAGAGGAGAAGATTTAAGATGAGTAGGAATCCCCCAATCCTTGGTGAAAGGTTCCAGAATGAAGCAGCTGCAGGCCCCGGAATAAATAACAGCTTGAGTCTCGACGATTTGGTCTGTTCCCTGCAACGAGACATTAATAGCAAGATTGGACATGGTGACGGGACTAGGAGGACAGGAAGATGGAAAATACATTCTTACTCATAGGTCTAATTGGGCAATTAAGTAGGCTGGTCTGTTCACAGTACAAACAGAGATTCAGGCGACGTCTGTGAGCACGTTCCTCAGAAGAAAGAGAAGGACAGGTAAGACCCAGTTGCATGGGAACGGAGTCTGTGGTTGATGAGGAAGAGGTCAGAGTAGAAAGTGACTCAGTGAACATTCGCACCCAGTCTCTCCAATCTTCTTTCTCTTAAACGTCTGTCGATCTGGACGGATAGGTCAATTAGAGCCTTAAATGTCTCGGAGACACCTGTACGAGCGAGCTCATCTTAAGAGTTTCTGATATGACAAGCCTGAACTCATGTTTAAAGAGGCCCCTCGTTCCATGAGTCTCAGCACTGACCCTGTGGAAATCAGCCACATAATCCTCCACTGGTCTCTTACCTTGAGAGAGGTTGGGTAGAGTTACCTCAGCAGAAGCTGCTCTCCTTGGATCATCACAAATCTCAGCTAAGGCCAAAAAAAATGCCTCTACAGTGGCTACCACAGCATCATTCTGATCTAGAAGATGGAGGGCTCACGCTTGAGGTTCATCTTAAAGGAGGGAAATAATGAAACCCACCTTAACTCTCCCTTCACAAAAACTTTTAGGATAAAGCAAAAAATAGAGCCTGCAGGAACTCTTAAATTGACTAAACTTTGAGTGGTCTCCCAAAAACCAGGTAGAGGAACCTTAGGCTCGAAGGCGATTCTTTGGGACAGAGCCTGTGAAGCCTGGGGGATGTAAGGAGACAATCTGACATCAAGCTGGAAATACCCCTGTCATGCCTCCTGAAGGGCTCCCTGTAATTCAGCTACCTTTCTATAAAGGTCTTCTACTGGTCTGACCTCCCCAGTGGGATTCATTCTGGCTACCTGTTACTTCTGGAAGGGTCTCCTATGAGGCCCTCCTCTGCAACGCAGAGTCTAAGCACCTGCCAGTCTTTCCAAGAGCCTCTGATGCTGAGGATGTTGTGCAGTAAGGCAGGTACGGCTCCAGAAGAGAGGCCCCACAAAAGCTGATTGAACTATGTGGAGGAGGAACAAGGCAGGGCAAGCAGGTGGAAATCAGGTAGCAGCTTTGGACAACTGAATGAACTGGGCACAGGCAAGAAGTGGCTAGGCAAGAACACAAAGACTGAGCTGGGTACTGGTGCAGGATAGCGGTGCTAGACACTGGAATTGGATAGTGGGGCTGGACACTGGAACTGGATACCCGAGCTGGGTGCTGGAGCTGTGTACCGGAGCAGTGTACCGGAGCTGTGTACCAGTTCTGCATACTGGAGCTGGATACTAGTGCTGGATACTGGAACTGGATACTGGTGCTCGATACTGGGGACAGAAGTTGAGCATTGGAAACAGGAGACAGGAACTAAGAAAGCAGAGCTGAAAAACAGTGAACTAACACTGAACAGGAAGCAAGATTCTAAAGCAGTATGGAGGTTATATAGGGCTGGACAAGTAATTCTACTGCAATGCCACACCAGCGCGCGCATGCCCAGAAAAGTAGCCCGACCATACAGGGGACCTTGGAGAAGACCGTAAACCCAATCGCCCATGCCTGTGAGTAAACACCAGCGTGTGCACGGGACATCGGCCAACCATGACTTGAGCATTCACGGGCCAAGGTAGGACCTGGACCCTGACATATGGATAGTAGAACAAAACAAGTTTAGCCCCAAAATGTTTTTTAAATATTTCAATAGTAAAAAGATGAGGACCGAGAATGTGGGATTCTTAGCAAATCCTGTGATTGGCTAAGGCCAATTAAGTAATCCACTGGAAGAGTGTGCCCCTCAGCATCTTTCTTTCTGCTTGTGCGATAGCATTGAGTCCTAGGGTTGAGGACTCCACTGAGGGAGCATCTCTGTATCTGCTGGCAAGTTGCCTTGAGGAGTGTGCGTGGGTTCTAACCTTTTTTGATCTTAGTCCAGTTTTATCTAGACTACTCTTTCTTATCTTTTCAGATTCACTTTTGTGATGCACCGCTGGATTGGAAAAAAGCCAATGTAATACCAATATTCAAAAAAGGAAGTCATTCACAACCTGGTAACTATAGACCTGTAAGCCTAGCTTCAGTGGTAGGGAAGGTGCTGGAAACATTGTTACGGAATCATATCCTGACTTTGTCTCCAGATCTGATCTTATTAGTAAGTAGTCAGCATGGATTATGAAAATATAGCATGCCAGACAAATTTACTTTTTTATGAAGAAGTGAGTAAGAATTTGATTTCTGGCAAAGCTAGGTTTACTTGGATTTTGCTAAAGCTTTTGATACTGTGCCACATAGCGACTAATGTATCGAGGACTGTGGCCTAGAAAAAAATATTTTACATGGATAGAAATTGTTATCAGATCTCAACCAGAGAGTGGTGGTCAATGTAGATACATCTATGGGCTAAAGCTAAAGTGGTTCTCAGGGTTCCGTACTGGGGCCACTTCTTTTATATCTGTTTATAATGACTTAGAAAGGGGCATTGAAAGCAAGGTCTCCGTGTTGGCTGATGACTCTAAACTATGCAGAGATTTGGAAACTTCAAATGATGTGCAACTGCTGCAAGCAGACGGACAGATCGGACCCTGGGCTTGGTGAACAAACGATATATTACAATTAATATTACTAATATCAATATACTCTCTGCCACCACATTCCGATTACACGCGGAATGACCTGTTACCTATATCTATGGGGATACCACAACCGCTACTTCTAACAACCTGTAGAAAATTGGTTATCACACCTAATATTCTATACCCAGTTATACAGTATCTCTATATACTACACAATACTTCTCTATAGTAGCGTACTTCGAAGACACAGTTTGTTTTGGGATAACTCAGAATAGGACAATAGCCTATAAATGATTTTATATCATTTATAAAAGTTTTAAAAATAGTGCATAAAAATATAAAGAAAAATAAAATAATCACTAACATAAAGCGGTAACACAAAGTGAGGGTAGAGATGATAAAAGAAGGAATACTTAGGGATAATGGCATCTGAATAGTCATGAAAAAGTCCAGACTGTTAATTACCAGTTATGGGAAAATAATAGTCAAATGAAAAGTCCTGCTGTAAGCCAATATGGTCCGTCTGGTTGGCTAGATGGTATTGTAGATGTTATAGAAGATGTTATGACAGACCCTTGTGATGAGACCCAATTCTATTTTTATCCTTTACCAGAAAATGGAGTGGTCTGGTCTCTAGAGGGGGTGGACTTGGTTCTGCCCCTGAAGGTTGGTTCCTTTTTTGGAGGGAATTTTAAATATCCAATTCCCCTCCAGTCCATAATCTGTGAACCATTCATATCACATTCAAAATAATATCATGATGGTCCATAACTAATTTTTCCCAACAGAATAAGACTAAACATGACAGATCTAATCGATTGTAGGCCTAAGAATGATAATATCCCAAGTTTGGCTCGGGCTATGATATTGTGTCGGGTATCTATAAATGTAGAATTAATTATAAACTGGGTATTTATGAAAACCTGAAATAATTCTACATCCTGGATTATTAAGGAATATGAATGACCTTTGATCTGCCAGTTGGTTTCTGCTGTTGGTCTCTACTAGGAGATTCCTGCTGGTTTAGTTGCCTCTCGTCTAGGAAGTGTTTATTTATATGGGGAATTCACACCTTGCCCTTTGAAGTCAGACCTCCTGCTAAGTCAGCTAATTTAACACCAAATGGCCATGCTATTCTACCTATATCTACAAGTTAACATGAATTAACTCTGTGATACCCATGACAGGGAAACAATGTGAGCTGCCATACTGCTTCATCATGCCAATATGGTGAAATAAAAGAAAATTGGGGGTGCAATTTCAGATATTGTCTATGGCGTTTTACATGGTACACCTGGTCGTCACACCTAGCAAAACTATTCAATCAGATTCAAAGATTATTTCTAAACTTATATCCTCCAACCTTCTAAAATAACTAACCAACTAGTAAAATGCTTAGCACACAGTGGTAAAATGATTTGTATATAACCACTGGTAAAATAGTTGGCACAAAGACTGGTTAAATGCTTGGCATGCAGACACTGATAAACTAGTTGGGAAACTGGCACTGCACACAGCCAGGCACTGCTTGGCACACAGACAAAAAAAAATAACGCATGTCTTTATTCAACCTCAATTTCTATGTTACTATAATCAATGCATGGACACAGGCCCCCATCCTTCTTTTCAATAAAAAAGGATCCTGCTCCTGCAGGAGAAGAGGAGGGACAGATAAAACCCCGTTGGAGGTTATCTTGGATATATTCCTTCATAATTTAAAATCTCTGTAAGGGAAAGAGGATAAGTACGACCCCTTGGGGGCATTGTTCCAGGGAGCAGCTCAATAGGGCAGTCGTATTTACGGTGGGGAGGAAGGGTTTCTGCAGGGTTTTGGTATTGGGCGCAGTTCGTTCACATTTACAGAACTAACAGGAATAGAGGAAGAAGAATGAAGGCAATTTTTTTGACAAAAGGAATCGTTTAATAGAGGATAATTTTTCTCCCACATTGGGGAATCCCCCACTCCACGAGTTTCCCTTCCAGTAGGGAAATGATATACCCCACCTTGGCACGTTATGACGTGAAGTAGGAGGGCTGCGGTTTGAACTGTATAAGACACTGGTTTAGGAATCTCCAACAGGTTTGAGGATCACCATTGTAGCGGGGCGGAAGAGGAATCCGTGGCTCCTTATGGCCCCCAACTGGCAGAGGGGGAGGCTGTGCTTCAGGAGCTGCACTGGCTTTGGAGGGTACAAAGTGAGTCCGTACTTGAAGGGTATCAAGTGCCCGTCCAATCCTGTTCTGTTGATCTTTGTAAGCATCCATTCTTGCCACCATGTGTTGTAATATCTTTCCCAAATCCATGGACGTTTTTTTCTCGGGTGGGTCCATGGCCTGAATATACTAGGTTTGGGGGGGAGGGTATTAGCAGTCTCACTGGGATAGATAGCCTAGGAGGAAATCAGGGTGTAGATAGGCCAGTGGTGGGTGGAAAGGAGGGGTGGGGCTAACCATAGGGGGTAGGGAGCCTATCTGAACACGCCTATCTGAACAGTTAACGGCGCGTCTATTTATAAAGCGGCGGTAACTGTTACGCATCGCTAATCTCGTCCATATTACTTCGCCACCTTGAAGGTGGCAAAACCACCCGAGACTCCCCCCTGCGAAGGGGCGCGCCAGGGCATTCGCCCACCTCGCTCTCGCCTCCTGCGGCGAGGGCGTGGGCGTACGCCCCCCGCAGCGGCGGCGACCCCCGCTGCTGCCCCTTCCCAGCAGCCCCTCCCATCCTCGCTCGCGGCGAACATATGGAACAGGAGGCTAGGAGGGGATGCGGGAAGGGCCGTACCCCCCTCCCCAGCAACCCCTCCAAGCCCCCTGCCCCACTGCCCTGCTGGCGGAAGGGCCCACTGGGAGGGGTGGAGGCACCCTCCAGCGGGGGCCCTGAGAAGGGCCTTTTGGGGCTTAATTGGTCCCGCAGCTCGAGCCAGGACCCCGCTCCTCGGCTGATCAGGGCCTTTGTGGCACTTACAAGTGCCCTTGCAGCTCTAACAAGAGCCCTTTGGGGCTTAGGGGTCCCACAGCTCGAACTGGGACCCCCTTCCCCGGCCCTATCAGGGCCTTTGCGGAACTTAGAAGTGCCCTTGCGGCTCTAACAAGAGCCCTTTGGGGCTTAGGGGTCCCGCAGCTCGAACCAGGGGTACCCCCCGTGGGCGCTTGCGACCTCAATAAGGCCGACGTTGCCGACATCCTGATCCGTCGCGATGTCTTCGGGCTGGCGACACCAACCCCACTGAGGTCGCTGATGCCAGGCAGGCTAACAGCGGCCACCAGTGAGCACGCTGGCACCGCCGGCCTCAACGGAGCCGATGTTGCCAGCCGCTTCTTTCTTCAGCCATCTACTGCGATGGCATCTGAGGTCCGCGACAGAGTGCACCTCTTTATATAGGTTTGCAGAAAACCCTAATCCGTTTCTGATTGGTCAATTTTTTAATGCTTGGTTTACATGCTTTACATTAACCAATCAGATTTTTGCACTCCGTCGCGGACCTCAGATACCATCGCAGAAGATGGCTGAAGAAAGAAGATGGAGAGGGTGGAGAGGGTGCCTCCACCCCTCCCAGCGGGCCCTTCCCTTCCTCTCTCCACCAGCAGTGGGGCAGGGGGCTTGGAGGGGCTGCAGGGAAGGGGATGCTGTTATTTCCTATAACAGTTCACCGTAATTATCAGTATTGAGATAAGGAAAATTTAAAATTTACACAAAAACATATTTCCAAACAGAAAAATAAACATAAATTAAAACTAACCAGGGGAGGTAAGAGGGTGGGTGACTTGGCTGGCTCACTTATACTGGACGTCGCTGCCCGAGAGGCCTTTAGCAGTGTAGAGTCTTCAGGTACCATCTCTAGGTGGCATTCACAGTATTCACACATCCCAGATTTTACATTTATTAAAATTATTCGCGAGGGTATAAGCTAAGTGTTCATTATCGTGGATCCACCAGACCTTGGCAACCAACTTATTTTTTGTCAAGCTACCTGTAATGAATTGAGTCCCGAAGGGACGAGGTTCACTGTACCTTTTTAGTATAGTATGTATAGTATAGTATAGTATTTGAGGTTGAATAAAGACATACGTACGCATCCAGTCCAACCCATCTAGCAATATCCTCTTTCTGCCTAACTGTTGATCCAGAGAAGGCAAAAAAAACCCACCAAATTTATGAAGGGGGAAAAATTCCTTCCTGACTCCAAGTGCAATCCGAAATTTCCCTGGATCAACTCTACTTTATGTATCAATACCAGACGCTGCTGAGAAAGCTGAAGTAGCGAAACGCGTTCAGCGTCCTCTACTGCTTGTCCTGATGTGATTCCTGTGTTCATTACTATTACCATTTATTTCTCTTCTCTCTGCCTCCGCTGATGCTGTAATATCCCATGGTGACTTTGTGACTGCGACTGAGACTTGGTGGACAGATGAGTATATGGGATTGGGTTTGATATACTAACCTCAGGGTACACTTGTGTGGTGAGAGATACTGTGGTATTTATTGTTAGCACTTTGGAATCCATTTTTTTAACTGTTTTTATTAGCACTTTTTGTTATCTGCCCAATGTTGCACAATAAAGGGTCTTTTATATAGCTCATACAGGGGGTGAGTGCCTAGTCTTTCTCTCTTGTTTAGTTTTTTGATACTATTGATACGCTGCTGAGAAAGCTGAAGTAGCGAAACGCGTTCAGCGTCCTCTACTGCTTGTCCTGATGTGATTCCTGTGTTCATTACTATTACCATTTATTTCTCTTCTCTCTGCCTCCGCTGATGCTGTAATATCCCATGGTGACTTTTTGACTGCGACTGAGACTTGGTGGACAGATGAGTATATGGGATTGGGTTTGATATACTAACCTCAGGGTACAGTTGTGTGGCGAGAGACACTATGGTATTTATTGTTAGCACTTTGGAATCCATTTTTTGAATATGTATATATGTTTTTAACTGTTTTTATTAGCACTTTTTGTTATCTGCCCAATGTTGCACAATAAAGGGTCTTTTATATAGCTCATACAGGGGGTGAGTGCCTGGTCTTTCTCTCTGGTTTAGTTTTTTAATACCAGTAACTTGTAACATTCCTTGTTTGCAGAAACTCATCCAGCTTTTTTTTGAAACTGACCAATGAACCTGCATTACAACGTCCACTGGAAGACAGTTCCATAGCTTTACCGTTCTCACAGTAAAAAACCCTTTCCGAGCTTGAAGCCTAAACCTTTTTTCTTCAAGTCTTAAGGGATGTCCTCGTGTCCTTTGACATGTTCTATTGGTGAACAATGCCCCAGATAGTTTATTGTATGGCCCGTTAATGTATTTATACACAGTAATTATATCCCCACGCAAGCGCCTTTTCTCCAGCGTACATAATTGTAACTTTTCCAGTCTCTCTTCATATTCAAGCTCCCCCAATCCCCTTATTAATTTAGTTGCCCTTCTCTAAACCCTTTCCATTTCAAAGATGTCCTTTTTGTACACAGGATTCCAAAATTGCACTGCATATTCCAAATGAGGCCTTACCAATGCTTTGTAAAGAGGGAGAATTACATTTTCCTCCCTTGAATCCATACCTCTCATTGACAAATTCTTGGAAAACTGCTGGAGCATTACAGAGACCGAAGGGCATCACCAGATATTCATAATGTCCAGTTCTGGTATTGAAGGCCGTTTTCCATTCATCTCCTTCCCGGATGCGAACCAGATTATAGGCTCCACGGAGATCAAGCTTGGAGAATACTTTAGCCCCTTTTAATTGGTCAAAGAGTTCAGAGATGAGAGGTAGAGGATAGTGGTTCTTGATAGTGATTTAATGGAGGCCACGATAGTCGATGCATGGACGTAGCCCTCCGTCTTTCTTTTCCACAAAAAAGAAGCCAGCACCGGCAGGCGAAGTGGAGGGTCTGATGAAGCCCCGAGACAGGTTCTCTTTGATGTAATCTTCCATAGAGGTCGTTTCAGCAGGAGATAGAGGATAGATGCATCCTCGGGGTGGAGAGGTACCGATCAACATATCAATGGGACAATCATAGGGTCGGTGGAGAGGCAGAATTTCAGCAGATTTTTGGTCGAAGACATCCTTAAAGTCAAGGTACTGATGAGGCAGAAAATTAAGATTTTTGTTTGCACAGGAAACAGAGGAACAAGAGATTTTGGGATGGAACAGACATCTGGAAAACAGGATGGACTCCAAGAGACAAGTTCGTTGTTATTCCAGTTGATGATGGGGTTATGAAGTCGAAGGCAAGAGAGCTTTGTATAACCAAGAAGAAAATTGATTCACGATGAAGACAGCCAATTTGAAGAAGAATTTCTGCAGAAGACATGGAAATAAATTCTGTAGATACTCGGAGGGGATGAGGTAGGGAAAATAATGGAATGCCTAGAAGAGACGCAAAGGTGGCATCAATAAAATTACCGGCTGCTCCAGAGTCTAGGAAGGCTTGGGTAGAGAAGGTTTGAGATTTGAAAATGAGGGTTGCTGGCAGAAATGATTTGAGAGAATTCTTTTGGAAAGGAGATTTGAATTTACCTAGAGAAGACTCCTTATTCAGGTCTAGGGTTGTCAGTTTCCCGGCTTGGAAGGGAAAACTTTAGCGAAGTGCCCCTGGGCGGCACAGTACAGGCAGAGCCCATGAGTCCATGAGTCCTCCTCCTAAGTTTTTCTTCAGCAGAAATGTGTGTACCCCCAATCTGCATGGGTTCCTCCGATGGCGGAGCAGCTGTCAAAGGCCCGGTCCTTTGAGGACGAGGAACAAATTTGGGAGGAACAGGACGATTATTGGATTTTTCGGCTTGCCTTTCCCTGATACGAGTATCCACCCGTATACACATGGAAATCATTTCCTCCAACATTGTGGGAAGCTCCCGGGACACTAAATCGTCTTTGATACGATCAGACAGGCCCTGCCAAAAGGCTGCTAACAGGGCCTCATTGTTCCAGGCAGTCTCTGCAGCCAAAGTCCGGAATTCAATAGCATACTGCCCTACCGAACAGGAGCCTTGTCGCAATTGTATCAGCCGGGAGGAAGCAGCAATAGTTCTGCCTGGAGCGTCAAAGATTTTTCGGAAAGTTTCCAGAAATAAGGAGATATCGTTAACCACTGGGTCATTTTTCTCCCACAGGGGGGATGCCCAGGCCAAGGCATTGCCTCCCAACAAGGCAATGACATAACCAACTTTGGCTCTGTCTGAGACAAAATGGGAAGGTTGCAATTCAAAATGTATAAGGCATTGGTTAATGAACCCCTGACAGGCTTGAGCGTCCCCTTCATACCGCACAGGAGGTGGTATTCGCGGCTCTCTGTGGGGAACGGTTCTCTAGGCAGAATAGGAGGAGCAGGAGGAGCAGGGCCCGGGGATTACCGAGCAGAAATGGAGTCCAGAAATTGAGCAAGTTGATTCTGCTGGTGCTCAAGGGCGTCCATGCGGAGGGAAATAGTCTGAAGAGTCTTGCCCAAACTTGCCGCAGCTTCCTCAGGTACTTCCATGGCCTATTCGTACTGTAATAAATTGAGTCCCGAAGGGACGAGGTTCACTGTACCTTTTAGGAGGAGTTCAGACTGCAGGGAAGGATTCATCAGGAGCAGGAAACAATGGCTGGAACAATGGAGTTGGAACAATGCTGGATACAATGGCTGGAACAATGGAGTTGAAATAATGGCTGGATACAATGGCTGGAACAATGGAGTTGGAACAATGGCTGGATACAATGGCTGGAACAATGGAGTTGAAACAATGGCTGGATACAATGCTGGATACAATGCAGGATACAATGGCTGGAACAATGGAGTTGAAACAAAGGCTGGATACAATGCTGGATACAATGACTGGAACAATGGAGTTGAAACAATGGCTGGATACAATGCTGGATACAATGCAGGATACAATGCAGGATACAATGGCTGGAACAATGGAGTTGAAACAAAGGCTGGATACAATGCTGGATACAATGACTGGATACAATGCTGGATACAATGACTGGAACAATGGAGTTGAAACAATGGCAGGATACAATGCTGGATACAATGCTGGATACAATGACTGGAGAAATGCTGGATACAAGGCTGGATCCAAGGTCAGGTAAGGAACGCTACAGACTGACAACCTGACAGTCTGGTAGCGAGGTCTACGAATAGGCACTCGCTCCCTCTGCGAGTGCCTATTTGAATCTTCGTGCCGATCGGTGTCTGACGTGGTGAGGTCACAACGCCGACGTCCAGCGCCGGCGACGTCACCAGTCCCGGAACGGCGAGGGAACGCGGCAGGTAAGATCTTACAGTACCCCCCCTTCCACGGGGCCTCAGGACCACTTGAAGCAGGTTTGTCAGGAAATCTTCTATGAAAGGTTTTGATTAACTGGGGACGTCACCAGTCCCGGAACGGCGAGGGAGCGCGGCAGGTAAGATCCTTACACTACCCCTCTCCAGGAGCCCGCTACAAGGCTTCTAGTCGCTGAGCATATATAGCTTATCAGGTGGTTTTCGTGTTTGTTTAAAGATTGGACTGGGGAATTGAAAAGCGCCGTAAATGGTGATATTGTGACTTTAGTGGATAAAATATATTGTATTAATTCCGAGCATATCCTCCAAATTGCCTCTACCTCCGGGCATGTCCACCAGCAGTGTAACTGATCTGCCTGTTCACCACAACCCCTAAATCATATATTTGGCAGGGAGGGGTTAATTTTATGTAAGAAGGCCGGGGTGGTGTACCAGTCATACAAAAGTTTTTATATATAGAGGTCCACTGGGCATCATCCAATATATGGTTAAGCCTTTCTTCCCATTTGTGAGATGATTTAGATTTAGTTGTTTGGGTGTTGTGCCAGATAAGTTGATATAATATAGATATAATGTTAGTTGTAGGTTGGGTTTGTTTGGCAAGTACTTCAAATTGTGTGGGGTTTTTGTCTTTACAATTGTGCAGTGTTAATATAGAAAAGTTTAACATGCGTATATAGGAGTACCACTGGTTGTGTGGTAGTTTGAATTTTTGAGCTGCTTCACCCCATGTCATTGGAGAGCCCATATTGTCACAAATATCATGGATCATGGTGATTCCTTTGGTGGACCAAAAGGAAATTTCTTTCTCAGGGTTGCCTAGTTAGAAATATGGAGTGTGAAAGAACGGAAGGAAAGGAGAGGGCGTATGAGTTAAATATATTGGTGGTTGCATTAGTCCCAGATATGAAGCGAGGAATGAATTGTGGAAAACTTTACATCTCTATATATGTTGGTCTATCTTTCGGAGTAAAGCTGGGTACTCACAGTAACGTTAAAGCCCCGATTCCGTCGGATCCGACAGATCTTGCAGATCCTTCATCTTTCAGAAATCTGTACTGTGTGTACCTAGCTGTACCTAATCCAGAGAATTGAGGAGAAGTGGAGAGGATTTAATAATTCATTCTCTAGATCCACCCATCCTATTTTACCTGCTCCATCTACCCATTGCATACATTGTGAGAGTCTGGCAGCTTTATAGTATGAGAATAAAATTGGTGCAGCAAATCCACCTTTGTCTCTGTGCCTTGCTAGGGTAGTATATTTGATACGGGGTCTACTGCCTTTCTATATAAATTTATTAATTGCTGATTGTAATTTCTGTAGGTCTGTTTTGGTGATGGTTATAGGAAGGGCTCTAAAAAGGTATAATATCTTGGGGAGGATTGACATCTTAATCGCTGCGACTCTACCCTTCAATGAGATGGGGTAAGAGGTCCATTCTTGTAGTAGAAGTGAGAGTGTTGAGACTGTAGAGGTTTCGGATATTAACTGTTCTCGGATGTGGCTAGGTGTATTCCTAAATACTTTAGCGAGTTCTGGGTCCATTTAAAATGGAAGGAGAATTGTAGTGATTCTTTTAGGGGTTGTGGTGTATGTATTCCAAGGGCTTTGGATTTAGTATGGTTCACCTTGAAGCCTGAAATCTGTCCGAATTTCTCTAGTGTTTGGTATACTGAGGGGAGTGATATTAAAGGTTGCGTTAAAAAAAGTAACGTATCATCGGCAAATAAAGATAATTTCGATTCCAATCTGCCCACCCTGATACCACAAATATTTGGGTTACTGCGGAGGGTTTCTGCCAATGGCTCCATACACAGGGCAAAGAGCAATGGAGATAGAGGACATCCCTGCCTCGTCCCGTTGCAAATATCTATATATTTGGAGGGATATCCCATATTGCGAATTCTAGCTTTTGGTTTATTGTATCTCAGGATCGCCTGTGTAATTGTTAGTGGGAAGTTAAATTTTTTAAGTACTAGTTGTAGATATGTCCAGTTGACCCTATCGGAGGCTTTCTCTACATCCATGGATAAAAGCATTGAAGGGTTCTTGTTCGACAGGGCCGACTGGTGTGTCACCACTGCCTTTCGGATTCCATCCATTGGCTGGTGTACCGGGACAAACTCGGTTTGATCGTGGTCAATCAGGGAGGGCAGAATTAATTTAATCCTATTGGAGATTCATTTTGCATAGATTTTAAGATCAACATTTATTAGCGAGATGGGTCGGTAGTTCGTTACCTGGGTCGTGTCTCTATTGGGTTTGGGGATCACTACTATGTTGGCTTCCAACATTTCTGGTGTGAAGCCATCCGTCCCCCACAAGATTGCGTTACATAAATTTGTGAGATGTGGGATTAAGGTGTCTGAGAATTTTCTGTAAAGTCATCGGGGCCTGGTCCTTTCCTAGTTTTAAACCCTTTTATTGTATCCTTAATTTCTTATTTCGTGAATGGGGTTGAGAGTTAGGTGGACATTTTTGGTGTTAAAGTGGGGAGTTGTACATTTTGTTAAAATTGTACAATTTGGGTAGTGGTTGATTCAGTGTGAAGAATTGTCTTACTGTTATATAAATTCTGATAATATTCTGTGAATTGATTCGATATCCATTGTGGATCCATTGTGGATCGTGGTGGAGTGTTCCTTGTTTATCTCTAATGGGGTGGAATGCGTTTGCTGTCATTTTATGGTTTATGGTGTATTGGCGAGCATGGTATCTGGTTTGTTGTATTTACAATAGTATCCAGTGGTGTATCTATGTTAAAACATTTGAGACACGTGCCCCGGATATTCGGCAAAGTGCCCCAAATGTTTTAACTGCCTGTGCCTCCTGCAAGTGCCCTGAACCTTCTTCTGGACTTCGCGCTGGCGAGATGATGTCAATCGCACGCCAGCGCGGAGGAATACAGGCAGCCTCCTATGCGCTTCCCAGATAGATAGCATTAGATAGATAGAGAGTTACATAGATAGATAGAGTTAGATAGATAGATAGATAGATAGATAGATAGATAGAGATAGATAGATAGAGTTACATAGATAGATAGATAGATAGATAGATAGATAGATAGATAGATAGATAGATAGATAGATAGAGTTAGATAGATAGAGTTAGATAGATAGATAGAGATAGATAGATAGATAGAGTTACATAGATAGATAGAGTTAGATAGATAGAGTTAGATAGAGATAGATAGATAGATAGATAGATAGAGATAGATAGATAGAGTTAGATAGATAGATAGATAGATAGATAGATAGATAGATAGTAGATTAGATAGATATATAGATAGATAGATAGATAGATAGATAGATAGATAGATAGATAGAGTTAGATAGAGAGAGTTCGATAGATAGATGATAGATACAAGATAGATAGATAAATAGATAGATAGACAGAGTTAGATTGATAGATATAGATAGATAGATGATAGATAGATGATAGATAGATGATAGATAGATGATATATACTAGATAGATAGATAGATGATAGATAGATGCTCAGAGTTAGATAAATGATATAGATAGATAGATAGATAGATAGATAGATAGATAGATAGATAGATAGGAGGATGTACAGCAGATAGCAGTTGATAGATAAACAGGCAGAGTTAGATAGATAGACGGAGAGAGAGACACACAGATAGACAAAGAGAAAAGAGAGATAGACAAGAGGCAGATAATAAGTTAGATAGAGAGCGACAGACAAGAGGCAGAAAGACAGTAAAATGAGAGAGATAGAAAGAGAGATATAAAGAGAGCAACAAGTGATAGACAGAGATAGATATACAGAGAGAGAGAGAGAGGGACAGATAGAGATAGATATACAGAGAGAGAGAGGGACAGATAGAGATAGATATACAGAGAGAGAGAGAAAGACAGATAGAGATAGATATACAGAGAAAGAGAGGGACAGATAGAGATAAATATACAGAGAGAGGGACAGATAGAGATAGATAGGTGCAGAGGTCCATGTAGAAGGTACAAGAAGGTCTCCCTGGCCAAGCTGTGGGCAAGGTCTGACTACAAAAAACACAACAGTGAGTTTAAATGACCAGATTGCTACCAGTGTATAATGAAATGCCAGTTTACTGTGCCTTTGTGTCTTCTCTGTCATAGTTCTCTGTCTTTTTGCCTGTTTATCACTATCTGGCTGTGTATCTGTTTATGTTTGTCCATCAGTCTGTTTGTGTCTTTTTGTCTGCCTCTAGTAAGTAGCTAGTGGGTGTGGCTTAATTGGGGCAGAGAAAGGGGCGTGGCGTAAAAAAAGAGGCTTGACTGTGCGGAGTGCCCAATGGTGCCCCTATTCTTCTTAGACCCTAGATACACCCCTGATAGTATCTCTGATTTGTAAACCTCAGGGATTTCTCGGCTTTATTGGAGATTAGTTTGAATAATTCCTCTTTATGTTGTTGTAGTTGTTTTGCTTTTTCATCTGACCAGGTGTGTCCCAAGTTCTTTCCCCTTTTTTGTATAATTTTTAATAGCTCCAGTATCTGTTTGCTTCTTTGTTTTTTATATATGGCTGCCATTTGTATGTATTT
This sequence comes from Hymenochirus boettgeri, assembly GCA_019447015.1. Lineage (NCBI taxonomy): Eukaryota > Metazoa > Chordata > Amphibia > Anura > Pipidae > Hymenochirus > Hymenochirus boettgeri. The sequence continues at coordinate 180,361,752 of CM033469.1, read as the reverse complement.
GCCTCTGATTACGGCCTTGTGTGCTGCCCAGACTATATAGGGGGCGAGCTCCGGCGTAAGGTTTTCCTTGAAATAGTCTGTTAATGTTTTATTTATAGTTTCTATATCCTTTTCTTGAGATATTAGCGTTTCGTTTAGCCTCCAAGTAGGTGGGTGCTTGGCTCCTATCAGGTCATGGATAGAGAGGTGGACATAGGCATGGTCAGACCATGATATTTCTGATATCTCAATTTTTGGAGAGTGTGGGAGTAGCTACAGGGCTAAAAAAATATAGTCTTGTCTGGTGAAAAGGGAATGTACTGGCGAGTAAAAAGTATATTCTCGGTCTGAGGGGTGTAAGATTCTCCAGGCGTCTACTACCCTGCATGCTTTAAGGAAAGAAATTAGGTGTTTGTTTGAGGGGGGGTGGCCGTTTTTCGAGGGGGGTTTGATCTATCTAACGTGGGGTTTAGTGCTATGTTGAAGTCACCTGCAAAGATAAGTATTCCTGTTGCATGTTGAATTATTTGATTTTCTAAATGCTGTAGAAAGATTTTGTGGTGAGAATTGGGTGCATAGACGTTGATCAGCGAAACTTTGGTGTTTTGGAGTGTGCCATTGAGGATTAAATATCTGCCCAGTGGGTCCTTAACACATGATTCTTCCAAGAAACCCAACTGTTTGTCCAATAAGATTGCCACCCCGGCCTTTTCTTTTGTGTGGAGGAGGCAAAATAATGTATTGCATATTTTTTACCACAGTATTTCGTCTCGTTTCCCTGATTTAAAGTGGGTCTCCTGGAGCATCAATATATCTAGGCCGGGAGTTAGATAGTATTGAAGGGCCATCTTTATTTTCTGAGGGGCGTTTAAGCCTTTGACATTGTGAGTTATTATTTTTAGGCTACCATGCATGGTGGATTCCTAGTGAGCGATCTAACATTTTATATAGTGTGGTACTTACCGGGGATGTGGAGTTTACCTGAGAGAAGTGTTTCATGGCAACTGTTGTTTTGATTGTGGTGCTCAGCCTCTTGGGACCACGACATCCAGCCCGAACCTGTACATTAAATATAACAAAGCAAAGAAAGTTAGAGTAGTTATCTAATCCAGGTAAGTTTGACGTCTCAAGATATACTATTCCTTGCAAGTGGATACATGTTTCAGCATTACGAAACCTCAAAGAAAACATTGGTAACAATAGAAACAAGACAAAAAATACAGTTTGGGGAGTGGGAAGGGAAATAAATTGGGGGTTCTCTGCCTGGTCGGGCGAGAGGTGGGAGTGAGGTAAACAAAAAAAAAGGTCAATTGGTGGGGTGGCCTATTTCCAGCTCGCCTTATGGGGGTGTCGTCTCTCCTTTGAGGAGAACTGTACACATAACAGAGGCACAGGCGAGGGTTCTGTCCCGTGCCAGGTCTCCATTCTATAGATTTTAAGCCGGCCTTGTTCAATCTTATCTAACTTACATAACCAGGGTAACCATTTTTGGGGTTCAGGGGCTGGAATTTAATGGGTTTAGAAATTAGAATAGTAATTTCCTCGTCCAACATGGGAGATCCCATTTAAGGGCAAGACTTGTCATCATCATTGCTTTCCCCAATAAGGTGAGTGCTCAGAGTTGCCTTGGTTGGCTAAAAGTCATGTTCCTACTGGGGGATCAGGAAGGTGCAACAAGCGTGCCTTCCTATTGGCCTCGTCGCCAAAGGGGAGGAGGGGGCAGAGCCTACCAGAGCAGCATTGCTCTGAGACGCTGCAGAAAGTTACGCGAACCCAGGTGTGAGGACCTAGCAGTTCAGGTCCTCATCCTGAGTAAAAGCTAATACACAAAGAAGAGAAGTGGAGGGAAGGTGAGTATAATTGTCCTTTAATATTAACTATCAGTTTCAATGGAGTGGGATTGTTTCCAGCTCCAATTGAGCAAACCTATGCTCTGGTTTTCTCCCCTGAATCTCCTCCCCTGAAATTCGGTCGACAGGTTCTTGTTTAGGGAAACAGTATATCAACAATTATACAAATTTTATCATAAACATTGTTATCCGTAAACCGTGACATATACACTTGGATTTTTAGAAACCTTTCCTGTTAGACCCCAACTGGGTATATTTTTCACAGGGAGCGGTATTTTATCTGGTATCACTTCTTTGATGTTAACCTAATTAACTGTTCAATAATTAGTAATACCAGTCAATTATATAAAAAAGGGGAGAAAAAACTTTAACTGTATGAGTCATTCTTTACCCAGGGGAATAAAGTATAACAACTGAACCTTTCAGCAATTAAACCTATTTCAACAGTAATAGTATTTTGGATATTCACATAATTATTATTAAGCAGCAATGCCTTATGAGAGAGAGTTATTTTAGATCCCACTTATACCATAATGTACTCTAGATTTTTTTAATTTGAACATGAGAAGCAAAGTCTCAGGGTTATTGTTGTTCCTTATTTAGTTATTAATAAGTTGGGTGCTGACGGCTGTGTGTAACCCAGCCGCCGGAAACCTATTATTTGGCTGCCCACTCTCTCTTTTTTCCTTTTTTTTTTTTTTTTGGTATTGCTGTGTAACATACATTTAAGGTTTCAATGGAGTTTAATGGGCATTTAGTCCTTTTCTACCTGAGGGAGTAAAATTCAGTAATTAACCATTTCAACAAGTAAGCATTTTATAAACAATAGTAAACGTGTGCATTTTCATCATTAAAGGACATGTCCACTCTAAATAAAACCTTTTTCCAGGTAATAGAATACTGCCCCCCCAAAAAAAGCCCCAACCGCTATAAAATTAATTTAAGAAAGTCCCCATTTCTTAAAGGAACACTAAACCCAAAATTAACTAAGAGGCATCTGTTTCTATTATTCACAGGGAGGTGAGAACGCTTATTCTCACCTCCCTGTGAATAATAGGACATCGGGGACCTGGAACTTACCTTACCCGCCGCTCCACTCGCAGACGCTCCTGCTCTAACAGCTGTTCTGTCCCGATCGCGCGCCCTATCTTTTGAATTGGCGCGCATGCGCACAAGATAGGGCGCGTGGTCGGGACAGAGCGGCTGTTAGAGCAGGAGCGGCTGCGAGTGGAGCGGCGTGTAGGTAAGTTCCAGGTCCCCCGATCATCCTATTATTCACAGGGAGTGAGAATAAGCGTTCTCATCCCTGTGAATAAAGAAACGAATGGCACTTAGTTATTTTTTTATTTAATATGAGTTTAGTGTTCCTTTAACTTACCTTCCCTCTCTCCTCCGGTGCCCGACCCGGCCTTCTGCTTGCGAGACACTGCAAGCAGGGGGCGGGACCGGCAGCCGCGTCCGTGATTGGCTGAGAGGCAGCGAATCATGGACGTGGTTGCCGGCTTCTCAGAATCCCGGGGAGCGTGGGAAGTAAGTACAGTTCTGGGGACTTTCTAAAAATAATTTTTATGCGGTTGGGGCTGGGAGAACATATTTTAATAGGTGGTCAAGGGGTTTTATGGTAGGGGAGGGATAGCAAAACGGAGGGAGAGGGAGGGGGGGAGGGAGGGGGAGAAGGGCTGCAGTACGCATGCCAAACTTCTCCCAGAGGCCAGGTAGGAGGCAGAGTCCTTTATGGACTCTGCTATCCTCCTGGTGGGAAGTTTTTGGGACTTGGGGGGGGACTACAGGAGAACCATATGGAGCTGGGATGTGAGGTAAGGATTAAACTACACTACATGATGGGGCCATTACTGGGGGGGATTATAGTTTTGGGGGTGGACATGCCCTTTAACGTAAACCTTGCTGTTTGAAAGTTTCCTTTGGGTAAGCATTATGTTAAGCCTTAGCTGTTCTATATTATACTATAGTTTTTATTTGAAAATAAGGAGCAGTGTTTCGGAGCCTACGCTCCTTTTCCTGTTCTCAGCACACTGGGTTCCAGCGGTTGTGGTATAGTCTGACCTTCGGAGGCCCCTATTTGTTAGATCAAGTCGACCCATACTTTCTTAAAGGGGCAGCTTGTCAACAGAAAATCCCCTTCCAAATTATAAACCCTATTAAGAGCTGGGTTTGGGTTGTTGAGGTCCTGTTTGTCCCCTGTATAACCTTTGTGGCAATGAGTTAATGTTCGCAGAACCGGGCCTAAGTTTATAAATCCGCTAGGTGCCCTTGGTTGTACTGTCTAAAAAAGTCCACTGGTGAGGCCCGATACGGGTTGTAATGTAATGTCATTTAAAGAGGGCTACTAAGATTCTAGTATAGTATTGGGGACAAATAAAGAGGCTGGAGGGCGGGCCGTAGTAATTTTGGTACCATTGGGAAGACTGGTCATCAAAGGTGCTGGTATAGTGGAATTATACTTGCGTTTTTTGTCCAGGAGTCTGTATACTCAATCAATGATTTGGTCATTGGATTGTGAGTGGTGTCTCCTCTGTGGTTTTACGGTCTGTGTCCACATCATTGTTGGTGTGGGGATCCTTGGAAGTGTGCAGGGTTGTAGGCTTGAGGGGAGGTTTTGTTGTTGTATTCCCAGCTTAGTTAGGAAGGGTACTCCATACTCTAGTCTTGTAAGCGAAATACGCCTGCCATTTTTGATTACTGTTAACTTGGCCTCCTTAACACCTCTCTTGAACCAGTCACGTTCCTTGACTGGTTCAAGAGAGGTGTTAAGGAGGCCATTTATGTGAAAATAAAGAAACCAAGCCTAAATAGAGGTGGGGGGGTTCGACACCATCTGTCTGCCATGTACAGTGATGTTTTGACACCTTACTCTGGGCGTTCCTATAACACCTCTTAGCCACTATCCAATCACGCCCTTAACACTTGGCTGTGATATGCTAATTGGGATTTTCCAGGGTACATAATTGCCACAGATTCTTGTACAAGTCATTCTGAATTGAGAAAGCCAGTCGGATGACTAGCGAAACGTCTTCAAGAACTAAATTTCAAGTACAGTTGATCTAATTGAATACAACATATATACCATGACCTGGATGCATGAGAACCTTCATAAGCATATTTCCTCTTTTGTTTTGAAATAATGCAGTTTGCAGATGACATCCCTGGGTGGATCCCCATCCAGGGGTTTAGCCCGAAGAGCTCTGTGCCCGAAGAGCTCTGTGAGCTCTATCTAGGAGGAAATCCAGTTGGGTGTTTTCTTCCAGTATGTGTGTAAACAGGCTTTGGAGGTAGGGTTCCAGGTTCATGATGCTCTCTCGGATCCTTAAATTGCTCCTCCGATCCCTGTTCTCCAGATCCTCCTGCTGGTCTCTTAGGAGGTATATATCATGTCTGATTTCTTTGATTTCAGACTCAGTCTGGCGGCAAAATGAGGAGAGTTCGTCTGTTTGTGTCTCCAATGTGGCGACACTCTCGCCCAGAGCCGATATCTCCTGTTTGACTTCTGCAATAATCTTTGATTGAGAGGTCAGTATGGATTTTTTGATTTAGGTGTACAGGACGTCCAAATCCTGTCATACATAAGGCCGGGTTTGCCTGGAGCGCTCGTGGTGCGGTGGTGCCATCTTGTGAACCGCATGGGGTATCTGGGGCGGTCCAGTAGTCTGTAATGTCGGCCTTCTTGCCCGAGTTTTTGCCACTTTTCGGTGGCATTTTCTTATCTCCAGTTTCCCCAGTCAGGGAATGTACTTTGGAGGTCAGCTGTCGCTATTGCCAAGCTGATAAGAAGAGATTCTGGACGGGAGCTTTCCCTCTGCACATCTACATGGACAGTCAGACTCCGCCCCACCGCCCCACCGCCCCACCGTATAATATGGCCACAGCATTACGGAATTATCCACGGTGCTCCCATTGTATCAATAATAGAACACATCAAAAAAGAAACCAGTAATTAACAGAGCACTCTCACGCTATGAAATGACCAGCTATTTATAGCTAAAAAAAATAATATAAAAGTAAAATCTAGTATCTGGGCTCTGTATTTTACTAGGAGTCATCACTGGATAATAAACCAAATGAACTTTATTTATTACAATATACAACAAGATATACCCTGTTCCCCAAACAATAGGACCTCCCTTTAAAAATACTAAAATGTGCAAGCAGCACAACAACCCAAATCCGGGCATCCCCGGTGGGTAGGAACCGGCAAGTGTCTGTATATTCTGGAAAATGTAGTCACTCAAACCACGTTAAGGATAACTCCACTGTTAAAACTCAATCCTTGTCCAGGAACAGCATAAAATATTGATTGTGGTGAATTACCCGGCAATGTATATTGGAATTAACGAACCAGTTAAACTACTAATCCAGGACTTACTTGCTTCTGTAGTATGGGAGGGACACAGGGCGGGCTAGTTTACCCACAGTTAGTTGTAGCCAAAAACATGGCTCCCCACTACTACAGATTTTCACCTGGTTACCACGCTGGCGTGCTATGAAGAAGTGTACACAGGGTTGTAGTGCTGGAATCACTCTTTATAACTCTCTTGAGCTCACACCAGTGCTGCTATTCGCTCACTGAAAACACACTCCAACCGACAATCGTTTCACTCACTGAACGTGAGCTTCCTCCATGTCTGCAAATGCGAGAAGCCTAGCTGACAAAATGAATGAATTGGAGATTATGGCCTTTAGTGAAAAGCATGATGTAATAGGTATAGCAGAAACGTGGTTAAACAGTTTTCACGACTGGGCTGTAAATTTAGAAGGATATGCCTTGTTTAGGTAAGACAGAGAAAAAAGGAAAGGGGGAGGAGTATATGTTTATGTTAAAAAATTATTGAAGCCATATTTAAAAAAAGAGATAACTGGTGACATGGATGTTAAAGCAGAGGCAATATGGGTGGAATTAGGTAATTAGGTAATAAGAAAGGGGGTAATGTCATTGTTGGTGTCTGCTATAAGCCGAAAATGCTAGCAGGGAGGAAGTGATTCAGCTTCATATTCAGTTGGCAAGGGCTGCAAGTTTGGGAGGTGTGCTCATTATGGGGTACTTTAATTACCCTGACATTGGTTGGTGTAGTGGAACTGCCAACACAGAAAAAGGCGATGAGTTCCTGAATTTGCTGCAGGATAATTTTCTTAAGTGGTTGAGGAGCTCTGTTGGATCTGGTAATATCTAACATCCTGGAGCGCATTATAGATATAAAGGTAAATGGAGGCTTAGGGAATAGTGACCATGAAATGGTGTCGATTGGAGTATGTTATTAAAAAGGGAAAGTGTGCTGGGTTAACAAAGACTTTTCATTTCGGGAAAGCAAATTTTCCCAGGTTAAAAGTAGCTCTTCAGAATGTCAACTGGCATAAGGTATTTTTAGGTAAAGGTACTGAACAGAAGTGGACTGTGTTTAAGGGGATTTTAAGCCATTTCACTTGGGAAATAAATGTAAAAAAAATAAATCTGTGCCCATGTGTCTGAATTCTGATGTAAAGGGGCAAATGGAAAGGAAGAGAAAGGCATTTAAAACCTTTAAATCCGAAGGAATGGAAAGGGCCTTTAGGGATTATAAAAACTGTAACAAGGAGTGTAAGAAAGCAATCAAACTAGCTAAAATGAATAATGAAGTTAGGATAGCTGAACAAAGCATTACTAAGCCTACATTTTTAAAGTATATTAATAGTAAGAAGATGAGGACTGAAAATGTGGCACCATTTATTAATGTGGATAGGTTAGTTACAGAGGATGGCGATAAATGTCTTGAATATTTTTTTTCCCTCTGTATACGCTATAGAAGATATAAGTACAGATATCATAGAGCATAGTAGCAATAATGGTATAAAAAATTCAAGTGCACTTTGGTTAACCAAGGATATGGTACAGAAAGAACAAAATAATGTTAATATTAATAAATCTCCTGGACTGGATAAAATACATCCTCGGGTACTAAGTTCAGTTTTATCTAGGCCATTGTTTCTTATTTTTGCAGATTCTCTCATGTCCGGATGTGTGCCTCTGGATTGGAAAAAGGCTAGCCGTTCACAGCCGGGTAATTACAGGCCTGTAAGTTTAACTTCAGTGGTGGGGAAGATACTGGAAAGTTTAATAAGGGAACATATTCTAGAGTATGTTTTAAGGACTGATATTATAAGTAGTAACCAGCATGGATTTTGGAGGAATAGATCTTGTCAAACTAAATTGCTTTTTTTTGCATTTATGAGGAAGTAAGTAGAAATTTAGACTCTAGCATTGCAAAGGCTTTTGATACATTCCCCCTAATCTATAAACTGAGGTCTGTTGGTCTGGGGAGGCACATTTGTACATGGATAGAAAATTGGTTAATGAATAGGATACAGAGAGTAGTTGTTAATGAGGCTTCATCATTATGGATGGTGCCACAGGGTTCTGTGTTGGGGACACTTCTATTTAATCTATTTATTAATGATTTGGAAGTGGGTATTGTCAGCAAGGTTTCTGTGTTTGCTGACGACACAAAACTTTGTCAACCATTACAAATTGTTGCAGGGGGGTCTGCAATCATTGCAGGGGGATTTAAAAAAATTGTCACATTGGGCAAGCAATGCCAGGCTTCAACAGCCAAAACCAGCATGGTATTGTCTTGTATAAAGAGAGGTATGGATTCAAGGGAGGAAAATGTAATTCTCCCTCTTTACAAAGCATTGGTAAGGCCTCATTTGGAATATGCAGTGCAATTTTGGAATCCTGTGTACAAAAAGGACATCTTTGAAATGGAAAGGGTTCAGAGAAGGGCAACTAAATTAATAAGGGGATTGGGGGAGCTTGAATATGAAAAGAGACTGGAAAAGTTACAATTATGTACGCTGGAGAAAAGGCTCTTGCGTGGGGATATGATTACTGTGTATAAATACATTAACGGGCCATGAATAGAGATTAAGAGAGCAACAAGTGATAGACAGAGATAGATATACCGAGAGAGAGAAGAGGACAGATAGAGATAGAATAGACATAGAGAGAGAGGGACAGATAGAGATAGATATACAGAGAGAGAGAGAAGAGATAGAGATAGATATCAAGAAAGAGAGGACAGATAGAGATAAAGATAACAGAAGAGGGACAGATAGAGATAGATAGGTGCAGAGGTCCATTAACGTACAAGAGGTCTCCCTGGCCAAGCTGTGGCAGCGTCTGACTACAACTAAACACAACAGTGATTTAAAATGACCAGATTGCTACCAGTGTATAATGAAATTGCCAGTTTACTGTGCCTTGTGTCTCTCTGTCTATTTCTCTGTCTTTTGCCTGTTTATCACTATCTGGCTGTGTATCTGTTTATGTTTGTCCATCAGTCTGTTGTGTCTTTTTGTCTGCCTCTAGTAAGTAGTGTGGGGTGGCTTAATTGGGGCAGAGAAAGGGGCGGTGCGTAAAAAAAGAGGCTTGACTGTGCGGAGTGCCCAATGGTGCCCCTATTCTCTTAGACCCTAGATACACCCCTGATAGTATCTCTGATTTGTAAACCTCAGGGATTTCTCGGCTTTATTGGAGATTAGTTTAATAATTCCTCTTTATGTTGTTGTAGTTGTTTTGCTTTTTCATCTGACCAGGTGTGTCCCAAGTTCTTCCCCTTTTTTGGTATAATTTTAATAGCTCCAGTATCTGTTTGCTTCTTTGTTTTTTATATATGGCTGCCATTTGTATATTTGCCTGCTGATTACGGCCTTGTGTCTGCCCAGACTATATAGGGGGCGAGCTCCGGCGTAAGGTTTTCCTTGAAATATTCGTTAATGTTTTATTTATAGTTCTATATCCTTTTCTTGAGTATTAGCGTTTCGTTTAGCCTCCAAGTAGGGGGTGCTTGGCTCCTATCAGGTCATGGAAGAGAGGTGGCCATAGGCATGGTCAGACCATGATATTTCTGATATCTCAATTTTTGGAGAGTGTGGGAGTAGCTACAGGGCAAAAAAATATAGTCTTGTCTGGTGAAAAGGAATGTACTGGCGAGTAAAAGTATATTCTCGTCTGAGGGTGTAAGATTCTCCAGGCGTCTACTACCCTGCATGCTTTAAGAAAGAATTAGGTGTTTGTTTGAGGGGGGGTGGCCGTTTTTCGAGGGGGGTTTGATCTATCTAACGTGGGGTTTAGTGCTATGTTGAAGTCACCTGCAAAGATAAGTATTCCTGTTGCATGTTGAATTATTGATTTCTAAATGCTGTAGAAAGATTTTGTGGTGAGAATTGGGTGCATAGACGTTGATCAGCGAAACTTTGGTGTTTTGGAGTGTGCCATTGAGGATTAAATATCTGCCCATGGGTCCTTAACACATGATTCTTCCAAGAAACCCAACTGTTTGTCCAATAATTGCCACCCCGGCCTTTTCTTTTGGGTGGAGGAGGCAAAATAATGTATTGCTATTTTTTTACCACAGTATTTCGTCTCGTTTCCCTGATTTAAAGTGGGTCTCCTGGAGCATCAATATATCTAGGCCGGGAGTTAGATAGTATTGAAGGGCCATCTTTATTTCTGAGGGGCGTTTAAGCCTTGGACATTGTGAGTTATTATTTTAGGCTACCATGCAGGGTGATTCCTAGTGAGCGATCTAACATTTTATATAGTTTGGTACTTACCGGGATGTGGAGTTTACCTGAGAGAAGTGTTTCATGGCAACTGTTGTTTTGATTGTGGTGCTCAGCCTTGGGGACCACGACATCCAGCCCGAACCTGTACATTAAATATAACAAAGCAAAGAAAGTTAGAGTAGTTATCTAATCCAGGTAAGTTTGACTCTCAAGATATATCATTCCTTGCAGTGGATACATGTTTCAGCATTACGAAACCTCAAAAAAACATTGGTAACAATAGAAACAAGACAAAAAATACAGTTGGGGGGTGGGGAGGAAATAAATTGGGGGTTCTCGGCCTGGTCGGGCGAGAGGTGGGAGTGAGGTAAACAAAAAAAGTCAATTGTGGGGTGGCCTATTTCCAGCTCGCCTTATGGGGGTGTCGTCTCCCTTTGAGGAGAACTGTACATATAACAGAGGCACAGGCAGGGTTCTGTCCCGCCAGGTCTCCATTCTATAGATTTTAAGCCGCCCTTGTTCAATCTTATCTAACTTACATAACCAGGGTAACCATTTTTGGGGTTCGGGGCTGGATTTAACGGGTTTAGAAATTAGAATAGTAATTTCCTCTTCCAACATGGGAGATCCCATTTAAGGGCAGAACTTGTCATCATCATTGCTTTCCCCAATAAGGTGAGTGCTCAGAGTTGCCTTGGTTGGCTAAAATTCATGTCCTACTGGGGGATCAGGAAGGGCAACAAGCGTGCCTTCCTATTGGCCTCGTCGCCAAAGGGAGGAGGGGGCAGAGCCTAACGAGCAGCTTGCTCTGAGACGCTGCAGAAAGTTACGCGAACCCAGGTGTGGGGACCTACAGTTCAGGTCCTCATCCTGAGTAAAAGCTAATCACACAAGAAGAAAGTGGAGGAAGGTGAGTATAATTGTCCTTAATATTAACTATCAGTTTCAATGGAGTGGGATTGTTTCCAGCTCCAATTGAGCAAACCTATGCTCTGGTTTTCTCCCCTGAATCTCTTCCCCTGAAATTCGGTCGACAGTTCTTGTTTAGGGAAACAGTATATCAACAATTATACAAATTTTATCATAAACATTGTTATCCGTAACCGTGCATATACACTTGGATTTTAGAAACCTTCTGTTAGACCCCAACTGGGTATATTTTCACAGGGAGCGGTATTTTATCTGGTATCACTTTCTGATGTTAACCTAATTAACTGTTCATATTAGTAATACCAGTCAATTATATAAAAAGGGAGAAAAACTTTAACTGTATGAGTCATTCTTTACCCAGGGGAATAAAGTATAACAACTAACTTTCAAGCAATTAACCTTTTCAACAGTAATAGTTTTGGATATTCACATAATTATTATTAAGCAGCAAATGCCTTATGAGAGAGAGTTATTTTAGATCCCACTTATACCATAATGTACTCTAGTTTTTTTTAATTTGAACATGAGACAAAGTCTCAGGGTTTTGTGGTTCCTATTAGTTATTAATAGTTGGGTGCTGACGGCTGTGTGTAACCCAGCCGCCGGAAACCTATTATTTGGCTGCCCATCCTCTCTTTTTTTCCTTTTTTTTTTTTTTTGGTATGCTGTGTAACATACATTTAAGGTTTCAATGGAGTTTAATGGGCATTTAGTCCTTTTCTACCTGAGGGAGTAAAATTCAGTAATTAACCATTTCAACAAGTAAGCATTTTATAAACAATAGTAACCGTGTGCATTTTCATCATTAAAGGACATGTCCACTCTAAATAAAAACCTTTTTCCAGGAATAGAATACCCCCCCAGCCCCAACCGCTATAAAATTAATTTAAGAAAGTCCCCAGTTCTTAAAGGAACACTAAACCCAAAAATTAACTAAGAGGCATCTGTTTCTATTATTCACAGGGGTGAGAACGCTTATTCTCACCTCCCTGTGAATATAGGACGATCGGGGGACCTGGAACTTACCTTACCCGCCGCTCCACTCGCAGACGCTCCTCTCTAACAGCTGTTCTGTCCCGATCGCGCGCCCTATCTTTTGAATTGGCGCGCATGCGCACAAGATAGGGCGCGTGGTCGGGACAGAGCGGCTGTTAGAGCAGGAGCGCTGCGAGTGGAGGCGCGTGTAAGGTAGTTCCAGGTCCCCCGATCATCCTATTATTCACAGGGAGGTGAGAAAAGCGTTCTCACCTCCCTGTGAATAATAGAAACGAATGGCACTTAGTTATTTTTTATTTAATATGATTTTAGTGTTCCTTTAACTTACCTTCCCTCTCTCCTCCGGTGCCCGACCCGCCTTCTGCTTGCAGACAACTCAAGCAGGGGGCGGGACCGGCAGCCGCGTCCGTGATTGGCTAGAGGCAGCGAATCATGGACGTGGTTGCCGGCTTCTCAGAATCCCGGGGAGCGTGGGAAGGTAAGTCAGTTCGGGGACTTTCTAAAATAATTTTTATGCGGTGGGGCTGGGAGAACATATTTTAATAGGTGGTCAAGGGGTTTTATGGTAGGGGAGGGATAGCAAAACGGGAGGGAGAGGGAGGGGGAGGGAGGGAGAAGGGCTCAGTACGCATGCCAAACTTCTCCCAGAGGCCAGGTAGGAGGCAGAGTCCTTTATGGACTCTGCTATCCTCCTGGGGAAGTTTTTGGGACTTGGGGGGGGACTACAGGAGAACCATATGAGTGGGATGTGAGTGTAAATTAAACTACACTACATGATGGGGCCATTACTGGGGGGGATTATAGTTTTGGGGGTGGACATGCCCTTTAACGTAAACCTTGCTGTTTGAAAGTTCCTTTGGGTAAGCATTATGTTAAGCCTTAGCTGTTCTATATTATACTATAGTTTTTATTTGAAAATAAGGAGCAGTGTTTCGGAGCCTACGCTCCTTTTCCTGTTCTCAGCACACTGGGTTCCAGCGTTTGTGGTATAGTCTGACCTTCGGAGGCCCCATTTGTTAGATCAAGCGACCCATACTTTCTTAAAGGGGCAGCTTGTCAACAGAAAATCCCCTTCCAAATTATAACCCTATAGAGCTGGTTTGGGTTGTTGAGGTCCTGTTTGTCCCCTGTATAACCTTTGTGGCAATGAGTTAATGTTCGCAGAACCGGGCCTAAGTTTTAAATCCGCTAGGTGCCCTTGGTTGTACTGTCTAAAAAAGTCCACTGGTGAGGCCCTATACGGGTTGTAATGTAATGTCATTTAAAGAGGGCTACTAAGATTCTAGTATAGTATTGGGGACAAATAAAGAGGCTGGAGGGCGGGCCGAGTAATTTTGGTACCATTGGGAAGACTGGTCATCAAAGGTGCTGGTATAGTGGAATTATACTTGCGTTTTTTTTCCAGGAGTCTGTATACTCAATCAATGATTTGGTCATTGGATTGTGAGTGTGTTCTCCTCGGTGGTTTACGGTCTGTGTCCACATCATTGTGGTGTGGGGATCCTTGGAAGTGTGCAGGGTTGTAGGCTTGAGGGAGGTTTTGTTGTTGTATTCCCAGCTTAGTTAGGAAGGGTACTCCTACTCTAGTCTTGTAAGCGAAATAGCCTGCCATTTTTGATTACTGTTAACTTGGCCTCCTTAACACCTCTCTTGAACCAGTCACGTTCCTTGACTGTTTCAAGAGAGGTGTTAAGGAGGCCATTTATGTGAAATAAAGAAACCAACCTAAATAGAGTGGGGGGGTTCGACACCATCTGTCTGCCATGTACAGTGATGTTTTGACACCTTACTCTGGGCGTTCCTATAACACCTCTTAGCCACTATCCAATCACGCCCTTAACACTTGGCTGTGATATGCTAATTGGGATTTTCCAGGGTACTAATTGCCACAGATTCTTGTACAAGTCATTCTGAATTGAGAAAGCCATTCGGATGACTAGCGAAACGTCTTCAAAACTAAATTTCAAGTCCAGTTGATCTAATAATACAACATTATATACATGACCGGATGAATGAGAACCTTCATAAGCATATTTCCTCTTTTTTTTTGAAATAATGCAGTTTGCAGATACATCCCTGGGTGGATCCCCATCCAGGGGTTAGCCCGAAGACTCTGTGCCCGAAGAGCTCTGTGACTCTATCTAGGAAAATCCATTGGGTGTTTTTCTTCCAGTATGTGTGTAAACAGGCTTTGGAGGTAGGGTTCCAGGTTCATGATGCTCTCTCGGATCCTTAATTGCTCCTCCGATCCCTGTTCTCCAGATCCTCCTGCTGGTCTCTTAGGAGGTATATATCATGTCTGATTCTTTTGATTTCAGACTCAGTCTGGCGGCAAAATGAGAGAGTTCGTCTGTTTGTGTCTCCAATGTGGCGACACCTCGCCCAAGCCGATATCTCCTGTTTGACTTCTGCAATAATCTTTGATTGAGAGTCAGTATGGATTTTTTGATTTAGGTGTACAGGACGTCCAAATCCTGTCAACATAAGGCCGGGTTTGCCTGGAGCGCTCGTGGTGCGGTGGTGCCATCTTGTGAACCGCATGGGTATCTGGGGCGGTCCAGTAGTCTTTAATGTCGGCCTTCTTGCCCAGTTTTTGCCACTTTTCGGTGGCATTTTCTTATCTCCATTTTCCCCATTCAGGAATGTACTTTGGAGTTCAGCTGTCGCTATGCCAAGCTGAATAAGAAGAGATTCTGGACGGGAGCATTCCCTCTGCACATCTACATGGACAGTCAACTCCGCCCCACCGCCCCACCCCGCGGTTGGGCGGGCGGTGTTCCCAAACAATAGGCCCCCTTTAAAATACTAAAATGTGCAAGCGACACAACAACCCAATCCGGCATCCCCGTGGGTAGGAACCGGCAAGTGTCTGTATATTCTGGAAAATGTAGTCACTCAAACCAGTTAAGGATAACTCCACTGTTAAAACTCAATCCTTGTCCAGGAACAGCATAAAATATTGATTGTGGTGAATTACCCGGCAATGTATATTGGAATTAACGAACCAGTTAAACTACTAATCCAGGACTTACTTGCTTCTGTAGTATGGGAGGGACACAGGGCGGGCTAGTTTACCCACAGTTAGTTGTAGCCAAAAACTGGCTCCCCACTACTACAGATTTCACCTGGTTACCACGCTGGCGTGCTATGAAGAAGTGTACACAGGGTTAGTGCTGGAATCACTCTTTATAACCTCTTGAGCTCACACCAGTGCTGCTTTCGCTCACTAAAACACACTCCAACCGACAATCGTTTCACTCACTGAACGTGAGCTTCCTCCATGTCTGCAAATGCGAGAAGCCACTGACAAAATGAATGAATTGGAGATTATGGCCTTTAGTGAAAAGCATGATGTAATAGGTATAGCAGAAACGTGGTTAAACAGTTTTCACGACTGGGCTGTAAATTTAGAAGGATACGCCTTGTTTAGGTAAGACAGAGAAAAAGGAAGGGGGAGGAGTATATGTTTAGTTAAAAAATTATTGAAGCCATATTTAAAAAAAGAGATAACTGGTGACATGGATGTAGCAGAGGCAATATGGGTGGAATTAGGTAATTGTAATAAGAAAGGGGGTAATGTCATTGTTGTGTGTCTGCTATAAGCCGAAATGCTAGCAGGGAGGAAGTGATTCACGTCATATTCAGTTGGCAAGGGCTGCAAGTTGTGGGTGTGCTCATTATGGGGTACTTTAATTACCCTGACATTGTTGTGTAGTGGAACTGCCAACACAGAAAAGGCGATGAGTTCCTGAATTTGCTGCAGGATAATTTTCTTAAGTGGTTGAGGAGCTCTGTTGGATCTGGTAATATCTACACTCCTGGAGCGCATTATAGATATAAAGGTAAATGGAGGCTTAGGGAATAGTGACCATGAAATGGTGTCGATTGGAGTATGTTATTAAAAAGGGAAAGTGTGCTGGGTTAACAAAGACTTTTCATTTCGGGAAGCAAATTTTCCCAGGTTAAAAGTAGCTCTTCAGAAGTCAACTGGCATAAGGTATTTTTAGGTAAAGGTACTGAACAGAAGTGGACTGTGTTTGGGATTTTAAGCCATTTCACTTCTATCCTTGGGAAATAAATGTAAAAAAAATAAATCTGTGCCCATGTGTCTGAATTCTGATGTAAAGGGGCAAATGGAAAGGAAGAGAAAGGCATTTAAAACCTTTAAATCCGAAGAAATGGAAAGGGCCTTTAGGGATTATAAAAACTGTAACAAGGAGTGTAAGAAAGCAATCAAACTAGCTAAAATGAATAATGAAGTTAGGATGCTGAACAAAGCATTACTAAGCCTACTTTTTAAAGTAATTATATATTAGAAGATGAGGACTGAAAATGTGGCACCATTTATTAATGTGGATGTTTAGTTACAGAGGATGGCGATAAATGTCTTGAATATTTTTTTTCCCTCTGTATACGCTATAGAAGATATAAGTACAGATATCATAGAGCATAGTAGCATAATGGTATAAATTCAAGTGCACTTTGGTTAACCAAGGATATGGTACAGAAAGAACAAAAAATGTTATATTAATAAATCTCCTGGACTGATAAAATACATCCTCGGGTACTATTTCAGTTTTATCTAGGCCATTGTTTCTTATTTTTGCAGATTCTCTCATGTCCGGATGTGTGCCTCTGGATTGGAAAAAGAGCCGTTCACAGCCGGTAATAACAGGCCTGTAAGTTTAACTTCAGTGGTGGGGAGATACTGGAAGTTTATAAGGGAACATTTTAGAGTTGTTTTAAGGACTGATATTATAAGTAGTAACCAGCATGGATTTTGGAGGAATAGATCTTGTCAAACTAAATTGCTTTGCTTTTATGAGGAGTAAGTAGAAATTTAGACTCTAGCATTGCAAAGGCTTTTGATACATCCCCCTAATCTATAAACTGAGGTCTGTTGGTCTGGGGAGGCACATTTGTACATGGATGAAAATTGGTTAATGAATAGATCCAGAGAGTAGTTGTTATGAGGCTCATCATTATGGATGGTGCCACAGGGTTCTGTGTTGGGGACACTTCTATTTAATCTATTTATTAATGATTTGGAAGTGGGTATTGTCAGCAAGGTTTCTGTGTTTACACTAAAACTCATCGGGGACATTGTTCACTAATAGAACATGTCAAAGGACACGAGGACATCCCTAAAGACTTGAAGAAAAAGGTTTAGGCTTCAAGCTCGGAAAGGGTTTTTTCACTGTGAGAACGGAAAGCTATGGAACTGTCTTCCAGTGGACGTTGTTATGTCAGGTTCATTGGTCAGTTTAAAAAAAAAGCTGGATAAGTTTCTGCAAACAAGGAATGTTGCAAGTTACTGGTATTGATACATGAAGTAGAGTTGATCCAGGGAAATTTCCGATTGCCACTTGGAGTCAGGAAGGAATTTTTTTTCCCTTCATAAATTTGGTGGGGTTTTTTTTGCCTTCCTCTGGATCAACAGTTAGGCAGGAAATAAGGATATTGCTAGATGGGTTGAACTGGATGGATGTATGTCTTTATTCAACCTCAAATACTATACTAACCAATCAGATCAGATTTAACATTTGAAACTAACATCTGATTGGTGAGGCAAAATTAGCACCATTTTTAACGATAAGAACTTTTATTGAATAACTCTGTCAGTGTACTATCGTTCTGTACCTGGTGGAAGTTCTTTTCAGAGAAATGGCAGAGGTGGCAGGGTGCCCTGATAACCATAATGGGAAACATGGTGAAGCAAAAAATTAGCAATGAAATTAAAGATGCAGTGAAACTTAGGTGGAGATGGATGGTACCCAAGATATTGGTGTGGTGGAGCAATGCAGTATTATTATTAGATATGTGAAGGACAGAAATGTGCATGAAAGACTTATTGCTCTTGTCCATGTAGCCACTACAGAAAAACAACTATTTGCACCTATGAAAGAGTAGCCTACTGCACTGTCATTAAATGTTAGTGACATCATTGGTTGTTCTTTTGACGGAGCTTCAAACATGAGTGGGTGCTACAAAGGTGTTCAGAACTCACATTAAAAATGTTTCATGCAATTCAGTGCACACCTGGTAGTATGCACATATATTGAATTTAGTTATCATTGACATTACTCAGTGTGTAATCCCTGTTAAGTCTCTCTTTGGAGTTTCAGATAAAGGCAGCTTGCTTTTTTTCAGAATCATACAAGAGACTGTCTGTGTGGACACAGCAGGTATCTTCTCAGCGTCACGGGCAGGAGAAACTTGCAAGACTTAAAAATATAGGTGACACTGGCTGGTGGAGCAAACCAAGAGCACTTGGCTCAATATTGTGTTCCATTAGATCAGTCAAAAAGCCGTAAATTACTTGCTGTTTGGAGCATATTTCTTTGTCCACCCAATTTGTAGTAGTGAGGCAAAGTATTTAATTCATAGCTGGACAGGTTTGAAACTGTACTTATTTCTTTCTGTAGATTTGTGAAATTGAAACTCCAATTTCCGATTATCTGCAGACTAGTGATCTAGATATCTACAAGCTTGGAGAATGGTAGAATTGAAAAGGATAAACTTCAAGAGCTCAGACCAACATTTGTAAATCTTGTACCATTGGTTAGCTCATTTATTGAAAGGGTAGCTAAATCTCTTGAGGAATGTCTGTGCAAAGGGAAGGTGAAACTAGTCTACCTCAAAAAAGGGTAGCAAAAGAAAAAAAGAATGTCTGGGGAATTAGCCACAGATGAACCCCTTGTTGATCCTCTCAAGATCTTTGAGGTCAAGTCATACTATGCGGTCATAGATCAGGCTGTAGGCTGCATTGATCAAAAGTTTTCTAAAAACGAAAAACTAATTAAAGGGCATGTCCACACCCAAACTAAAATTTAACCCCTTACTGGCCACATTAAGTAGTTTAAAACAGCCTTACCTTACATTTCTGCTCAAAATAGTTCCCCTGCTGTGCCCCTCCAAAGTCCAGGAAACTGCTGTGTAGGGGCAGTGTGTGACTCATCCTGCTCCTGTGTATGCCTCAACCTCGTCAAGGTTTGAGGCATGCTCAGTGCAGCCCTCCCCCTCCCTCTCCCTCCCGTGTTTTTCTCTCCCTCCCCCTAACTTAAACCCTTGGGTATGCGGTAGGGCATGCTCCCCCAGCCCCAATCGCATTAATATTATTGTAAAAAGTCCCCAATCTTTACTTACCTTCCCTGTCTCCTCCGCTCTTCAGAACTCCTGGCAGCCGCGACCGTGATTGGCAGCCTCTCAACCAATCACGGCGGCGGCTGCCGGTCCTGCCCCTGCTTGCATTTCCCTGCAAGCAGAGGGCCTGTACAGTGCGGTGGAGAAAAGAGGAAGGTAAGTAAGAATCGGGGGACTTTCTAACAAAATATTAATAATATTAAAAATATCAAAAGTTTTTAAAGGGGTGGACATGCCCTTTAAGGATCTTGCTTATTTAGATTAAGAAAATTCAGCCAAATCAAAAAGGGGTAAATTCCAATTGAAGCCCTAAATGCAATAGCTAAAATGGCAGAAGTAGATACAACTCAATTAAAAACTGAGCTTCTCAGTTTTAAGGACATTACAGTACCCTTAAAAACCCTCCTTCCTCCCACAATTAATGTTATTGAAGTGGATCAAATCCACTCTCAATAAATACTGGTTTATATTGAGCACAGATAAACATTAATGAGAAGGTGGGAACAGGGCTACTATAACAGCTAGAAAGCACCCACAATAGGCCAAAAATTAGTACGAAGCCATTTCCAAAGTCGAAATAAAACATGGCTGGAGAAAATTGAATAAAGGGGTCACACAAATGTGGTAGGTGCAAAGCATGTAGCTATATGCACAAGAAAACCCACTTTGAGTACGGGACTGGACAATATATGAAATCAGAGATTTCATAAATTGTAATACAAAGGGCATTGTATTATACATATACAATATAATGTATTAGAATGCCCGTGGGCATGAAATACATAGGGAAAACTATTAGAACACTAGCCACAAGAGTCCTAGAACATGCAAGGAATAAAAAATAAGAATATCGAAAGCACAGTGGCTAGACACTTTGAAAAAAGACATGAAGCAGATCCCATGGCCTAAAAGCTGGGGATTGGAGTAGTGAAGAAACCCTTAGAGGAGTAATGGGATCAATTAATGAAACAAATGGCTTAATGAAGAACTCCTGTACCAGTGTTTCCTCTAGTATACCCTCCAATCATAGTAGTCAGATATATCACAGGAAATCTGATTGCTGTGTGTATTGGGGGTTTCAACTATGGCATGTTTATAATGGCAGCAGTGCTGGGTTAAAATCGAATATAGTATATCCGGTTGTTTACCTTAACATTTATATATAGGTGTACTGTGTACAGTTTTTGTGTCACTACTTGATATGCCATTCCCAAACAATAATGTTATTTATGGCATTGTATATGTGTACTTATCACCCTTTTTTAAAAATAATTCTATCATACATGTAGCTATGGAGAGTATAGTTACAATGTAGGGGATATGATTATGTAATAGATATGCACTCTCTAGGATGCTTATCATGTTAATATCTGATAGGACCGGGTCTCTTTAAGAGAGATGAGAACTTTGAGTATGTAGAGCTGTATCCCATTGGCTCAGAGGAATCGAGCCCCGGACATGGATTATATAACTGTGAGAGAGGCAATGGAAGTTTAACCCGGAAGAAGGGAGGAGCTACCTGCCGAAACGCGCATCGGTTTTTTGGCTGTGTCTAGGTATTGAGCGGAGGAACTGAATAGGCAGCGTGTTTAGTGTATAGACTCTGGGGGATTGGAACTCGGACCATGCAGGCAAGGAGAGTCGTGGACGCGTGGAGCGGGAGAGAGAAGAACCTAGAGTTGGACGGATGTGGAGACGGACAACATAGGACACTTGAGTATCTAATCCTTGTCATGGCTTCCCTTTGCATGCTTGCTGTTCTGTCTCTTTGCGTGCTGAGCTCATTTGCTTTTTAGGAAGGGTTACCTCGACCTCGTGGAAGTGCGGAGGTTGCGCGGAGGGCCCTGGCTTACTGCATAATTATCTATTTTTCTAGCTTGGCATTTGCTATTTATCCATTAGCGCTTTAGTTTATATGGTATTTCTTAATGTACTGATCCCCCGTTCCTCACCTGGACATTGTTTTAGCTTTCTTGATCTAGGGACGTCTAGGATGCTAGCAGTCTATTTATGTATATTAAATTTAGATATTTAGGTTGTATAATTATATTGTAGAGTTTTTTAATTAATAATAATAATAAATATATAAAAAATGTTTATTGGGATATATTGGTTGGATGGTTTGTTTGACATATGGTAGTCATTTGTCCTCTGAATTTAGTGAGGACATATATTTCCTAATTGCATACCAGGAGAGTGCCCCTATAGTTTGTTCTAGAGGGTTTAGTGGGTTTCTTTATGGTTTGGGAGCTTTCCTAACCGACTTTTTTGTATTACATGTTATTGAAGAGGAAGGTGATAAGGAAGATGCTGACAGTGAATTAAAAAGAAGGCTTGTGAAAACTGTCTTACTTGCTGTTACCAGCTTTTCTATGACCATAACTTGCACTCTGCTGCATACACCAATCTTTTTGCTGTGTACAAAACACTTCTAACCTTAGCTTGCACTCAGGTATCCTGTGAAAGGGTGTTTTCAAAGCTTATAAAATTGTAAAACCCTCTTGAATCTATGATTGGCCAGGAACTTCTTGAATCACTTTCTTGCTGAATATTGAAAGGGGCAAATAATATTATTCATAATGATGTTATTGATAACTTGGCAAAATCTTCATCATTTTTCAAAAAATTGCTTTTTTAGACTGGTTCTTGTGTGTAGTTTTGAATTTGTGCGCTCTTAACTTTCTAAAGTTTATGTTTACAGTTAATTTATTAAGAATTAATATTAATGGTTCATTTGAAGTATTTATATAAGATTAAGGCTGGTTCATGTGTGTTGTTTTTAAATTTGTGTGCTCTTAACTTGCTAAATTAGGTTCAGTTAATTATTTAGAACTTTATTTCAATAGTTTGTATAAGTATTTATATAGTAGTGACTATAATATATTGGGGCTATTTAATAAGAGGTGAATAGGTTTATTGAATAATCCCCATGGTGTCATATAATGTAATACAAGTGAACTTGCACTTCAACAAATTTATGTTTGTGCTTTTTTCCTTTTTTTAACAAGTATAAATAACTGTAGAGAAAATTCTTGATTGTTAAGTATGCAAACACTTAGCTTGCGCAGGTGGATGGTGGGCCCCTGTTGCAAGATTTCCAGGTGGGCCCCAGATGCCCAGTCTGACACTGCAGAACCACTTAGCACTTTAGTCCATATTAATGAAGCCCTTATTTACAACATCTCTGCATCCTATTCATAACCAATTTTCTATCCATGTACAAATGTGCCTCCAGATCAACAGACCATAGCCATAAACAAAGTCCACTTCTTTTTTAGTAGTTTATTGTTTATAGTTTATAGTATTTGGGTTGAATAAAGACCACTTCCATCCAGTCCAACCCATCTAGCAATATCCTCATTTCTGCCTAACTGTTGATCCAGAGGAAGGCAAACCCCCCCACAAAATTATGAAGTGGGAAAAAATTCCTTCCTGACTCCAAGTGGCAATCGGAAATTTCCCTGGATCAACTCTACTTTATGTATTAATACCAATAACCAGAAACTCATCCAGCTTTTTTTTTAAACTGACCAATGAACCTGCCATAACAACGTCCACTGGAAGACAGTTCCATAGCTTTACCGTTCTCACAGTGAAAAAACCTTTTCCAAAGCCTAAACCTTTTTTTTAAGTCTTAAGGGATGTCCTCATGTATAGAACCATGACATGTTCTATTGTAAACAATGCCCCAGATAGTTTATTGTATGGCCCGTTAATGTATTTATACACAGTAACCATATACCCATGCAAGCGCCTTTTTTCAGCGTATATAATTGTAACTTTTCCAGTCTCTCTTCATATTCAAGCTCCCCCAATCCCCTTATTAATTTAGTTGCCTTTCTCTGAACCCTTTCCATTTCAAAGATGTCCTTTTTGTACACAGGATTAAAAATAAAACCCAATAAGTTTTTTCCACCAAACTCCAAGATCCCTTTCCAACAGGGATTCACTTAACACAGAGCCATTTATAGTATAAGTAGCACAAGGATTTTTAAGATCAAAATGCATCACCTTACATTTATCAACATTGAATCTCTTCTGCCACTTAGCAGCCCATGTACAAATGTGAATCCCCAGACCAACAGACCTTAGCTTATACATCAGTCGCCTATGGGGATGTATCAAAAGCCTTTGCAAAATCCAAGTAAACTAATCTTCTGCTATGCCAGAGTCTAAATTTCTACTTACTTCCTCATAAAAGACAAGCAAGTAGTTTGACAAGATCTATTCCTCCTAAATCCATGCTGGTTACTACTTATAATGTCGTCCTTGAACATACTCTAGAACATGTTCCCTTATTAAACTTTCCAGCATCTTCCACCACAGAAGTTAAACAGGCCTGTAATTACCCGGCTGTGAACGACTACGCTTTTTGAATATTGGAATACATCAGCCTTTCCAATCCAGAGACAAACACCAGACATGAGGGAATCTGCAAAAATAAGAAACAATGGCCTAGATAAAACTGAACTTACTCCCTAAGTACCAAGGATGTATTTATCCGGTCCAGGATATTTATTAATATTAACCTTATTTGTTCCTTCTGTACCATATCCTCAGTTAACCAAAGTGAACTTAAATCTTTTACACCATTATTGCTACTATACTCTATGATATCTGTACTTGGATCTTCTGTAGTGTATACAGAGGGAAAAAAAGTATTCAAGACATTTGCTTTATCGCCATCCTCGTAACTAACTTATCCCCATTAATTAATGGTGCCACATTCTCAGTCCTCATCTTCTTACTATTAATATACTTAAAAATGTTTTAGGCTTAGTGATGCTTTTTTCACTATCCTAACTTCATTATTAATTTTAGCTAGTATGATTGCTTTCTTACACTCCTCGTTACAGTTTTTATAATCCCTAAAGGCCCTTTCCGTTGACTTGCCTTAAGGTTTTACATGCCTTTTTCTTCCTTTCAATTTGCCTCTTTACATCAGAATTCAGCCACATGGGCGCGGATTTATTTTTTTACATTTATTTCCCAAGGGTATAAATTTAGAGTGAAATGGCTTAAAATCCCTTGAACACAGTCCACTTCTGTTCAGTACCTTTACCTGATAATACATTACCCAGTTGACATTCTGAAGAGCTGCTTTTAACCTGGGAAAATTTGCCTTCCCGAAATTAAAAATCTTTGTTAATCCAGGGCACTTTTCCTTTCGATAACATAGTCCAAATGACACTATTTCATGGTCACTATTCCCTAAGCCTCCAGTTACCTTTATATCTATAATGCGCTCCACGATGTTAGATATTACCAGATCCAACAGAGCTCCTTTTAGTAGGAACCTCAACACCTGTGAGAGAAAATTATCCTGCAGCAAATTCAGGAACTCATTGCCCTTTTCTGTGTTGGCAGTTCCACTCCACCAATCAATGCCAGGGTAATAGTAATAAGTCCCCCATAATGAGCACACTCCAAACTTGCAGCCATGCCAACTGCATATGAAGCTGACTCACTTCCCCCTGCTAGCATTGGGCTTATAGCAGACACCAACAATGACATTACCCCCTTTCGTTGCTAAATTCACCCATATTGCCTCCGCTTTAACTCTTCAATCGCAGTTATCTCTTTTTTTAATTTGGCTTCAATTCTTTTTAACATAAACTCATACTCGCCCCCTTTCCTTTTTGCCTCTGTCCTGCCTAAACCAGAGTATCCTTCTAAATTACAGCCCATTCGTGAGAAACTGTTCAACCACGTTTTTGCTAACACTATTACATCATACTTTTTATCAACTCCATTATCTCTAATTCACCCATTTTTCAGCCAGGCTTCTCGCATTTGCAAACATACATTTAAATTTATATACTGAAAATGGTTCCAATATAAATGACTAATACAGGGAGGAGGAGAGACAGGGGAGGTGCAGTGGAAGACAAGATGTCACTCAAATGTTACTGAGTTACTGTAACAAGGATTTATGACACTGGACCTCCCCATTCTAAATTCCTAGTCTTATGTATTATATAAGGGCTAATTTTCCCCTTTACAGTGTAATATAAGGATATAAAGTCACTGAGGAGTATACAGAGGCAGGCAACTCCGAGCTGACTTTATAAACCTTATATTACACTGTAATGGGTCGTATATTTTAAAATACGTAAGACATTTATTCAAAAAAAGTCTTTGGGATGTATGTTTTAAGAGCACCTCTCCATTCACGGTATGGGAATCGCTGGCCGTGCTGCCATACACCGCAATAGTATCGGATCCCTCTACTTAAAGTAAAGGGAACGATACCGACCAATGGAAATTTTCCGCCATTCCCGAATGATTGGAGTGCCAACTACGTCGTTCCCCGACGGGATTTACCCATTATCGTACGTATGTATGGCCACTTATATCATTTTCTTTCAAGGGAAGATTAAAATTTACGATCTTCCGTGTCTCAGCCATAGATACAACATCGTCTCTCCCAGTCACACTCAGGGGCGTGTTTAGGGGTGCCTAAATCCCCCTTTCGCCTGCTCAGTGCAGTCTGCTGTTCTACCTCTCCTGGTGTCCATAGACTGTTACATAGATTGATATATAGATGTTACATTGTTAATTGAGCTCTGAGAATCAGCATTTGTATGTTTCAAAAATGTCTCCAGTCTGCCTGTGATTGACAGCAGCATAGAGACCGTATCTACATTAACCCTGCAGCTGCCTGAGAGTGATTGCGAGACTGGGTTTATATACATTACTTACTGTACCTACTACACTGTGATGGAGCTTAGTAAGCAGGATTAGAGACATTAAGGAATCCTGGAGGTGGTTGTATAGCTGATTGTCATTGTCAACATTGCATTTTATATATTATATAATATATATATATATATAATATATATATATAATATATAAAGAATTATTGTTCAATGTCCAATGTTATCGGCTTCTACTGCAAATTCTGTCACATCCACCGTCAGTGTCACAGCTCTGACTTTAAAAGACACTAATGGACCACAGCTATCACTGCCACTGCCGAAATCACCTCAGATTTTTTCGGTCCGACCGACCAATACACGGAATTATCTGTTGGTTTGTGTACCCAACCTTAATAAGTATATACTTATAACAAAAGAAAAGGGAATATGTGTATTGGCCAACTGTGATGATAATCATGGCAATTAGAGAATATTATAGAGGTAATGTACCCCCTACTGTAAATTATAAGGATATTAGAAGTCATGGAGGGTTCCGTGACTATATAAAAGCACGAGGCACAGGTGAGTACCTTTTATACAGGGCACGGAAATCTGAGGGACTTTTGATATCCGTATAATTTACAGTAGGGGGTACAATATCCATTATAAACTACCCTTTACCCTAATTCAAAGACTGACCTGTGAGCCTATGTCTCACTGGCATTGTAATGGAGAAACCCCCTCCCTCCCCACATTCATGTGCACTATGACAGGGCACTTCTCTATCGAAAAGCCACCCCCACCCCCCTTCCATAGCCTGTCATGGTACAGTCCCCTTGCTCAGGACTCCGAAAAAAAAACCAGCCTCACCCCTTACTCCTGCCTATGGCAAGCTCACTCTTGCCCACGGCTAACACATTTTTAGATGAAGAGGAAGCCACCATCACCTTTGCTATATGAACCGGAGTTGAGTGCACCTGCAACTCGTAAGTAACAATCGATAGCCGCTTCTGTCCGGTTTCACTCTTCTTGCGCATTAATAGTGTGTGATGCGGTTGCGGTCATCGGTGGTGATTAATGTGCGAGAAGGTGAAACCGGACAGAATGCGGCTATCGGTTGTATACTTAGTTACTGGTGCAGCTCAACTCCGGTCCATATAGCAAAGGTGATGGGCGCTTCCTCTTCATCTAAAATTTAAGTGTTAGCCGTGGGGAGCTGTTAGTTTGCGTGGGCGGGAGTTAAGGGGAGAGGCTGGGGGGGGGAGTTTGCACTGCAATTCCTGGTTATGATCGGAGTAGTGCGCATTATAAGGATATTATCAGCTACTTGGGTCCAAAGGGATCCATTAAGGGGGTAGGTTATAATAATATTATTATATGATCCATATATAATAGAACACATGAATTTATTCGGTTGTGAACCTCCTTCTGGGCTTGTTCAGTAGTAACCCATTTAGGAACCCCCCTTGAAAATCCTGCGCTTGCCACTGACACTATCAGCTCAGACATGGACAGATCATAAATTTCAATCATTAACCCTGCGGCTCCTTTGATGTTTAAAGATAAAGCCCAGGTATGTGCCCTATTATTATTAACATGCATATCTCGGAATTCATTAGGCCTAAGTGTGATACTCTATGTAAAGTGAATGGGGAGGTGCAGTGGTTATCTTCTTATAAAAACCTCTTAGCTATGTGCTAGAGTTTTTATAAGAATATATTCCACTGCACCTCCCCATTCAGGTCGTAGTCTTGTGAATTAGTATTATAATGTTTCATTACACTTGATGGGTTCTAATTTTGTTTGCACATTATTTTGTTTCTAGCATTGAAAGCTTTTGACCAAAGGATTTATATAATGACTCTAAGGCTGAGGCCTCACTGTAACTCGCTCACTGAATACGCACGTTAACGCCTGCAATTGCGTGTGTTCCTGGTGAGCAAGAGCGTGTTGCAGTGTGCACGCGATTGCAGTCTCCTGATGTTTCACAATCAGAGTGCATGCGATTGCACAAAAAATGCAGATCGATCCTTTGGATTAACGGATCACACCACACAGCGCACATCTATTCTTCAGGAATTATGTTAAGGGGATAAATGTCTATTTCAGGAACTGTAAAAATACCTCAGTGAGGCCAATTTCAAAATGTATGATGTATAGTTATTTATTAAAGCACCACTGGGGATGCAGCACTGTACGTACAATAACGAAATTCAAAAATCATAAAAGGGGAACAATACATAGATTCATACATGGAGAACAAATACATAGATTCATACAAGGGGAACAAATGCAATAGATATAATCAAATGGCTAACCATGCCCACCGACAAAACCGATGAAGGACTCTATGGGCTGGGAGTAATTGGAGGGGTTTGTGTGGAGCAAGAGGGTTGTCTCTATTGTATCCTTTTTTTAAATCTATTGGTTGGTGTAATAACGTGATAAAATGAAGCTATATAGCGCAACAATAACTATGTAACTAATTTATATTTTCTATATTAATGAAAATGTAATAATAAAAAAAACTTTATGAACTTTTATGGCCCCCCCATTAAAACACTTATAAACTTTGCAGTATGATTATTACACTACCGATAAATAGTACAAGATCTTTGTTAAAAAATACTTTTGGTGCTAGGTTGCGAACACACAAAATCAATGTCGGCCTAAGTTTCCAAGAACGACGCTTGGGTTAGTTTATGGAAATAGGTCCTAGCATTGATTTCTTCCTGTATTCATTCGAACGAGATGACGTTGGCGGGCAATACCCGTCATGCACTGCGTACAACGAGCGAGAGTGAAGGTGGGAGGGGATTAGAGCTAGCTCAAGTGTGTCGCCGCCATATTGGCACCGAGGATTATAGAGTGGCAGACGCAAGGTAATATATTTTGGTGAATGCCAGTGCCTTTTAATATGTGTTTTTGCTCACTAAGTTTTTACACACAAGCGGATCATTTCATCTAATGTTGTCTTAATAATCCTTTGCCCTTTTTAATCACTCCACTAAGAACTCCCTGTTCTGTTGCATCCCAGACCTATATTTTGTGTTACAACCAGTCTGACTCCTTGGACATAACGTTTTGCGAATTTCGGTTTGCTATTCACCCCCTACGCACAGTCAAACCATCAAGAAATCCTGCGCTTAGTGTTTGTAAACGCTACGTCTGATGTGCAGTTAACAGATCGCTAGTAAAACTGCAAACACTCTTTGGTAATTCTAGTAATAATTGGCCAGAACCATAGTTTGAGGTGGAGAATTATAATAATTTTAAAAGGTCAGCAGATAAGGAACTAATTACTTTAGTCAGCTTGCTATGTTTATCCTATGGCCATTGAGTGCTGTTTATTTTGTATGACCGTTTTTGAAAACAATCCGGTCATGACCCTTGTCAAGATTTTTAGAAAGAGTGCCACTTGTTCATGTTATGGTTTGTGGATATGTTGCTGTGTTTGTGTGATAATATTTTTCTGAATGAAATGTAAAAAAAAACAAAAGAGTAACTGATTAGTAAATATAACACATATAATCATTGGTAAAAAAATAAAAATAGAGCATTTGTGCAATAGATAAGTTGAAATTTAATTCTAAGCTGGGTACCCATGAGAAAAGAGGGATGGTAAGTAAAGATCGGGGGGACTTAGAGGTTGGGGTGGGGGAACAAAATTGGGGGGCAAAAATTGGGGGAAAGGGGTGGACATGCCCTTTAAGGGATGTCCAGTGTCCTCTGACATGCTCTATTGGTGAACAATGCCCCAGGTTTATATATGGCCTGTTAATGTATTTATACACAGTAATCATATCCCCACGCAAGCGCCTTTTTTCAAGCGTAACTAATTGTAACTTCTCCAGCTTTTCTTCATATTCAAACTCCCCAATCCCCTTATTAATTTAATTGCCCTTCTCTGAAACCTTCCATTTCAAAGATGTCCTTTTTTGTTCACAGGATTCTGAAATTGCACTGCATATTCCAAATGAGGCCTTACCAATGCTTTGTAAAGAGGGAGAATAACGTTTTCCTCCTGAATCCATACCTCTCTTTATACAAGACAATATGCTGGCTCTGTCTATTGCCACTCACACACTGCTTGCTTCCTTTAAGTTTATCCACCAAAACTCCAAGATCCCTTGCAACAGGGATCACTTAACACAGAGCCATTTATAGTATAAGAAACACAAGGATTTTTAAGACCAAAAGCATCACTTTACATTTATCAACATTGAATCTCTCTGCACTAGCAGCCCAATGTGACTATCTAGATCCCCCTGCAACGATTGCACATCCTCTGAAGTTTTGTGTCATCAGCAAACAAACAAACCTTGCTGACAATACCCACTTCCAAATCATTAATAAATAGATTAATAAGAAGCGTTCCAACACAGAACCCTGTGGCACCCCACTTAGCACTTTAGTCCATAATGATGAGGCCCCAATAACAACTACTCTCTGCATCTGTTTCATAACCAATTTTCTATCCATGTACAAATGTGCCTCCCCAGACCAACAGACCTTAACTTATACATTAGTCACCTATGCGGGACTGTATCAAAGCCTTTGCAAAACTCAAGTATACTATAACTATTGCATGCCAGAGTCTAAATTTCTACTACTTCCTCCATAAAAGCCAAGCAAGTTAGTTTGACAAGATCATTCCTCCTAAATCCATGCTGGTTACTAGTTATAATGTCAGTCCTTGAAACATACTCTAGTTCCATTATTAAACTTTCCAGTTATCTTCCCCACCACTGAAGTTAAAGGGCTGTCCACCCCTCTTTCCAAAAACTGATATAATGTAGATAACCCCCCAAACCTTAACTTCGTTTTAGTCAAAATTGAAATCCGCTCCCACACAGAGATATTATACTTACACGCTCCTCCTCACTCCACCAGCGTGGCTCTGCACTTCCGGGTAAGGCAGTCGGTGTCGGCCGTGACTGTGACGTCACGGCCAATCACTGACTGCCATTCCCGGAGCACGTCTCCACTGCGGTTGGAGCGAGGAGACTTGTGAGTATAATAACTCTGGGGAGCTGATTTCTAAATTTGACTAAAACGAAGTTAAGGTTTTGGGGGTTATCTACATTATATCAGTTTTTGGAAAGAGGGTGGGACAGTCCCTTTAAACTTACAGGCCTGTAATTACCCGGCTGTGAACATACCCTTTTTTAATATTGAAATAACATCATCCTTTTTCCAGTCCAGAGGCACACATCCGGACGTGAGGGAATCTACTAAAATAAGAAACAAGGCTAGGTAAAATTGAACTTAGTCCCTAAGTACCCGAGGATGTATTTTATCAGGTCCAGGAGATTTTTAATTAACCTTTAGTTCTTCTGTACCATATCTTGGTAACCAAGTGCAATTGAATCTTTATTTAATTTTATTGCTTATATACTCTATCTGTACTTGTGTTTTTATATTATGGGGTTCTTGCCCTTTTTTTCAATAAAGTATTTTGTGTGTTCTAAATTAAATGTTTTTATAAAAATGTGCTTGTATTACTGGTATGTTGCTAAAATTATAACAGGATTTGCCAAAGAGCAGTGTTCTCCTAGGGTCTTTTAGCCGGGCGCCCCACCCTACTTTTCATGCCACCCGGCTGGAAAAAAATTCTTGAACACTTTAAAAGAATTAAGATGTAGGTTTAATAGGTGTACCAATAGGTCAGTAAAAACTCCCGGCAAAACCTGCCCAGTCAAGACCCCATTTTACACTTGCAAGATTTTAGCACATGTTAACTAGCTTTTCCAAGATCCCTAAGGCCAAAATGGTGGCACGTGCTTGTGCTGCCATATTAAATCTGGGTCACCTTCAGATGTTTGAACTACAACTCCGCCAGATGGTGCCAAACTACAAACTCTCTGAATTCTAAACCACGGAATTCTGAGAGTCATAGTTTTCAAAATCTGTGGAGATGAAAGTTAGACATCCCTTACCTATATAATGAGCATAATGCAGTGCACATTTTCCCCAACACCCAAATTTCCCATCCTACCCCACCGCCTACTTTTTCATGCCACCGGCTGGAAAAAAATTCTGGGGAAAACACTGAAGAGGCTTTTGTTCAAGTGTTTGATCTTGCTGGTCAATAGATATAAGAAAGGCTTTTGCTCTAATAGCTAAGGAACACAATTTGGGATAGAAAAAACATTTGCCAGCCAGTAGGAAGTTAGGCGATTGCCATTTTGGCATTTTTTGCTGCTGAAGACATTTCTGATGTTCTTCCCTTTGAATTCAGCGTTAATGTCTGACGTCACTGACACTTGATTTTAATAAATAATATTTGAAAAATGTAATACAATTTGAACTACTAATATTTCTAAAGGCTGCTATTGGACATTCTGTCAGATCTAACAAAATTTGCCTAAATTGGAATGGTGTGGGGGGTGAAGAAGACCAACCATTATGCTGATTAGTACCGTGGTCAGTCTATAACCGCTACCTTTTCTTTAGAGAGGGCAGAGATACAATCAGACTGTTTAATTTGTCAGGATTAGTACAGTTATATCACATGTGTTTGGCCCCCTAAAAGGTGCCCATACACTCTCTTCCTTAGTTGTGGTATGTACAGATTATTCGTGTTATGCCTGGCCAGATTCTTTTTTTGTGTTCGATTCTCAATTGCAATGAATAGGCCAGAGCAGAAATGTTGTGGTGGTCCATCGTTTTAACATCGGACATCGCAGCATCACAGATCTTATAGTCAATACTTCTGTTACGTTTATCCATCCATGGAATCGGCAGTAACATGCTAACTGGGTCAAAAAATATACTGTGTTCCCAACCTAAAGCTAGGTATGCATAAGAGGCCAGGTTATGATCATTGAAGATGCCCAACGGACCGCCCGTACACAATCAGATTGTCGTCCAAAATGGCTTTTCGTTGAGTCAAGTCTGTTCCTAATTTAAGCTAAGATAATCTTACCTATGGGACTGGGTGGTACGTGTACAAATTTGAAGTGTGTGTATTAGTGCTTGTTTCATGCATGTTACCTTCCAGTTTGCAATGCACTTCAGGTAACGTGTATGGCACTGTTAAATGGGAACAGTGAAGCATGTATGCTCAGCAGATTAGAATTATGCTACTGGAAAAAGGGTGCAGTAATTTTATTAAAAGTAAATCTAAAAAAGTTGTTGCCAAAGTTCAACAATAACACGTTTTAATATCATGGGGAAATATTGCAAAACTGTGCCGTTTGTGTTTGTTAATTTGAATAGAGATTTACAATAGCCAATTTTGTTAAGTAAGGAGAACTCAGAGAACTCAGCCATTCCTTTTTTTTTTTTTTAATGTCCGTATTGTTTTCCTATGTTGCCTTATTTACCTCTCTATTAGATCTACACTGGGCACCATCTGGGCTGTTGCCCAGGGGAGCTTAATCAGTCCCTCCTTACTACATCCCATTACCATCCACAATGGACCAGCGACTTGAAAGGCGTCTTTACGACAGATCAACCTCCAAATGAGAACACATGCCTTGTGTAGGGTGCATCTGTAATTTTGTGTAGAGTCCTATGTTGGTGTTTAATAACTGTACTTTCTGATTATTGAATGGGGTAATATGGGAATTTACCAGTATTTTGTTGTCTTGTGCTTGATATTTTGGTGTGTGTGGGGGGTTATAAGAAATAATGCAAAGATACATTAGTTGTGACTTTGGGTCCATGGTTTTTCTTCCACTGTACTGTATGTAATTGCCTCAGGAATTAACTACAATTATTGAGTTTCTAGAGTTTTTTTTTACCAAGCTGTACGTGGAATGGGACACAATTCTTTAGGAACTTTGTATAGTACAGTTCATTGTACATTTCACACTTTGTTCTAAAGGTAGCAGAAGGAAGGGACATTAACACAATCAAACTCACCCATGTCTTCCCCTAGTAAAGCATGGGGACAGATTTATTCCATCTCGAGCAGGAGCAAATTGGAGCATTATGTTTCACAGAATAAATGTAAGTTTAGTTTTTCTAACTTTGATATTGTGATAAGTGTTGATTTTTAGTACCATTAGGCATTGTATAAGATGTCGTTCATTGCAATGGTGGCAGTTTTTGGTGCTTTCACTCAAATAGTTTTTCTGAGCGGGTTCCAGGTGTTTGCCACTAACAATGCTAGATCTATCATTGGCTAATGGGACTGCGGGAGAACTGTTAAGAAATCTCTCACACCAAGATGGCAAGGAAAGTGTGGGATATTCCCCCCCCCCTTTATGCTTAAGTGGGGTTCATGAGTAGGCAAAAAAGATTGGACTGAATGAATGTATGTCTTTATTTCTATTATACTGAACTGGCCAAATCCAAATATTATTTTCTTTTTATTTAAGTTTTCAATTAGTGTTCCAAAATAAAAATAACAACACTGCTTGTCTTATAATTTAAAATTTTCTACATTATAAGTGATTAAACATTAGTGTGTTTTCTTGTTGTTGCCGTTTATGGGAGTAAGAGATTATAGTTGCTCCGAGTGCCATACACAGTGCATTGGTTAGTCTGTCTGCTCCGAGCTTTCTCCTGAGCACAACCGAGGAACCGGCCAGGGGTTGATATGCGTTCATTCTATATGTTATTCTGAGGAATCCATATGTCCCAAATTTCTGTCCACTTCTTTAGGCTCCCTTGGAAATTATGTGCATATATTCTTCTACTTGCATCCACCATATATTTTTACCATACTCTTCCCTAGTAATTGTACCTCCTTCCAGATTTTGCTATCAAGCTTCTATCACTCCTCCCATTTTGTATCTTATTAATATTTGGGCCTATTTGTTGCAGCCTTCCCGAGGTAAGTTGAAAAGAGCCATGTAGGGGGAGCTCTTTGTTTGTGCTAAAAATCACAGAATAAGTTGCTCACAACTATGCCCCAAGCTTCTGAACCTCATGGAGCCCCACCAGCAGGATTTGGTCTGCTTGCACACCGCAGCCACGGAAGCAGCACCCATAGTGAAGGGTTTTACTTTTTAGGAGGCAGAGTTGACATACCCACTTATATATGATTTTTTCTTTTATCAGAATGTTGGTATTTGCATTTGCCGATGCCCGATATATAGTTGTCCATTGTTCTTCTAAATAGTGTTGCAATCGTGTCTCCTACGATATATATAAAAATATGGGGTATAAAAAAAGGCATATGAATTAAGGGGAAGGTATAAGGAATGTTTTCTATACACAGTGGTCCCAAATGTTTTGTTTTTTTAAAACAAAAATCGTTTTAATTGTGAATTTGTTACTATCTTGGGGTGAGACCAATAATATAGAGGTGTGGAAAGGGGCAATGGTTACCCCGCAGTGTGTTCTCCCTAGAATTTTTTTCCAGCCGGTGGCATGAAAAAGTAGCCGGGTGGGGTGGGAACGGGGAAATTTGGTTGTGGCCTTGGGGATCTTGGAAAGCTAGTAAACATGTGCTAAAATATCTTACAATGTAAAAAGCGGGTCTGGATCTGGCAGTATTGCGGCGAGTTTTATGGGAGTTTTTACTGACTATTGGCACCTATTAACCTACAACTAAATTTTTTTATATCACAAGGTTCTCTCAGGAATTTTTTCCAGGCCAGGTGGCATGAAAAAGTAGCCGGGTGGGCGCCCGGCTAAAAGACCCTAGGGAGAGCACTGCCCCGGATCCGGAAGCCATTGATAAAAGATTTAGGTAGCAGTGTCATTTTTATTGCATTTTATATCTGCCATCAAAGAGATTGGGTATGACGACCATAATTAAAAAGACTGTCAGATGATTATAATGTAATTAGTGTAGTTATGAGAGATAGAGTTTATTTACCACTTAGTTGGATCCCCATATATTGGAAGAGTCTTTTGTCCATTTTTAACGTGAAAGGTGTTGAAATTGGGTGCTTAGTTGGTGTTGCAGACTTGACATCCCTATTGCCGTAGTCTATGGTTTTTTGTCTGGTAACTTTGAATCCGACATCCGCCAAAGTTTTCTAGAATTTTATATATTGTTGGTAGGGATGTATGGTGTTGTGTAATGTATAGAATTGTGCCGTCCGGAAACAGTGAGATTTTTATTTAATTTGCCTGAAGTTATACAGTGTTTTTGTGTGTTTTTTTCCTGATACTTTCTGCCAATGGCTGGTGCAGGGGGCCAAAATAAAGGGGAGAGGGGCAGCCCTGCCTTGTGCCATTGTGGATGTGGATCGTTTTGTGAGGGGTTAGCCCATGTTACAGACTTTGCAAGGGATTCTGGTATAGAGTTGAATATAGCATCCACATAGGCTCCTGGAAAACACAAACTCTCGAGTTTTTTTTGAGGGTATTGCCAATCGACTCTATCAAAAGCTTTTTCCCCATCTAGTGTTAAAAGCATTGCTGGGTTAGGATTTGATTGGGCTATTTGCAAGAGGTTTAAAGCTGTTCGAATATTGTCCATTGGTTGGTGGTCCCATTATGTCCAAGTTTGGGAAGAATTAATTTTAATCATTTGCCAATATTTTGGCAAGAGTTTGTGTCGGTGTTAATTAGGAAATCGATCTGTAATTTGTTACTTGGGTGGTTGTCCCTATGTGATTTGGGAAGGACAATTATGTGTGCTTCAAGCATTCTGAGGGGAAGATGTCAGGTTTTTTGTAGTATGGCATTAAAGTTCACAATTGTGGGGCTAGAGTTGTACTGAATGTTCATAAGAATGTGCTGTAAAGCCGTCTGGGCCAGGCGCTTTTTACAATTTACATATTCAGTATTTTGTTCATTTCTCCTGTGAGAGCGCTTTCTTTAATGAATGGGCTTGTCTTGTTACTTTTGGTAGTTTTCTTTCAAAAGGGAAGGAGTCCAGTATGTCTGATATATTACAATTGTTTTGTGCTGCATTTCCTTGTAAAGGTTTTTAATAATATGTAAGCGAATTGATTTGAGATCCTTGCAAATCAAATTTTGACAGCAATTGCCAAATATAGGCCGGCAAGTCAGCTGTCCTCAAGTTGCAGAAAGTATGATAAAATTTTGATTATATGTTTCCTAATATCCTGAAAACTGCTTGTGTAACTGTTAAACAATTAAAGATGGCTTTTATTGTAAGAATTTCAAAAAGGCCCCTTTGTAAGTAGCCTTACTTGGTCCAATGTTTTCGGATAGGCCGAAAGATTGAAAAATACCAATCGAAAAAGAACCTTTGAAACCTTCCCACCTTTTTGCGCAAATTTTCCATAGATTCAGCTTGAAAACCTTATTAGCTCTGGTTCTGGTACATGGGGTCCATGGATAATTTTCCATTTGCCCGATTTGCATTTTTTTTATTGACCTATTGATATCGCCAATCCATCTATCGGAACCTGGATAAATGCCATCAATTGGATCAAAATTATTCGATTTGATCAAAATATCGAGTCCTTAGTGTTCAATTACTATCAATTATGTTCCTAGTGACATCTTGCATGCTGTTCTGTAAAAGAATTTTTAAGGTTCGCGGTTTAACTGTGACACCGTAAATTACAAAGTATCAATTTTACCTTGTAAATAGGATGGGTGACATGTTATGTCTATTTAAAATTTGTTTTATTATAGCGGAAAATGAAAAAAATCCCCCAGTCGAAAAATAGAGAAAAGCCCCGGAGGGCCACTTCCGACAGTGGGAAGGGTTAAGTGGTTGTGACCTCATTAAAGGCCGGTCCCATGAGCGAATTAGCTCTGAGCGATTCCTGTTTTAAAGAGATTTTCTGTTTTTAAGAGAATGACAAGCGTTAAAAAAACTAAAGCGTTTATTAACTGGGGTTGCAGCCTAGAAATTTACTAACCTAACCACTATTTTTCAGGAGGGTGCCTGTTGTAAGTAATAATCACTAGTGTATTTTGTATTTTTTTTTTAGCCTACTTACTGCTTGCATAAGGTGGTAGGAATTGTTGAGTAAACTCAAAGCACTGGATTACTAAAACAAATACTTGGGTTTATTTATATTTAAAAAACAATGTTACCTGTGGGAGCGTGGGGCTGGTAGGAGCAAAGGAAAGGGTTTTTTTGTTTCCTCTCTATATGATTGGATGGGGGTGTAATAATTGGTTTAAAATTGGATCGAGGCCTGTTGGCTCTGGTTGGTTTTATTTGGAACTCATTTAAGGCCCTGTCCCATGGACGCGAGTAGCTTGAGCGATTTCAGTTTTAAAGAGATTTTTCTGTGTTTTAAGAGAATTGACAGCGTTAAAAACTCAAGCGTTTGAAAAACAAAAGCGTTTGAGAACAACACTATTTCTCTGCTGTGTCTTCTAATGTGTCAGGCTGTTAGTCATGGACAGTTGTTGGAGCCCCGCGCAATGTGCACTCAACTTGCCGCAGTATGGGATCTTGGACGCCAGCAGCCCCAGGGGACCGATGTTATGTGTCAGATGTGAGTGAGTTGCCCATGTGGGAAATTGAGGTACAAGAGGGTATAAGAGGGTAAATGTTTTTGCAGCATTGCAGGACTTGGCAAACCTGGGGGGAAATGCAGGTACTGGAAGGGGCCAGTAAACTGGTGGGTGGAGATGGGGCAGATAGGTGGAGAAGGAAGATAGATTATTTGTAAGGGTCACAGGGGGAAGTAGGGGACGGAAGGATAGGGGGGCTTCTTCCCAGCTGGTCGATCCCAACAGATTTGCCATTTTAGGTGAAGATGTGGAGGGACGATGGTCGGAGGAAGAGCATGTATGGAGCGGGGGGCCTTTCCTTGAGCACCCAGGGGACGGCCATCTCCAATCAAGGGGAGGGGAGGAGACTGGGGGCTAGGAAGGAAGCACAGGTGGTAGAGTGGTAGGGATTATACTTATAGAAGGGTAGAAGGGTAATCTGTCGCCAGGACCTGCTGCGAACAGTGTGTTGTCGGCCTGGTGATACGGGTTCGACTGTGGTGGATCGTGTAGACAGATTATTGGTGGGCTGGGAGTGACCCCGGCGGTCTTGGTTTCACATTGGTGCACAATGACAAAGTTAGAGGTGGAGGTGAGGTCCTTAAAAAGATTTCCGAGAATTCGGGGCCAGTTGAAAAGCAAGGACCTCCAGGGCGGTATGTGATTCAGAAATACTACCGCAGCCCACGTGCACGCTAGGGAGGCAACGGGAGCTCAGGAGTATAAAGGAGTGGCTAAGGGAGTGGTGTAAGGGATGGGGGGTTGGCGTTTTTAGAGAAATGGGCTGACTTTTTGTTGGCCTACAGGCTCTTTAGTAGTGGCACGGATTGCACCTCAATGGTTGGGGTGCAACTGTTTTGGGGGAGGGAGGGAGAAGATGGCTAGGGGGTTGGAGGAATTTTAAACTAGGTATGGGGGGGATGGAACGTTTTTAACTACTACAGGGGTAGCAGGGGTAGATAGAGAAGAGTTAGGGATTGGGGGCTAGTAAAACAACGGAGGGAGGAGAAGGAGGAGGGGGGTAGATAGCATAGAGGATAAGGAGGCATGTACGACCAGTGATGGACGTAAACAATTTGATAATCTAAAATGTATGTTTACAAATGCAAGGGAGTCGGGCTGGAAAAAAAAACCCGGCGAACTTGAAAAATAGCTGTTTTTAAAGAAAGGTTATGATGTAATTGGTATAGCAGCAGCATGGGTAATGATTCACACGACTGGACAGTAAATATTGAAGGGTACTCCTTATTTAGACATGACAAGTTAATAAGAAAGGAGGAGAGTATGTATGTATGTTAAACAGGAATTGAAGCCAAATTTAAAGATGGAAATAGAGGGGGCAGCCAACGATGCGGCAGCAAAGAAACATTATGGGGAACTGTGTACAGGAAGCAAGGAAGGTAGGTAAATTAATTGTGGGAGTGTGTTATAAGCGCCACATGCGGGGAAGGAGACGTGGAAATGAATCTCCATATGCGTTGGCGAAGGCTGTGGTATGGGGAATGTCTCCTCTGTTATGGGGGATTGAACTTCCCTGAAATAGATTGGGAGTAATGGAATGCCAGCACCTCAAAAGGTATAAAGTTCTTACAATTTACGATATGAGCATTTCTTTCACCAGATGGTAGAAGTTCCTACTTAGAAAGAATGCGTGGTTGGATCTGGTGATATCTAATAACCCCAGAGCCATTTTGGAGAGAAGGTAATGGGAAGCTTAGGGAATAGTGCCATGACATAGTGTCATTTAATATAGGTTGCGCAGAAAAACTAAAGTGCACTGGCGTAAAAAAAACTTTTTAAACTTTAGGAAAGATATTTATGCTTTTAAAGGAATCGCTCAGGCTCATAGACTGGGGGACAAAACGGTTTCTAGGTAACGATACTGAGCAGTGTGCGACACTTTTTTAAAGGGTAGTAAACTATAAACATTTCCAAATCGGTACCTTTAGGAAAACAAGTGATAAAAAAATTAGTCACTCCTGATGGCTTAATGACTCAGTAAAAAGGGAAATGGAAAAAAAGAAAAGGGCTTTAAATTTTGAATGAAGCAGAAGAAGGCACAGAACAGGGCTTACAGGGACTTCAAAAGTCTGTAAAAAGAGTGCAGAAAGCAATGAAACTAGCTCTAAAATAGAAAATGACACACGGATTGCAGAACAAAAGCAAGTCAACCCCAAGATGTTTTGTAAGTATATAAAATGTAAAAAAATGAGGACTGAGAAGTGGGACCATTAAATAATGATGCTGAGGTGGGTGTGTAGAGGAGGGATGCCGAAACGGCTTAATCTGCCTAAAACCGTTTTTTTTTACATCGGTTTTTACTGTTTGAGAATCCTGTACAGTAGGGATTGTAACAATGTGAGGGAGGAAATGAAGAGTTCACATTGGAATAACAGGAGGATATTGGTACGGTATCAATTAGACAAAGTTAATATCAATTTAAAGCGCCAGGACCAGATGGGATGGCATCCTAGGATTTAAAAGAAGCTTAGTTCAGTTCTAGCAAAGACAACATGTGCTCATCCTTTTCAGCTTCGCTTTTGTTGGGATGGCCGCTGGATTGGAAAAAAGCCAACAAGTAATACCCAATATTCAAACAAAGGGTACGTCGTTCACAGCCTAGGTTAACTATAGACTGTAAGCCTAAACATCAGTGGTAGGGAAGGTTAGGAAATGGTTGAGGGAAACTTGTTAAGGGATTTTCTATCCTTGACTTGTCTCAGAGATTATCTTATTAGTAGTAGTCAGCATGGATTGATGAGAAATAGATCATGCCCAGACAAATTTTTAATTGGTTTTTAGAAGAAGTGAGGGTAAGAAGTTAGATTTTCAGGCACACTGTGGATGTGGTATTTGGCATTTTGCCAAAAGCCTTTGATACTGTGGCCACATAGGCGGACTAATGATAAAACTGAGACCTGTTTGGCCTTGAAGAAAACATGTGTTCATGGAGAGAGAACTGGTATTGGACCGCCAAACAGGAGGAGTGGGAGAGTGGTGGTTAATGGAGCTACAATATATGTGGGGCTAAAGTTCTACAGCGAGCGTCTCCTCCAGGGTTTGTATGGGGCCCGCGTCGTGTAATCTGTTTATAATGACTTAGAAGGGGGCTTTGAGAGCAAGGTCTCTGTGTTTGCTGAGGCCACAAATTTATGCAGAGGCTTTGGAAACTTCCCAATGAGTGTGCAAGTGCCTGCAAGCAGGACCTAGATAGTTTATCAAAATGGGCAGCAGACTGGCAGCTTTGAGTTCAATGTTGATAAATGTAGGTGTGCATTTGGGATTTAATAATCCCTGTGCCACCTACACCATAACTAAACTCTGTTGTTACGTGCATCTGAAATGGAAAAAGATTTGGGGGTGTCTGGTTAGATAACAGATTAGCTGTAGCAAACAATGCCAGGAGAAACAGCTAGAGCTAGCAAGATCTTGTCTTGTATTAAAGAGGGGAATGGAATCAAGAGAGAAAATATATTCCCCTCTTTACCAGGCACTGGTAAGGCCACATTTGGACATTATGCGGTGCAGTTGCAGTTTGGGAATCCCATATTACAAAAGGGACATCTTGGAATTGAGGGCAGTCAGAAGACGGGCAACTAAATTAATAAGGGGAATGGAAGGGGCTTGAATATGCTAGGCAGATTAGACAAGTTAGGGCTGTTTACATTGGGAGAAGCGGAGGTTGCTGTGGGGGACATGATAACCTTATACAAATAATTAATGGCCCATACAGTGAGATCTCTGGTGCATTGTCACTAATAGGGTAATATCAGAGGACTCGTGGACATCCGTTAAGGTTTGAAAAAAGAAGTTCATTTCAAGGTTTAGGAGAGGTGTCTTACATGAGAACGGGATGATGATGATGATGTTTTTTTTGGGGATGGGATGATGATGATGATAGATGATGATCTGAATTGTGGATTGTGAAACTGGGGAAACTGTCTTCCACAGCAGAGGTGGTACTGGACAGTTCATTGCAAAACTTTAAAAAAAGGCCTGGATAAGTTTTCTAAAACTAAAAAATATTGGAATTACTGGTATTAATGCTATAGATCTGGTTGATCCAGAGGATACTTCCGATTGCCGTTTTTGGAGTAAGAATAATTTTTCCCCCCCTTTTTTAGCTGGGGTTTTTTGCCTTCTGCTGGATCAAATGTTAGGTAGGGTTTAAAAACAATAAAAATAAAAAAAAAAAAAAAAAAAAGTGAATAGGTTGGATTGATGGACGAAGTCTTTCATTCAACCTTAATTTACTTGTTACTAGTTACTATGTTACTTGTCTTCTGGCAGACCATAGTTCTTTATTTTGCTTTATTTAATGTTTGTGCAATTCTTTTTTTTTTGTTTTTGAGATCCTTATTCTTAATTATAGAGATTCTAATGCAAGTGGGGATGTCCCCATTCTTTTGTTAAATCAGACGTAGTGGCGTAAGTAAATTATTACAGGAGGAGATGGTTCTGTGATAATCGATTACAGAAGGGGGAACAGGGGGAATTATAGGGCCAGCAGACAAAGAGATTTCAAATTTATGAGAAGGATTTTAATAAAATACGCTGTGCAAGGGGGAACCAGGTTGTGGGCAAGGAAGATTGGGACTCCGTTATTAGATGGTCAAAACCAGTGCAGCAGAGTTTAGTTATCTACTGAACTTGGAGAGAGGTGGGAAAAAAAGCCGAGAAAGAACAGTGAGTAGTAGATTTACATGTCTAGACGCGAAAGGACTTTTAAGCATGCACAAGCAAAGTTGGTGTAGGGAGGAAAGGAACCCGCGGATTTAGGGTATATTGCGAAGAGAAAAAAAAGGCGGTTTAATTAAAATAGTTCATATTTTTAGAAAAGGAAACAGAGAGGAGTCAAAATTACCAGTTAGGCAGGTGCGATTGTATAGGGTATAAATGGGAGGTATTTGGCAATAGAAAGATGGGATAGGACCAGGTTTAGGTGTAAAAACGATTTAGTTCTGTTTTAGAAACATTTGAAAGTGTCAGCGTTGCCGACATGCAGGAAGAGGAGAGGGAAGAAGGATAGAGATGAACAAAGGGGAGGCGTCAAGTCAGAGACAAGTAATTGTATGGTAGGAGTTAGCACCGGTGTGGACAAAATATTCTGAATCATCTGCATTACAAAGTGATAATTGACCCCATGTCTCCCAAGGAAATAGGGAGAACAACCCCTGGGGCACCCCCACACTGAGGACAGGGGAAGAGGTGTATTAAAGGGCATTTCCACCCCCTAACACTAACACCCCCCCACCCCAATGCTGGCCCCAATGGTGGTCGTGTGTAAAAAAAATAATCCTTTACCTTTACCTCTCAGCTCCAAATGTTTTTTCCTGGAATATCCCTACAAAGTCCCAGAATGTGAACACCGGAGCCTTGCAGGGTAGGGAAGGAAATTGTTTCCCGTCTCTGAGGACGTCTCGTAGAGGTGGTTTGTGGCCGCCTCAGGCTAGTGACAGTTTATTACCCAGAGTAAGGACCTAAACAGTGGATCCTCACCCCGGGGTTAGCCCATATAATGTGATGACCCCCCAAATGTTATTAATGGGTATAAACGACTTGATGTGTGGTTCTGTGGCCTTAAATCAAAAATGTGGTGGTATTTTTTTTTTTATATTTCCTCCAAATCCTACTTCATGGCTTTGAGGTAGCTGTCTCTCGTCTCTGGTCTACACAATTCCTTGTAAGGACTGCCCCACCAAAATTGCAAGCAGCATCACACACTTGGCCCAGAAATCGACATCAGTTCGGCCTGCACTCTGTGGATGGTCAATCACATTTTGCGCACCAGATCTCCCCTTCCTCACACATTTTTTGAGAAGGAACGGGTGCATTTTGCTTGCCTCTGGCTCAATTCTGCCTGCTGGGTCAATCTGTGATCGGTGCCTCTCTGCCAATTCACAACGCTCAGCCGTACAGCCCCCCCTGCTTGCAATTCCTGCAAGCAGAAGCCCGGATAGAGCTATGTAAGTACCTTCATGATAGTTTTTTTTGACAAACAAACCTGGTGGTTGGAGTATGGAATGGGATAGGGTCCCATACACTACACAAAAGTTTTTTGTGGAGGGTGGAGACACATTTTTTAACCTAAATATCCCATGTCAAGGTTAGGGTAAAATATATCCCATTCAATAGATTGTAGACTAGGCCCAAATATCACATATATCACAGCTGGGAGAGAAGAGAGAACACAAGGACACTGAGTCTCTGAGATAGAACTGTTCTGATGTATTGTTACATTACAAGATTATTTATACTATTTGCAATTACTAGCAATGTCATTATTAGCGTACATATTTAGTCATGGTTGATTCCATTTACCAATTATGGTTAGAATTTAGCTCCAGATCACAGAGGTAAAACACTGTTTCTCTTATCCATCCGTTCCAACTTGGACTTTGTGGACTTGTCAACTTTTATTT
Organism: Hymenochirus boettgeri; assembly: GCA_019447015.1. Taxonomy (NCBI): domain Eukaryota; kingdom Metazoa; phylum Chordata; class Amphibia; order Anura; family Pipidae; genus Hymenochirus; species Hymenochirus boettgeri. The sequence continues at coordinate 180,316,908 of CM033469.1, read as the reverse complement.
CCTTATTATTTCTATTGTGGTCATTTATGACTATATGGTTACTCGTATCAAATTGACAAACTCACAGATGTTATTACAGGTCCTGCCGAAACAGGGGCAGGGCAACCTTATTCGTAATTAACTGTTAGTAATACTGAATCTTATATTGAAAATTATTTATGATATATAAAAAGAAGTAACTATAAGTATAAGACCACCTTATCAGTCCCCCACTGTGGTCATATAAACCAGACCCAAACACTAATCTGGTTTTTCTTTCCCATAAGGTGCGCCAAACATCATCGGCAGGGCTACTATGCCCAGAGAGAGAGGAATGATAGTCTGAGACACGAGGAATCACATTCTAGAATTTGGTTAAAAATAACCCATCCGAATATAATTCATGCATCCACCTTCAGTGCATTGGACCACCCTATTGTATTAGAATATATTTTTGTGGTTTCGTAATTTGAGACATATAGGACAAAACATCTAGTATGAAAAACTACTTAGAAATCACAGCTACGTACCTTGATTGGTGAGATCTAGTGGTCATCCGAGTTGAGGTTACACTCCAGTATAACAACGAATCTTCTTCCGGAACCTATTTATACACCGTAAGCTGACGACACAAAACTTTGTCAACCATTACAAATTGTTGCAGGGGGGTCTGCAATCATTGCAGGGGGATTTAAAAAAATTGTCACATTGGGCAAGCAATGCCAGGCTTCAACAGCCAAAACCAGCATGGTATTGTCTTGTATAAAGAGAGGTATGGATTCAAGGGAGGAAAATGTAATTCTCCCTCTTTACAAAGCATTGGTAAGGCCTCATTTGGAATATGCAGTGCAATTTTGGAATCCTGTGTACAAAAAGGACATCTTTGAAATGGAAAGGGTTCAGAGAAGGGCAACTAAATTAATAAGGGGATTGGGGGAGCTTGAATATGAAAAGAGACTGGAAAAGTTACAATTATGTACGCTGGAGAAAAGGCTCTTGCGTGGGGATATGATTACTGTGTATAAATACATTAACGGGCCATACAATAAACTATCTGGGACATTGTTCACTAATAGAACATGTCAAAGGACACGAGGACATCCCTAAAGACTTGAAGAAAAAAGGTTTAGGCTTCAAGCTCGGAAAGGGTTTTTCACTGTGAGAACGGTAAAGCTATGGAACTGTCTTCCAGTGGACGTTGTTATGTCAGGTTCATTGGTCAGTTTAAAAAAAAAGCTGGATAAGTTTCTGCAAACAAGGAATGTTGCAAGTTACTGGTATTGATACATGAAGTAGAGTTGATCCAGGGAAATTTCCGATTGCCACTTGGAGTCAGGAAGGAATTTTTTTTCCCTTCATAAATTTGGTGGGGTTTTTTTTGCCTTCCTCTGGATCAACAGTTAGGCAGGAAATAAGGATATTGCTAGATGGGTTGAACTGGATGGATGTATGTCTTTATTCAACCTCAAATACTATACTAACCAATCAGATCAGATTTAACATTTGAAAGCTAACATCTGATTGGTTGAGGCAAAATTAGCACCATTTTTAACGATAAGAACTTTTATTGAATAACTCTGTCAGTGTACTATCGTTCTGTACCTGGTGGAAGTTCTTTTCAGAGAAAATGGCAGAGGTGGCAGGGGTGCCCTGATAACCATAATGGGAAACATGGTGAAGCAAAAAATTAGCAATGAAATTAAAGATGCAGTGAAACTTAGTGTGGAGATGGATGGTACCCAAGATATTGGTGTGGTGGAGCAATGCAGTATTATTATTAGATATGTGAAGGACAGAAATGTGCATGAAAGACTTATTGCTCTTGTCCATGTTAGCAGCACTACAGAAAAACAACTATTTGCACCTATGAAAGAGTAGCCTACTGCACTGTCATTAAATGTTAGTGACATCATTGGTTGTTCTTTTGACGGAGCTTCAAACATGAGTGGGTGCTACAAAGGTGTTCAGACTCACATTAAAAATGTTTCATGCAATTCAGTGCACACCTGGTAGTATGCACATATATTGAATTTAGTTATCATTGACATTACTCAGTGTGTAATCCCTGTTAAGTCTCTCTTTGGAGTTTCAGATAAAGGCAGCTTGCTTTTTTTCAGAATCATACAAGAGACTGTCTGTGTGGACACAGCAGGTATCTTCTCAGCGTCACGGGCAGGAGAAACTTGCAAGACTTAAAAATATAGGTGACACTGGCTGGTGGAGCAAACCAAGAGCACTTGGCTCAATATTTGGTTCATCATTAGATCAGTCAAAAAAGCCGTAAATTACTGTGCTGTTTGGAGCATATTTCTTTGTCCACCCAATTTGTAGTAGTGAGGCAAAGTATTTAATTCATAGCTGGACAAGGTTTGAAACTGTACTTATTTCTTTCTGTAGATTTGTGAAATTGAAACTCCAATTTCCGATTATCTGCAGACTAGTGATCTAGATATCTTACAAGCTTGGAGAATGGTAGAAATTGAAAAGGATAAACTTCAAGAGCTCAGACCAACATTTGTAAATCTTGTACCATTGGTTAGCTCATTTATTGAAAGGGTAGCTAAATCTCTTGAGGAGATGTCTGTGCAAAGGGAAGGTGGAAACTAGTCTACCTCAAAAAAGGGTAGCAAAAAGAAAAAAGAATGTCTGGGGAATTAGCCACAGATGAACCCCTTGTTGATCCTCTCAAGATCTTTGAGGTCAAGTCATACTATGCGGTCATAGATCAGGCTGTAGGCTGCATTGATCAAAAGTTTTCTAAAAACGAAAAACTAATTAAAGGGCATGTCCACACCCAAAACTAAAATTTAACCCCTTACTGGCCACATTAAGTAGTTTAAAACAAGCCTTACCTTACATTTCTGCTCAAAATAGTTCCCCTGCTGTGCCCCTCCAAAGTCCAGGAAACTGCTGTGTAGGGGCAGTGTGTGACTCATCCTGCTCCTGTGTATGCCTCAACCTCGTCAAGGTTTGAGGCATGCTCAGTGCAGCCCTCCCCCCTCCCTCTCCCTCCCGTTTTTCTCTCCCTCCCCCTAACATTCAACCCTTGGGGTATGCGGTAGGGCATGCTCCCCCAGCCCCAATCGCATTAATATTATTGTTAAAAAGTCCCCCAATCTTTACTTACCTTCCCTGTCTCCTCCGCTCTTCAGAACTCCTGGCAGCCGCGACCGTGATTGGCAGCCTCTCAACCAATCACGGGCGCGGCTGCCGGTCCTGCCCCCTGCTTGCATTTCCCTGCAAGCAGAGGGCCTGTACAGTGCGGTGGAGAAAAGAGGGAAGGTAAGTAAGAATCGGGGGACTTTCTAACAATAATATTAATAATATTAAAACTATCAAAAGTTTTTATAAGGGGTGGACATGCCCTTTAAGGATCTTGCTTATTTAGATCTAAGAAAATTCAGCCAAATCAAAAAAGGGGTAAATTCCAATTGAAGCCCTAAATGCAATAGCTAAAATGGCAGAAGTAGATACAACTCAATTAAAAACTGAGCTTCTCAGTTTTAAGGACAATTACAGTACCCTTAAAAAACCCTCCTTTCCTCCCACAATTAATGTTATTGAAGTGGATCAAATCCACTCTCAATAAATACTGGTTTATATTGAGCACAGATAAAACATTAAGTGAGAAGGTGGGAAACAGGGCTACTATAACAGCTAGAAAAGCACCCACAATAGGCCAAAAATTAGTACGAAGCCATTTCCAAAGTCGAAATAAAACATGGCTGGAGGAAAATTGAATAAAGGGGTCACACAAATGTGGTAGGTGCAAAGCATGTAGCTATATGCACAGAAAAACCCACTTTGAGTACGGGACTGGACAAATATATGAAATCAGAGATTTCATAAATTGTAATACAAAGGGCATTGTATTATACATATACATATATATGTATTAGAATGCCCGTGTGGCATGAAATACATAGGGAAAACTATTAGAACACTAGCCACAAGAGTCCTAGAACATGCAAGGAACATAAAAAATAAGAATATCGAAAGCACAGTGGCTAGACACTTTGAAAAAAGACATGAAGCAGATCCCAGTGGCCTAAAAGCTTGGGGATTGGAGATAGTGAAGAAACCCCTTAGAGGAGGTAATTGGGATCAATTAATGAAACAAATGGTCTTAATGAAGAACTCCTGTACCAGTGTTTCCTCTAGTATACCCTCCAATCATAGTAGTCAGATAATATCACAGGAAATCTGATTGCTGTGTGTATTGGGGGTTTTCAACTATGGCAGTGTTTATAATGGCAGCAGTGCTGGGATTAAAATCGAATATAGTATATCCGGTTGTTTACCTTAACATTTATATATAGGTGTACTGTTGTACAGTTTTTGTGTCACTACTTGATATGCCATTCCCAAACAATAATGTTATTTATGGCATTGTATATGTGTACTTATCACCCTTTTTTAAAAATATAATTCTATCATACATGGTAGCTATGGAGAGTATAGTTACAATGTAGGGGATATGATTATGTAAATAGATATGCACTCTCTAGGATGCTTATCATGTTAATATCTGATAGGACCGGGTCTCTTTAAGATGAGATGAGAACTTTGAGTATGTAGAGCTGTATCCCATTGGCTCAGAGGAATCGAGCCCCGGACATGGATTATATAACTGTGAGAGAGGCAATGGAAGTTTAACCCGGAAGAAGGGAGGAGCTACCTCCCGAAACGCGCATCGGTTTTTTTGGCTGTGTCTAGTATTGAGCGGGGAACTGAATAGGCAGCGTGTTTAGTGTATAGACTCTGGGGGTTGGAACTCGGACCATGCAGGCAAGGAGAGTCGTGGACGCGCTGGAGCGAAGAAGAACCTAGAGTGTACGGATGTGGGACGGACAACATAGGACACTTGAGTATCTAATCCTGGTCATGGCTTCCCTTTGCATGCTTGCTGTTCTGTCTCTTTGCGTGCTGAGCTCATTTGCTTTTTAGGAAGGGTTACCTCGACCTCGTGGAAGTGCGAGGTTGCGCGGAGGCCCTGGCTCCTGCATATTATCTATTTTTCTAGCTTGGCATTTGCTTTTATATCCATTATAGCTGCTTTAGTTTATATGGTTTTTCTTAATTGTACTGATCCCCCGTTCCTCACCTGGACATTGTTTTAGCTTTCTTGAATCTAGGGACGTCTAGGATCGAGTCTATTTATGTATATTAAATTTAGATATTTAGGTTGTATATTGTATATTGTGAGTTTTTTAATTATATATAATAATATATTATATAAAATGTTTTATTGGGATATATTGGTTGGATGGTTTGTTTGACATATGGTAGTCATTTGTCCTCTGAATTTAGTGGAGGACATATATTCCCTAATTGCATACCAGGAGAGTGCCCCTATAGTTTGTTCTAGAGGGTTTAGTGGGTTTCTTTATGGTTTGGGAGCTTTCCTAACCGACTTTTTTGTATTACATGTTATTGAAGAGGAAGGTGATAAGGAAGATGCTGACAGTGACATTAAAAAGAAGGCTTGTGAAAACTGTCTTACTTGCTGTTACCAGCTTTTCTATGACCATAACTTGCACTCTGCTGCATACACCAATCTTTTTGCTGTGTACAAAACACTTCTAACCTTAGCTTGCACTCAGGTATCCTGTGAAAGGGTGTTTTCAAAGCTTAAAATTGTAAAAACCCTCTTGAAATCTATGATTGGCCAGGAACTTCTTGAATCACTTCTCTTGCTGAATATTGAAAGGGGCAAATAATATTATTCATAATGATGTTATTGATAACTTGGCAAAATCTTCATCACTTTTCAAAAAATTGCTTTTTTAAGACTGGTTCTTGTGTGTAGTTTTTGAATTTGTGCGCTCTTAACTTTCTAAAGTTTATGTTTACAGTTAATTTATTAAGAACTTAATATTAATGGTTCATTTGAAGTATTTATATAAGATTAAGGCTGGTTCATGTGTGTTGTTTTTAAATTTGTGTGCTCTTAACTTGCTAAATTTAGGTTTACAGTTAATTTATTTAGAACTTTATTTCAATAGTTTGTATAAAGTATTTATATAGTAGTGACTATAATATATTGGGGCTATTTTAATAAGAGGTGAATAGGTTTATTGAATAATCCCCATGGTGTCATATAATGTAATACAAGTGAACTTGCACTTCAACAAATTTATGTTTGTGCTTTTCCTTTTTTTAACAAGTATAAATAACTGTAGAAAATTCTTGTATTGTTAAGTATGCAAACACTTAGCTTGCGCAGGTGGATGGTGGGCCCCTGTTGCAAGATTTCCAGGTGGGCCCCAGATGCCCAGTCTGACACTGCAGAACCACTTAGCACTTTAGTCCATATTAATGAAGCCCTTATTTACAACTAATCTCTGCATCCTATTCATTAACCAATTTTCTATCCATGTACAAATGTGCCTCCCCAGATCAACAGACCATAGCCATAAACAAAGTCCACTTCTTTTTAGTAGTTTATTGTTTATAGTTTATAGTATTTGAGGTTGAATAAAGACACACTTCCATCCAGTCCAACCCATCTAGCAATATCCTCATTTCCTGCCTAACTGTTGATCCAGAGGAAGGCAAACCCCCCCACAAAATTTATGAAGTGGGAAAAAATTCCTTCCTGACTCCAAGTGGCAATCGGAAATTTCCCTGGATCAACTCTACTTTATGTATTAATACCAATAACCAGAAACTCATCCAGCTTTTTTTTTAAACTGACCAATGAACCTGCCATAACAACGTCCACTGGAAGACAGTTCCATAGCTTTACCGTTCTCACAGTGAAAAACCCTTTCCGAAGCCTAAACCTTTTTTTCAAGTCTTAAGGGATGTCCTCATGTCATAGAACAATGACATGTTCTATTGGTAAACAATGCCCCAGATAGTTTATTGTATGGCCCGTTAATGTATTTATACACAGTAACCATATACCCATGCAAGCGCCTTTTTTCCAGCGTATATAATTGTAACTTTTCCAGTCTCTCTTCATATTCAAGCTCCCCCAATCCCCTTATTAATTTAGTTGCTCTTCTCTGAACCCTTTCCATTTCAAAGATGTCCTTTTTGTACACAGGATTAAAAAATAAAACCCAATAAGTTTGTTATCCACCAAAACTCCAAGATCCCTTTCCAACAGGGATTCACTTAACACAGAGCCATTTATAGTATAAGTAGCACAAGGATTTTTAAGATCAAAATGCATCACCTTACATTTATCAACATTGAATCTCTTCTGCCACTTAGCAGCCCATGTACAAATGTGACTCCCCAGACCAAACGACCTTAGCTTATACATCAGTCGCCTATGGGGGATTGTATCAAAAGCCTTTGCAAAATCCAAGTAAACTACATCTTCTGCTATGCCAGAGTCTAAATTTCTACTTACTTCCTCATAAAAGACAAGCAAGTTAGTTTGACAAGATCTATTCCTCCTAAATCCATGCTGGTTACTACTTATAATGTCAGTCCTTGAAACATACTCTAGAACATGTTCCCTTATTAAACTTTCCAGCATCTTCCCCACCACAGAAGTTAAACAGGCCTGTAATTACCCGGCTGTGAACGACTACGCTTTTTGAATATTGGAATAACATCAGCCTTTTTCCAATCCAGAGACAAACCACCAGACATGAGGGAATCTGCAAAAATAAGAAACAATGGCCTAGATAAAACTGAACTTAGCTCCCTAAGTACCCAAGGATGTATTTTATCCGGTCCAGGATATTTATTAATATTAACCTTATTTAGTTCCTTCTGTACCATATCCTCAGTTAACCAAAGTGCACTTAAATCTTTTACACCATTATTGCTACTATACTCTATGATATCTGTACTTGGATCTTCTGTAGTGTATACAGAGGGAAAAAAAGTATTCAAGACATTTGCTTTATCGCCATCCTCCGTAACTAACTTATCCCCATTAATTAATGGTGCCACATTCTCAGTCCTCATCTTCTTACTATTAATATACTTAAAAATGTTTTAGGCTTAGTGATGCTTTTTTCAACTATCCTAACTTCATTATTAATTTTAGCTAGTATGATTGCTTTCTTACACTCCTCGTTACAGTTTTTATAATCCCTAAAGGCCCTTTCCGTTGACTCTGCCTTAAAGGTTTTACATGCCTTTTTCTTCCTTTCAATTTGCCTCTTTACATCAGAATTCAGCCACATGGGCGCGGATTTATTTTTTTTACATTTATTTCCCAAGGGTATAAATTTAGATGTGAAATGGCTTAAAATCCCCTTGAACACAGTCCACTTCTGTTCAGTACCTTTACCTGATAATACATTATCCCAGTTGACATTCTGAAGAGCTGCTTTTAACCTGGGAAAATTTGCCTTCCCGAAATTAAAAATCTTTGTTAATCCAGGGCACTTTTCCTTTCGATAACATAGTCCAAATGACACTATTTCATGGTCACTATTCCCTAAGCCTCCAGTTACCTTTATATCTATAATGCGCTCCACGATGTTAGATATTACCAGATCCAACAGAGCTCCTTTTCTAGTAGGAACCTCAACCACCTGTGAGAGAAAATTATCCTGCAGCAAATTCAGGAACTCATTGCCCTTTTCTGTGTTGGCAGTTCCACTCCACCAATCAATGCCAGGGTAATTAGTAATAAGTCCCCCATAATGAGCACACTCCCCAAACTTGCAGCCCATGCCAACTGCATATGAAGCTGACTCACTTCCCCCTGCTAGCATTTGTGGCTTATAGCAGACACCAACAATGACATTACCCCCTTTCCTGTTGCTAAATTCACCCATATTGCCTCCGCTTTAACCTTCATATCGCTAGTTATCTCTTTTTTAAAATTTGGCTTCAATTCTTTTTTAACATAAACTCATACTCCGCCCCCTTTCCTTTTTGCCTCTGTCCTGCCTAAACCAGGAGTATCCTTCTAAATTTACAGCCCATTCGTGAGAACTGTTCAACCACGTTTTTGCTATACCTATTACATCATACTTTTTATTCAACTCCATTATCTCTAATTCACCCATTTTTTCAGCCAGGCTTCTCGCATTTGCAAACATACATTTTAAATTTATATACTGAAAATGGCTTCCAATATAAATGACTAATACAGGGAGGGAGAGAGACAGGGGGAGGTGCAGTGGAAGACAAGATGTCACTCAAAGATGTTACTGAGTTACTGTAACAAGGATTTATGACACTGGACCTCCCCATTCTAAATTCCTAGTCTTATGTATTATATAAGGGCTAATTTTCCCCTTTACAGTGTAATATAAGGATATAAAGTCACTGAGGAGTATACAGGGCAGGCAACTCCGAGCTGACTTTATAAACCTTATATTACACTGTAATGGGTCGTATTATTTTTTAAAATACGTAAGACATTTATTTCAAATAAAAGTCTTTGGGATGTATGTTTTAAGAGCACCTCTCCATTCACGGTATGGGAATCGCTCGGCCGTGCTGCCATACACCGCACAATCGTATCGGATCCCTCTACTTAAAGTAAAGGGAACCGATACCGACCAATGGAAATTTTCCGCCATTCCCGAATGATTGGAGTGCCAACTACAGTCGTTCCCCGACGGGATTTACCCATTATCGTACGTATGTATGGCCACTTTATATCATTTTCTTTCAAGGGAAGATTAAAATTTACGATCTGTCCGTGTCTCAGCCATAGATACAACATCCGAGTCTCTCCCAGTCTACACTCAGGGGCGTGTTTAGGGGTGCCTAAATCCCCCCTTTCTGCCTGCTCAGTGCAGTCTGCTGTTCTACCTCTCCTGGTGTCCATAGACTGTTACATAGATTGATATATAGATTGTTACATTGTTAATTGAGCTCTGAGAATCAGCATTTGTATGTTTCAAAAATGTCTCCAGTCTGCCCTGTGATTGACAGCAGCATAGAGACCTGTATCTACATTAACCCTGCAGCTGCCTGAGGTGATCGACCAATACACGGAATTATCTGTTGGTTTGTGTACCCAACCTTAATAAGTATATACTTTATAACAAAAGAAAAGGGAATATGTGTATTGGCCAACTGTGATGATAATCATGGCAATTAGAGAATATATAGAGGATAATGTACCCCCTACTGTAAATTATAAGGATATTAGAAGTCATGGAGGAGTTCCGTGACTATATAAAAGCACGAGGCCACAGGCTGAGTACCTTTTATACAGGGCACGGAAATCTGAGGTGACTTTTGATATCCGTATAATTTACAGTAGGGGGTACAATATCCATTATAACCTACCCCTTTACCCTAATTCAAAGACTGACCTGTGAGCCTATGTCTCACTGGCATTGTAATGGGAGAACCCCCTCCCTCCCCACATTCATGTGCACTATGACAGGGCACTCTCTCTATCGAAAAGCCACCCCCCACCCCCCTTCCATTAGCCTGTCATGGTACAGTCCCCTTGCTCAGGACTCCGAAAAAAACCCAGCCTCACCCCTTAACTCCTGCCTATGGCAAGCTCACTCTTGCCCACGGCTAACACATTTTTAGATGAAGAGGAAGCCACCATCACCTTTGCTATATGAACCGGAGTTGAGCTGCACCTGCAACTGTAAGTATACAATCGATAGCCGCTTTCTGTCCGGTTTCACTCTTCTTGCGCATTAATCTAGTGTGTGATGCGGTTGCGGTCATATCGGCTGGTGATTAATGTGCGAGAAGAGTGAAACCGGACAGAATGCGGCTATCGGTTGTATACTTAGTTACTGGTGCAGCTCAACTCCGGTCCATATAGCAAAGGTGATGGCGGCTTCCTCTTCATCTAAAAATTTAAGTGTTAGCCGTGGGCAGCTGTTAGTTTGCCGTGGGCGGGAGTTAAGGGGAGAGGCTGGGGGGGGGAGTTTGCACTGCACTTCCTGGTTATGATCGGAGTAGTGCGCCAATTATAAGGATATTATCAGCTACTTGGGTCCCATAGGGATCCATTAAGGGGGTAGGTTATATATAATATTATTATATGATCCATATATAATAGAACACATGAATTTATTCGGTTGTGAACCTCCTTCTGGGCTTGTTCAGTAGTAACCCATTTAGGAATCCCCCCTTGAAAATCCTGCGCTTGCCACTGACACTATCAGCTCAGACATGGACAGATCATAAATTTCAATCATTAACCCTGCGGCTCCTTTGATGTTTAAAGATAAAGCCCAGGTATGTGCCCTATTATTATTAACATGCATATCTCGGAATTCATTAGGCCTAATGTGTGATACTCTATGTAAAGTGAATGGGGAGGTGCAGTGGTATATCTTCTTATAAAAACCTCTTAGCTATGTAGCTAAGAGTTTTTTTATAAGAATATATTCCACTGCACCTCCCCATTCAAGGTCTGTAGTCTTGTGAATTAGTATTATAATGTTTCATTACACTTGATGGGTTCTAATTTTGTTTGCACATTAATTTTGTTTCATAGCATTGAAAGCTTTTGACCAAAGGATTTATCTAAATGACTCTTAGGCTGAGGCCTCACTGTAACTCGCTCACTGTAACACGCACGTTAACGCCTGCAATTGCGTGTGTTCCTGGTGAGCAAGAGCGTGTTGCAGTGTGCACGCGATTGCAGTCTCCTGATGTTTCACAATCAGAGTGCATGCGATTGCACAAAAAATGCAGATCGCATCCTTTGCGATTAACGGATCACACACACAGCGCACATCTATTCTTCAGGAATTATGTTAAGGGGATAAATGTCTATTTCAGGAACTGTAAAAATACCTCAGTGAGGCCAATTTCAAAATGTATGTATGTATAGTTTATTTATAAAGCACCACTTGGGGATGCAGCACTGTACGTACAATAACGAAATTCAATAAAATCATAAAAGGGGAACAAATACATAGATTCATACATGGGGAACAAATACATAGATTCATACAAGGGGAACAAATGCATATAGATATAATCAAATGGCTAACCATGCCCACCGACAAAACCAGATGCAGGACTCTATGGGCTGGAGTAATTGGAGGGGTTTGTGTGGAGCAAGAGGTGTGTCTAATTGTATCCTTTTTTTTAAATCTATGTGGTTGGTGTAATAACGTGATAAAATGAAGCTATATAGCGCAACAATAACATATGTAACTAATTTATATTTTCTAATATTAATGAAAATGTAATAAATAAAAAAAACTTTATGAACTTCTATTATGCGCCCCCCCATTAAAACACTTATAACTTTGCAGTATGATTATTACACTACCGATAAATAGTACAAGATCTTTGTTAAAATATCTTTCTGTTGCTAGGTTGCGAACACACAAAATCAATTTGTCGCCTAAGTTTCCAAGACGACGCTTGGGTTAGTTATACGGAAATAGGTCCTAGCATTGATTTCTTCCTGTATTCATTCGAACGAGATGACGTTGTCGGCAATACCCGTCATGCACTGCGTAACAAACGAGCCGAGAGTGAAGGTGGGAGGGGATTAGAGCTAGCTCAAGTGTGTCGCCGCCATATTGCACCGAGGATTATAGAGCTGGCAGACGCAAGGTAATTATTTTGGTGAATGCCAGTGCCTTTTAATATTTGTTTTTTGCTCACTAAGTTTTTACACACAAGCGGATCATTTCATCTAAATGTTGTCTTAATAATCCTTTGCCCTTTTTAATCACTCCACTAAGAACTCCCTGTCTCTGTTTGCATCCCAAGACCTATATTTTCTGTGTTACACCAGTCTGACTCCTTGGACATATACGTTTTGCGAATTTCGGTTTGCTATTCACCCCCTACGCACAGTCAAACCATCAAGAAATCCTGCGCTTAGTGTTTGTAAACGCTACGTCTGATGTGCAGTTAACAGATCGCTAGTAAAACTGCAAACACTCTTTGGTAATTCTAGTAATAATTGGCCAGAACCTCTATAGGTTTGAGAGTGGAGAATTATAATAATTTTAAAAGGTCAGCAGATAAGGAACTAATTACTTTAGTCAGCTTGCTATGTTTATCCTATGGCCATTGAGTGCTGTTTATTTTGTATGACCGTTTTTGAAAACAATCCGGTCCATGACCCTTGTCAAGATTTTTAGAAAGAGTGCCACTTGTTCTCATGTTATGGTTTAGTGGATATGTTGCTGCTGTTTGTGTGATTAATATTTTTCTGAATGAAATGTAAAAAAAACAAAACAGAGTAACTGATTAGTAAATATAACACATATAATCATTGGTAAAAAAATAAAAATAGAGCATTTGTGGCAATAGATAAGTTGAAAATTTTAATTCTAAGCTGGGTACCCATGAGAAAAGAGGGATGGTAAGTAAAGATCGGGGGACTTAGTGGTTGGGGCTGGGGGAACAAAATTGGGGGGCAAAAATTGGGGAAAGGGGTGGACATGCCCTTTAAGGGATGTCCACGTGTCCTCTGACATGCTCTATTGGTGAACAATGCCCCAGGTTTATTATATGGCCTGTTAATGTATTTATACACAGTAATCATATCCCCACGCAAGCGCCTTTTTTCAAGCGTACATAATTGTAACTTCTCCAGCTTTTCTTCATATTCAAACTCCCCCAATCCCCTTATTAATTTAATTGCCCTTCTCTGAACCCTTTCCATTTCAAAGATGTCCTTTTTGTTCACAGGATTCTGAAATTGCACTGCATATTCCAAATGAGGCCTTACCAATGCTTTGTAAAGAGGGAGAATAACGTTTTCCTCCCCTGAATCCATACCTCTCTTTATACAAGACAATATGCTGGCTCTGTCTATTGCCACCTCACACTGCTTGCTTCCTTTAAGTTTATCCACCAAAACTCCAAGATCCCTTTGCAACAGGGATTCACTTAACACAGAGCCATTTATAGTATAAGCAACACAAGGATTTTTAAGACCAAAATGCATCACTTTACATTTATCAACATTGAATCTCATCTGCCACTTAGCAGCCCAATGTGACTATCTAGATCCCCCTGCAACGATTGCACATCCTCTGAAGTTTTGTGTCATCAGCAAACAAACAAACCTTGCTGACAATACCCACTTCCAAATCATTAATAAATAGATTAAATAGAAGCGTTCCCAACACAGAACCCTGTGGCACCCCACTTAGCACTTTAGTCCATAATGATGAGGCCCCAATAACAACTACTCTCTGCATCCTGTTCATTAACCAATTTTCTATCCATGTACAAATGTGCCTCCCCGGACCAACAGACCTTAGCTTATACATTAGTCACCTATGCGGGACTGTATCAAAAGCCTTTGCAAAACTCAAGTATACTATAACTATTGCTATGCCAGAGTCTAAATTTCTACTTACTTCCTCATAAAAGCCAAGCAAGTTAGTTTGACAAGATCTATTCCTCCTAAATCCATGCTGGTTACTAGTTATAATGTCAGTCCTTGAAACATACTCTATGTTCCATTATTAAACTTTCCAGTATCTTCCCCACCACTGAAGTTAAAGGGACTGTCCACCCCTCTTTCCAAAAACTGATATAATGTAGATAACCCCCCAAAACCTTAACTTCGTTTTAGTCAAAATTTAGAAATCCGCTCCCACACAGAGATATTATACTTACACGCTCCTCCTCACTCCACCAGCGTGGCTCTGCACTTCCGGGTAAGGCAGTCGGTGTCGGCCGTGACTGTGACGTCACGGCCAATCACTGACTGCCATTCCCGGAGCAGTCTCCACTGCGGTGGAGCGAGGAGCTTGTGAGTATAATAACTCTGTGGGAGCTGATTTCTAAATTTTGACTAAACCGAAGTTAAGGTTTTTGGGGGTTATCTACATTATATCAGTTTTTGGAAAGAGGGGTGGACAGTCCCTTTAAACTTACAGGCCTGTAATTACCCGGCTGTGAACGACTACCCTTTTTTAATATTGAAATAACATCATCCTTTTTCCAGTCCAGAGGCACACATCCGGACGTGAGGGAATCTACTAAAATAAGAAACAATGGCCTAGGTAAAATTGAACTTAGCTCCCTAAGTACCCGAGGATGTATTTTATCAGGTCCAGGAGATTTATTAATATTAACCTTTAGTTCTTTCTGTACCATATCCTTGGTTAACCAAAGTGCACTTGAATCTTTATACTATTATTGCTTCTATACTCTATCTGTACTTGTGTTTTTATATTATGGGATTCTTGCCCTTTTTTTCAATAAAGTATTTTTGTGTGTTCTAAATTAAATGTTTTTATAAAAATGTGCTTGTATTACTGGTATGTTGCTAAAATTATAACAGGATTCTGCCAAAGAGCAGTGTTCTCCCTAGGGTCTTTTAGCCGGGCGCCCCACCTGGCTACTTTTTCATGCCACCCGGCTGGAAAAAAATTCTTGAACACTTTAAAAGAATTAAGATGTAGGTTTAATAGGTGTACCAATAGGTCAGTAAAAACTCCCGGCAAAACTGCCCAGTCAAGACCCCATTTTTACACTTGCAAGATTTTAGCACATGTTAACTAGCTTTTCCAAGATCCCTAAGGCCACAAAATGGTGGCACGTGCTTGTGCTGCCATATTACATCTGGGTCACCTTCAGATGTTGCTGAACTACAACTCCCTGCAGATGTTGCCAAACTACAACTCTCTGAATTCTACAACCACGGAATTCTGAGAGTCATAGTTTTCAAACATCTAGTGGGATGAAAGTTAGACATCCCTTACCTATATAATGAGCATAATGCAGTGCACATTTTTCCCCAACACCAAATTTCCCCATCCTACCCCACCGCCTACTTTTTCATGCCACCCGGCTGGAAAAAAATTCTGGGGAAAACACTGAAGAGGCTTTTGTTCAAGTGTTTGATCTTGCCTGGTCAATAGATATAAGAAAGGCTTTTGCTCTAATAGCTAAGGGAACACAATTTGGGATAGAAAAAACATTGCCAGCCAGTAGGAAGTTTGCGAATTGGCATTTTTTGCTGCTGAAGACATTCTGATGCTCTTCCCTTTTGAATTCAGCGTTTAATGTCTGCAAGGTCACTGACACTTGATTTTAATAAATAATATTTGAAAAATGTAATACAATTTGAACTACTAATATTTCTAAAGGCTGCTTATTGGACATTCTGTCAGATCTAACAAAATTTGCCTAATATTGGAATGGTGTGGGGGGTGAAGAAGACCAACCATTATGCTGATTAGCTACCGTGGTCAGTCTATAACCGCTACCTTTTCTTTAGAGAGGGCAGATATACAATCAGACTGTTTAATTTGTCAGGATTAGTACAGTTATATTCACATGTGTTTGGCCCCCTAAAAGGTGCCCATACACTCTCTTCCTTAGTTGCTGGTATGTTACAGTTATTCGTGTTACTGCCTGGCCAGATCTTTTTTTGTGTTCGATTCTCAATTGCAAATGAATAGGCCAGAGCAGAAAATGTTGTGGTGGTCCATCGTTTTAACATCGGACATTCCAGCATGTATCAAGCTTCTTTTAGTCTCAACAAAATTTTGCCCATGGTACGCAGTAACATGCTAACTGGGTCAAAAAATATACTGTGTTCCCAACCTAAAGCTAGGTATGCATAAGAGGCCAGGTCTGATCATTGAAGATGCCCAACGGACCGCCCGTACACAATCAGATTGTCGTCCAAAATGGCTTTTCGTTGAGTCAAGTCTGTTCCTAATTTAATAGCTAATAGATAATCTTACCTATGGGACTGGGTGGTACGGTAACAAATTTGAAGTGTGTGTATTAGTGCTTGTTTCATGCATGTTACCTTCCAGTTTGCAATGCACTTCAGGTAACCGTGTATGGCACTGTTAAATGGGAAACAGTTGAAGCATTGTATGCTCAGCAGATTAGATATTATGCTACTTGGGAACAAGGGTGCAGTAATTTTATTAAAAGTAAATCTAAAAAAGTTGTTGCCAAAGTTCAACAATAACAGTTTAAATATCATGGGGAAATATTGCAAAACTGTGCCGTTTGTGTTTGTTAATTTGTAATAGAGATTTACAATAGCCAATTTTGTTAAGTAAGGAGAACTCCAGAGAACTCAGCCATTCCTTTTTTTTTTTTTTAATGTCCGTATTGTTTTCCTATGTTGCCTTATTTACCTCTCTTATTAGATCTACACTGGGCACCATCTGGGCTGTTGCCCAGGGGAGCTTAATCAGTCTCCCTCCTTCCTACATCCCATTTACCATCCACAATGGACCAGGACTATGAAAGGCGTCTTCTACGACAGATCAACCTCCAAAATGAGAACACCATGCCTTGTGTAGGTGCATCTGTAATTTTGTGTAGAGTCCTATGTTGGTGTTTAATAAACTGTACTTTCTGATTATTGAATGGGGTAATATGGGAATTTACCGTATTTTGTTTGTCTTGTGCTTGATATTTTGTGTGTGTGGGGGGTTATAAGAAATAATGCAAAGATACATTAGTTGTGACTTTGGGTCCATGGTTTTTCTTCCACTGTACTGTATGTAATTGCATCAGGAATTAACTACAATTTATTGAGTTTCTAGAGTTTTTTTTTTACCAAGCTGTACAGTGGAATGGGACAAATTCTTTAGGAACATTTGTATAGTACAGTTCATTGTAACATTTCACACTTTGTTTCTAAAGGTAGCAGAAATGAGAAGGACATTAACACCATCAAACTCACCCATGTCTTCCCCTAGTAAGCATGGGGACAGATTTATTCCATCTCGAGCAGGAGCAAATTGGAGCATTAATTTTCACAGAATAAATGTAAGTTTAGTTTTTCTTAACTTTTGATATTGTGATAAGTGTTGATTTTAGTACCATTAGGCATTGTATAAGATGTCGTTCATTGCAATGGTGGCAGTTTTTGGTGCTTTCACTCAAATAGTTTTTCTGAGCGGTTCCAGGTGTTTGCCACTAACAATGCTAGATCTATCATTTGGCTAATGGCGACTGCTGGGAGACTGTTAAGAAATCTCTCACACAAAGATGGCAAGGAAAGTGTGGGATATTCCCACCCCCCTTTATGCTTAAGTGGGGTTCATGAGTAGGCAAAAAAGATTGGACTGAATGAATGTATGTCTTTATTCGTATTATACTGAACTGGCAAATCCAAATATTATTTTCTTTTTATTTAAGTTTTCAATTATGTTCCAAAATAAAACAATAACAACAACTTGTCTGTTATACATTTAAAATTTTCTACATTATAAGTTGATTAACATTAGTGTGGTTTTCTTTGTTGTTGCCGTTTATGGGAGTAAGAGATTATAGTTGCTCCGAGTGCCATACACAGTGCCATTGGTTAGTCTGTCTGCTCCGAGCTTTCTCCTGGAGCACACCGAGGAACCGGCCAGGGGTTTGATATGCGTTCATTCTATCGTTTTATTCTGAGAATCCATATGTCCCAAATTTCTGTCCACTTCTTTAGGCTCCCTTGGAAATTATGTGCCATATATTCTTCTACTTGCATCCACCATATCTTATTTACCAACTCTTCCCTAGTAATTGTACCTCCTTTCCAGAATTTTGCTATCAAGCTTCTATTCACTCCTCTTTTGTATCTTATTAATATTTGGGCCTATTTGTTGCAGCCTTCCCGAGGTAAGTTGAAAAGAGCCATGTAGGGGGAGAGCTTTGTTTGTGCTAAAAATCACAGTAATAAGTTGCTCACACTCTGCCCAAGCCTTCTGAACCTCATGGCAGCCCCACCAGCAGTGGATTTGGTCTGCTTGCACACCGCAGCCACGGAAGCAGCACCCAGTAAGTGAAGGGTTTACTTTGTTTAGGAAGGCAGAGTTGACATACCACTTATATATGATTTTTCTTTTATCAGAATGTTGGATTTGCATTGTGCCGACGCCCGATATATAGTTGTCCATTGTTCTTCTAAATAGTGTTGCAATCGTGTCTCCTACGATTATATAAAAATATGGGGTATAAAAAAAGGCATATGAATTAAAGGGGAAGGTATAAAGGAATGTTTTCTATCACATTGGTCCCAAATGTTTTTGTTTTTTTAAAACAAAATCGTTAATTTGTGAAATTTGGTTACTATCTTGGGGTGAGACCAATAATATAGAGGTGTGGAAAGGGGCAATGGTTACCCCGCAGTGTTCTCCCTAGAATTTTTTTCCAGCCGGGTGGCATGAAAAAGTAGCCGGGTGGGGTGGGACGGGGAAATTTGGTGGTGGCCTTGGGGATCTTGGAAAAGCTAGTAAACATGTGCTAAAATAATCTTACAAGTGTAAAAAGCGGGTCTGGACTGGGCAGTATTGGCGGGAGTTTTTACTGACCTATTGGCACCTATTAAACCTACAACTAAATTATTTTATATCACAAGTGTTCTCTCAAGGAATTTTTTCCAGCCAGGTGGCATGAAAAAGTAGCCGGGTGGGCCGCCCGGCTAAAAGACCCTAGGGAGAGCACTGCCCCGGATCCGGAAGCCATTGATAAAAGATTTTAGGTAGCAGTGTCATTTTTATTGCATTTATTCTGCCCATCAAAGAGATTGGGTATGACGACCATAATTTAAAAAGACTGTCAGATGATTAATAATTTTAGTGTAGTTATGAGAGTATAGAGTTTATTTCCACTTAGTTGGATCCCCATATATTGGAAGGAGTCTTTTGTCCATTTAAAGTGAAATTGGGTGCTTAGTTGGTGTTGCAGACTTGACATCCCTATGCCGTAGGCTATGGTTTTTGTCTGGTTAACTTTGAATCCTGACATCCTGCCAAAGTTTTCTAGAATTTTATATATTGTTGGTAGGGATGTATGGTGTTGTGTAATGTATAGAATTGTGCCGTCCGGAAACAGTGATATTTTATTTTAATTTGCCTGAAGTTATACAGTGTATTTTGTGTTTTTTCCTGATACTTTCTGCCAATGGCTCTGTGCAGGGGGCCAATAATAAAGGGGAGAGTGGGCAGCCCTGCCTTGTGCCATTGTGGATGTGGATCGTTTGTGAGGGGTAGCCCATGTTACAGACTTTTGCACAGGGATTCTGGTATAGATTGAATATAGCATCCACATAGGCTCCTGGAAAACCAAAACTCTCGAGTTTTTTTTGAGGTATTGCCAATCGACTCTATCAAAAGCTTTTTCCACATCTAGTGTTAAAAGCATTGCTGGGTTAGGATTTGATTGGGCTATTTGCAAGAGGTTTAAAGCTGTTCGAATATTGTCCATTGGTTGGTGTCCCATTATGTCCCAAGTTGGGAAGAATTAATTTTAATCATTTGCCAATATTTTGGCAAAGAGTTTTGTGTCTGTGTTAATTAAGGAAATCGATCTGTAATTTGTTACTTGGGTGGTGTCCCTATGTGATTTGGGAAGGACAATTATGTGTGCTTCAAGCATTTCTGAGGGGAAGATGTCAGGTTTTTTGTAGTATGGCATTAAAGTTCACAATATGTGGGGCTAGAGTTGTACTGAATGTTCTATAAGAATGTGCTGTAAAGCCGTCTGGGCCAGGCGCTTTTCTCAATTTACACTCTTCCAGTATTTTGTTCATTTCCTCCTGTGAGAGCGCTTTCTTTAATGAATGGGCTTGGTCTTGTTACTTTTGGTAGTTTTATTTCAGAAAGGAAGGAGTCCAGTATGTCTGATATATTACAATTGTTTTGTGCTGCATTTCCTTTGTAAAGGTTTTAATAATATGTAGCGAATTGATTTGAGATCCATTGGCAAATCAAATTTTGACAGCAAATTGCAAAATGATCAGGCCAGGCAGCTTGTCCTAATGTTGCAGAAAGTATTGATAAATTTTGCTATATGTTCCTATATATCCATGAAACTGCTGTAACTGTTAAACAATTAAAAGATGTGCTTTTATGTAAGAATTTCAAAAGGCCCCTTTTTAAGGTAGCCTTACATGGTCCAATGTTTTTCGGATTGAAAATCCAATCGAAAAAGAACCTTTTGAAACTCTCCACCTTTTGCCGCCAAATTTTCATAGATTTCAGCTTGAAAACCTTAGTAGCTCTGGTTCTGGTACATGGGGTCCATGGATAATTTTCCATCTTGCCCGATTGCATTTTTTTTATAGACCTATTGATATCGCCAATCAATCTATCGGAACCTGGATAAATGCCATCAATTGGATCAAATTATTCGATTTGATCAAAATATCGATTCCTTTAGTGTTCAATTACTATCAATTATGTTCCTAGTGACATCTTGCATGACTGTTCTTGTAAAAGAATTTTTTAAGGATTAGCGGTTTAACTGTGACACCGTTAAATTACAACTTATCAATTTTACCTTTGTAAATAGGATTTGTTACATGTTATGTCTATTTACAATTTTGTTTTTATATAGGAAAATGAAAAATCCCCCAGTCAGAATAGAAAAGCCAAGGATGCCACTTCCGACAGTGGGAAGGGTAAGTGTATTCTGTGCATACCATAGTTCTTTATTTTGCTTTATTTAATGTTTGTGCAATTCTTTTTTTTTTTTTTTGAGATCCTTATTCTTAATTTTATAGATTCTAATGAAATGTGGGATGTCACATTCTTTTGTTACATCAGAGTAGTGGAGTAAGTAAATTATTACAGGAGATGGTTCTGTGATAATCGATACAGCAGGGGAACATATAGGGCAGCAGACCAAAGAGATTTAAAATGTTATGAGAAGGATTTTATATAAAATACGCTGTTCAATGGGGAACCAGGTTGTTGTGCAAGAGAAGATTTGGGATCCAGTTTATTAGAGGTCAAAACATGTGCAGCAGAGTTTAGTATCTACTGAATTGGAGAGAGGTGGGAAGCAGAAAGACCAGTGAGTAGTAGATTTACAATAGTCTAGACGCGAAAGGATGTAAGCATGCACAAGCAAAGTGGTAGTAGGGAGAGAAAGGAACCCGCGGATTTTAGGTATATTGCGAAGAGAAAAAAAAGGCAGGTTTAATTAACATAGTTAATATTTTTAGAAAAGGAAAGAGAGGAGTCAATAATTACCCGTAGGCAGTGTGCCGATTGTATAGGGTAAATGGGGGTATTGGCAATAGAAAGATGGGATAGGACCAGGTTTAGGTGTAAAAACGATTAGTTCTGTTTTAGAAAGATTTAAATTGAGTCAGCGTTGCGACATGCAGGAAGAGATGACAAGGAGGCAGTCAGAGACACGTAATTGTATGTTAGGAGTTAGCACCGGGGTGGACAAAAATATTCTGTATCATCTGCATACAAGTGATACTTGACATCTCCCAAGGAAATAGGGAGAACAACCCCTGGGGCACCCCCACACTGAGGAACAGGGGAAGAGGTGTTATTAAAGGGCATTTCCACCCCCTAAACTAACCCCCCCCCCCCCACTGCTGGCCCCAATGTGTAGTGTGTAATAATCCTTACCTTACCTCTCAGCTCCAAATTGTTTTCCTGGAATATCCCTACAAAGTCCCAGAATGTGAACACGGAGCCTTGCAGGTAGGGAAATTGTTTCCGTCTCTGAGGCGTCCTCTTAGAGGTTTGTGGCTTGCTCAGTGCAGTGACAGTTATACCCAGAGTAAGGACCTAAACAGATGGATCCTCACCCCGGGGTTTAGCCCATATAATGCGAACAAATGTTTTAATGGGTATAAACGACTTGATGTTAGTGGCTTGCTGTGGCCTTAAATCAAAATGTGGTGGTCTTTTTATTTTTGTATATTTTCCTCCCATATCCTACCTTCATTGCTTGAAGGTAGCTGTCTCTCTTCTCTGGTCTAATTCCTTTGTAAGGACTGCCCCCACAAAATTTGCAAAGCAGCATCACACACTTGGCCCCAGAAATCGCATCAGTTCGGCTTGCACTCTGTGGATGCGTCCAATCACATTTGCGCACACAGATCTCGCTCCTTCCTCACACATTTTTTGGAGGAAAGGGTGCTGCCTCTGGCTTTCTGCCCTGCCTGCGGTCACGTCTGTGATCGGCTGCCTCTCTGCCAATCACAGACGCTCTGCCAGTCCAGCCCCCTGCTTGCAATTTCCTGCAAGCAGAAGCCCGGATAGAAGCTCTGTAAGTACCTTCCTGATTAGTTTTTTTTGCAAACAAACCTGGTGGGTGGGAGTGGGATAGGGTCCCCTACACTACACAAAAAGTTTGTGGAGGGTGGAGACACCTTTTTAACTAAAATATCCCCATGTCAAGGTAAAATAATATCCATTCAAATAGATGTCAGTTACTAGGCCCAAATATCACATATATCACAGCTGTGAGAGAAGAGAACACAAGACACTGGAGTCTCTTGAAATAGAACTGTTCTGATTTATTGTTACATTACAAGATTATTTATACTATTTGCAATTACTAGCATATGTCATTATTAGTTACATATTTAGTCATGTGATTACATTTACCCAATTAATGGTTAGAATTTAGCTCCAGATCACAGAGTTAAAACACTGTTTATCTTATCCATCAGTTCCAACTTGGACTTTGGTGGACTTGTCCAACTTTTATTATCTTATTATTCTATTGTGGTCATTTATGACTATAATGGTTACTCTTATCAAACTTGACAACTCACAGATGTCACTACAGCCTGCTTAACAGGGTCAGGGCAACCTTATTCTGTAATTAACTGCTTAGTAATACTGAATCTTATATTGAACTTATTTATTATATATTAAAAGAATTAACTATAATTATAAGACCACCTTATCATTCCCCACTTGTGGTCATAATCATAACCATGACCAAACACTAATCTGTTCTGTTCCCTAAGGTGCGCAACATCATCGGGGCTACTATGCCCCAGAGAGAGACTGGACTAGTCTGAGACCGAGAATCACATTCTAGAATTTGGTAAAAATAACCCATCCAGAATATAATTCATGATCCACCCTGTGCCATTGACCACCCTATTGTATTAGCATATATTTTTTGTGGTAATTTGAGACATATAGGAAAAAAACATCTAGTATGAAAAACTACTTAGAATCACAGCTACCGGTACCTTGATTGGTAGATCTAGTGGTCATCCGAGTTGAGGTTACACTCACAGTATAACAAAGAATCTTCTTCAGGAAATATTTATACACAGTAAATATAGGGAGTATAGGGAATACACAGGGAATAAGGTTTACATTTAGTTGCTCTAATTACGTCACATAGGAATAACCTATAAGAAAAAGTGAAAAAGATGAAACATTGAAATCTTGAACATCCCCCCAGTAAAAATATAACAGCCCTCTAAATATTGTTCTCCCCCATGTCCTCAATAAAACAGTACCCCCACTTGTAACAATGCATGCAGAGACACTGCCACCAACAACTAGTTTGGTACTGCGAGATGCACAAGTGTTGCACATTGTACTGATCCAAAAAATTCAGTTTGGTCTCTTTTTTTTTTTTTGTACCTCTGCAAAATGTCCCAATATATGCTTCCCTTTAAATTAATGGAATAGTGATCTGCGTTTACTTTGCAGATACCACCGGGGACATTGGGCAGCTTGGAGAAGACAGTTTGTTTTGCTAATTATAGATTTATAGTAGGAAAAAAAGGGTTAGAGCAAGGGATACAGGAGTGTTATGGGGTTATGCATGTGTTCTCCTTTTTTATTCCATTGTATCATTTGTGCTAGATGTGCTGCCAAATACTATGGAGAGTTGGAAGTGCTAATCCTACTTTCTTTGTGTCTGGGCAAATTGAATTGGCTTATTCAGTGTCTTTTTTTTTTTTTTTTTCTCCAAATTTGTTAATCAGTGTTTCAGATATGTTTATGCCATAAGCTATGGTTTTCGTGGGGTATATCTTAAACTCGAACATTTTTCCAACGTTAGTTAATTCTTTGTATATCGATGGGAGGAATGTTTGTCGTTAGGTATAGTAGTGTATCATCTGCATAAAAAATATATTTTTGTTTTGTATTGGCAGCCTATCATGAAGCCTGTTTGATCGTATTTTATTATTTGGGGAAAATGTTTTAAGTGGTTGGCTTGTATTTTTGCTTAAACCATGTTCATTAAAGAAATCGGTCTATAATTTATAGCCTGAGTTGCATGTCTATCCGGCTTGTGGATTGCTATAATATAGGCTTCCAACATTTCTGAGGAGAAATGTATCTTTGTGTTGAAGAACTGCGTTATATAGATGGTTTAGATGTGGGCATAGTGTTTTGGAGTTCTTTTAATATTGGGCTGGGAATCCATTCAGTCCAGATGCTTTTCTTAATTTACACTCTTTTATAGACTTCGTCTCTCCTTCTGAGATTATTTTAGTTAGTGTTTGGGCTTAGTAGGAGAATATTTTTGGCAAGTTCAGCTTGCTCAGGAAGCTATCTACTACCATTTGGGGGAGTTTCTGAGTGTGATACTGTTTTTGGTTTAGATTATTAGCGAGCATGGGATCAGGTTCATTTAATTTACTGTAAAATCTCTGGTTGGTGATTCTGAGGGCCTTTTCTGCTTTGTTTGTTAACAATGAACACATTTGATTCCTTTTTGGGCTTCACTCCAATCTGTGGCCACACCGTTCGAGAAGGGGTTGACATGTGGAGAGTTGGAGTTTCGTGGGGATTGTAACTTTTTCCCCTAGTGAAGCAATTTCCATTTTTACTTCCCTGATAATTAGGGATTGAGATGCTTGTATAAGTTTTTCAATGTTAGCATAGTTAATTTGTAAAAAGTCACATCTGGTGCATGCAGTGGTATCCTGCATGTCTTCGATGTCTCATGGAGTGGACAGGAAAAAGCCTGTTTAAAGGGCATGTCCACCCCAAAATTTAACTTTTGATATGTGGTAGGGCATGCTCCCCCAGCCCCAACCGCATTAATATAATTGTTAGAAAGTCCCCCGATTCTTACTTACCTGCCCTCTCTCCTCCGCTGCAGTGTTAAGGCCCTCTGCTTGCATGGAATTGAAAGCAGGGGGCGGGACCGGCAGCCGCGTCCATGATTGGCTGAGAGACAGGGAGGGCTGCACTGAGCATGCCTCAACCTTGATGAGGTTGAGGAAGTCTCAGGTACAGCATGAGTCACACACTGCTCCTACACAGCAGTTTCCTGGACTTTGGAGAGGCACAGCAGGGGAACTATTTTGAGCAGGAATGTAAGGTAAGGATTGTTTTAAACTACTTGATGTGGCCAGTAAGGGGTTAAATTTTAGTTTTGGGGGTGGACATGCCCTTTAAGACTGATTTCATTCAAATGTAATTCCTTTATTTGACAACTTCAGATAGAAAAAAAACATAGTAACAATCACTAGTCTGATGCGTTTCAGGCTCGGTCAGCCCTCTGTCATAGACATAGTTTCACTGTTACAATTACCCACCACCTTTATAAAAACCACTATCAATTAAATTTCAATATATTAACTCTTTGGGTTGCTATGTTCTTTTTACTGCTATGGGGAAATCCAAATTATAGAGAGTTTATATTCAAAAGATAAAGGTGTAATTCATTTAAGGAGCATGGTTTCACAAAATTGCTACATTTGATGCTGATTCTAATGTTGTATTTAATACTATTAGACTCACTTTTTAACTTCAGGTTCAGAGGTCAAAGTGAAAGTATCCATATGTTTCTTTTCTTTTTAACCCTTTGAATCTCTAGAATACATAGTTCCCAGTATACACACTAAACTAGTGTTACCATTTATACATGTGACTGATGGGAAGATCTTAATTAATCAGTATCACAGAGAATATAATGAATATAAATGAGATCCCAGCATATATTTAGCCCCAGCATTTAGAGTATCCCCATCTCTAATATTATTTTTTTATTATTCTCTCTATTACAGTTTTTAATATCTCCCCCACTACACTCCAGGAAGTGTCTCCCTACTAGGCATTTCCGGTCTCCATTTGTACTTACATACTGTAAGTGCTCTGTCACTCGGCATTTCAATTGTCTTGTGGTTCTCCCCACATATTGTTTTTGGCAACAGGATAACGGACAACCAATTTTGTATTACAATTACTATAATCAGAAATCCGATCCTGTGTTAAAAAAAATGCACGCCAGTGTGGCCCAATTGGATTGGGCCACAATAGGTGCGCTGGGGCTGTTTGCGCTGCAAAGCATTGACCAGTGCGCATGCGATCCATTTTGGATGTGATTTGCGTTGCGCTCCGATCCCCGAAAATGACAGTCGTGCACGAAACGCTTAGTGTGGTAATGCGATAACTGATTTTTTTTCTTTTCTGCAGATTTGAAAGGGTTTTAAATAAAATGTTTTTGTGTGTTTTAATAGACTAGTTATTAAGCCTGTTATATTATATTGATATTACCTCATGGCCACAGTCATTCTCTCCCCCACCCCCCCTCTGTGCCCCATGGGCAGAGTCTTGCTTGACTATGGCACACTAGCAGTTATGGTACCACAGGTTAGTATATGTATCGTATTTTGCATTTTATGAGGAAATATTTCTTACTTTGCTTTCCAGATGGCCTTGCATATTCAGCACTGCTTAAGAATGAGCTATTGGGAGCTGGTATTGAAAAAGTTCAAGATCCACAGACTGAAGACCGGCGGCTTCAACCATCTACACCAGAAAAAAAGAGCCTGTTCACGGTAACTTTACAGCAAGCATAGCATTATATCAGAGCGTCTCAATTAACTTGTGTGTGTATTTTGTCTTGCCTAAAATTGTGCCTTAAAAGTTGAGGGCTGAAAATACAATCTTATATTTTGCTAAACCATTAAACCTAGTGAAGTTTAAATGTTTACATGTCTCCCCAATCTGTTCCCTTCCTCTCCCCCCCCCCCCCCTCCCCTCCCCCCCCCCCCTCACCGACATATAAATGTTTATGTCCTTCATAGCTCGTAAAATGATAAGTTAATCACATTGCATACTACAAAATATACTATACTGCAATGTAATCTTCTCAATGTAATGTATGGTCGGCTGCCTGAGTGGCAGTATATGTGTATAACTCGTCTTTATGTAACCGCACGCTAGTATACACTCCCTGATACTCACAATATGTGATCAGACTTAGGAATATGGCAACCAGCCTATATATGTGACTTGCGCTCTCTCTTGTATATCTACATGCTTGTTTTTTTGTTTTTTTTTTTTTTCCCCTCTACCCCCCCCCCTCTACAAGATGTACTGTGCGCTACTCTTACTAATGTATATATCTGAGGACTTGTATTGTACATATAGTTATAGCCCAACTATACCGTCTGCGCGCCAGTACGCGGTCCCACAGACCCCTGTGTCGATACACCCTGCTCACAGATTCAAATGATACGGTCAATGTGTGACTAGACCTACTACGGCCTACTCTCTCTACTGTATATTTACATGTATCCCTGCTCACCGAAACACGATCTCATAGACCCCTGTGTCGACATGGTCTGCCCGCAGATTCAGGTGATGCCGCTGGGGATCTGATCAACTGATCAACTGTGGGATCGGGTATTGGTTTACGCAGCACCCTCGGACAACCTAAATGCAGTCCTTCCCCTCACCCTGCCTCCCACCTTCCCCCCCTCCCTGCCAGTACGAGACTATCATAAAATATACCTATAGAAATAGTTATATATGGGACCAGATGTTATGATAGAACGACCAGCGGAGACGGCTGGCTCCGCATATACTCACATATTTTACTCCACCGTAATTTTGGAAAGTACAACCCTAAGCTGCCACATAGGGCCCCTCGGCCAAAACCTACTACTACGCCACAATCCCTGGCGACCCATGTACCTGCCCCCCCCCACCTGGGAATGAACAAAACCAGCCAATCCCCACACCCCCACCAGAGGTCCACATCCAATGCAACTTAGGCATTGAACCAACATACAAACCAATGCGCCGGGAGGAGAGCCCACATCACTATCTCTCTACCTCTGCAGAAACTGTACTGATGTGCAACCCCCTTAAATTACCAGATATTGCTGGTATTTATGTTATATTAAGGTTAGGTCTACTGTTTGGACCTTTGTTTCACAGTTAATGTATTCTCTCCCTCCCTCCCTTCCTTCCTTCCCTCCACGAGTCTGTGGCACCCCCACCCCCCCATAAGCAACTGCACCCAGATCATCAAACATCACAATGCACCCACAACTTAAAGCTGTTTCCTGGAATGTTAGGGGTCTCAACGACACCAAAAAAAGATTGGAGGTGTTCTCTCAACTGAGGTCCCTCAAACCCAATATAATATGTCTACAAGAAACACACCTCCTACACTCCACAATACATTACCTACAAAAGCCATGGATTGGATGGACTGCCCATAGCACCCACTCCTCATATTCGAGCGGTGTCTCCATCCTCCTTAGTAAACAAACAAGATACACTATTCTTGAAGTTCACTTGGACAAACGGGGACAATATTTATGTGTGGCCCTCACAATTGACTCCACCCAATATGTAATAGTTGGAATCTATGATCCCCCACCCGCATCTTTAAGACCAATTCGAGAGTCACTTCCATTCATCCTTAAATACCCCTTTGCTCATCTACTTTGTATGGGAGACTTTAATGCACTTCTAAACCCGGAACTCGACAAATTCACCCCACAAATAACCGTACCCTCCCTCTCCCCACAACCCACCCCTCTTCGGAAAATAATATCTGAGTAAGGATGGATTGATGCATGGAGATTCAAATTTCCCTACACCAAGGAATACACCTGCCACTCCAAGACACATAATACCCTATCGAGAATAGACTACGCATTTGTCAATAAAACCGCCAACACCACAATCCAAAGCATAACCCACCTTCCACGCTCCACTTCCGACCACTCACCCATCCACATTACTATCAACAGCCCCTCGACCACCCGACTCCGGAAATCCTGGAGCTTCCACCCCTTCTGGCTTAACCTATTCCCCCAACAAGACCTCGTCCTCGAACATATCAAACTATACATAACACAAGACCACAACCCAGTCCCAATGAATACCCAATGGGACGCACTAAAAGCAGGCATGAGAGGCCATCTACAAAACGCCATCTCATCCATCAAACAATCAGCCAACCAAGACGAACATAAACTGACCCAGACGTTACAGGAGGCTGAGGCTGCATATGTAAACTCCCCGTCCCCACAAACAAAAAACACTTGGCAAATTACCCAGGCCCTATATGATAAAATGCTTATCCAAAAAAACGCAAGAAAATCCTTCTTTAATAAACAAAAGTACTTTGAACACGGACACCAATCTGCCAAACTCCTTGCACGATTAGCACATGGCCCATCAGACCAAAATATCATCCTACAACTCCTAGACCCACATAAAGGACCAATAACCAACACCTCTGACATCCTCCAGCACATGGCACAATATTATATCAGCACCTATCAAACACAAGCCACATACGCCCACACTACATTAGAAAAATACCTAGACACGGTTAACTTTACGAAACTCCCACAGACAGACACCCAACTACTTGAGGCAGACATATCATTATCCGAACTGCAACAAGCTCTATCACAAATGGCCATAAACAAAACGCCAGGCCCAGACGGAATCCCAGCTGAAATCTACCAAAAATATGCCGAATCTTTCCTCCCCTTTCTCCACAAAACTCTAAATCATGCCTTTAAACACAACAAACTCCCCACGTCCATGTATGAAGCCTACATTACGCTAATTCTCAAGAAAGGCAAGGACCCCCGAGACTGTGGCTCGTACAGACCCATCTCACTTCTCAACCTGGACTATAAACTTCTGGCCAAAGTACTTGCCAACAGACTCAAAAAGATTATCACCACCCTCATTCACCCTGACCAAACGGGCTTTATGCCCCGAAAATCCACCTCTATCAACATACGCAAAACGCTAATTCACTCCCAAGTCGATCACGATAACTCTGGAACGAGAATTATGCTTTCACTAGATGCACGGAAGGCCTTCGACTCTATCGAGTGGCCCTACCTCTGGTCCTGCCTAGCCCATTTCGGATTTGGCCCTAAATTCAGAAAATGGATCAGACTCCTATACTCCCAACCCCAAGCTACAATTAGAGCAAACGGCGACACCTCCCAACCATTCTCCCTCGAAAGAGGAACCAGACAAGGATGCCCACTATCCCCATACCTCTTTGCGCTAGCCTTGGAACCCCTAGCCATTCAACTTCGCTCCTCGCCACACATCACTGGACTCAGGCTGGGATCCCACCAATCACTCCTAAGCCTCTACGCTGATGATATGATATTATACCTTGCGGATCCCAACCTATCTCTCACAACAGCCCACAACATAATCTCACAATTTGCCCCACTCTCTGGATTACATATTAATTGGGAAAAATCAGCACTCTTCCCTATAGACCCAAACATCAATTTTCCCCAATTCGCCAGAACCCTAGTCCCAATAGTGGACAACTTCCGATACCTCGGGATACAGATAACCAGATCACCTCAAGACTTCCACTCCTGCAACCTCGCCCCGATCCTCGAACTGGCCCGCTCCAAGGCTGAGCTATGGAAAGACCTCCCCATCAATCTAATAGGGAGAATCAATTTAATAAAAATCGTTCTATTACCAAAAATCCTCTATACACTCCAACACAGCCTAATCTTTATCCCGAAGTCCTTCTTTACCAAACTACAGGGCCTACTACTCACTCTCCTCTGGGGCTCCGGAAGGTCCAGAGTACGCCTTAAAACCCTACAGAGCCCAAAAAATAAAGCGGGATTAGCGATGCCAAATTTCCTGCTCTACTACCTAGCTGCCCAGCTGAAATACTACAAAACCTGGTGCATCCCGGACCCTACTGACCCAAACGATCCCAATATCAAACCCCTATATGATGCTGAAAAATTCCTACAAGCCTACCTCTCATCCCACCCCCTGGTCTTTTTAGACTCCCGAACAAACACCTTACCCGCCGGAGGCACACCCCTCCACAAACAACTGTTTATGGTCTGGAAATTAACCAACCAGACCCTGAAACTCACTGGAACCCTTAAACACACCCCCATTTGGTATAACCCATCATACCCCTCCTTTGCTTCACTCCCTGCAGCTAAATTCTGGACCGACAAAGGAGTCACCCTTTTCTCACATATCATACAAAACGACAAACTGACCCCTTTCCAAGAACTCAAAGACAAATATAACCTCCCCAACTCATCCTGGTTCCAATACCTACAACTACGATAATGTCTCCTGTCAGACTTCCATAGTGACACCATAAAACTACAAACCCACCCTATAATGCATATACTTAACTCCGGAGAGGAAAAATCCTCAATATCCAAATTATATGCATGTCTCCTGAATGCTACTCTGGAAGCAAACTCTACCGATTCTCAACAAATGGGTTAAATACATCCCCACCTTGAACTAGAGGACTGGGAGGACCTGGCCGAGATGTCATATGCTGGTGTCCCCGTCTGCACCGAACAAACTATGCAATTTTATATACTGCACCAAGCCTACTCTCCCCACACCGACTCACACCGCATCTCCCCCTCATACTCCCCCCAACTGCCCCAAATGTCACCAAACCCCAGCGACTTTTGGCACCTGCTGTGGATATGCCCAAAGATAGCCAGATTTTGGCATAAGGTCACGACCCACCTATCATCCAAACTACCATACCCAGTACCTTTAGACCCGAAACTATGCACACTAGGAATTATAAGAACCGAACCATGGAATAAATACGAACTGATATTCCTCCGGGAAACACTGTTCTACTAACGCAAGACGTACAATAATACTCTCCTGGATGGCCCCCACTGCCCCAAAACTTACAATCTGGAGGCATATGATCTCACAAATGATCCCACTTCTAAGAATTATCTACATACATAGAGGATGCCCCACCAAATTTGATAGAATCTGGTCCCACTGGAACACAGATCCCTCCTAGACAACTAATTGAACTACTCCCAAATCTCCACCTGGTTCCCCCAGGTTACCTCAATCTAAATCCCCATACGCCACAGGCTCGTGGAAACCCCCCCCCCCCCCTTTTTTTTTTTTTTTTTTTTCCTGTTATTATAAATTGAAGAAAATAGGTATTAGCTGGCTCATAAGAGCAAATGTTATCACAACTCTAACTACCAACGATATGACCACATAATCTGTTAGATATCTACTGTATTATGTACTATAAACTGCCTGTCTGATGCCTTTAAAAAATAAAACAAGTTTAAAAAAAAACCTAGTGAAGTTTAAAGATCATATGATATCAAATGTGTGTGGTGCCAAACAACATAATTGGTCTCTTTGTTTTCACACATGTTGGAAAATTGTCAGTCATTCAACCATCTGGGTATTGCTACAGGAATGGCTCCTTAACATTCATATCATAAACTACTACATTCAATCATAAACTACCCCCTATTCCTACTTAGGCCCACCCCTCAAGAACATGTTTTTTTTGTTAGTATAGTATTTGAGGTTGAATTAAGACATATGTCCATCCAGTCCTACCCATCTAGCAATATCCCCATTTCCTGCCTAACTGTTGATCCAGAGGAAGGCAAAAAAACCCCACCATATTTATGAAGGGGAAAAATTCCTTCCTGACTCCAAGTGGCAATCGGAAATTTCCCTGGATCAACTCTACTTTATGTATTAATACCAGTAACCTGCAACATTCCTTGTTTGCAGAAACTCATCCAGCTTTTTTTTGAAACTGACCAATGAACCTGCCATAACAACGTCCACTGGAAGACTGTTCCATAGCTTTACCATTCTCACAGTGAAAAACCCTTTCCGAAGCCTAAACCTTTTTTCTTCAAAGGGATGTCCTCTGATATGTTCTATTGGTGAACAATGCCCCAGATAGTTTATTGTATGGCCCAATAATGTATTTATACACAGTAATCATATCCCCACGCAAGCGCCTTTTCTCCAGCGTACATAATTGTAACTTTTCCAGTCTCTCTTCATATTCAAGCTCCCCAATCCCCTTATTAATTTAGTTGCCCTTCTCTGAACCCTTTACATTTCAAAGATGTCCTTTTTGTACACAGGATTCCAAAATTGCACTGCATATTCCAAGGCCTTACCAATGCTTTGTAAAGAGGGAGAATAACATTTTTCTCCCTTGAATCCATACCTCTCTTTATACAAGACAATACCATGCTGGCTCTGGCTGTTGCCGCTTGGCACTGCTTGCTACCTTTAAGTTTGTTATCCACCAGAACTCCAAGATCCCTTTCCAACAGAGATTCACTTAACACAGAGCCATTTATAGTATAAGCAGCACAAGGATTTTTAAGTTCAAAATGCATAACCTTACATTTATCAACATTGAATCTCATCTGCCACAGCCCAATGTGACAATCTATCTAGATCCCCCTGCAACGATTGCACATCCTCTGAAGTTTTTAATGGTCGACAATGTTTTGTGTCGTCAGCAAACACAGAAACCTTGCTGACAATACCCACTTCCAAATCATTAATAAATAGATTAAATAGAAGCGGCCCCAACACAGAACCCTGTGGCATCCCACTTTAGTCCATAATGATGAAGCCCCTTTACAACTACTCTCATTAACCAATTTTCTATCCATGTACAAATGTGACTCCCCAGACCAACAGACCTTAGCTTATACATTAGTCGCCTATGGGGGACTGTACCAAAAGCCTTTGCAAAATCCAAGTAAACTACATCTACTGCTATGCCAGAGTCTAAATTTCTACTTACTTCCTCATAAAAGCCAAGCAAGTTAGTTTGACAAGATTTATTCCTCCTAAATCCATGCTGGTTACTACTTATAATGTCAGTCCTTGAAACATATTCTAGAACATGTTCCCTTATTAAACTTTCCAGGATCTTCCCCACCACTGAAGTTAAACTTACAGGCCTGTAATTACCCAGCTGTGAACAACTACCCTTTTTGAATGTTGGAATAACATCAGCCTTTTTCCAATCCAGAGGCACACCACCGGATATGAGGGAATCGGCAAAAATAAGAAACAATGTCCTAGATAAAACTGAACTTAGCTCCCTAAGTACACGAGGATGTATTTTATCCAGGCCAGGAGATTTATTAATATTAACCTTAATTAGTTCTTTCTGTATCATATCCTCGGTTAACCAAAGTGCACTTAAATCTTTTATACCATTATTGCTACTATACTCTATCTGTACTTGGATCTTCTATAGTGTATACAGAGGGGAAAAAAGTATTCAAGACATTTGCTTTATCGCCATCCTCCTTAACTTATCCCCATTAATTAATGGTGGCACATTCTCAGTCCTCATCTTCTTACTATTAATATACTTTTTAAAAAAATTAAAATTTAGGCTTAGTGATGCTTTGTTCAGCTATCCTAACTTCATTATTAATTTTAGCTAGTTTAATTGCTTTCTTACACTTTGTTACAGTTTTTATAATCCCTAAAGGCCCTTTCTGTTCCCTCTGACTTAAAGGTTTTAAAAGCTTTTTTCTTCCTTTCCATTTGCCTCTTTACATCAGAATTCAGCCACATGCGCACGGATTTATTTTTTTTACATTTATTTCCCAAGGGTATAACTTTAGATGTGAACTGGCTTAAAATCCCCTTGAACACAGTCCACCTCTGT
The DNA here is from genome assembly GCA_019447015.1 of Hymenochirus boettgeri. Lineage (NCBI taxonomy): Eukaryota > Metazoa > Chordata > Amphibia > Anura > Pipidae > Hymenochirus > Hymenochirus boettgeri. The sequence goes on along the minus strand of CM033469.1, from coordinate 180,281,622 downwards.
TCAGTACCTTTACCTGATAATACATTATCCCAGTTGACATTCTGAAGAGCTGCTTTTAACCTGGAAAAATTGGACTTCCCGAAATTAAAAGTCTTTGTTAACCCAGCGCACTTTTCCTTTTGATAAAGGGCTGTTTACATTGGAGAAGCAACGTTTGCATGTGGACATTATTACCTTATACAAATATATTAATGGGCCATACAATGAACTCTGGTGCATTGTTCACTAATAGGTCATATCAGAGGACACGTGGACATCCTCTAAGGTTGGAAGAAAAGAAGTTTCATCTTCAGGTTAGGAAGGGTTTCTTTACAGTGAGAACGGTGAAATTGTGGAACTGTCTTCCGGCAGATGTGGTAATGGCAAGTTCATTGAATAGCTTTAAAAAAGGCCTGGATAAGTTTCTAAAACTAAAAAATATTGAGAATTACTGGTATTAATGCATATAGATCTGGTTGATCCAGGGATACATTCCAATTGCCGTTTGGAGTCAGGAAGGAATTTTTTCCACCTTTTTAGCTGGGGTTTTTTGCCTTCCTCTGGATCAACTGTTAGGTAGTTTGTTAAAAAACTATATATATATAAATATATATAATATATATAAAGAGGGTGAATAGGTTGGACTGATGGACGTTTCTTTATTCAACCTTAATTACTATGTTACTATGAATTCACAACATACTCCAAACGACACTATTTCATGGTCACTATTCCCTAAGCCTACAGTTACCTTTATATCTATAATGCGCCTCACGATGTTAGATATACCAGATCCACAAGCTCCTTTTCTAGTAGGAACCTCAACACCTGTGAGAGAAAATTATCTGCAGCAAATTCAGGAAATCATCACCTTTTTCTGTGATGGCAGTTCCACTACACCAATCATTGTAGGGTATTGAAGTCCACAATAATAGCAAACTCCCCAAACTTGCAGCCCTTGCCAACTGCATATGAATTCGACTCACTTCCTGTCTGCTAGCATTTGGCAGCTTATAGCAGACACCAACAATGACATTACTCCTTTTCCTGTTGCCTAATTCCACCTATATTGCCTCCTCTTTAACATCCATATAGCCAGTTATCACTTTAATCTTTTTTAACATAAATACATACTCCTTCCCCTTTCCTTTTTTCTCTGTCCTGCCTAAACCAGGCATATTCTTCTAAATTTACAGCCCAGTCGTGAGAACTGTTCAACCACGTTTCTGCTATACCTATTACATTATACTTTTCATTCAACGCCATAATTTCCAATTCACCCATTTTGTCAGCCAGGCTTCTCGCATTTGCAAACATACATTTTAGATTATGATCCTGTAATTTATTAATACACTTTAATGCACATTGTTGGTGGTGTTTACAATTTATAGGGCATTTCCACCCTCTTAACTAAACTTTACACACAGCTCAACGACAAAACCCCACCCTACAACTTTTTATTATACATATATTTCCAGAGATGCACTAATGCTCGGTTAAATGTGCCCTTTACATCCTCACATCTTTTTATTTACATCTTTTGTTTTGTTATTGATTGATAAATTCAGTACATTTTGAATTTGTTTTAGTATTCTCTAAGCTCCAAACGTTCAAGTCCAGATGATGGAAATGAGGTATCGCCTTACTCTTTGTCACCTGTAAGCAACAAAAGGTGAGGTCTGCTTATTTCTGAGATTGTTGCAGTTATAGTATTTGAACTTTTACTCATTAAATATCTCTGATGTCTCTCAACTTATCAGCCAGAAGCTTTTGCGTTCCCCACGGAAGCCAACGCGGAAGATTTCAAAGATTCCCTTTAAAGTTCTTGATGCACCAGAGTTGCAGGATGATTTCTACCTCAATCTAGTGGATTGGTCATCGTTAAATGTTTTAAGTGTGGGACTGGGAACTTGTGTGTATTTGTGGAGTGCATGTACTAGCCAGGTGAGTGCATATAACTCTGTCGCTGTTGTGAACCTGTGATTTTGAAGAAGGAACCATGTTTTGATTTAATGTTTCCTGTTTGCAGGTTACTAGACTGTGTGACCTTTCAGTGGAAGGAGACTCGGTTACATCAGTTGGGTGGTCCGAGAGGGTGAGTTTTACCATTATTTGGTTGGTATAGAGTAGGACCAAATTCTTCCGGAACCGTTCGGAACATTTGTGTCTCTGAACATTTCTTATTTTCGATAATTATCAAATTTAAAATAAAAGGTTATCGAAATACAGAGCTACTTTTGAGAGTTACTAAATATATATGGCTAATTTCAGGGGTTATGGAAACTGTTATGCGGAACTCGAAAATAGCTTGCGTGTAAAGGAAGTTAGTTTTTAATAAAGTTTTGGTGATTTCCCAGTTGCCTGAGCCATCTACTGTAATTTACTGTTCATACCTTAACTTTAATCTGAACTTTTATGCCCCATAAACTTCTAACTCTGAAGTGCCGACCATCTCTCTAGTACCATTGAATCAGACGGTATCGTCCCTTTATTGTTAAAGTGAGTAGCGCATTTCTGAGCGCTCCTGAGGCCAACAAATGTTAACCATCGGCCTTGCAATCGTTTGGAATTGGGCGAAAATTTGTCACGCCCGTTTCCCTGTACAAAAAGTATAAGGAGCTTTACATAGGGAGACTGTATGTAGTGTGATCTTAAAAAAGAGGTGGGTACACAGGTACTCGGTGACTGCTAATCTTCCTATTGGGGGGTGCTGGAGCTAGTACTTAACAATGATGTCAAACCTTGAAACTACAGCATTCTGCTACCAAGACATGCTGGAATTTTCCAAAACATCAGGGAGTGCCAAGGTTCTAACCATAGCAGCCCCCCAAAAGGAATTTTACCAGTCAGCGTGTGTGTGTAAGTTCATTAGTGTTGTTAGCCCTCAAGTTTATTATTTAGTTTTGAAATACCTTACCCACATGTGTGCACAGACAACGCCGGGTACAACTGCTAGTCTTTAATAAAAGAGACTTCAAATTTTGTAATAGTCATTGTTTTTCGTACTCATTGATACAGATCGTTGTGAATACAACAATTAGTTGTCTCTTATTATTGCTATTAATTATATCCCTATACTGCCCCTGGCTAAAACAGAATTTTGAGATTAAATCAAGGGCAAACTAAATAAAATTATAGAAATACAGAGACTTTTTGTTTAAAATGTTGATATATGCTTTAAAATATCATGCAAACAGAATGTTATACTCCCTGTGCTGATTTTCAAGAATATAGTATAGCGTACACGGAAAGTTTTGCACATGTAGGAATGCTGATCTGTAGCCATTGTGTGCAAATTGTTATCTTGTGTTTTGTGTGCAGGGAAATTTGGTGGCTGTGGGAACACACAAAGGGTTTGTACAAATTTGGGATGCATCAGCTGGAAAGAAATTATCAACTCTAGAGGGACACACAGCACGTGTCGGTAAGGTACCTTAACGCAAATTCTGAAAATGTTTTTATTGTGCCATTTATGGATCCATGCTTTTTTTGCTTGGATATTTCATATTCAATAGCAAGTGACAGTCTAGTTGAGAAGGCTGAAAGTAAATGTATGCTGTGCTCTTACATAATTTATATATTTTTTTATAAATGTTCCTTGCTTAAAAATGTGTGCGTCTGCTTTTTTCTGTAGGGGCTTTAGCTTGGAATGCAGACCAACTTTCCTCTGGAAGTAGAGACAGAATGATCCTTCAGAGAGATATCCGTACCCCCCCTATCCAGTCAGAGAGGAGACTTCAAGGGCACAGACAGGAAGTGTGCGGCCTGAAGTGGTCCACAGACCATCAACTTCTGGCATCTGGGGGGAATGACAATAAGGTAGAAGCATATAACTCTTACATGTCCTATAACTTCTGATAATTTAACACTGTTTGTATTAATGAATAATTTTTATCTTTTAGCTGCTAGTTTGGAACCACTCTAGCTTGAGTCCTGTTCAGCAGTATACTGAGCATCTAGCTGCTGTGAAAGCAATTGCTTGGTCCCCTCACCAACATGGTCTACTGGCTTCAGGAGGGGGAACTGCCGATCGTTGTATTCGCTTTTGGAACACATTGACAGGCCAGCCTCTTCAGTGTATTGACACTGGTTCTCAAGTGTGTAACTTAGCCTGGTCTAAGCATGCCAATGAACTGGTAAGTATAATTGGGAGGACACTTGCAGTTAGTAATTTATTGTTAAGAGTGTGGTCTGTTTTTATCTGATCATCACTAAAGTCTGGAGGTTATACAGCAATAGATAAAAAGCTTCATGTGAAAATACTAAAAGTAAAGGGAGGCATTCCATTTAATAATATATGAATGTAATAAAATGAAAATAATCTTATCATCTTGGCTAATCCCCCTTACTCTTCCATAACCTCAGGTGAGCACACATGGTTACTCTCAAAACCAAATACTAGTGTGGAAGTATCCATCACTTACACAAGTGGCAAAGCTGACTGGGCATTCCTACAGAGTTCTCTATCTGGTGAGTGAATATAAATCAATTTAACTGCTCAATACTACAGTGTAAAGCTGGGAACACACTTAAGATTTTTGAAAGATGACAGACAGGATCTTGCGCTTGTTGGAAAAAGCATGGTACCTTCCCTCTCTTGGTGCTTTATTGGTACTGTGTGTACCTAGCTTAAGGTTTAAGCAAAATTACAGTTGTTAATTTGGCTTGAAGAGACAAATAACTGTTCTTTCTATTTTTCTTCTGCTTTTTTGGACTGTATCTCCTCCCATAGTTTTTGAGCTAGAGACATGAAATTCGGTACATATGTGCGGGGCATATAGGAGAAGTGTGCTATTACCTAGCTAAGGAATCTGCCAAAGCATTATGGCGTTATCGGCAAATTTCTGGACATTTTTTCCCATAGACTATAATGGTAACTATCTTCAAATGTGAATATTTCTAGGTTTAAGGGTCATGAGATCAAAACAGTTTTTCATGGTCATAAACACAATCACGGATACCCCACCCAACTACTAATCTACCTTTCTATTCCCATGGAAGCCATACTTAAAGGGTAACTATAGTCAAAGACAAATTTTGATCAATCCTCAATAAAAGTTAGTGATCTGGTCATACGTGCAAAAACACATACCCCCTCAACCTCACACGGATACACACACCTACTGACCTACCCTTCTATTCCGGTGGCAGCCATACTTAAAGGGTAAAAAGAGATTTTGTTCTTACCTGTAAAATCTTTTTCTCGGAAGTCATAGGGGGACCCAGGCACCGCAGGGGTTAAGTGCTTCACCTCTAGGAGTGGACACTTGAGAGTTAAAATTTCACAGGCTCAAGTGCTCTTCCCCTTACCTTATATAGCACAGCACCAGGAGCCTGTCTTCAGTTTGTCCCAAAGATAGGTAGCGAAGGAGAAAAGTATGAAAGAACAATAAGATACTTAGTGGCAACAAGCCAAACTAAAAACTGAGTACTAATTCTAAACTTAACAAGATTAACTTAAGGGAGGGTTGTGCCTGGGTCCCCCTATGACTTCGGAGAAAAAGATTTTACAGGTAAGAACAAAATCTCTTTTTCTCCTTCAGCCAAGGGGGACCCAGGCACTGCAGGGGACGTTCCAAAGTCCCAACTAGTACAGGGAGGGCAGAAGATTTAAACCTCTGCTGCTTGCAGTACCAAACGGCCAAGGTTCGCATCAGCTGAAGCGAACACCTCTAATCTGTAAAACTTGATGAACGTGTTAATGGAGGACCATGTAGCGGCTTTGCAAATTTGATCGATGGATGCCCCACGGCGAGCTGTCCAAGAGGCCCCCAGAGCTCTAGTCGAATGAGCTGCAACCCACCCGGGAGGAGCAGCCCCAGCTTCTGGATAACAGCGCAGAATGAGGTTCCGAATCCATCTGGACAGAGTCTGAGAAGACGCTCTGGAACCCTTAAGAGGCCCCGCCAGGAGAACGAACAAGGCGTTAGAGGAACGGAAGGATTTCGTTCTGGACACATAGATCCGAAGAGCTCTAACCACATCCAGGGAGTGCAGCCGCTTTTCCTTGGGTGACGACGGTTGAGGAAACAAGGCCGGAACGACAATGTCCTGATTCAGATGAAAAGAAGATACGACCTTGGGCAGAAAAGTTGCGTGAGGCCGGAGTACTGCTTTATCCTGATGAAAAAAACAAACATGAGGGATCCACAGATAGAGCGGCCAATTCAGATGCTCTCCGAATCGAGGAAATGGCCAGCAGGAAAAGAGTTTTCCAGGGTAACAGGGGCAGAGCCACCAAGGTTAGGGGTTCAAAAGGAGGGCTCTGAAGGACACGTAGAACTAGAGAGAGGTCACGTGGCTGAACCGGTTGTTTGCGAGGCGGTCGAAGATGGGCCACTCCTTGCAGGAAGGTCCGGATGTCCGTACGCGTGGCCAGTCGTCGATGGAAGTAGACCGAGAGTGCTGAGATTTGTACTTTAAGTGCACTCAGAGACAACCCTTTATTCAGTCCCAATTGTAGGAAACGTAACAATCGAGACAAAACAAAGGCGCGTGGAGGAAAACCACATGAGTTCGCCCAGGATACATATCGTTGCCAAATGCGATGATAAATCCTCGCAGATGAAGGCTTTCTTGCCGCCAACATGGTGGGTATGACGGATAATGGAATACCTCTCTTTTTTTAGGATGGAAGATTCAATGGCCACGCCGTCAAACTGAGACGTTTGAGGTCCGGATGGAGGAATGGACCCTGAGATATGGGATCCGGACGGAGAGGTAGCGGCCACGGATCTCCCACCACCATTTTTAGTAAGTCCGTGAACCAAGATCTTCTCGGCCACCTCGGAGCGATGAGTATTATCGGCGTCGTTTCTCGTTTGACCTTCTTGAGAACACGCAGAATCATGGCTATCGGGGGGAAGATATACACCAGCCGAAATGACCATGGAACTACTAGTGCATCCACTAGGTATGCCTGGGGATCTCGCGTTCGAGCGCAGAAACATGGTACTTTCCGACTGAAACGCGACGCCATCATGTCTATGTTCGGGGCCCCCAACCGATTGGACAGGGCCTCGAAGATCTCTTCGTGGAGGGACCATTCCCCCAGATCTAGAATGTGTCGACTGAGAAAATTGGCTTCCACATTCAGTACCCCTGGAATGAAAATTGCTGATATGGCTGGTACGTTGTGTTCTGCCCATGAGAGTATCCGGTGTGCTTCCTCCATGGCCATATCACTCCTTGTGCCCCCTTGGTGGTTGATATACGCCACCGCGGGGCGTTGTCTGATTGAACCCTGACGAATTTGTTTGTCTGGTCCGCGGTCCAATGAGAGAGGGCCAGAAATATGGCTCGTAGCTCCAGGGCATTGATTGGTAAACTGGATTCCTGAGGACACCAGGTCCCCTGGGTTGTTTGTGACCCGAATACTGCCCCCCACCCTATTAAGCTCGCATCCGTGGATATTACTGTCCACTGAGGAACACAAAGAGGGCTTCCTTTTTGTAGGTTGGTATTCTCCATCCACCATACCAGAGAGCGTTTGATCTCGGGAGGAAGAAGAATCTTGAAGTCTAGGGATTCCAGAGACCTGTTCCATGATGCTAGTAGATGGCGCTGGAGCGGGCGCAGGTGAAAGATCGCATATGGAATCGCATCCATGGCGGACACCATCTTCCCGACTAGTCTCATGGCTTGGCGGATTGATATCAGTGGTTCTGTCATGGCCTGACGTGTCAGGCACTTCAGTGCCGACCTCTTCTCTGGAGTAAGAAACACCCTCTGAAGAGAAGTATCGAACGACATTCCCAAAAATGTCATACGATGACTGGGACTGAGGGACGATTTGCGTTGATTGACTATCCAACCGAAGGAGGTTAGAATCTGTAGGCACAATTTGACCTGAGATGAGGCTAAACGAAGGGAAGGAGCTTTGAGCAAAAGGTCATCCAGATATGGGAGAAGAAAAATGCCTTGAAGACGATTGAAACCAGCTTGGCAGGCCATCACTTTGGTAAAGACGCGGGGTGCCGAGGAGAGGCCAATGGTAGAGCTGTAAATTGATAATGGCAGTTTCCGATTGCGAACTTAAGGAAGCGGTGGTGACCTTGCCATATGGGGATATGAAGGTATGCGTCCTGAATATCGATGGATGCTAGGAAATCCCCTGGTTCTATGGCTAGACTGACCGACTGTAAGGATTCCATTTTGAATCGACGTTGTTCGATGTATTGGTTTAGTTCCTTCAGGTCCAGGACTGGGCGAAAAGAATCGTCCTTTTTTTGAACGAGGACAGAACAGGTTGGCGTAAAAAACCCCGAAACCTGTCAGTGGTTGGAACTGGTACTATGACTTTTGTCCATATCAGAAGTTTTATGGCTTTTTGGAGAGCCTTGGGTCTGAGTGATGACCTGGGGAGATTGGATGGAAAGAAACGGTTGGGCAGGGGGGATGTGAATTCTATGCGGTACCCTTGGGAGATGACCCTTTGGGTCCAAGCGTCTGTGGACGTACAATTCCAGGTATCGTGGAAGAATCTCAGCCGACCTCCTACCCAGTGTTGGGGAGGATAGTCATGTTGATTTGGGCTTAGTTCCCATGGATCGAAAGGATCCTCGTTTGGAGGGCCAGGAGGGACGAGAAGACGAGCCTCTTCTGGGGGAAGGGGCCTGGGAGTTATTGTCGAAGGAAGGATACCTGTGAGTCGAGGGGAGTCTACGAGCCCTGTTTTGGGGGAGGAAGGAACTCTTTTTCCTCCTGTTGCCTGGGAAATAATTTTTTCCAACTCCGGTCCGAACAATTGTCTTCCTGAGAATGGAAGGCTAGTGAGAGCTTTCTTGGAAGCATGATCTGCAGCCCACGCTTTCAACCATAAGACCCTCCGCGACGCTACCGCGGCATCGGATAAGTCTTGAATCATATCTATTAGGTGGGCCTTAGTCGGATCTGATGCTATTTCTTGATAAAGTTGGCTAAGCCATACTTCCATGGCCTTAGCCACCCATGCTGAGGCAAAAGTGGGCCGTAGGGCTGCTCCTGCTGCTGAAAAGGATAGCTTAAGGAAAGCCTCTATGCGCCTATCGTTATGGTCCTTAAAAGTTGCCGCCTCAGACAGTGGAATAGTCGTAGCTCTGGATAAACGAGCTACCGGGGGATCGACTATGGGTGGAGAGGACCATCTATCTATGTCAGATTTAGAAAAAGGAAACATAGTATTAAAATGGCGGGATAGTTGTGGGCGACGTTCAGGGGCCGACCATTCTTGCAGAACAATCCTATCTAGTTGTTCATAAGAGGGAAATTGTACTGAGGATATTTTGGCCCTGGTGAAAAGAGATTTTGAGGGAACCTTTTGGGATTCAGAATCCTGGATGTTAAGGGCGCTAAGTACTGACCTTATGAGAGAGTCAATCGTGTCAGCTGTAAAAGTTGTCTGCGGCTCCTTTTCAGGAGCGTCGTACTCCAGCTCACCTTCCTCAGGGGTGTCGTCATCGTCTTGGGTTGAATCCTCAACCGTGAAGGAGGTGGGCTCCTGAGATCTGATCGGTCTGCACGCCTTGTCTGCAGCTACCGGCTGTCCGGATCTTAGTACCTGCGAAATAGAGGCAGATAGAGAAGACACGGAAGAGGCTAGAGATTGAGCCCACGCTAGTTCATGCTCCTGATGAGAGATCTGAAGGGCTGCGTCTTGAGCGGACCCTGTCGCTGTAGATCTGAGAGAATCTAATGATTCTCGAATTGACCGTGCCCAAGTGGGCTCTTGGTCATACGCACTAGAGGCAGGGGGTGCCTCATGGGTAGCGCTGCACGAGGCACATCTGTGGCCAGAGGGCAATTTAGATTGGCAAACTCCGCACACATAGGATGTGGCGACAGTAGACTTGTTACCCTTTTGGCGGAGCGGGAGCGACCCTTTGTCGGACATGATAACAGAAATGATTTTCTAACAAAACTCAGAATAACTGGCCCAAAGGGAGAGCAGCCTCTAGACAAGGATATGCAGAGAGGAGAGAGAGAAAAAAGGCAGGGAAGAGAGCACCTGAGTCTGGAGAGGTCCGGAGTAGCAGCCGACAGAGATGGGAATCTGAAGCAGTGACGGAGAAACCGGAAGTCCCGCCCCCGGAAAAACCCACGCCCGGAAGTACAAGTTCCCGCCGACAGAGAGGAGAATCTGAGGCAGAGCGCGGGGGAGCCGGAAGTCCTTCCCCCGCTAAGCGCGCCCGGAGTACAGATGTCCCCGGCAGAGGGAATCTCCCGCCCGAGATAGAAGGACCAGGGGTCCTTTAAATAGTGCCCCGACAGTGCCTGCACCAAACCAAATCCCCGAACTCTTAGAAAAGAGAGGGGCTGTGTCTTGTCCTATCAAGAAGAAGAATTATACCCATTCAGGTACCATGGCAGCGAGGAGTGGGTGAACAGTCCACTGATGCTGTAGAGTATGTAGGGGAAAAGCTGGAAAGGCATTGGATCCAGCTGTTCCCATGAATCTTTTCCAGGTATTCCTGCAGAACTTGGGGAAAGTGGTCCAACTCCTGAGCGGACACTTGAAGAACTGAAGACAGGCTCCTGGTGCTGTGCTATATAAGGTAAGGGGAGGAGCACCTGAGCCTGTGAAATTTTAACTCTCAAGTGTCCGCTCCTAGAGGTGAAGCACTTAACCCCTGCAGTGCCTGGGTCCCCCTTGGCTGAAGGAGAAATAAAGTTTAAAGTGTCTGCCCACCCGCCCGTCCGTCCGTCCGTCCGGTTTTATGGTTGTAAACACAAGAAAGAAAAACACTCTCAACCAGACCCCGGTACATACACATACTGACCTACCCTTCCAATTCCGTGGCACCCATACTTAAAGGGTAGCTATAGTTAAAAAAATTTTTTTGACCAATTGTCAAAATAGTTTGTTTTTTTAACCACTAACCTGACACAAGTACACACACCAACTGAGCTACCCATTCATTCATGTGGCAACTAGAGATGGCCGAAACTCACCAGTTTCGTTCCATTTTCGGATTCCTGGATCCGAAAACGGAAAAATTTTCAATTATTATCGAATGTTCAAGGCTAATTTCGAGGCTTTCAATAATCCTCGAATATACGACCGGAGACTACTTTTGAGTTTCCGATTGTATTTTTGAGGATTATCGAATGTTTGAGGCTATTTTCGATAATCCTTCGGTTTATAGAACATTCGGTAATTATAGAAAACAGGCTCCGAAATCCGGACGATACGTCCAGATTCAGATGGATCATTTGGATTTCGGAACAGAGGGAATTCTGAGATCCCAAAAATGGACCCAGGCTGTCCTTGTACAATATAACATGTTTCAACCATGTTTGATTTGCATCAGTGCAAGGAACAGATTAATGGCTTGTCTGGGATTTGGATTTGGGTTCACAAGGTGTCAGTCAGCTATATAGCTTAAGTCCTTCCTGACTCCAAATGGCAATCGGAAAGTATCCCTGGATCAACCAGAACTGCAGTATATGTATTAATACCAGTAATTCTCAATATTTTTTAGTTTTAGAAACTTATCTAGCCCACTTTTAAAGCTATCCAATGAACTTGCCATTACCACATCTGCTGGAAGACATTTCGACAGTTTCACCGTTCTCACTGTAAAAGAAACTTTTCCTAACCTGAAGATGAAACTTCTTTTCTTCCAATCTTTCTATCTTAAAGGGTGTCCACTTGTCCTCTGATATGTCCGATTAGTAAACAATGCACCAGAGTGTTATTGTATGGCCCATTTATATATTTGAATAAAGTGATCATATCCCCATGCAAACCTTGCTTCTCTAATGTAAACAGCTCTAACTTGTCTAATCTGTCTGCATAGTCAAGCCTCTCCATTCCCTTTATTATTTTAGTTGCCCTTCTCTGAACTGCTTCCATTTCCAACAGGGCCAGATATTCCATGAGGCAGAGTGAGACATTTGTTTCAGGCAGCACCCCTGCACTGAAGAAGGCAGCAGAATTTTTTCCCCCTTGACCAGTCAAGAAATAAAAAGAATTTCCCCTCGTAACAGATATGATGTGGTTAAAATCCTTTTATATGGTTAGGTTAGCTTTAGTAAGTTTGTTAGACTAGTTATGTTAGGTAGGGCTCTGCTGAAAGTCTACCTCGACATAGTGGCTGGCTTACAAATCTTTTGGCTAAAATCTTTTATACTACAGAAAGTATGGCATTTCTAATGTATCGTAACAGTTGAACCAACATGTATAGCACAGGCTATAAAATAATTTATTTGGATTTGAGCAACAAAAACCTAAAAGGAGCAATATGGTAGTGGCCACACAACTTGTTTGAGACTGGTATGTAATATCTGTTTATAGTAATTTACATTATTGCTAATTGACTGTCTGAGGAACTGTTTAAATAAGTGAAAGGGCAGCAATAAAATTTTTGTCTCAGGCAGTAAAATCCCTAGAAGTGCCCCTGATTTCCAAGATGTCCCTTTTGTATATGGGATTCCAAAACTGCACCGCATATTCCAAATGAGGTCTTACCAGTGCCTTGTAAAGAGGGAGTTTAATGTTTTTTTCTCTTAAAGCAGCAGTTACATCATAGATTGCCAGTACCCTGAAATGTTCTACAAATAATTTCTACACTAAGGGCATGGCCACACTGCAACGCAAACGCAATCGCATGCGATTTCATGTGCGATTTTGTTGCGTTTGCGCATGCGTTTTTTCATTAAAGGGCATGTCCACCCTTATGATAAACTTTTCACATATGATAGGTTGCCTTCCCCCAGTCCCAACCGCTATAAAATCATTTTAAGAAAGTGCCCCGATCTTTACTTACCTTCCCTCTTTTCCGACGCACAGCCCGGCCTTCTGCTTGCAATACACTGTAAGCAGGGGGCAGGACCGACAGCCGCGTCTGTGATTGGCTGAGAGGCAAGCAATCACGGACGCGGCTGCCGGCTTCTCAGAATGCCGGGGAAGAGAGGGGAAGGTAAGTAGAGTTCGGGGGACTTTCTTAAAATTATTTTTTAGCAGTTGGGGCTGGGGAAAGGAAACCTAATACATGGCCAAGGGTTTCCATGGTAGGGGGAGGGATCGCGAAACGGGAGGGGGAGAAGGGCTGCAGTGCGCATGCCAAACTTCTCCCGAAGCGAGGCAGGAAGCAGAGTCCTATATGGACTCTGCTATCCTCCTGGTGGGCAGTTTTTGTGACTTTGGGGGGCGGACTACAGTAGAACCATATGGAGCTGGGATGTGAGGTAAGGATTTTATTACACTACATGGTGGGGCCATTAGTGGGGGGATTATAGTTTTGGGGGTGGACATGCCCTTTAACTATTGAAAAACGCATGCGATTGCGATTTAAAAAGTGCTAAGTTATAAGTGCTAAGTTTCTAAACCTAAAAATATTGAGAATCACAGGTATTAATAAATATGCTGCAGTTCTGGTTGATCATGGGATAGTTTCCAATAGCCATTTGGAGTCAGGAAGGAACCCCCCCCCCCCCCTTTTTTTTTTTTTTGCCTTTATCTGGATCAAATGTTAGGGTTAAAAAAGGTGAAAAGGTTGGACATATGTCTTTATTCAACCTCATTTACTATGTTACCCCACTGACAGGACCTAATCCTTTTTTTTCCACCGCACATAACTCAATGTCGAAGATAAATATGATTTTGGTTAGCACCCCTCTTCTCCCCAAAAATCCAGGAGCCGGCTACCTTCCTAGAATGCTTTCTGACCATTCCCCCTGTTGGGTCTCAATTAATTGGGAGCACCCACCCTCTCCACACTGAAAACTAAACCCTTACATCTCATTCCCAGTTTCCTGGGACTAAATTTTCCAAATGAATAAAACTCCACAGATCCCCTTATACTTTGGGAAGCATTCAAATACATGCCCGGATGACACTATCCAATACCAGCTTGTCCTGGCCACAGAACAAGCTGCACTGCGCACACTTAGCGACGCAAAGGCAGACTTCCAATCAGACCCTACCCTATAGACTCTGCTCGCAGATCAAATATTGATCTACGGCTAATAAAAAAACACTTCCAGCCATTTAAATTCTACAAACTGGGAGAGAAATGGGACAGACTTTTGGCTTAGCCAAGTCTAAGCTACCACAGTCATCTCTCTGATGACACCAACTTACACTCTGTCAGACCCCCAACAGGTCACAAACCTTATCGCTGCACGCTTCCATAATTCATAAGAATCCACACTACAACACTCCCTAGACTCAAGAAAATCTTTAAATACCACCAACTGTCTCCCCAGGACCGTCAATTATTGGGCTAGGCCACACTAATGTAATTTCTTGCATTAGCGCATGCTATTTCAAAAAATCTCTATAACACAAAAATTCCTTCAATTTCTGATGCACCTGCAATTGCGCATCTGTTTCCGTTCTGGTAATCGCATGCATTTCCATAATGGAAAATAACGAAATCGCATGTGCAGACACTCAACAATGTGCACAACGTACCAGAATCACATGCAATCCGGTGTGTTGCAGTGTGGCCTAACTCAAATCTCTCATTATCACAGAAAAACATTTCATCAGTTACGTGAGGATTTTAAACTTCCTAGCCGTATGTTTTTCAGGTACCTACAACTTGCATGCATTCCAGGTACAATTCTGAGGTAATCCCCTTAATTTTGTAAATAACGCATTGCCAAGCCAATTACCCTTGGAGGTTTCTCCCAAACTCTGCATAAGCAGCAAACCTGGTCCCAAAAACTTTAGACAGATTGACACCAAATTTTCTGGTAAACAGACCATACATATTTCTAAATATGAACCCAAATGTAACCCTCTGTGTCCAAAATGTCAGTTTGAACTAGGTTCTTTCTACCATATGATAAATGGTAGCCCATATATTCAGGGCTACTGGCAAAAAGTAGTTACGTTCCTGCGCGATCATATGGGAACTTTGGTGGGGCTTTACCCCAAAATTTGTATACTCCATATAACTGAGAATTTAAAGGATATGTCCACCCCCAAACTAAAATTTTATATGTTGCAGGAAATGGGCATAAACCTTGACCTTGCGAGGTTTAAAGAAATCAAAGCTTTTGATTGGCAAAGACCTTAGCCTATCACAGGAGTGGATGCTGGTTGAGCCCTTTCTGCTTGTCTTCCGTGCACAGACAGGCAGAAGGAAGTGAGGGAACAAAGGCTGGCAAGTACATTTGGGGACAGCTTTGAGTTCTATAAACCTCGCGAGGTTGAGGTTTATGGCCATTGCCTGCAACAAATAACATTTTAGTTTGGAGGGGTGGATATACCTTATAATATTGACAGACCCCAGCGGATGTTTCTAACCAAAGTCCTATTTTTGGCTAAAGACATGAATGCAAGCCGCCCTCCTCTGCTTGCGCACTGGAAACAAGTGGTGAGTACCACTTTGCAATATAGGAAACTTATGTTCAGCCATAGAGGTTTTCCTCAAAAATATAACAAGATTGTTCAAGATGGGAAAACTCACAGCTAACCTGTAATGTCTAAGTTCAGAACTCATGTGTTTTATTTAGCAAAAAGTCTCCCTAAAGAAAACTAGTCTATTTTTCAAAGATTGGAGATACCTGTTTTTGTTGTTAAAAACTATTAAATTCTATTTCCCCCTTCTATCATATTCCCAGAATGTGAAAATATCTCTGATATGAATATAAAGCTGGTAACAATGAATTGCATGCACTGTATTATTTAAATGTTACAACTAGTTGTTAACCACACCATTTATGATCAATGTATAATGCAATTCACTGGATATCCTTATTACTTTAATAAAAATTCCTCTGTATGGAGGAGATTAAATAAATAAAAATATATATTATCCTTTATATTATATATATTTATATCTCCTATTGCATTGAGTTTTTAGGAGCTACTAATGAGGTGGGGGTATAAAGATATTACATATAGGAAAGGTGTATATGTATGTGTGTACTATCTCACTTACCATTTAAATGAATATCAATAAATGTATAGAAAGTATAGAACTGACTTATAACGTACAACACAAAATACATAAACTTACAGAGCTGAGATTCCTATTTTAATATGTGACTAATTGTGACTTTGTGACTAAGGGGTCTCCATGTGGATACTAAGGAAGTGGTAAGTCTTAAGCTAGGTACACACAATACAGTAATTCGGCCCGACCGACCATCATTTCAGTGTTTTGGTCAGTCAGGCCGAAATATTGTATGGTGGCTCCGACCGATCGACGTCGAAAAACCATGAACGTGGTAACTGTCAGACTCGGCTGCTCTTGCCGCGACCGACAGTCCTTCCTCCAGTCCTTAAAATGTGTGTACCTAGCTTTAACAAATCAAAAAAAACTTTCTGTATGCTACACAGGAAGTGAAGTGTATGTAGGAAAGAGGATATAAAGGATGATACTTTGCATGTTTCTCTAGGTAATATGTTAGATTATTAGGGCAAAGCTATTCTAATAACATGAGTCTGTGAGGTACCTTCTGTTGTAAGAAGGCTCTATTTCATTTTATAATCTGGGGAGCTTTAAGCCCCACCTCTCCATAACCTATAAAGCTAATCTGTATTCTGTGCTGTCCTAACCCCATAATGAATGTAAATCTGGGACAATCATGCAGTTTGAACTTCACATTGTGGCTGGATTGCTTGGGTCTATTCTTAGATCTGCAGATTTGTTCAACTTTGATCCTCTAGAGTGTAGCTGGCAGGTAGGTGGAATAGGCAAGGGAGGGGGAAGTTTAGTAAAGGTTCATGAATCCTGCTGCCTAAAGTAACCTATATAATCCATCTCTATTTCAATAGTGTAATAGGTAAGGATGGAAGGGAAGGTGGATCACTTACATGCTTGAGTACTTGGGTAGAAATCTCTAAAGCATGTTTTTAATGTCTGTATGTCAGAAAAATAGCTTTATTCCAGTAAGTATAAAAACTATATTTTCCAGCATTCTGTGCAGCCTGTGCACCCCTGCTCTATACTATTAGGCTGTTTTACATTTGGACACATGCCTTAGCTACAGGACATTAAGACGAAACTTGCTGCAAACAGAATGCTGGGATTTGTAGTTCAACACCCCTGCTCTATACCATTAGGCTGTATTGCATCTGGACACATGCCTTAGCTACAGGATATAAACGAGATACTTTGCATGGCCCCACCCATTTCTCTGGTAGTGAGAAACGTGTTTATATTTTAGATTATTAGGGCAATGCTGTTATAACAGAAGGTACAAATACAGCCTCATGTTAATTATAAGAAGGCTCTATTTCATTTTATACTCTGTGGGAAGCTTTTAAACCCACCTCTCCCTAACCTATAAGCTAATTAGTATCCTGTGCTGTCCTAACCCCATAGCGACTGTAAATTTGGAACTTGCTGTGTTAAATATTAAGTATGAACCTAGCATGTTAATCTTGGGTTGCCCAATGGTGCTGTTTAGCTAGAAGTACACATTGTGGCAGGATTGCTTGGGTCTGTCCTCAGACCTGCAGGTTTAGACCACATGGATTCTAACTTGCAGGCAGGTGGAATAGGTAAGGGAGGGTGTGTGTGTGTGTGTGTTTGTTCATATAATGTGGTAGGATTGCCTGGGTAATTTTTAGGACTTTCAGGCTTTTTTCATTTTGGCCTCCACCTGGATGCTTGCTGGGAGCAGAAAGAGAGGTCAAGTTTGGAAAGTAGGCTGTTTCTCTAGCTCTACGGCTTGACAGCTATGTGAATAAGGGAGAGGCAGACACATCCCAAACCACTTGCACGTTTGTGGACTTGGTGTTGGCATCACTAAAAGCACGACCCTGAGTTTTCAATATAAAAAAAAAATGGTGGTGTTTAGGTTGAACTGCACATTGTGATGGGATTGCCTGGGTGTATTCTTGATTTCCCTGGAAGTTCCCCTGGAACGGACGACTGTTTGAAAAACATTTTAAAATATCCCTGTATAAAGATTTTATAGACACTGTATCTACATGTAGCAAAACATACACACATAAGGAATTTGGAAAGAATTATCGCCCACATCATTTTTGATAGTGGAGGTTACCAGCAACTCTCTGTACTATGAGAAAAATTATACAAAATCATACAAACAACTGGCATTTTCCTTTCAATATCAAAACATGACACTGGTTACTAATTTGTTTACCCTGAGAAGGGACTGGAGGTTAACAGTGGAAGTTAATAAATCGCTTTTCCCCACTTCATAAAGTACTATGAGAACTGTAGTTTCCATTAAAGTTTAATTTATTTAAGATTTCACAATTACCTTTTAAACAAGCCCAGGACTGGGTCTGTTACTGCAATCTATACAAAGTTACAGCCATGAAAAGGTAAAAACTAAAGGCTTATACACACATTCGATTGCGGGAGCTGACCCACAATGTATGATGTGTTTGCACGGCCATTTCGGCCGATAATCATGCCATGTATGGGCAATTTGTCGGGCAAAACAGTACAGCAGGCTTAAGTTGCCTTTTAAATCAACAGCAGAATTCTCATACAGAAGTTTGGAAACTACAACTCCCCAGCATGCTTTATTTGCTGGGAGATGTAGGTTTCAAACCTCTGTATGGGAATTCTGCTTTCCATTTAAAGGGCAACGTAAGCCTCATAATACTAAATCAGAAGGAAGTAGTGGTCATCGTTTCTACTCTCGGCTTAAACTCAAGTCAATCAGTTTTTCCTAATTTTTCAGTTAAAAATAGGTACCTCAGCTTATACTCGGGCTTCATTGCAGCAATGTATTGGTCAGATGCCTTCATCAAGCCATTGGCCCATTGAGATTGTATTTGGCCTTTACAAGGATGAAATCTTAAGGGGCAGATTCCCTTTTGGTTAATGTTATAGGGCACGAATATTGATATTTGATTGAACATGTGAAATTTTTTGTTCGTTGTTGACCACCAATATTTCCAATTGGTCCACCAATTGAGCTGAGCTACAAAAATCACAATAACGTGATGTGCATGTGTAGCCAGCCTAACTTTATTTTTTTGAAAACTTTGTTTTTATTTTCTTCAGAAAAGGACAATGAGCCAAAATAAAAAATACAGTATTCGACATTTAGAAGTTAAGATAGCAGCATTTCAGTATATTCTTGGTTTAGTCTGTAGTTGTTTCCGTATTTCATGTGCACTGTGGGATATCTTTACTGTCCATATAATGAATAAGTGCTATTACTGGTATTGTCTCCTTTCAAAGTTACTTATCCCCCCGCAAGGATATGTTAGTCAGTTATAGTTTTGACCACCCCGTCTCTTTTATGATCCTAGATCAAATATATTAAACTTCAAGAGGAGGGGGGGGATAAGGGAGGAACCAAAAGACTCTCTATTACAGAAGCTGCAATTTGAGTACTGTATATCATTGTCTGTGATTTAACAATAAATCATATAATATAAACATCACTGCTTAACTTTTATATATACAGTAGAGAAAGCAGAAGAGAGGAAGGAAGGACAGAAGAAAAGGGGGGGGTTTAAGCCATAATATTCTCACAAGCCAATCCGAGCGTCTCCATCTTTTATCAAATATACTTTATTGTAGATAAGTCGAGTGGCCTACTGCTCCGCTGTTATGATTCTCAGTATATCTACTACTGGGGGATTTATCAGTTTCTGGGTGTTCAAAGAAGGAGAAGAAGGGAGGGGGGGGCGAGCAAGATCTATCTGATTCTGTCATAGTGTCCCATGGAGACCGGGCTTTTGTAAACCTATCAATTTGGTCTAATACCATGGCTGTTAGATATTCCATGAATCTTACTTCTGATATTGCTTGTAATAGATCTGATTGAGTGGGGGGTTGTGGCTGTTTCCAAAATCTAGAAATTAAACGTCTCGTAGCCACCTGTATATAGGTACACAACTTGGTGGCATTCTTAGAAAGCCTTTTAAATGGGAGACCAAGTAACCAATGTATCGGGTCCATAGGGGTGTTGTATGCAAACATATTCAGGATCAGCTTGGAGGCCTGGTTCCATATATTTGTTATAAATGGGCAGGTCCAGAATATATGAACCAGGGACCCCTTCTCCCCACACCTCTCCCCACACCTCCTCTAACACCTGTCAGTCATATCTGGCCATATCCTATGCAGTTTTTCTGGTATAATACCATTCCAAAATCAACTTATAAGCATTTCTTTGTATATCACGCATATGGACGACCTAGATGCCTGTTCCCATATTGCCCTCCATTCTTCCATAGGTATTTGTCTGTTTAGGTTCTGTTCTCAATGGTTCATATATTTATGTATAGGTTTTTGGGAGGAGAATTTAAGATATTGTAAATTTGGGATATTAATTTCTGCTGGATGGGGCCTCTTCTCACTATTTGTTCGAAAACAGTTTTTGGTGGGAAGTTAAGTCCCTTCACATATGAGCTGATATAGTGACGTGTTTGTAGATATGTATAAAACATTTTGTTAGGTAGTTTCTTTTTCGATACTAGTGTGGCAAAATCATATATTGTATGAGTAGTGGGGTCTATGAGATCTTCTATTGTTGTGAATTTGGCTTTTGTCCATATTGTTATGTAGACTCGGGGGAAACTCAGGGTTCCAGTCTACCGGGGTTAGGGTTGAGATATCTGCTGTGAGCATTTGTGATTTCCATAGTCGTTTCCATATTGATTTGGTCGTGCACATTGGTCCTAGCATTCCTGCTTGCTTGGAGTGGTGTTTAAAATCGGTGGTTTGTAAGAGGAGTGTTGCTAGATGTATAGGGAGCATCCAATCCTGTTCTAACTGTGTCCATAAAGCTCCGGGGTGACTATTGAACCAATAGACTGTATGACGTAGTTGTGCTGCTTGGTAATATTTAGTCATGTTGGGGACAGCCAGGCCTCCTCCCAGACATAATTACCTGTTTCGATAATCTGTGTTTTGTTCCCCCAGATAAAATGTAATATTTCCCTATGGAGAGTATGAAAAATTTTTTTGGAAGTAGAATAGGTAGAGTCTTGAATAAATATAACCATTTTGGCAGTATTGACATCTTTATAGTGGTAATTTTACCAAACCATGAAAGAGTGTTGAGCAGGTGTCTGGTTTCTGTTAAAAGTGGTGTGAAGTTGGCTGCGAACAGGGAAGAAAAGTTAGAGGTGATATTTGTTTCCAGATACTTAATGGAGTCTTTTCTCCATATGTATTTATATGTACATTGGAGTATTTGCATATTTGACGGTGATAAATTTATGGGTAGTGCTTCGGTTTTATTATCACTGATTTTATATCCTGAGATGTCACTGTACCTGGCTATTTCTTCGTGTAGGTATGGTAGGGAAGTAGCTGGGTTGGTCAAGGAAAGCAACACATCGTCTGCGAATAGTGAGATAGTATAGGTGGTTTGCCCTACTTTTATTCCTGAAATATTTGGGTTTAATCTAATACGATTTGCCAATGGCTCTATGGAGAGAACATACAACAGCGGTGAGAGGGGACAGCCTTGCCTCATACCGTTGGATATTATGAATGAGTGAGAGGTAACCATGGGGAATTTAACTGAAGCTATGGCTTTGGAATATAAATTGGTTATAGCTGTTAAAAATTCTCCTCTCAGACCAATATGTTCCAGTATAGAAAACAGAAAAGGCCAACCCAGCCTATCGAAGGCTTTCTCCGCTTCCAAACTAAGGATTGCTGCCTCTTGTTTGCGTCTATTCAAAACTTCTATTAAGTCAATTATCCTCCGAGTGTTATCTCCTGCTTGTCTGTCGAACAAACCCTACTTGATCCTTATGGATTATTTCCGGTAGTATGGGGGCCAGTCTGTTTGCAAGTAGCAGCCTAACTTTATTAAACCCTGTACACATGCTAGATAATTTGGTCTATGTTTGGAGGCATCTGCCAATATTGTTAAATTGTACTG
This sequence comes from Hymenochirus boettgeri, assembly GCA_019447015.1. NCBI lineage: Eukaryota > Metazoa > Chordata > Amphibia > Anura > Pipidae > Hymenochirus > Hymenochirus boettgeri. The sequence continues at coordinate 180,259,875 of CM033469.1, read as the reverse complement.
TTGGTCATGTCTGGAATTGATGGGCATTATTTTCCCACGCTGTGAGGTCCCCTATTATCATTCATTTTATTTTTTTTGTGTGTGTATGAGGGCTCCAGAAACTTTGATCTCTCAGACAAAGCTTAGAAAGGGTTAATATTGGCAAACATTTAAGGGAATTCTTTAGGGCAACAAAGCATAACTGTCATTTGGATAATTGAGATAATCTGAGTTTGATTGTATGTCCCATTTTTAGATGACATGGCACGTTTAGAGGCATGTTGCTTGTCTTTTCAGACAAATAGTGGTCATAAAATACCTCTAATCCCCTTCCAAAAGTGTTGCAGCAGTCATTGCACTTCTTGTGGCATAAGCACTGAGGAAGATGTTTTCCACTATGTACATGACCTAGTACTACAGTACTGTATTATTAAAGATGTTTAACATGGTGATGATTTTGATGTGCATTTTTCAGGCTATGTCACCAGATGGAGAGGCTATAGTCACTGGAGCAGGAGATGAAACCCTGCGATTCTGGAATGTTTTTAGTAAAACCCGCTCAACAAAGGTAAGCTGTTTTCAGTTTAGAATAAGACAAATAAGCATTCTTATTTTGTTAAAGCCTTTCATTTATAGTTTTGGTTTAGATTAAATTTATCTGACATAGAGAAAAATTGCTGTAATCCCCCCCCAAAAAACAAGTCTTTATTTGGTCCTAATGTCAAGAGCAAGTTACAACAAATTTTAGGTGTAATGTACTTAAAAGTTTGCTACGGTTATGGTGGCAATAAAAGCTACACTCCGCAGGTTGTACAATCGGCCAGAACATTTTCAACTGTGGAAATTATTGGAAAATCGTTGAACGATCTTTCAATGATTGTCCATACATGATCCAACAAATATACGATATCTGGATATACCAATATCGTATGACCGGGGATCTAAGCGTCAATGGCCACCATAAGTGGTGTTTTTTTAGACCAGTGTGATTGCTGAAATTTTTCCCAGTCAGCCAAAAGTTAAAGACTGAGTTGCAGTTACCAATTAAAATGTTTCTTTATTTTTCACATTATAGCAACACAGTTCATACAATTTGTAGCAAACCGTATGAATGAAAGCAATGGAATTATTTATGTTGAACTTAAATTATTTTCTTTTTCCCCTAGGAGTCTGTCTCTGTCCTTAACCTATTTACCAGAATACGGTAGACTGCCCAGACCTTCATTTCCTTCCATATTAATATTTTTACCATATCCATGAACAGCAATTGAACTTTCAAGCAACCAAGAACATCCCTACAGTTGTGAATAATTTACAGAATAACACAAAATACTTTTTAGTTAAAGAAGTTCATTAAATAACAAAATTATTATCAGTGTTTGTGTTGATGGGAATTTAAAAAGGGACCATACATACCCGTGGCTAAGGGTGGGTGTTTGTTTATCTTATGCTCCCTAATAATGTTAAATATATATAATTTCCACGGCCCTCAGAAAAGAAAAGGAGGCATGAGCCATATAATGTCACCCCCCCTTGCAACAAATATGTTTTGAATTCTAGTAGATCCAAATATTATGGTTTTGATTTTGTCTTGTTTGCATGCAAAGTATTACAAGTGCCATTTTCTAAAGTGTTGGTACTCAGTACAGTTACATATTTGCAGGCTGGAGTTTTCAGTTAAAAATCTAAAAATATATTGCCCCATGGGTATGCAATATGTGCGCGCGTGTGTGTGTGTGTAGGGGGTTGATTATTTTACGCAAGTATGGTAGGATTAATACTTTTTCATTGTGTGACTTGCTGTTTGTTTCTTTTTATGGATGACTTTTTGTGTTTTAAATGTTAATTTAAAATCAAATCAGATTCTAAATGTTATGGGTTGACTTGCTCTTGTTAACTCCACACTAAGTCTTTAAATTGTGTTTACCACTCAAGTACTATGTGGAATTGAGAATGGGAAAAGAAAAGATATGCAGGGAAAGCACTTATCGGTAATCTTTGCTTTAGTAAACTGTTACTGTTAATATTGTATTCAGAGTTAATCTAGCAAGCATTATCCTTTTGGATGTTATCTTTGTACAGTAAAATAGGATTCTCCCTCTCTTTCCCTCTCTGTCTGTGCCATGGAATGGCAGAATCAACCTCCTTATATTCTTTGTTTTAAAAAAAAAATGTTTAAAAAGTCTTATTTATTTTGCAAAAATGTCAGACTGTGTATGATTGTATTTTTTTTTCAGATTGCTAAACTATGCCAATATATTTTGTGCCAACATTTGTTGTATTTGAGTGCCCCAGGGCATTTTTATTTCATTTCTTGGTTATATATCACATTTTTATAGGTTCTCTGTATCTATTGGTCCATTGGGTGCCTGTGTTTATTTTGTGTACTCCGTATCCATTTCTAAAACCGTTTTTAGTATTCAGCAGCTTTTGCAGCACTAAAGGTTTATACCTGGCCATGCACTGTTATTTGTCATTTGTTTTATTAATTGTATAGTTTGCAGGCCTGTAAAACCCCTACATTTATAGTACTGAAGATTTAGGTAGAATAAATTGAAATCCCACTAAAAGTGAAACTCTTTATATATGTCCCAGGCATCCTATAACACCTTTTGGTGCTAGCAGAATTTTCAATTTGTGTCTGCTCTGTGCCATAAAAATTTACAGCACTTAGCACTCATTAGGTTTAGTGTTTACATTAGAAAAAAAAACCCTAAGAAGTAGAAGTTTTTTTTAGTGATAATGATTGAATTTCAATATTTTGCATTTTTATAGGTTTTTTGAGGCATTTTTATTTTAGAAAACGTAGCATACTGGAATCTTAATGTTTCTTAAAGCTCTGATACCCCAAGTACAATAATACCAGACAAATTTAGATGGCCCACTTTTTCTGGCTGAAAACCTCCCTTGCACTAAAATGGTAATTTTACACCAAATTGAAATTCTATATTTCCATTACACAGTTAAAATGCATGTCCACCTTTAAAACAAAAAACTGGTCAATTATTTGTTACCTGCTCCAACTGATACCTGTATTAATAACCACATATTTAAAGAGTAAATGTGGTCTCCAATTCCTCCAAACTAGTAGGGATTATATAAAAAGCCTTCATTTGTACCTTCAAAATAAAACCTAAATTACATCTCTAGGTAAAATTTGTGATAAGTTATTGCTAGAAAGGCTCAGCAATATTACTTCCAGCTTGAACACTTCCTGTTTTCAATCATGTGACCAGCCTACATTTAATAGGCTCCCCTTCTCAACTGTAAATTTTTTTCCCCCCAGGTACTTACTGTTTTCCCCAGCATTAAGGGCTAGGCCACACTGCTGCGTTTTTTCTGCGTTTGCGGGTTTTTTTTCCCAAATCATTGGAATCGCGGCAACGCACCGAAAACATGCGTTTTCGGATTCGATTTCAATTTGCGTTCTGCATTTTAAATCTCAATCGCATGCGTTTTCCAATACTTAATTAAAAAAACGCAACGAAATCGCACATGAAAGCGCATGCGATTCAGTGTCCGATTGTGTTTACATTGCAGTGTGGCCATGCCCTAAGACTTAACGGAGCATGCCTCTGCCTCAGGATGGGGCAGAGGTCAGGTGATGTCACTCAACCAACTGGAAACGGGAAATTTGAACACCCCAATGTAATTCCTCAAGCCGCAGCCAGAGATGTAATTGTCAGCTCATTTTAATGGAAATACTGCAGATTTTCATTTAACATTGGAGACCACAGTTGCCCTTTTAGGGTAATTATTGTCCCCATTCTGGCAGAGTACCGTAAGCAGGTCCTTTCTCCATGCAGTAAATCAAAGATGTGGCAACTGACATCACAACCAATAATTGACGGCTGTTTCAGCACATACCCAAGCTTATAAAAAGTGGGAGGAGAGGAGGCAGATAACTTTTCCGGAAAGGAATAAAACTTATCTTCAAATATCTGGTTAAAATGTAATAAACTGGTAAAAATTGCAGTTGGGGTTGGGGTCAAATAACTGAAAGGTCACCAGTTTTTTGTTTTGTGGACATACTTCTAATTTAGAATAATTTAAATATTAATTAAAATAACCCACAAATGGGATTATTAGAAAATACATGTTTCCAGATTTGTAGGTGTGTGGGGTAAATTGGGTGCACACACACCAACTAACCCCAATGGTGAAAATATTGTTTAATCTTAAACACACCTCAAATACTCTCAAATGTTTTGAAATCTGCACAAATTGTTATGTATTAATGTTATTCTTTCATTCATACTTTCAAAATTTAGGCTGCAAAAAAAAAAATGTAAACTTAATTTTCCACATTTCGTTAATCAAATGGTTTGCCACATCCATTTAGTGCTGACAGAAATGTAATTAGCAAATAACCCTAAATGAAGCTAATTTATACATGGGGCTATGCTCTGAATAAAAACATTGCGCTTAAGGTTGAGGGGAATGGGGAAGCTGACAGGGGAGACCCTGCAGCAGTGCAGGATTCATGGTTCTATACTGATATCTCGGCTTTAGAGTAGTATAGTATTTGAGGTTGAATAAAGACATACGTCCATCCAGTCCAACCCATTTAGCAATATCCTTATTTCCTGCCTAACTGTTGATCCAGAGGAAGGCAAAAAAAAAAAACCTCCACCAAATTTGTGAAGGGGAAAAAATTCCTTCCTGACTCCAAGTGGCAATCTGAAATTTTCCTGGATCAACTCTACTTTATGTATCAATACCAGTAACATGCAACATTCCATGTTTGCAGAAACTCTTCCAGCATCTTTTTGAAACTGACCAATGAACCTGCCATAACAATATCCACTGGAACGGTCCATAGCTTTACCGTTCTCACAGTGAAAAACCCTTTCTGAACTTGAAGCCTAAACCTTTTTTCTTCAAGTCTTAAGGGATGTCCATGTGTCCTCTGACATGCTCTGTTAGCGAACAATGCCCCAGATAGTTTATTGAATGGCCCGTTAATGTATTTATACACGGTAATCATATCCCCACACAAGCACCTTTTCCCCAGCGTACATAACTGAAACTTCCAGTATCTCTTCATATTCAAGCTCCCCCAATCCCGTATTAATTTAGTTGCTCTTCTCTGGACCCTTTCCATTTGTAAACAGAATTCCAAAATTGCACTGCATATTCCAAATGAGGCCTTACCAATGCTTTGTAAAGAGAAAGAATAACATTTTCCTCCCTTGAATGGAGCTGAAGATGTATTGTATCCGGTCCAGGAGATTTATTAATATTAACCTTATTTAGTTGTTTCTGTACCATATCCTTGGTTAACCAAAGTGCACTTGCATCTTTTATACCATTATTGCTACTATACTGTATAATATCTGTACTTGGATCTTCTATAGTGTATACAGAGGGGAAAAAGACATTTGCTTTATCGCCATCCTCTGTAACTAACATCCCTATTAATTCCTAAAGGCCCTTTCCGTTCTCTCTGACTTAAAGGTTTTAAATGCCTTTTTCTTCCTTTCCATTTGCCTCTTTACTTTAGAATTCAGCCACATGGGCACAGATTTATTTTTTTTTACATTTATTTCCCAAGGATAGATGTGAAATGGCTTAAAATTGCCTTAAACAGTCCACTAATGTTCAGTACCTTTACCTGATAATACCATATCCCAGTTGACATTCTGAAGAGCTTTTAACCCGGGAAAATTTGCCTTCCCGAAATTAAGTCTTTGTTAACCCAGCGCACTTTTCCTTTCGATAACATAGTCCAAACGACACTATTTCATGGTCACTATTCCCTAAGCCTCCACTTACCTTTATATCTATAATGCGCTCCAGGATTTTAGATATTACCAGATCCAACAGAGCTCCTTTTCCAGTAGGAATTTCAACCACCTGTGAGAAAATTATCCTGCAGCAAATTCAGGAACTCATTTTCCTTTTCTGTGATGGCAGTTCCACTCCACCAATCAATGTCAGGGTAACTAGTCTCCAATAATGAGTACACTCCCCAAATTTGCAGCCCTTGCCAACTGCATATGAAGCTGACTCACTTCCTCCCTGCTAGCATTTGGCGGCTTATAGCCTTTCCTGTTGCCTAATTCCACCCATATTGCCTATTATCTCTTTTAAATTTGGCTTCAAATTTACAGCCCAGTTGTAAGAACTGTTCAACCATGTTTCTGCTATACCTATTGGGGGGGCTATGGGGCAGAAACTGGAGACAGGAGCTAGAACAATTCTAAAATTAAATAATGGGTAGTTTTGGGCAGTAAGCTTATACTTAAATAAGTAAAAGCCTATACACATATTCTACTCCGTTGCCCTCATTGGACACTGGAGTTTTTAGTAGAGATAAAAATTTGCTAGTCACTTTTAGTTCAGTGGGGTCAGCTGGCAAAAGGTACAGGTAGGAGGAGGTCATCAATACCACTTGCGGGACAGTTATTATATTGATTTATATGGTGCCAACATCTTCCGTGGCGCTTTACAATTACATAGTCATACATTTCATACAGGGTAATACATGTTATATAAAGTCATACATATTCCATACACAGGTAATACATAATATAAGTAAACAGTGTGAGAAGTTTCTTACAGCAATACCGTGATACAATAGGAGAGGACCCTGGCCAAAGAGCTTACAGACTAGAGCATATAGGGGTGAGACATAAGGTGACAGGAATCGGTAGGCTGTAAATAGATTGGCAGTGGAGCGTGAAAGGTGGGTTGGATCAAATTGGGTAGTAAGGGGGTAATGTTTAGGCCAGGTTATATGCTTGCCTAAAGAGGTGGGTTTTAAGGTTACGTTAAAGTTATAAGAGTTAACAAGCAAGTCAAGGTCAGAGATGGACATAAGGGTTGAGAGACTAGAGAGAAGACTGTACCGGAAGTTCTATTGCATGGGTATTTACGGACATACGCGCAAAAAGGAGGGTTGGGCAAGAAAGCTAATAAGATGGAGATCAAAAAGTGGGTAGGGGTGAGTTTCAAAAGTTGAGAGGTTTTTAGTGAAGACAAGATCAGAGAAGTGGCCATCCTTATGCGTACCACTATTTGTCCACTGTTGAAGACCAAATGAAAAGTTAAAAATAATGTAAAGTGTAGGAAACGAGGGTCAGGATAGTGAAGAGTTGTCAATGTGATGGTAAAGTCACCAACAATTAGAACAGGACTGTTTGGGTACAAACCAGGGAAAACCAAATCTCAAACGTCTGAGGAATGTAGCTGGGGAAGCCGAGGGGGGGGGGGGTCTGTATACTAAAGCTATATGTAATGATGGTATAAAATTTGAACTGTATGAACCTCAAAGGCTGTAAATGAGAAGGCCGGTGTGGGGATAATCAGATTAGAACAAGAGGTGAGGGAAAGGAGGCCAACACATCCACCACAACTTGAGGAGGGAGGTGTATGGGAGAGATGGAGATCTATAGAAACCAAGGCCAGGTTTCAGTAAGGGCAAGAAGGTAAAAATTCTTAAAACTTTAAAGATTATGAATAATAGTGGATTTTTTCTTTGAATAGCTTTAAAAGTGGGCTGGATATGTTTTTAAAACTAAAAATGTTTGAAAAATACTGGTATGAAAGGGTATGTCCACCCCCATACAAAAATTGTGGCAGAAAATGGGCAGAAACCTTGACATCGCAGGGTTTGTATATCTGAAAGCGGATGCCAGTCAAGCCCCTTCTGCTTGTCTTCCATGCATGGAAGACAGGCAGAAGGCAGTGAGGGAACAAAGGATGGTAAGTACATTTGGGGAGAGCTTTCAGACATGTAAACCTTGTGAGGTTGAAGTTTGTGCCCATTTCCTGATTTTTGTTTTGGAAAATATATAGGGAGATCCAGTAGTTTTGCATTCTGGGTTCACTTAACATGATTAAGTGAACCCAGTGATTACTACAAAAGGCACAGGCCCCGGTAAACTGGAGTTAACCCCATATTACATTGGGAAACGCATTCAGCTTTTTTTCCGTCACCCCTGGCCAGTTATTCACCAGAGTGGGTCAGGTCCCCGGATGTGAACAGGAAATGCTTACTATAAAGTTCTGCCTCTTCCTCTGGCATATCCTCTTCAGCGTTTCCTGTCAAAGTGAGCAGGTGCAGGGGCTTACCTTAAACGTTTCGAGACGGAGTTCTCCTTGCTCTCTCTGGCCTGATTCTCCCTCACGAGTCCCACCTCCGGGTGCCAGAGGGGAAAGAACCTCCGTGACCGAGGTTGGTGATACTGGCCTTCAGCTCTGCTTTCGTCCATTTGGGATCCCAAACTGACATCACGCTACGCGACTTCCGGTTTTAGGCTTCTTGGGAACTGTAGGAAACGCGGCTTGTTTGGCAGCAAAGTAAGGCTGGTGGGTATCCAGTGCAGTTTTCTGCTATGCAGTAGCTACATTTTGGAAGTCTTGGAAATGTGAGTACTGCCTTTTGTTTATAGTCTGTTTCTTTTGTTTTTTTTCCCCTTGTTTGTGCCACTGCTTGCCAGTCTATACTTTTTTAGTATCGATTCTGGAAACGTGAGCAGAGGTCACAACCCTAACGGTAAGTGTCTAGGTAAGTGTTAGGTAAGTATTTGATTCTAAAAAGAGCTGAGTAGGGTTGTATAGCTTAATGCTATTTTCCCTTTGCATTTTTTAGTGTCTCAACCTCTGATAAGCAATCCAAGGTGTAGGACAAGATGCCAGATGAAGTTGATATGGCTAAGTCAGGCCTTTCCACTACTACCTAGATGGATTCCTTGATGGAATATAGAAAAACAGTGATAGCGTAGGGAGTTCAGGAAGGTTCAGCATCTAAGCTGAAAAAAGCTGCAAAAAGACAAATTTGAGACAGGAAGTTTCAGACTCTGAGATGTCGGATGTGGATACACCTCTGTACTCAGAGACATCATCAGCTATCCAATCTGATCAAGAAGACTCTGAAATAGAGACCATGTTTGATTTGAACATCATTGATCCGCTAATCAAAGCAGTAAGGCCTACACTTTCTTTAAGTGCAGAAATACCAATCGCCTCTACAGCAGATACGTTTTTTCATACCATGGAAAAGAAGATGGCAACCTTCCCTATTCACTCTTGCAGGAGGTCATAGCAGGGGAGTGGAAGAAGAAAGAAAAGGTCATTTTGACAGGAAAATTTCAAAAGATGTACCCCTTCAAAGAAAATGAGACTGCTAGCTGTGATTCCCCACCCAAGGTGTATGCGGCCATTATTAGGTTGGCCAGAAAGACGGCCTTAACTGTAGATGATGCAGCTGGGTCTAGAGAACCTATGGGTAGATTTCAACCTGACGAAAGCTTATATGGCGGCAGGGGTGGCTGACAAATATTCAGGACGCAGTAGAAAAGAATGTAAAAAGATCAAAACTGATAATGCTGGAAGATTGCAAGTTGGCATCAGAGTTTGTGGCTGAAGCCTATGGATTAAGTAAGACTGACAGCTAGGAGCATGTCTTAAACAGTAGCAACCAAAAGAGCGCTGTGGCTGCGATGCTGGTCAGCTGAGGTTGCTTCAAAGAACAATCTTTGCCAGTTACCTTTTGACGGTAATCTGATTAAAAGAGTTTCTGGTGGGAAGAGTGTCTTCTTACCACAGGACAGGATGTTCAAAAGACCTAGATATGATTCCTCTTTTGGGAGGGAAAAGGAGAAGCCTTTTCGTATCTCAAGACAATATCCTCCTGGAAAGGAAGGTCAGAGGCAGAAAAGTTGGAAAGCAGGCTGTGGGGGAGGAGGGTATGTTGAACTACACAGGGGTAGATAGAGAATTTAGGGATCAGGGGGCTAATAACACAATGGAGGGAGGAGAAGGGGGAGCATAGAGGATAAGGAGGCATGTACAACCAAGTATGGAAGTAGATCAACTTGATCATCTAAAATGTATGTTTACAAATGCAAGAATTCTGGCTGGAAAAACCGGGGAACTAGAACTAATAGCTTTAAAGGAAAGGTATGATGTAATTGGTATAGCAGGAACGTGGCTAAATGATTCACACGACAGTACAGTAAATATTGAAGGATACTCCTTATTTAGACATGACAGAGTTAAAGGGACTGTAAACTCCCCTAAACTCCCAAAAATAATTCTGTGCCATTCGTTTCTATTATTCACAGGGAGGTGAGAATGCTTATTCTCACCTCCCTGTGAATAATAGGACGCTCGGAGGACCTGGAACTTACCATACCCGCCGCTCCACTCGCAGCCGCTCCTTCACTGAGCAGCTGTTCTCTCCCGATCGCGCTCCCTGTTGTCTGAAGAAGGTACCATAGAGTACCGAAACGTTACATGTGTGAATAAATACACTGAATACTGCTAAAGACTGGTGTGCGCTATATATTGCTTTCTTATCATGGATGACTGAGAATGTGGGACCATTAAATAACAGGGCTGAGATGGTTGTAGAGCATGCCAAAAGGGATAATCTGCTAAACCGTTTTGTTTTTTTTTTTACAGTTTTAACTGTTGAGAATCCTAGTCCTTACAGCAGGGATTGTAATAATACGCAGGGGAGAAATGAGGAGTATTCACATTGCCTGAAGGAGGATATGATACAGAAACAATTAGACAAAATTATATCAATAAAGCCCCAGGACCGGATGGAATACACCCTCGGATTTTAAAAGAGCTTAGTTCAGTTCTATCTAGACCACTGTTTCTTATCTTTTCAGATTCACTTTGGTCTGGGGATGTGTCGCTGTATTGGAAAAAGCAAATGTAATGCCAATATTCAAAAAAGGTAGTCGTTCACAGCCTGGTAACTATAGACCTGTAAGCCTAACATCAGTGGTAGGGAATGTGATGGAAACTTTGTTATGGGATCATATCCTTGACTTTGTCTCCAGAGCTCATCTTATTATTAGTAGTCAGCATGGATTTATGAGAAATAGATCATGCCAGACAAATTTAATTGGTTTTTATAAAGAAGTGAGTAAGAATTTGGATTCAGGCACAGCAGTGGATGTGGTATACTTGGATTTTGCGAAAGCTTTTACTACTGTGCTACATAGGCGATTAATGTATAAACTGAGGACTGTTGGCCTTGAAGAAAACACTTGTGCATGGATAGAGAATTGGTTATTGGATCGCAAGCAGAGAGTGGTGGTAAATGGAGCTACATCTATGTGGGCTAAAGTTATAACCGGAGTGCCTCAGGGTTCTGTACTGGGGCCGCTTCTGTTTAATCTGTTTATAAATGACTTAGAAGGGGGCATTGAGAGCAGGATCTCTGTGTTTGCTCATGACACTAAACTATGCAGAGCTTTGGAAACTTCAAATGATGTGCAAGTGTTGCAAGCAGACCTAGATAGATTATCAAAATGGGCAGCAGAATGGCAGATGAGATTCAATGTTGATAAATTTAAGGTGATGCATTTGGGATTTAATTATCCCTGTGCCACCTACACCATAAATAACTCTGTGTTAAGTGCATCTGTAATGGAAAAAGATTTGGGGGTTCTGGTAGATAGCGGACTTAGCCGTAGCAAACAATGCCAGGTAGCAACGTCTAGAGCTAGCAAGATATTGTCTTGCATAAAGAGGGGAATAGATTCAAGAGAGAAAGATATTATTCTCCCTCTTTACAAGGCACTGGTAAGGCCTCTTTGGAATATGCAGTACAGTTTCGGAATCCCATATGCAAAAGGGACATCTTGGAAATGGAAGCAGTTCAGAGAAGGGCAACTAAATTAATAAGGGGAATGGAGGGGCTTGAATATTCAGGCAGATTAGACAAGTTAGGGCTGTTTACATTGGAGAAGCGACGTTTGGGTGGGGATATGATAACCTTATACAAATATATTAATGGGCCATACAATGAACTCTCTGGTGCATTGTTCACTAATAGTCATATCAGAGAACTCATGGACATCCTTTAAGGTTGGAAGAAAAGAAGTTTCATCTTCAGGTTAGGAAAGGTTTCTTTACAGTGAGAACGGTGAAACTGTAAAGCAGATGTGGTAATGGCAAGTTCATTAAATAGCTTTAAAAAAGCTATTTGTAAAGATAAAAAAGTAAAGATAATGGTACAAGAAGCAAGACACTGAATGTAGTAACAGACAAAACATTTGCTCATCAGTATGAGCTGATTATTTGAGTCAGCGTCAACTATGTCCAGGAGAGTGGAGTTTACACCAGGACAATTTCCAAGAACTATATATGAGATGGGGTCCACCCATCATAGATCTGATGGCTATAGCACAGAATCTGAAGTGCAAGTCCGTTTCCACTAGCTCTAGCAACGGATGCCTTGGTTCAAGATTGGACAGAAGGCCTGCTGTATGTTTTCTCTCCGATTCCTCTCATATGTTGAGTGTTTAAAAAAATTGAAAGAGAAAGACCATTAGTGATCACAATCATCCCAAGCTGGCCTAGCAGGCCTTGGTTTCCTTTATTGAAGAGGTTGGCGATAGAAGATTATGTTAAAATTCGAGTGTTCCAGGTTGGTTGTCCCAGGGCCCGATTCAGATGGAGGAGGACCATCTGCTCTCAATGATGGCATGGCGACTGAAAGGCTAAGCTTAAGGTCTAAATGGTTTGAAGAAGAGATGGTTAATTTCCTGTTGGCCTCAAGAATAACTTCCACTTCAGGTGAATATTATCTATATTATGGAGTATGGGAGCAATTTGTTAAATTCGCCTGGGAAAGTAAAAAGGATCCATGAGCGCCGGGTGCAAGCCTGATTGTTAATTTCCTGTTCTCAGTGTTTAAAATTAACCTCCCAGCAAGTACCTTGAGAGGGCAAGTCTTAGCTTTATCAGTAATAACTGATAAAGAGTGTCTGATAAGAGTGAAACCACAAGTGTCTGCATCAGTACCCCCTTGGAATCTTCCATTAGTCCTTCAGGTGTTGATGAAAGCACCTTTTGAACCCCTGGATAAAGCTTGCAGAGTGGGAGAATTATCCGCGTTATTGGGGAGAGAACCAGATACTGTAATTTTCCATGACCGAGTGAGACTCAAGCCCACAAGTTCTTGCTGAAGGTGTTGTTAAGATAAAGCTAAATAGAGGTAAATCTACCTTCATTCTGTGAACATCCAAAATCGGATTTGGAAAAGTCGTGGCATACATTAGATCTTACATCTTATTAAAGACATACATTAGATCTTACGTCTTATTAAATACTATCTGGAATGAAGATCTGCATTGAAAAAATCGGACAGATTGTTTCTGATACCAAGAGGCAAAAAGAGAGGGTTAGCACCTTCAAAGAAGACGATAAGTGGATGGATAGTTGCAACTATAGTAAAAAGTATGGTTTCTCCTCTGATCTGATAAGATAAGGGTTTAAAGGCTCAATCAACAAGGGCACTAGCAGCATCCTGGGTGATGCAAGATAAAACTCTGCTTATAAATATCTGCGACACAGCCAGATGGTCATCAATAAAGACTTTCCTCAGACATTATTGAGTGGATGTAGCTACTGCACAAGACCTCTGCACTGGAACTTCCTACAGTTCCCAAGAAGCTTGGAACTGGAAGTCGGGTAGCGCAATGTCAGTTTGGGATCCCAAACGGCTGAAAGCAGAGCTGAAGACCGGTATCACTAACCTCGGTCACGGAGGTTTTTTCCCCTCTGGCACTCGGAGGTGCGACTCATGGGGGAGCATCAGGCCAGAGAAAGAACTCTGCCTGGAACGTTTAAGGTAAGCCCCTGCACCTGCTCACTTTGACAGGAAATGCTAAAGAGGATATGCCAAAGGAGGAGGCAGAACTTTATAGTAAGCATTTCCTGTTCACATCCGGGGACCTGACCCAGTCTGGTGAATGCTGTCCAGGAAGGGTGACTGGAAACAAATTATGGTATGCATCTAATCAATTTCCTGGGTGTTTTTTTGTTTTATTTAAACTATCCAAAGAACCTGCCATCACCACATCCACTAAAAGACTGTTTTACCATTCTTACAATGAAAACCCCTTTCCGAACTTGAAGGCTGAACTTCTTTTCTTCAAATCTTAAGGGATGTCCGCGTCTGACTTGTTTTATTGGTGAACAATGCCTCAGACAATTTATTGAATATCCACACGCAAGTGCCTTTTCTTTAGTGTACATAATTTTAACTTATCCAATCTGTCTTCATATTCAAGCTCCCCCATTACCCTATATAGGGTTATCATATTTTCTTGCAGATGCTTCTCTCTTCATTACACAAATTCCCTATCCCATATCAGTTTAGTTATCCATTTCTGCACTCTTTCTAATTTACTGCATGACACTGCTTAGAGCTACTAAGTCTATTGTCCACAAACCATAAACTTACTGGGTGGACATATTGGATGGCGGGTAAGTTAAAATAGGGAAGGACACATTGGATGTTGTAGAACAGACTGAGACTGGTTGAGTAGGCATGCTAAACAGGCTGGCATTGTGAGCCTGCTGAATCGGCATGCTGAATAGGCATTGTGAGACTGGGGGATAGGCTGGCATTGTGGGACATGAATCTGAGACTGATGAATAAACATGCTGAATAGGCTGGCATTGTGAGACTGGTGAATTGGCTTGCATTGCAAGACGGCTGAATCAGAGACTGGTGAATAGGCGTACTGCATAGGCTGGTGTTGTGAAACTGGTTAATAGGCATGCCGAATAGACTGGCATTGTGAGACTGGTGAATAGGCTGTCATTGTGAGACTAGCGAATAGGCATGCTGAACAGGCTGGCATTGTGAGACTGGTGAATAGGCATACTGAATAAGCTGGCATTGTGAGAGTGCTGACTAGGCTGGCATTCTATGATTGGTAAATTGGCTGGTAATCTGACAGTGGTAAAATTGCTGAAAACTCAATGCTGATGAAATAATTGCTAAGAATAGACTATAAAAATGTAAATTTAAGTACAGCGACTGTCAGTTTCAAATCACTATGGGCCATATTCAAAAAGACTTATGGTTTAGCGATCGTTAATTCACGATCGCTAAATTGTGATACTGCACTTTATAAATAGGGCCCTATGGTCCTATGGTTTGCAATATAGTGGGTTTTTGCTAATGTATGACCGCGGCCGTAAATGTTTAGTTCAAGGAATACCATGGGGTAGTAAGCTCCCGCAATGGTATTCTATGACTATCGTAAATCTACAGTTGCGGTCATACATTTACATTATCGGTCGTAAATATATGACCACCGGACCGATTGTTAAAGGTATGGTATCGCTTGAACGAGATACCGCACCTATAGAAATATGGCCCTATGTGTGTGTTATATGGGTAATGGAAATACATACACTGTCCAGCACCTGTAACATCAGCAGGAGACTGATATATAGCTATGGTCTAATACAAACGAAGCAAATACATAGTGATGGCTCCTGTATTAAAATGTTATCATCAAAGTTAAACCTGAAACAACTAACTTCACATAACCTTAACCTACCCCCACCCTACTGATTCCTTTCATCAAAAGACCTTAAAAATCTATATACACACACTATACATATGTAAAATGTAAAAGTTAACTAGGGGACTCATTCAGTGGTGTGGGGGATGGAGAAGTCCAGTTTTTGATAATAGGTGCTCTATGCGCATTCATAAACGTGGGTGCAGATGCTTTCAACCCTTACTCCATAAGGGTCAAACTAATCGTATCATAAATATATGGAAGGTCGCACACCAGTGAAATTATAATTATTT
This sequence comes from Hymenochirus boettgeri, assembly GCA_019447015.1. Taxonomy (NCBI): domain Eukaryota; kingdom Metazoa; phylum Chordata; class Amphibia; order Anura; family Pipidae; genus Hymenochirus; species Hymenochirus boettgeri. The sequence goes on along the minus strand of CM033469.1, from coordinate 180,244,313 downwards.
TTATTTAAACCATGAACATATCAACAGCACACAATGTTTACCCATAGTTCTAGGTGGGTCATCTCAAATGGGAGTGGCAAAAAAAGTCAATCCATCTTCTTAGGCAAATTTGTGATAATCATAGTCCATAAAGTGACATAGTGCTCAATGAATAATATTAGATACTAAAATAGTTAATAGTAAAATAAAAAGGTATATATAAATAACATTGCATAGATATATATAAAAGTATAAAACAGCAATTTGTATCAATATAATAATAAAACTCCATAATGTAATGACCAAAGTGTCAAAGTACTGAATAAGTGCAGGTAAAATATTAAAAAGATAATTACAGGGGCGTGGCCTGACATGGCGTGAGGGAAGACGCATAACTAGGGAGCTCCGCTCGACCTACCTAATCCTACCTAAATCCTGAAGGGAAAAAACAAATAATAAAGCTCCCCAAAGAACCAAAAGACCCAGAGCAGAGGGGCCATCACCAGTTCCCCAAGCGCACCCGCACTGCGAGACCACACCACGTCTGAGAGGCCCGACGCCCGCCCGACCGACCCTGTCCGACTGGACCTGCTGCAGACAAAGCGGGTCTCGGACACAAGACGAGGAGGCCCCCGACCTGGACAGTGTTGCCGGGCTGGGTCGTAAGACGAACTGACCGCCTGTACAGAGATTGGGCCCACACTGCGGCCCCATGCGCACAACTCTGCCGAGCTGGACGCACACCGGACTCACCTGCTCCCGACGACACCCGGGGCAATACGCTTGGGGCCAGCCGACTGGCAAGACAGGTCCAAAGTGCAGCCGAGACCGGGAAACTCCCCAACATATGAGACAGCCGCGCGAACCTGAACCGCCACGTGAGGACTCACTACTTTGACAGAGCCTCGGCAAGGCCTGAGATGGCAGAAACGGGCAGTGTCAGACCCAGGGCATACCGGCCCCCTTCCACCTAGCTAAAGGCCAGCGGGGAGGGCTGCACACATAGAACTTAGAGAGCCAGAGAAAGCTCGGCTCAACAAAGGAATCTCCTTGTACAACAAGGTGCAGGTCTAAATTGCCCGGAGACTGAATACACCAATCTGTAGAATCCAGGGGAAAAGGCTGCAAAAAAACAAACACCTGCACCACCCCTAACCAACGCTAAGTAAATCTAGTCTCTCACCACAAGATACTACTCCTATACAAATTATACAACCTCTACAAACAGTAAAATAGAAACTGCTATCAATACTACTGCAATAAAATTTCCTCACATCTGTCTACACCCACAAAATGGCCCAGCCAACCCACACTGGACCCAAACACTCCGGTACAATGTCACCACCGAAAAAAGCACAAGAAGGGACCAGCGGGCTTGATAAATTCCGGCGTCAACCCGAACAGGAAGACACACCAAACCCAGGAGAACCAACTCCTCGGGCAACAGAGGTATTGCAGCCTGACACAACTACAAAGGTCCTGGAAGCCATCGCCAACTGCCAAACCACTCTGACAGCTAAAATAGAGGAGGTCAAGGTGGACATTTCGCTGATCCGCCAAGACCTACACTCACTACGCAACAGAGTGACAGACACTGAACACCACATTAGCGACATAGAAGATACGCTCTCTCCAATGCAACGCACAGTAGAGACTCAACAGACCACAATAACCGCAATCCAGGCGCGACAAGAGGACCTGGAAAGCAAGCACCGTAGGAACAACATAAGGCTAATAGGCCTACCAGAGATAGTCGAAGGAACGGACCCAACTAGGTTCCTGGAAAATGTTCTAATAGACACTTTTGGCAATGACAACTTATCCAACACATTTGTTGTGGAACGCGCGCACAGGCTCTCCCCCAAAGCCCCCCTCCCCGGAGCCCCACCGCGAACTCTCATTGCAAAACTGCTAAACTTCATAGACCACAACACAATACTTCGCCTTACGAGAGAAAGGGGCAACATCCCCTTCCAAAATAGCACAATTTCGATCTACCCCGATTTCTCAATAGAAACGCAGAAACTGAGAGCAAAATTCACAGATGTCAAACGTAGATTGAGATCAGCAAATATATAATACGCAATGCTCTACCCGGCAAAAACTCCATGTCACAAAAGGCGACAAGGTACATTTCTTCACGTCTGCCGAAGAGACCTCCAGATGGCTTGATTCCAACCTCAACCGCAACTCCCCGTAAGAATAAGAACACTCGCAACCCACCTCCAAACAAACACGCAGAAAAGAACCAACCCTGCTGGAAACAGAGATCATGACCCATCCCTGCCTAAACCATACGGAGAAAACCACCTACAAAATCAATCCAGGGAAACGAACTAACTAACACCTGCGGATTACAAATACCAAAGATTCTACAGATATACCACATAAGATGTTCGCCTGCACAAGACCCAAGCCAATCGTTTCCCCGTAGTGGCGATACCTAAAGGATTACAAAAAGTCCACACCCCAGCACCATCGGATAATATCTCCACCAGATTTCCAGATTGTATTCTAGGTCCTTTATTACAGGAACAAAAGGAGCAAGAACCAAGACCCATCTTCGACTGAATTTCACAAAAAGACCACCAACCCAACTTAAGGAAACAAACCAACTACTAACCGAGGATTACAAATACCAAAACCCCTACAGGGATACCATATTAGTTTCTAACTCACACAAGACCCATACTGATGAGCCCCCTAAAGAACCCACCACCACTTGTAACCTCAACACGAGGCACTACACTTTCTGGCAGAATTCCCAGGAGTTCCGTCTGTCTGGCTGGGGGATTTTAACACAATCCAAAATCTTATATGCGATAGAACCCAGCCTCCCGGATGGCAGGTCCCCAAAAACCCATTAACCAGATTTGCCAGGCTGACACAGAGTATTAACCTAATAGATACGTGGAGACACTTGCATCCTAACAATGTAGAGTAATCCTGCTTCTCCGCCCCACACAACACCATGTCAAGAATTTACATGATACTGATCCAGTCAACGCTAAACCTATATCTGACACAGGCGAAATATGCCCCACGGGTTCTATCCGACCATGCCCCCTGCTATGTGGAATTGACCTGGTCACAGGACCCTGCCCCGAGACTATGGAGGCTCAACCCATTCTGGTTGACCTTAATGTCAGAGGGGGATGGGCTGTCCGGGGAGTGGGAGCTATTTTTTGACACCATCACAAACACAGCAAATGCAGTTCAGGTGTGGGAAATGTTTAAATTGCATGCACGCATGACCATTATATCTTCTATTAATAAGATTAAGCATAGATCCCACGAGTTGGAGGAGAGGGCCTCTGGCACTCTACAACAAGCCCATTCAATGTTTATCAATAACCCCTCGATAGAGAATGTGGAGGCTCTCAAGCTCCAAACCAAAATAATGAACGAAATACTAGAAGCAAAGGCCCGAAAGAAACTCCACTTCAGATCACAGAGGCTGTATGAATATGGAGAAAGATGTGGGAAATTACTGGCATATCTAGCCAAGAATGAGCACAACCCCCCCACAATTGTAACTCTATGAACCCCAGAGGGAACCCTGGTAACTGACCCACACGCTGTCGCCAACCAATTTCATACATACTACAAAAAACTCTACTCCTCCCAGCTCAACTGCACTCTGGAAGAAATCACAACATACTTAACCAAAATCCCACTACCCCAACTCCCACTGGAAGCCCATCACCTACTAGAAGACCCCATTACAGACACTGAAATTAGATCCACCTTATCACTATCTCTCATAAATGAACACGGGAAATACTCCGGCCTGTCCATCAACTGGGCTAAATCCCAAATCCTCCCAATAGACATTTCCCCCCCAACATCGCCCCAACCTCCCTCCCCTTACAGAGATCCAGCAGAATTAAATATTTAGGAATAACTGTGTCCAGAGATCCCAGAGAATATATAAACCTAAACTTAGAACCCCTGATCCAGCTAATTAAAAACAAAACCCAAATCTGGTCCAAGTTACCCATAGGAACAACAGGACATATTAACCTTATAAAGATGATACTCCTCCCCAAAGTCCTATATGCCTTATGGCACTCCCCAATCCTTATCCCACTTAAATATTTCAAAGTAATGGATACTATTCTCAGATCATTTGTGTGGGGAGCGGGAAGGTCCAAACTAAACTGGCAGACACTGAAACGTCCAACCTAGGGGGCATGGCTCTCCCAGACGTCCGACTTTATTACATCGCCTCACAAATTTCACACATATATTACTGGTCGAACGACGAGTCACAACGTTTCCTCAGCCTAGTCACACCCCTACACACCTCAAACCTCCTAGACCCAGTACATATAATATCATGCGGTGTGAAGGGCTGGCAACCAATTAAATCCTCCCCCCCTCTGTTAACCCAGGCTTTGAAGACCTGGGACCTCGCAACACAACTAGGTTTGGGGGGGAGGGTATTAGCAGTCTCACTGGGATAGATAGTCCAGAAGAAGAAAGAATCGACTGGCAACATCGCTCCCTGGCCGCGGTGCCAGCGGACTCACTGGCGGCCGCGGCGGGGGGTCTGCCTAGCATCGGCGACCTTGGGTTGGTGTCGCCGTACGAAGACGTCGTGTCGGATCAAGACGCCGGCAATATCGGCCTCGTTGAGGTCGCCGGCGCCCGCTGGGGGCACCCCGGCGGCTGCAGGTACCTCTCGGGGGTCAGCGGCCTCGGCGAGCTGTGTCGCCGGACTGGAAGAAAGAGAACCCGCCCAAGGGCTCTTTTAAGAGCCGCACACGGGGGGTCCCGTTCGAGCTGCGGGACCCCCCGCCAAAGGCACTTGTCAGTGCCGCAAGGGCCCTTACACAGGGCTGGTGTTCGCGCTGCGACCCCTAACCCCAAGGGCTCTTGTCAGAGCCGCAAGGCACTTGTAAGTCCGCAAAGGCCCTGATAGGCCGGGGAGGGGGGGGTCCCGTTCGAGCTGTGGGACCCCTTAAGCCCCAAAGGCCTCTCGGGCCCCGCATGGAGGAGCCTCCACCCCCTCCCATCGGCTCCCTCCCTTCCCTCCCCGGAGCGGCCGGGCTTGGAGGGGTGCGCGCGGGTGGTCGCACGGGTGGGAGGGTTCTGGGAAGCGCGGCGAGACTACCGCCCGGGGGTGTTGTGCGGGGTGGTGCGTATGCCCGCCCCCTTAGGAGATGCGTCGGGAAGGGATTTTAAGTCCTTTCGCGGCGATACTATACATTATCCCGCGAAGGGGCTTAAATTCCCGCAACACATCGCGGCCGCGATCATATCGCGGGAATGCCGCTCGTCGTTATAAATACGGCGATAGCGCTATTTTCGCGCCCACGATGTGTGGCGGTGTAATTTTTTGGCGCTATTTCGTTCCTTTTAAACATGCCCCTTGAATCTGGTATAGCAGTAGATGGTATTTTACTTGGTTTGGCAAAGGCTTTTGATACAGTCCCCCCATAGGCGACTAATGAATAAGCTAAGGTCTGTTGGTCGGGGAGTCACATTTGTACATGGATAGAATTGGTTACTGAATGGATGCAAGAGTAGTTGTTAATGGGGCCTCATCATTATGGATCTAAGGCTAAGTTTGGGGCCACAGGGTTCGTGTTGGGCCGCTTCTATTTAATCTATTTATTAATGATTTGGAAGTGGGTATTGTCAGCAAGGTTTCTGTGTTTGCCGACGACAAAAAACTTTGTCGACCATTAAAAACTTCAGAGGATGTGCAATCGTGCAAGGAATCTAGATAGATTATCACATTGGGCTGCTAATGGCAGATGAAATTCAATGTTGATAAACGTAGGTGATGCATTTTGGACTTAAAATACTTGTGCTACTTATACTATAATGGCTCTGTGTTAAGTGAATCCCTGTGGAAAGGGATCTTGGAGTTTTGGTGGATAACAACTTAAAGGTAGCACAGCATGCCAGGCGGCAACAGCCAAGCCAGCATGGTATTGTCTTGTTAAAGAGAGTATGTGATTCAGGAGGAAAATGTAATTCTCCCTCTTACAAAGCATTGTAAGGCCTCATTTGAAATATGCAGTGCAATTTTGGAATCTTGTACAAAAAGGACTCTTTGAAATGGAAGGGTTCAGAGAAGGCAACTAAATTAATAGGGGATTGGGGGAGCTTGAATATGAAGAGAGACTGGAAAAGTTACAATTATGTACGCTGAGAAAAGGCGCTTGGGTGGGGATAGATTACTGTGTTAAATACATTAACAGCCATACAATAAACTATCTGGGGCATTGTTCACCAATAGAACATGTCAAAGGACACGAGGACATCCCTAAGACTTGAAAAAAAGGTTTAGGCTTCAAGCTCGGAAAGGGTTTTTCACTGTGAGAACGTAAAGCTATGGAACTTCCAGTGGCGTTGTAATGGCAGGTTCATTGGTCAGTTTAAAAAAAAAGCTGGATGAGTTTCTGCAAACAAGAATGTTGCAAGTTACTGGTATGATACATAAAGTAGAGTTGATCCGGGAAATTTCCGATTGCCACTTGGAGTCAGGAAGGATTTTTCCCCCTCATAAAT